>CM035429.1:113874159-114474159 GCA_020310875.1 Ceratopteris richardii | reverse complement strand
GGTGTCTGTCGTAGATTTCTGTCTGTCGCGATAGACGGTGTCTGTCGCGATAGACGGTATCTGTCGCGGATTTCTGTCTGTCGCGATAGACGGTGTCTGTCGCGATAGACGGTGTCTGTCGCGGATTTCTGTCTGTCGCGATAGACGGTGTCTGTCGCGATAGACGGTATCTATCGTGGATTTCTGTCTGTCGCGATAGACGGTGTCTGTCGCGATAGACGGTATCTGTCGTGGGTTTCTGTCTGTCGCGATAGACGGTGTCTGTCGCGATAGACGCTATCTATCGTGGATTTCTGTCTGTCGCGATAGACGGTGTCTGTCGCGATAGACGGTGTCTGTCGCGATAGACAGAAAAAACGCAAATTTTTGAAAAACTTCTAGTGATCTAGAATACCCTCAAGGTGTAGGTTACAGTGCTACTCATGCATTCACAAAATGTTAAGATTTTCTGTCTGTCGCGATAGACAGAGATCGTCGTCTCGGGAACTGTGCAGAGCCTGTCGTACCTGCGCACACTGCTGGGGATGATGGTACAGCAAAAAACCTGCAAAATAGCTCAAGAAACATGCAAAAACAGCGCATGCAAATTCGCTCTCTCGCTCTCTCTCACAAGTGAAATGAGGGAAATGAGGTGGAGATGGGGATATAGTCAAAAACTGAAATTTTTGCGATGATGGAGATGGAGGTGGGAGTTGGGAATGATGATGATGGTGATGAAGATGGTGAAGAAAGTAAAAGAAATTCGATGAGAGTGAAGAAAATACCTACCACTCCAACGCGTCAACTCTACGTCTTACCATCACACGCTCGTCCTCAAAGCTCGATCCCCGGCAACGGCGCCAAAATTTGGTGTAGCTCAATGATGAGTAGCACCTCCTTTAATGTCAATCCGGGAAGACGTGAGGATGGTATGAAGACCTCGAGCAAGTGGCGGCACAAGTGCGTGAGTGAGAAGCACACAAGCATGCACACACATACACACACACGCGCACACAAGGCAAGACAAAGAGTGAGAATCAATGGAGCTTTTAGATTACTTTCAAAATGCTCTTACAAGTTCGTTTCAATCACAATCTAACCTCAAAAATGAGCTCTCTAGCTCTTTTTATAGTTTTTGACTAGCTTTTGGCCCTGTCCAGACCTAGTGTCCGGCCTAGTTAAAAATTAGGTTCCAGGGCTTATTTGAGGGCTCAAACGAAGTCTAAAAATTATGAAATTTAGTACGATGGTACTTCTAATACTCCTCAAGCTCGAGGACTCCTCGGCTTGCACAAAATGGAGTCTAATCTACCAAAAACGGGATTTACAATGTTTGTGTAGTGATTAAAATCACTTGGGTTGTACATAATCTATGGGAAAAAATGATCTGGCCTTGTTGCCGTATTGTGCATGACCCCTTTATTGCTTTGTATGCCAACAATGTAAAATGGGCACCCTCCGTTCTAATTGACGGGGGGAATATATGTCTTCTGAATTTAATGCATTTCTGGCTGAACGTGGGATAAAACATCAGTTTACAGTGCCATATACACATGAACAGAATGGAGTTGCTGAATGGAAGAAAAGTTCATTCATGGAGATGGCAAGGTGTATGGTCAAAAGGAAGGCTTTACAGTTTCTAGCTTGAGGATATCATGTGTGCAGCATATGTACTTAACAGGTGTCCCACTAAACCATTGTAGTCTATCACTCCATATGAGGATTGGCATGGTTGCAAGCCATCTGTTGCTCATCTGCATGTTTTTGGTTGTCTGGCATATGCGTTCGTGCCTTAACAAGATCATAGGAAATTGGGTGATAAAGCAGTGAAATGTATTGTTGTTGGGTATAGTTTTGAAAGCAAAGGCTATAGTCTGCATCATCCATAGACTAAATGCATTATGGTTAGCCATGATGCTATTTTTGTGGAAGATGCTATTCAACCATTACTTTCATGTACCAAGGAGAAATCTATTAGCTACAAAGACATGTATGATACTTTGTTGCCTCTTTTTACAGGTGGACAGTCTAGTGCTCGTCCTAATGAGGCAACTTCTCAGCCTTTACAGGTTTCATGTGATAGTGGAGATCATTTTATTTCTGATGCAGATTTACATGGTGCACTTTTTTATGAGAGAATTGATATTGAGGATGAAAAAACTATGCCAAAATGGCTGGCACAAACTTTGCATGATAGCAAATTAGATGCACCTATCATACTATACTCCTTTAGGCTCTCATAGTGCCTCTTTTTCATCTTATTGCTATGTTATGGCTGCCTCTAGACTCTGTGATGAGACTTAGCCTGTTTCATGAGATACTTGATTGCATATAGTAGCTAGTCAAAGAGGGACCATAATTCAATTTATCAAGCTTTTATCAAAGGCTAACTAGAAAATGAATATCTATTGTGGCTCAAATTTAGAGCACTATAACAGATATTCAAGGACACCAAAATTATAGAAAATGGATAAATAGAGAAGGACTGTAAATCCTTACAACTCAAAAATCAAACTAGCTCCAACAGAGGCTACACACAAAGAAATATATCAATCACCACACTAGTAGTTTGAAGGTCTCTCCCAAAATACCACGACAACCTCGTATGCTTCAAAATGACTTTAATAGCTATCGAATGAAATAAAAATACATCAAAGGGACAAGTAATGAGGAATCCCAATGCTAATAACTCAAAGCTAGAGATTTGCAACATTGCCTCCACACACACATAGATATGTCCGCTCAAAGCTAGCAAAGAAGCAAGCAAGGGGCTAGCTTAAGAAAGGGGCTAGCTTAAGAAAGGGGCTTGATTATTACAACTTCACCACTTAGACACCTTTTACTCCAAATGAATAGAGGAGAATCATTTTTATGATACATGCCCAAATTATTAAAAAGACCATCTAGCTTTGCACTTGATAAATTGATCTGAGTGCAAACTAGGGAATGCATAATAAGGGTGGATCAAATAACATCCCTTTCTAATTCAATATTTTCACTATGGGCTAGAGAGCTCATTTTTGGGGCTAGCTTGTTAGTGATTTGAGCTTGTATATGAGAATTTTTGAGTAATCTAAAGAACTCCATTGTTTCTCTCTTTGTTCTTGCCTTGTGTGCATGTGTGTGTTTGTGTGTGCACTTTTGTGTGCTTCTCACTCACACACTTGTGCCACCGCTTGTTCGAGGTCTTCATACCATCTTCATGTCTTCTTGGTTTGACATTGAAGGAGGTGCTACTCACCATTAAGCTATAGGACCTCTCTATGTTCATAATAGAAATACCATTTTATATAGTCTATTTTGCGTAGTTTCTATCTTATATATGGGATTATCATTGCATCCATGGTGTTGGAGATAGACGTCTACGGAAGAATGCGAACAGCACAAGGAAGGAGAAGAAGCTTGGAGCACAACACACAATACTGAATGTATTACTAGAGAATGTACAAAGATAAGTAGCCCATTAGGGCAAAAGGCATATATACAAGCCGGGGGAAAAAACCTCCTAAAGAGGGAAAAAAGTGCCCCGGTAGTTCTAGTGTGTTCACACACATCACTACCTAAATATATCAACAAATCCCCCCTGGGAGTGATGGGGAGAACAAGGAGTTGGCACTCATGTATAAGGAAGTGCCAAGCTATGTGGAAATCACTCCACAAAAGGAAGCAAGCCCAAAGCTTTGCGGAAATCTTCAAACTTCTCCCTAGGCAGAGCCTTCATGAAAAGGTCTGCAATGTTCTCCTACGTGGGCACATATGCCAAGCTGATCTCCCCAGTGTTGATGTATGAAACACCACAAGAAATGAATTAATGTGACACTAGAACACCTCTATGGTCACCATTAACTCATTGCCACTCCAAACTTTGAGAAATGATAGCCTAAAGTGAGAACTTTGCTTCTACAGAAATTCCTAGTCACCGAAATGACATACCTTCAGTATTTTGCTAACTTCTCCTAGCTCAAGTATTATTTCTCCATGAAACTTTATAGGCTAAAACTAGAAGAGTAGAGCTTTCCAACAAGCTATCATATGCATCAAACGGAACTCTAGAACTCAAGTTATGGCCTTCACAAGATGACCTTGTATGACCTTCCCAAACTGGAAATTTTGCCTGTTTTAGTATTCCTGGGTGTCTAAAAATAAAAAATTCGATGCCTAGCATCGAATTTCAGTCAAGGTCGATGCCAGGCATCGACTTTGAGCTTTTTTAGGCCCTTTTTCTGCACCAAAAATAGCTTCTTTTACACACACATGAAGAAGATCACTTGTATGCTAGAAGTCGATGCCGGGCATCCACTTTATGCTGAAACTCGATGCCAGGCATCGAGTTGCTCCACAAACTTCATATTTTTAGAAGATTCAACAACAGTTAACACACAAAGAATGAAAAAATGACTTATCAGCCAAGATTCGATGCCAGGCATCGAATTGCTCAGAAAACTTGAACTTTTGAATTCATCACACAGTAGGCAAGCATGGAGATGATGGAGAGAGACTCATACACAGAACTTTACTCAATTCTTTCTCATAGCTATGAAAACTCAGAAAATTTACAGATGCTTTCTCACTCTGAGAAGCCCGACTATACTCAATCGTATAAAATGAACTCCTTCTTCTACTTCTTCTCTCTCTCTCTCTCTCTCTCTCTCTCTCTCTGCGTGAGTTGATACAAACTAACTTATATAGATTTTCGTATTCTCGTGATTTTAAAAAACTTCTAGAACTAAAGTAAACTAACTTTACAAATATGATACACTTGTGAATTTGTCCCTTCACATAGGCATGGGGTTTTCTTCCTAAGATTTGAACTTCAAATATATGTCCAATTAGTGATTGTTTCTCCAACAGCTCCCCCTCAATCATTAATTCTTCTTTTCTTTTACTCCTGCCATGCTTTTAAATCTGCTGGTCTTCACACCATCCAAGCTCTTTGTCATTATGTCTGCTAACTGATCTTTAGTAGAAATGTACTCCACTTCAATCTCCTTCTCCATTACCTTTTCTCTGAGAAAATGATACTGTATCTCTATGTGCTTTGTCCTTGCATGAAATACTGGATTTGCTGCAAGATAAAGTGAACTCATATTATCTCCACGTATTGTAGGTGTACCTTGATCAATGCCTAAGCTCTTGAACAATGTCTGCATCCATATTACTTCCTTAGCTGCTTCCACAAGTCCTTTGTACTCTGCTTCAGTTGATGATAATGCTAATGTATGTTGTTTCTTTGAAAACCAACTTACAAGCTTATCACCAATGTATATCATGTAACCATGAGTTGATCTTCTGTCATCCTGGTTACCTGCCCAATCTGAATCACTATAGGCTCTCAACTTCAAATCTGATGTAAAAGGATAATATAATCCTTCTTTTATAGTTCCTTTGATATATCTGAGAACTCTTTGACCTGCAATCCAATGTGGGTCCTTTGGACAATGCATGAATTGTGACAAAACTCCCACTGCATAACTAAGATCAGGTCTTGTTAGTGTAGCATAAATCAAACTACCCACAAGAGATTGATACTTCCTCATATCTTTGTAGTCTGCACCATCATATTTACTGAGCTTGTGATTAACTTCAAGTGGAGTTGAAGCTTCTCTGCAATTTTCCATATCAAACTTCTTCAACAAGTTCAGAAGATACCTTTCTTGTGACACATATATGCCATGATCTGTATAAGTAACTTCCATTCCAAGAAAGTATGATAACTTTCCTAGGTCACTGATCTTGAATTCTTTTTCAAGCAATCTCTTTACCTCCTTGATTCCTTCATTTGAAGTACCTGTGATTATAATGTCATCTACATAAATACAAATGTAGATTGTACCTTTCTCTGTTCTTCTGATAAGTAGACTTGGGTCTGCTTTTGAACTTTGATATCCAAGATCATTGAGATACTTCACCAGTCTATAGTTCCAAGCTCTTGGAGCTTGCTTCAATCCATACAATGCTCTTCTCAACCTGCAAACAAAATTTGGATACCTGGAATCTATAAACCCTTGAGGTTTTTCCATGTATACCTCATCTGATATGTATCCATTCAAGAACGCATTCTTTATATCCAATTGACTTAGGGTCCATCCTTTTGAAGCTGCAATAGCAATGATTGTCCTTACAGTTGACATCTTAGCTACGGGACTGAATGTCTCATCATAATCTATGCCATAGGTCTGGGCATAGCCTTTCACCACCAATCTAGCTTTGTATCTGGCTATACTTCCATCTACAAGCTTCTTCACTTTATAAACCCATTTATTTCCAATTACTTTCTTACCATTTGGTTTAGGAACAAGTTCCCATGTCTTGTTCTCCTCCAGTGCATTGAACTCTTCCTTCATTGCTTCTTCCCATTGCTTCTTACCTTTAGCTTCATCATAGTTCTGAGGTTCTTCATCATCTTTGGCCATATATGCATAGTTCTTCTGAGTTATGTAAGAAGTATCATAAGAATACCTTGCTGGTTGTCTTCTAGTCCTGCTTGACCTTCTTGGTTCACATTCTTCATATGTGTCTGGATACACTTCTTCATCAAATATAGGAGCTTCTTCATTTCTTCTTGTTAATCCACTTGTGGATGTACTTGCTTGCATATAGTCTTCATCTCTATTTACCTGCACAATTGATTTTCCTTTCTCACATCTTCTTACCTCTTCTTCAAATTCTTCAGCTGTATGACTTTGATCTGGATACCAACTTTTCTGTTCATCAAATGTAACATCTCTAGAAACAATAAATTATTTTGTTAGAGGATTCCACAACCTGTAACCCATCTGCTTTTCATCATAACCAATGAACACATATTTTTCTGCCTTTGGTTCAAGTTTATGCCTAAGTTGTGATGGCACATAAGCATATGCAATTGATCCAAACACTCTACAATGATCTAGTGTTGGTTTCTTACCCCACCAAGCTTCATATGGAGTCATTCCATTCATAGCTGCACATGGTAATCTATTCACAAGATATGTAGTTGTATTTACAGCCTCAGCCCAAAGATCATTTGGACAGTTCTTCTCCTTTAGCATAGCTCTTAATGCACCTTAATGTGCTAAGTGCGAGCATGGAACACAGGGTTCCTCGCAACTGCCAATGCGCTCTTACTATCAGTGAAGATGTTGGTGGCAGAAGTCTGACCAACACCCAAATCAGCCATAAGGCATTTGAGCCACACACACTCAACAGTCGCTTTGAAAGCTTCCCTATACTCAGCCTCACAACTAGAAGTGGCCATAGTAGGCTGCTTCTTGCTCAACCAAGATATACATGAGCTACCAAGCATGAAGCAAAAGCCACTAGTGGACACACGAGTGTCATAGCAACCAGCCCAATCAGGGTCAGAAAAAGCATGCAAATCTGGCGGTAGTGATCCCCCTTGGGATAAAACAACCCAAGTAGCCGAGTACAACTCAAATAGCGAAAGATGCGCTTAATTGTCTGCCAATGCTTGACTCTTGGGCAATGCATAAACCTGCTCATCTGTGAAATAGCAAACTGAATATCTGGCCAAGTAATGCATAGGTAAATCAAGCATCCAACAGCCTGCTAATAGAGAATAGCATCAAATGCATCTCCAGCATCATGAAGACTCAATCGTAAACCTGTCTCCATAGGAGTAGCAATAGGTTGTTAACCGGCCGCCGGAATAGGATATATGTAATGACTGCCGAATGTAACGGAGTGTTTCGAAATTTGCGCGAAAAGTTGGTACCCGTGTCCTATAAATTTCTTTATAAAGCAATGGAAAAAGAGTGGTTGAGAGCCTGTTTTCTCTGGACTTGCCAGAGTGATTCGAAGTCTGTGTGATGTATTTTTGTGTAGTCTGAGTTTTGTTAATGTCTGATCATTCCGTCTCGCCCCCCTGATACTGTGGTGCATAGTAACAAATCGTAGTAAAAGGTTGTGTGTCTGCTTGTTGGCGTTGTGTTCGGTTGTATAAGTTTCGCGGATTTACGTACTGTCAGTCATTTCTTTGCATAAGTTAAATGATAGTGTGAATTTTGAATAGATCACTGGAAGTGTATTCTCGTATGCTCTGTTGTGATACCGGATTCAGTACCTTCGGTAGCATTCTCTGGTAAACTCGATTATGAGAAGAACTAGTACCTTCAGTAGCCTGAATAAGTTGACTGAAGAGTACTGATAATTTTTGTGACGAATGAATCTATCAATTATAGTATCTTCTGGCTGATTTAGTGCCTACTGTAAGTTTGGATGCTATCCGGCATATATGCTTGTCATGAAGAAGTTGTGTGTTGGTTTACAAGAATATAATACCTATTAGTTGTTGGTATTGATTGAGACTATTGCTCTGTCTCAATAGTCGTTTTAGTCTGTAAAAGTTAGATACACAGATTCCCAGAAATCGGGTATTGTTTGACAAAGGCTAATAACTGAGCTAAGATGTGTTAATGGTTATTTACAGTTGTGCAAAGATTTGGGAAATTAGTACAGGGCCTCTGTCTAACAGACCCCTACCACCCCCAAGAACCCACGTTGGTCTAGTCACGCATTTCAGTAAGGATACTGAAGTTTAACACAATTTACGGTGAAACACTGTTTTACGTTTAATATTTGTTCGGTAACGATTTCGGTAAATCAGGGAGACATCGTACGTCTAATACATTTAATACGTGTAACACTTTTTATGCTTCTTTAACACTTGGCGCTGTCTGTGGGAAGGTGGCATCAAGATTGCCAGTTGTCTGTCAGAATCAGATTATTGTTCGATTGGCAGTAGCAACAGAACCAGATTGTTGCAGACTGTTCCGTTAGTAATACTACGCGATTAGTACAAAAGATGATACATGCCGGTTACTCGATCCGGTGAAACGTATCCCAAGAACCATCAGTCTGGAGTACTAAAACCAACTTTGGGAGGTGGAAGTACAACTAGGACTGACCCAGTTATCAAGAAAGTTAAGAACGTTAAAACTGATTCCGGTCATATTCCGGTGGAACCTGTTACGCCTCTGGTACATTCCGGTACTATTTCGGCACAGTCTGTCGAAGATATAGTAATTCCAGAATCTACCAAGACACAGGGGGAATCTAGTTTAACAATCTTGGGAAAAGATTCAGACTCATCTATGATTAGGAACGCTTTAGTCAAAGAAATCGGCGAAGGCGAAAAAATGCCGAATTCGGGCATAATTTCGGTTCATTCCGGTGAAATTTCGGTAAGAGAATCACAGTTTTTTGGTGACGATTTAGCATTTTCTGCTGAATCCTCAGCCCAATCACCGCGCTCGAAAGCAAGTTCCCAGACACTGGACATCAAGGAGGAAGGAAGGCTCTTCGAAATAGAGATTTGAAGCATATCAAGCAAGATAATCACACCAGAAAGTGCGCCATCCGACGATACAGATTCCGATAGTTTAAATATTCAGGCCCGAGATACAGAAGGAAGGTATAATACACTCATGATGAACGGACAACAACAACAACAGTTATGTCCACCAAGGCCACCTCCAACGGGAGTGACATACATGAAGTTTGGTGGATTTCCGGGAGATGATCCGGATGCTCACGTACGCACTTTCGAGATAAGCTACGCAGTTCTCAACCATCCACCGGATTAGGCCTACAAAGCCATTGTCTTCCAATCTACACTTGTTAATAAGCAGCTAGATGGCTTACAGAATATGATATTAATCATTTCGGAACCTACGAAGCAGTACGAGATGCTTTTCTGTAGTGATTCAGGCAAAAAAAGAATCCCGCCAAAATTTTTGATTATCTACAGAATAACAGACAAAAACCAAATCAAACCGTACAAGAGTATGCTACTCTCTTCAAAACACACTTAAGGCAGCTACCACCGGCCCATGCTAACTTACCAGATGATGTTATCACTCAGTGGTTCATCAATGGCTTGGTTCCACAACTTAAGCAGATCATGATCATAAGATGTGTCGGAGCTATGACACTCGATGCAGTAATTTCAATGACTCTGCAACTGGAAAACAAAGTTGGCAGATTTACAGAAGACTTGGAATGGTTAAAAGCAAACAAAAATGTTGCAGAAGATATGACTAGACAAGTATACTGCAACATATGCAAAAATTCAGGACATACCAATGCCAATTGCGCACTTAATCAGACATTCTGCGCTATCTGCAACATTGCCGGACACACCACCGAAAACTGCGCATACAAGGCTAGAGTACAAGGAACAGCGACTGTCAATGCAATTATCCAGGAACAAGGGCAGCCAGCCAACCATTATGTGCCTCCACAAATAAGAAACAACCAGCAGCAAGGATATCGAAATTACCGAGGACAGAGGAATAACAACTATAATGCACATCGCTGGCAGATTGGACCACCACCGGAAAATCCCAATTTACCACCACCATGCTGCCATTTTTGTGGTGAATTTGGACATATTAGGAGATTTTGTAAGGATGCAGCTGAGTATGATCAAAGGAAGAAGGAACGTCAAAATCCAATGGCCAACATGCTAAAAATCACACCGGTGGAGACACAGGCTGCTGCAATCCAGACCCGTTCCGGTAAACAACTACAACCGGCAGCAGAAATATTTAAACCAGAGATACGTGAACAACACAGAATGTACAATAAAGCTAGTCAATGGACCACAGCAGAACCACCAATCTTTCCAGAGCCTATTCCGGTAACCCAGCCCTCGTTAACGAAGGAAGAAACGCAACAAAGGGAGTCAAGAGCAGGAACATCATCAGCAGCAGATACATTACCAACCATAGACACCTCCACATCAGCAGAAGCATCAACTTCAACATCAGTAGAGCCTGTCAATCAATCTCAACAGGCCTGGGAAATTTTATCTAAGGCATCTATCACTCTGCCTCTAGGCCATTTACTAGCATTAGTACCTGGAATTCGACAACAGTTCAGTCCGGTACCTTCTTGTATTCCGACGACAGCAGCAGTTCAACCGGAACCTGATTCTACGATCCATCATTCAGTCCCCTTGATTACAGTATGGTATAAGAATCATAAGATTATGCAAGTATTGATTGATGGAGGCTCTGGTGTTAACATTGCGACTGCGGCATTATGCAAAAGATTAGGATGGACTGAAATTGAACTAGTTCAATTTTTTGCCAGAATGGCAGATCAATCAAGAGTCCATCCCGTAGGACTTGTGCGGAATGTACCATCACTTTGCAAGGGACGACCTTTAAAATGACCTTTGTTATACTAGATCTGCCGGAATCCACTTTGGATTACAACCTTCTTTTTTGCCGACCTTGGCTGAAACATGTGAAGGTAATACAGGATTGGTCTGCACAAGAGCTTATATTTAAAGATGCCAATCATAGATATGTGGTAAAATTAGATGCTATACAACCCTGCGAGCTACACGCTAGACCGTATTTTGCTGAACCAGTCCATATGCTAGATGGATTGTCAGACGATGAAGAAGAAGAATTTCTGAAGAATAACGCTGATTTAATTTCCTTAGGAACTGTTGATCTACAGACCGTTGTAGATAATTGGAATGCTTCAGTCTGTACAGTAATACCCATCACAGAAGAGGCTAAGAAAGAAGACATTGTTTCGGCATATGACGATGAACTGCAGCAACTCTTTAAACCAACAGACAACACGGAGAAACATCAACAGTTCTATGTCCCTAAAGATCAGCTGATCACTTACAATTTAGGAGATGAAGATCATCCGCGTCCTGTGAAGATAAAGCAAAACTTACCGGAAACATTTCAAGCAGGTTTAATCCAGCTACTCCAAGAATTCACCCACGTCTTTGCATGGGACTACAAAGACATGAAAGGATTGGACCCCCGTATCTACCAGCACAGGGTTATGCTGAAGCCAGAATCAAGGCCGATAAAGCAAACCAGCTACCGGATGAATCCCCATTATGCATCTCAGGTAAACTTGGCAGAACTGGATAGGTTATTAAAATTCGGATTCATCGTGCCAGTAGAGCATGCTGAATGGATCTCTCCGATTGTGATTGTGCCAAAGAAAAACAAGCAATTGAGAATCTATGTAGATTACCGGAAATTAAATGTAGCAACTGTACCAGATCCCTTTCCAATCCCCTTTTTGGATACCATGCTTGATAGAGTAGCAGGTCACGAGATGTATTCATTCCTAGATGGATACAGTGGCTACAACCAAGTGAGAATGGCCGAAGAAGATATACCGAAAACTGCATTTATTACCAACTGGGGTGTCTTTGCTTGTACGGTAATGTGGTTTGGATTAAGAAACGCACCAAGCACATTTCAAAGATGTATGCAGGAGATATTTTCTCCTTATCTCACTTCATTTATGCAAGTATATCTCGATGATTTTTCAATTTTTGGTAAGATGATAGCACACTTGTTCCATTTACGGTGCTGCTTTCAGAAATGCAGAGAGTATAGACTCTGCTTGAACCCAAACAAATTTGTGTTTGCGGTTTCATGTGGCAAGTTACTTGGCCACATTGTATCTACACAAGGTATCCAAGTAGATCCAGATAAAATTTCAACAGTATTAAAAGCTTCGGTGCCAGCTACTCCAAAAGAAGTCATGCGCTTTTTGGGTCAAGTACGGTGGCATGGAAGACACTTACGGTGGCTTGCTCATTTGGCAATACCCTTGAACAAGCTAATTACCAAGACTCCTCGACAATTTGAATGGACCCAGGAATGCCAGATAGCATTTGATCGTTTAAAGCATTTATTAACACAAGTGCCTATCTTACAACCGCCGGTCTGGGATCACCCATTTCATGTATTTGTCGATGCTTCAGATATAGCAATAGGAAGTGTGTTGATGCAAAAAATTGATAAATGGTTCAAACCAGTGTATTATGCAAGTCGAAGATTAGCGCCTGCTGAGAAAAATTACTCTCTAACAGAAAGAGAATGTCTTGGGCTAGTATATTCTGTCAAGAAATTCAGACATTACTTGCTAGGCCATAAATTCACATTTCATGTAGATCACGCTGCACTTGTCTATCTAATTCGGCAGCAGCATCTAGGTGGTCGATTAGCGCGATGGGTCTTACTCTTGCAGGAATTTGACTACAAAGTCATTCACCGGCCAGGCAATTCACATGCCTTAGCAAATTTCTTATCCCGCTTAGATTCCGGTGAAGCTCCGGTGGGCATAGATGACACGACACCTGCGATTTATGTATCAGAACCAATTAATGAAGATTCTGCAGACCCACCTATCCCATTTTCATATTATGATCAGATCTTGACCTTTCTCACTGATGGTTGCCTTCCATCTCAGACTTCTACGGCAGTACGCAGGAAAATTGCAGTCTTTAGCCGTCGATTTCGGTTAATTGCTGGAGAACTATATTATGTAGATCATACCGGAATCCTACTTCGCTGTATTCCACCACTTGAAGTTAATTCAGTTATTACTTTGGCTCACTCGATTCCTTCCGGTGGCCATTTTGCAGCAGACTTAACTCATCGGAAAATACTGCAGAGTGGTCTCTGGTGGCCAATGATCCACAGAGATATCTCACAGTTTGTCAAACAATGTGATACTTTTCAAAGATCTAGACAACCTTTGCAACGTCATTTTTTTCCTCTGCAACCCATCTTACCATTAGAACCTTTCCAGAAATGGGGTCTAGATTTTATCGGTCCAATTACACCTCCAGCAGTCTACAGTAACAACCGTTACATACTGACCTGCACAGACTATGCAACCAGGTGGGCAGAAGCCTGGGCTTTACGGTCTGCTACAGTAGTTACGATAGCAAAGTGTCTGCTAACCGATGTCTTTCCACGTTTTGGCTTACCACTGGAAATTGTCTCAGATCAAGGCACTCATTTTGTAAACAATTTAATGAAGGCACTTACACAATCGTTCCAGGTCACACATAAATTTAGTTCTCCTTATTATCCTCGAGCTAATGGATTGGCCGAAAGTACAAACAAATCTCTGTTGAATATCCTTCAAAAATTGATCATGGAATCACCGAAAAGATGGGATCAACTGCTACCTACAGTATTATGGGCCTACTGGACTACAAGGTAACAATAGGATTGACACCTTTCAAATTAGCTTATGGCTTAGAAGCTATAGCACCAATGGAGATAGTCATACCAAGTTTACGCGTAGCAATCACTCAAAAACTTCTACCGGAAGACTCACTGTCAATTCGGTTGGACACACTCAGAGAGTTAGAAGAGCATCGATGGCTCAGTTTTTTAACCATACGCGAAGTCCAACTAAGACAGGCAAGGACGCACGATCGAAACCTGAAGACTCCAGTATTTTCGGTAGGATAGCTTGTACTTTTCTATAATAACCCCTACCACTCCCAAGAACCCACGTTGGTCTAGTCACGCATTTCAGTAAGGATACTGAAGTTTAACACAGTTTACGGTGAAGCACTGTTTTACGTTTAATATTTGTTCGATAACGATTTCGGTAAATCAGGGAGACATCGTACGTCTAATACATTTAATACGTGTAACACTTTTTATGCTTCTTTAACAAGGCTTACAGTCTTAAAGGCCAAAACACTGCAATAATGTGCACAGATGCTCCGAACAGTAGTTATACAGCATGTAGGTGCAAAGGTCTCATCAAAATCAATGTCACTTTCCTGTGCATAACCCTTTGGAACAAGCCTAGTCGTATACATGTCAACCATACCATCGGTTCACGCTTCAGCTTGTATACCCACTTAGTGCCAATGGCCTTCTTGCGAGGAGGCAAGTCACATAAAGACCAAGTACCCTTCTTCATTATAGCATCATATTCAGATTGCATAGTAGCCATCAAATTTTCTAAATTTTGTGCTTCATCAAACGAAACATGCTCATTCTCATCACAGAGACTAGATGCAGCCATAGCATAGCAATCTGATGCAAAAGAGGCACTATGAGAGCCTGAATGAGTATGATATGACAGAGGTGCATCTAATTTGTTGTCACGCAAGGTCTGCACCAGCCATTTTGGCATAGTTCTTGCCTGCTCAATAGCAGCTCTCTCATCAATAAGTGCATCATGTACATTTACATCAGAAATGGAATTATCTACATCATCATATGAAACTTGCAAAGGCTGAGAAGTTGCCTCATTAGGACCAGCACTAGTTTGTCCACCTGTAAAAAGAGGTAGCAAAGTATCATACATGTCTTTGGAGCTAACAGATGTCTCCTTAGTACATGAAAGCAATGGCTAAATAGCATCTTCCATAAAAACAACATCACAGCTAACCAGAATGCGTTTAGTCTGTGGATGATACAGATGATAGCCTTTACTTTCAGAACTGTACCCAACAAAAATACATTTTACAACTTTATCATCCAATTTTCTACGATGTTGTTCAGGCACTAATGCAAATGCCAAACAACCAAAAACAAGCAGATGAGCAACAGATGGCTTTCGATCATGCCAAGCCTCGTATGGAGTGATAGACTACAGCGCTTTAGTGGGACACCTGTTCACTACATATGTTGCACACATGACAACCTCAAGCCAGAAACTGTGGTAAAGCATGACTCTTGACCACACACCTTGCCATCTCCATGAGTGACCTGTTCTTTCGTTCAGCAACTCATTTTTGTTGAGGTGTATACGGCACTGTACACTGGTGTTTTATCCCACGTTCAGCCAGAAATGCATTAAAATCAAAAGACATATATTCCCCCCCTCGATCAGAACGGAAGGTGCCCATTTTATATGCTGACAAATTTTCAGCCAAAACCAAAAACTCTTTGAAGCACATGAACACTTCGGACTTTGCCTTCAATGGATATACCCATGCATGCCTGGAAAAATCATGGATGAAAGTCACGAAGTAGAGATAATTCCCAAAAGAAGGTGTCTACATAGGACCACAGACATCACTATGTACTAGCTTCAATTTCTGAGTAGCCCGAACTGAACCATCTTTTAGAAAGGACAAACGCTGAATTTCGCCCAAAATACAGCCTTCACAAACATGTTTTCCACGTGCCTCAAGTTTGAAGCAAAGAGGACACCATTTCAGATTTCTACAGGCGTAGCAAACTAGCAAAACTCAGATGACCAAAGCGTGCATGCCAAAGATTTGCATCTGACATAGCCTGAGAATCATTTACTGCAGATGCCAAATCATTTATAGATCTTTCATAGTCTATGAACTTATACAGCCCATGACATAAAATGCCAGAAGCAATAATCACATCGCCATTTGACAGATCATGAATTGTACACCTGTCATCAACAAATTTCACAACCAAGCCAATCTTGGCTAATGCAGAAACTGATAATAGGTTCTTCTTGATCCCTGGCACAAATAAAGCATCTGACAAAGTGAAAGAACTACCATCACCAATAGTCAAAATGATCTTACCGACTCCCATAACAGGATAAGAGGAGTTTTTGGCACATGTAACAGTATTCCCTGTAGGGGCAGGCTCGAGTGAAGAGAAGAAACTGCACTGAGAGGTAATATGTTTGGTTGCCCCACTGTCAAAGTACCAAACATTTGAGTCTACTACAGACATGCACTGCTCATGAGAAGATGGGTCAAAAATGCAAACAGTAGTAAATGCCCATTCTTCTTCCTGCACAAGATTAACAGACTCTGTTTTTGGTGTAGAGGCCTCTGCAACAACCATTCTAGTCTCTTTCTTCTTTGCCTCTTTAGCAGCCAGTTTTGGACAGTTCTTTATGATATGATCATTTCCTTTACAGTACTTGCAAAACAATTTCTGCTTTTCTAATTTCTTTTCATCTTTGTCTTCCCTCTTTGATTGTGCAGCATTAGCACATTTCTGCTTACTACTTGAAGAGCTCCATTTTCCTTTGTCCTTCTGACTAGCTAGGAAAGCTTGATCCACAACACGCATAATGGACCTGTTCTGCCTGGACTAATCTTCTTGCAACAGAACAGAGACTAACTCCTCAAATGACAAGGCATTTGGATTGCCTTTCATCATCAACCAAAGAGTAGAAGCAAAACTCTGATATGAATCAGGAAGACCATTCAGAACGGTCTGCACAAGTGAGCTATCTGGTATAACCTCATCGGCAGAAATCAACTGTTCCTTCAAGTCTTTGATCTTTGTTAGGAAACTGTCCATAGAATCACCTTCATTCATGTGCTCACTCTCCAACTGTTTTTGGAGGTAAGCAACACGAGCCTCATTCCTAGCTTGGTACAATCTGGTAAGTGTATCCGAAGCATCCTTAGCGATTCTACAAGAGTGTATGTGAGGAATAATGGCACATCTGACAGACAAAGCTATCAATGCATGTGTCTGTGCATCTCTGTCATTCCAACAAATCTGCTCTACACTAGGTGCAGCAGAAACCGCAGTCCGAACAGGAATAGAATATCATCATCTTTGACACCTTTTGCATCAGCTTCTCTAGCTACTGTTGTAATAGTTGCAGGTGTGATAGGACGTTTTTCAACAACCTGCACAATGTTCCACATTCCTTTTGCAACCAATACATGTCGCATCATATAAGCCCACAACGGGTAGTTGGTATTATCCAACTTATCCTCAACAGCCAAAATACGAAATACATCACTGTTTTCAACCATGGCCAGTGACTAAAATACCTTGATGCAAAAAATCAATTGTATCTCAAAACATTGAACGGAAGTGCCTAGACGAGAGACGTGTAGCAGACTTCGAGATGCTTAAACTGGCAAACAGAAACTGGTATATATCTTTGGCACAAAAAGACGAAATAGCATGCACACGCGCTATGATAGTGCGTTCAGAGGCGGAAACGAGCTAAGATCGTGATTTTGGCACCACAAAGCATAGCTGTTTTGATCTCGGAAACACGCGACAACCTGCTCTGATACCAAGTGTTGGAGATAGACGTCTGCGGAAGCATGCTAATGGCACAAGGAAGGAGAAGAATCTTGGAGCACAACACACAATACAAATGTATTACTAGATAATGTAAAAAGATAAGTAGCCCAGTAGGGCAATAGGCATATATACAAGCGGGAGGAAAAAAACCTCCTAAAGAGGGAAAAAAGTGCCCCGGTGATCCTAGTGTGTTCACACACATCACTACCTAAATATATCAACACATGGAAGACCTCACATTTTGGAGCTTTGTCGAATGCCCTCTATGGAAAAGGAAGACCTCTTTATATATCCTATTGGATATGAGCTATGAACTAGCCCATGAAGTCATGCAACTAAGAAGGGAGGACCCTCATCGAGCTCTCTCTATCTCTTTCTCTCTCTCTCTCTCATCATGAGGATGGTAATAAATTTTATCTCCTTAATATTCTTGAAGCACATCCCATGAGGAAGTATTCAAATTTGTTTCTCAACATGTAAATGACTAGGTGAGGTTTTCCCTTTTTTTCCACTATTTTACCCTCTTTTCTCAGCTTGATTACTAGTCAAAGAGCTTATTTTGATCCTCGTAAGGCTTTTTGAGCTCTTTTGTTTAAGATATTAATCCTTATCCTCCTCTAAAATTCTTTGAGAATTAATTTGGAAGAAATTTAGCTTCTTTGCACCTCATGAGAAGACACAAGTAAGCCCATAATTTCATCCAAAGTGAGCAATCAAAGCAATAAGAGTGTGTGCTCTATTTTCCACTCATCCAAGAAGGAGGTAAAATATATGCATGAATGAAGAGCATGATGGACACATATTGCTTTGGAGATCTAAAGGAAGCTAGAAGAAGATTGCCTCTACTCAATGGACAAAGGAAGGATGAAGCTTAATTTAAAAAGGAAGTATTATTTAATAATGTTTGGTTTCAATACTTTTTTTCCATATCTTTCATTATCTTTACATTAATTCATCATTGAACTATTATTAAAGGCTTAAGTTTTGATATTGTTTAAGAGAATATTGTTGGAGTTAGACGTCTGCAAAAGGACGTGAACAACACAAGGAAGAAGAAGAAGCTTGGAGCACAACACACAATACTGAATGTATTACTAGAGAATGTACAAAGATAAGTAGCCCATTAGGGCAATAGGCGTATATACAAGCCGGGGGAAAAAAAACCTCCTAAACATGGAAAAAAGTGCCTCGATGGTCCTAGTGTGATCACACACATCACTACCTAAATATATCAACAAATCCCCCCCTGGGATTGATGCGGTGAACAAGGAGCTGGCACTCATGTATAAGGAAGTGCTAAGCTATGTGGAAATCACTCCACAAAAGGAAGTAAGCCCAAAGCTTTGGAGAAAGCTTCAAACTTCTCCTTAGGCAAAGCCTTCGTGAAAAGGTATGCAATGTTCTCCTGTGTGGGCACATATGCCAAGTTGATCTCCCTCGTAGAGAACCTCTCCCTGACATAGTGATAATGCACCTTAGTGTGCTTAGTGCGAGCATGGAACACAGGGCTCCTTGCAACTCCCAATGCGCTCTGACTGTTAGTGAAGATTGTGGTGGACTCAACAGTTGCTGTGAAAGCTTCCCTATACTCAGCCTCACAACTGGAAGTGGCCAGAGTAGGTTGCTTCTTGCTCAACCAAGATATACATGAGCTACCAAGCATGAAGCAAAAGCCACTAGTGGACACACAAGTGTCATAGCAACTAGCCCAATCAGAGTCAGAAAAAGCATGCAAATCTGGCAGTAGTGATCCCTCCTTGGGATAAAACAACCCAAGTAGCCGAATACCACTCAAATAGTGAAAGATGCGCTTAACTGCCTGCCAATGCTTGACTCCTGGGCAATTGATAAACCTACTCATCTCTGAGATAGCAAACTGAATAAGTAAATCAAGCATCCAACAGCCTACTGATAGAGAACAGCATCAAATGCATCTCTAGCATCATGAGACTCAATCGTAAACATGTCTCCATAGGAGTGGCAGTAGGCTTACAGTCTTCAAGGGCAAAATGCTGCAATAATGTGTCAATATATTTTGTTTGACACAAAGCCATTCCACCATCAACTTGCATAAACTGAATGCCCAAATAGTGATGCAAATGCCCCAAATCAGACATCTCAAATGAGGCATGCAAATCAGCCTTAAAATCAGCAATATGCTTCTCAATAGGACCAGTGAGCAGCATGTCGTCAACATAGACAACAATGATCAGAATCACATCATTAGCACGCTTAACATATAAGGTGATTTCAGTTGGAGTGTTCTCAAAACCATGTGCAATCAGATAGGCATGTATCTTCTCATAACAAGCATGTGGTGCTTGCTTTAAACCATATAATGCCTTCTTTAACCTGCACACCTGGTTTTCATGCCCTTTCTGCACAAATCTACAGGGCTAAAAAACATACACTTCTTCATGCAAGTCACCATTCAAAAATGTTGTTTTAGTGTCCAACTGATGTACATTCCAACCTTGATGAGCTGCAAGTGCACAGATGCTCCTAACAGTAGTCATACGGCATGTAGGTGCAAAGGTCTCATCAAAATCAATTCTTCTTTCCTGTGCATAACCCTTTCCAACAAGCCTAGCCTTATACCTATCAATTGTACCATCGAGTTTACACTTCAGCTTGTATACCCACTTAGTGCCAATGGCCTTCTTGCCAGGAGGCAAGTCACATAAAGACCAAGTACCATTCTTCATTATAGCATCATATTCAGATTGCATAGCAGCCATCCAATTTTCTGAATTTTGTGCTTCATCAAATAAAACAGGCTCATTCTCATCACAGAGACTAGATACAACCATAACATAGCAATCTGATGCAAAAGAGGCACTATGAGAGCCTGAACGAGTACAATATGAGTGAGGTGCATCTAGTTTACTATCACGCAAGGTCTGCACCAGCCATTTTGGCATAGTTCTTGCCTGCTCAATATCAGCTCTCTCATCAATAAGTGCATCATGTACATCTGCATCAGAAATGGAATTATCTGCATCATCACATGAAACCTGCAAAGGTTGAGAAGTTGCCTCATTAGGACCAACACTAGACTGTCCACGTGTAAAAAGAGGCAGCAAAGTATCATACATGTCTTTGGAGCTAACAGATGTCTCCTTAGTACATGAAAGCAATGAATGAATAGCATCTTCCACAAAAACAACATCATGGCTAACCAAAATGCGTTTAGTCTGTGGATGATACAGACGATAGCCTTTACTTTCAAAACTGTACCCAACAAAAATACATTTTACTGCTTTATCATCCAATTTTCTATGATGTTGTTCAGGCACTAATGCATATGCCAAACAACCAAAAACATACAGATGAGCAACAGATGCCTTTCAATCATGCCAAACCTCATATGGAGTGATAGACTACAGTGCTTTAGTGGGACACATGTTCAATATGTATGATGCACACATGATAGCCTCAAGCCAGAAACTATGTGGTAAAGCATGACTCTTGACCATGCACCTCCCCATCTCCATGAGTGACCTGTTCTTTCATTCAGAAACTCCATTCTATTGAGGTGTATACGACACTGTACACTGGTGTTTTATCCCACGTTCAACCAGAAAGGCATTAATATTCCCCACCTCGATTGGAACGGAGGGTGCCCATTTTACATGCTGACAGATTTTTAGCCAAAACCAAAAACTGTTTGAAGCACATGAACACTTTGAACTTTGCCTTCAATGGATATACCCATGCATGCCTGGAAAAATCATCGATGAAAGTCACGAAGTAGAGATAATTCCCAAAAGAAGGTGTTTGCATAGGACCACAAACATCACTATGTATAAGCTGCAATTTCTGAGTAGCCGGAACTGAACCATCTTTTGGAAAGGACGAACGTTGCATTTTGCCCAAATACAGCCTTCGCAAACATGTTTTCCAGGTGCCTCAAGTTTTGGCAAAGACGACACCATTTCAGATTTCTGCAGATGTAGCAAACTAGCAAAATTCAGATGACCAAAGCGTGCATGCCAAAGCTTTGCATCTGACATAGCCTGAGAATCATTTACTACACATGCCAAATCATTTACAGATCTTTCATAGTCTATGAGATTATACAGCCCACGACATAAAATGTCAGAAGCAATAATCACATCGCCATTTGACAGATCATGAACTGTACACCTGTCAAATTTCACAACCAAGCCAATCTTGGCTAATGCAGAAACTGATAACAGGTTCTTCTTGATCCCTGACACAAATAAAGCATCTGAAAAATTGAAAGAACTACCATCAGCAATAGTCAAAATGATCTTACCAACTCCCATAACAGGATAAGAGGAGTTGCTGGCGCATGTAACAGTATTCCCTATAGGGGCTGGCTCGAGTGAAGAGAAGAAACTGCGTTCTGAGGTAATATGTTTGGTCACCCCGCTGTCAAAATACCAAACATCTGAGTCTACTGCAGACATGCACTGATCATGAGAAGATGGGTCGAAACTATAGACAATAGTAAATGCCCATTCTTCTTCCTGCACAAGATTAGCAGACTTTGTTTTTGGTGTAGAGGCCTAGCCTCTTTCTTCATTGCCTCTTTAGCAGCCAGTTTTGGACAGTTCTTTATGATATGATCATTCCCTTTACAATACTTACAAAACAATTTTTGCTTTTCTGATTTCTTCTCATCTTTATCTTCCTTCTTCGAATATGCAGAATTAGCAAATTTCTACTTACTAGTTGAAGAGCTCCATTTTCCTTTGCCCTTCTCACTAGCCAGGAAAGCTTGATCTGCAACTCACATAATGGACTTGTTCTACCTGGACTGATCTTCCTGCAACAGAACAGAGACTAACTCCTCAAATGATAAGGCATTTGGATTGCCTTTCATCATCAACCGAAGAGTAGAAGCAAAACTCTGATATGAATCAGGAAGACCATTCAGAACGGTCTGCACAAGTGAGCTATCGGGTATAACCTCATCAGCAGAAATCAATTGTTCCTTCAGGTCTTTGATCTTTGTTAGGAAACTGTCCATAGAATCACCTTCATTCATGTGCTCACTCTCCAACTTTTTTCGGAGGTAAGAAACACGAGCCTCATTCCTAGCTTGGTATAATGTGGTAAGTGTATCCCAAGCATCCTTAGCTATTCTACAAGAGCGAATATGAGGAATAATGGCACGTTTGGCAGACAAAGCTATCAATGCGTGTGCTTGGGCATCTCTGTCATCCTAGCGAATCTGCTCTGCAGTAGGTGCAACAGAAACTGCAATACGAACAGGAATATGCAGAATATCATCATCTTCGACACCTTCTGCATCAGCTTCAGTACCTGTAGTTGTAAGAGTTGCAGGTGTGATAGGACATTTTTCGACACCCTACACAATGTTCCACAATCCTTTTGCAACCAACACATGTTGCATCATATAGGCCCATAACGGGTAGTTGGTACCATCCAACTTATCCTCAACAGCCAACATACGGAATACATCACTACTTTCAGCCATGGCCGGTGACTAAAATACCTTGATGCAAAAAATTGACTATATCTCAAAAAGTTGAACAGAACTGCCCTCACGAATTCTGCTAGACCTGGAGTGGACTTCGAGACGCTTATACTGGCGAACAGAAACTGGTATATACCTTTGGCACAAAAAGACAAAATAGCCTGCACAAGCACTGTGATAGTGTGTTTGGAGGTCGAAACGAGCTCAGATCGTGATTTTGGCACCACAAAGCGAAGATTTTTTTATCTCGGAAACACGTTGAGTATGCTCACCAAAATTCGTGTGATTCTGAGACTGCAACCGGAGGAGTGTCGACAGCACCCTTGATGAAGCGACGACCTGCTCTGATACCAATTGTTGGAGTTAAACGTCTTCGGAAGCACGCGAACAGCACAAGGAAGAAGAAGAAGCTTGGAGCACAGCACACAATACTGAATGTATTACTAGAGAATGTACAGAGATAAGTAGCCCATTAGGGCAATAGGCGTATATACAAGCCGGGGGAAAAAGCCTCCTAAAGAGGGAAAAAAGTACCCCAGCGGTCCTAGTGTGTTCACACACATCACTACCTAAATATATCAACAAATATAAGAAGCTAATCAAAGATTCTTTTTCTAAGAAAGCAAAGACATATGAATTGGAAAGAAATCGAGCACTTCAAACACTTGCATGTTGTTGCAAGGAAGAGAAAGAATGTATGTGCATTCCCTCTTGAAAAGAGATAATTTCAATGCACAATCTAAAGTCCTAAGCTTTCTTTTTGCAAAATTTAAGATTCCTTTTCATTAGAGACATTTATGAATGCATAAAGGCATGTGTATTCTCATGACGGTGGTAGGAAAAGGAAGCCTATGTAGTATGATTGTCTATATGAAGAGACAAGAGAATAGATCTTAAGCATGCTAGAAGCTATGGTTGCTAGAATCATAGGTATTATTGATTTAAGTGAATAAAATTAAATCTTTTCTTTTTCGAACTTGTGAGGCGAGCATATGTAAAGATCACATCAAGTATGTCTTGCTTAACAATGAAGTAAATAAAAGAAGGAAATAAGGTTTCAAAGGATTCCCTTGCCTTGTCAATGGTAAGGAAGAAATGGAGACATGAAGTAGAAGGCACCAAAAACTTCAGACTTTTGTGGGTAGTTTGAAATATGCCACATTGATTAGAGTGGACATTCTCTATAGTGTAAGTGTCCTAAGTCAATTTATGCACACCCTTAGGAAACCTCACATGAGGCCAGCCAAGAGAATACTTAAATATTGGATTGGAACCATCAATGAAGGTTTATACTATCCATATCCATCACATATAGACATAAAACGCTTCTCTGATGCAAATTGGGAAAGTTCTAAAGATGACAAGAGGAGTAAATTAGGACATCTCACCTTTGAAAGTACAAAATGTATCTCATGTTCATCAAAGAAGGAACCTACTATTGCACTCTCATCAACTAAAGTTAGCCAATGCAACTCAAGAAGCAATGTGGATCAAGACCTTGTATTCTAATTTAGGTCTCAAGTCTTCTACTCAAATCTTTGGAGATAACATTAGCTCACCTCATCTTTTAGCTAACCCAATCTATCATGCCAAGACCAAAAATATATAAGTTCACTATCATTGTGGCAAAGAAAAGATTACAAGTAAAGAGATTGTGCTTTCATATGTTTCTACTCACCAACAATGTGTAGATATGATGACCAAGGCATTGGATGGAGTGAAGTTAAACAAGTTCAAAGCTATGATTGGACTATAGGAAGTACTGAAGGAATGAAGATTGAAGCATTTTAGGCTTGAGAGGGAGCTTCTGATACATGGAGCAAGCCTAAGTGTTTGGCTAACTGCACTTGAACTTCTCATAATCTTGTCTCGCTTTGCTCCTTTCTTCTTCCCTTTCCATTTGCTTTTGCCTACATAATAGGCTTGGGGAATTTCTTCATCCTCCTCCTTCTTCTTCCCTTTATTCGTCTTGTCCTTCTTATCTATATAAAGAGCAGTTGTAGAGTTACCTTCCTTTATGTTTTTGTTGGCCTCTTGATTGAAGAGTTATCCAAGAAATATGTTGAAGTGAGGTGTTCGCACATCCATGATGAGATGATGGGCAGTTATGAATGATTGCCACTATCTATCACTCCTTATAACAATTATGATCTGCCTCATAATGGATTCATCTTTAATCATCTATGAAATTAAAGCTAATTGATCTACAACCTCCTTAACATTGGTAACAAAATCTGTTATTGTCTATGTAGGTGCCTTCTTCATTTGGTTGAATTCATTCCAAAAGTGATTCTTCCTAGATTTGGTGCAAAGAAGAATGTCTCAAGTGCATCCCAATTTTCTTGTGATGTTTTATAGGTTCTAATGTGTGGAAGCAAGAAATCAAAGATAGAGGTTAAGATGTAAGGCTTGGCTGGATCATCTCTTGTATACCATAATGTTAGTTTCTCAATTTCTTCTTGTGTAGGTCCTCCTTTGGATCTTGGTATAGGCATGAATTCATCACCCGTCACTACTCCATAGAGATTTCTTCCTTGTAAGTAGGATTTCATTCTAATTATTTAAGCAACATGGTTCTTCCTATCAAGCTTCTCCATCATGGAAGGAAGTCCATCACCCATTTTGATGAAGAGTGCTCTAATGCCACTAAAAGTGATTCAAAAGAAATTTGTTTCCTTCCATAATGAAGTTAGGTTCAGCTATTCAACATAGAACCTACCCTTTATGACTTGAAAGCTTTGGTTTCCCTTATAAGCTTATATTTAGTGTAAAAAACACCTTTTATTCGTTGTAACATCTCTATGAACAAGATGGTGCAAAACATGTTGCTTGCACATGAAGTAACTCTAAAAACCTTTCTAATTATGGATGAAAGATGCTACTTAGAATGCTCAATACTCACAATGTATTTATAACTGACCAAATTCCTCTTAAATGGTGATGCCTTATAGAGTTAAGAAGCTACTATGCAGTAAAGTATATTCAGCATTATGAAAATATGGGTTCCCTAAAGGTGGTTAAAACACAAAGATATAAACAACATGCCCAAGTTTCCACTTATCCAAAAGTAAAGTGTGAAATGTATAAAAATTTTGGAGCTCCAAGTATTTAGTGTGTAATTGTGATGATGGTAATTAACTGTGTGGGAGCCAAAACTTAAAATTTACCTATCCTTGAAGGGATGTATTAAAGGTGAAATTCGAAAGCATGAGTGGATGCTTAGAATTAGCAATAGAGATCTTCTTGTAAAGTCAATGGGGTAGCTACTTAAAGCTTGAGAAAGAAAGGAATCTAAAGACCAGAAGAAACAATCTCTTGTTACTACGAATTGGGTGAGCATTACCAATAAGTCTTGAATATGAGAAATTCAAGAACCTGGAAATATAAAAGGGTTTCTTCTAGAAGCCCTAGAAATGAAGGATGGATATTCCATCAAAATTTTTTCAAGTTTCCAAGGCAAAGTGTAAGTCAAAACATGAGATTGTGAATTCTTGTGTGAATGAAACAAAACCTAGAAAATATCCAAGTTAGAGGTAAACATCTTGACTTCAATCTCTATAAATATATCTTCGGAATTAAGGATAATTATCACTTACATATCAATGTGAATGTAAAATAGGTTGGTATGAGATACCAAAGTTTATACTCACATTGATGTAGGAAACATGTATGGGATATTGGACGATGGGATGATAAATATGTTTTAGTCCTAGAATGAATCTTGAAGCGACATTGGATCAAGGAGATTAAAATTCAAAGGAGAAGTTTAAGTTCAAGGAGGTTAAAAACATGATCACTTCTAGATCAACAAGTAAGTATGAAGATAATGAAGTAATAAACTTCTAAGACCTTCATTTCGAATTTAAGTACCATAAAGCATGCTCTTACGTAAATAAAGAACACTTCAAGTTAAAGTGTTTTAGAAATATTTGGTAAACATTTGATGAACTAAAACTTTGACATGATTATTTCAACTAATATAAGAAAGACTAAGTTATTTTGAAAGCACCTAGTTGATAGTGCAACTTGTTAAGATCAATTTCTTGGCTAGTAATGCATATGAATTGGATTCCAATTAAGTATTCTGAAGAGATTGTAAAAAAGGAAAAGATCAACCTAGTCTCGAGTGAAGCATTAGTGTTTTGAGTATCAAGAAAATGCTATCAGTAAAAGCTCAATGGGTTGATAGGCTAACGTTTTGAGACCATGCTAGTGACTAGTGGTTGGATGATATCCTATTTTACTCCAAGAATAGTTTTGAGAATGTAGATTACTTATCTTATATGATTGTTGAAATGCTTTAGTATCTTGTTGAAACCGCTCTATGAAAAGTTAAAGTCTTGAGTCACAACCCATTTGATTCACATCAAGTTTAAGTATCTTCAAATTTTGAATTGCTTGTAACTTAGATTTTTTGTTGTTCATTCCTAATTTCAAAAACTTTTGGAAATGACTTAGAAAAAGTTTCTAACACCTTTTTTTGTAAAGTTCAGGATAGCTAATGGGAATAGATAATCAAATTAAACATCCTCGATAGATGTTTTATATAGAACACATTCAATCTTCAAAGATGTTAAGTCTATGTTGACTCATTCATTTGTGTATGTTGTAAGTGAAGAAGCATTGGTTCCCTAAAAGATTTTAGAACATTCTTGTAAAGAAAATATAGGAATTGAGCACAAGATTGATGATTCCTAAGAACTTAAAACTCAAGGCTATGAGAAACATTTCCTAAGTAAAAAAAAAATCTCATTTTTAAATTTTCTTTGTTCAAGTGAAAGAGAGGTTGACCAAAAGTGTGTGTCACACTTCAACATACATTTTCTCCAAGATCAAGCCTAACTAGACAAAGTAGTCATCTGCTTGGGCGAAAAAATAATGTAAATGTTGGTTGGAAGTGAACCATGGAACAAACATTTAAGAGGATGTTTAGATCAACGTCAAGTTATAATTCCAAACCAGATTCAAAAGGAATAGAAGTTCTCAAAGACTTTTCAAGGATAAGAAACCCACCTTAGTTTCTAAGTTCATGCATTTTTGTTGCCCATGAAATGGACTCGTAGAGTTGGTGCTCATAGAAGTTGAAGAGTCTTATGAGGAACCTTATGTTCCTATGCCTAGACGGGCGGCCAACAAATATCTGAAGAACTGGACACACTTGAAGTTGAAGCCCCAGAATGGCTACAGAAGCTCGAAAAGATGGCCAATACGCATGATGACCAAGTAGTGGTGCAAATTCAATCCATGTCTAAAATTGAGGATACCATTATAAAGTCTGAATACTTCCGACTCATGTCCCACCACCGATGGGTTGGCAAAAATGATGACCAATATGTGCCCTATTGCGTGCTCCTCACATATTATAATGTAGAAATTCAACGGTGATGTGGCAAGGCCCCAACTTTTGCCACCCAATTGGGTCCGGATGACATACCTGAAAGCGCTACACAGGGGTCCATCTTCCAACCCACCTGGAGGCTTAGTCTTCTAGAAACTTATCCAGAAATGGTTCATACTTAGAATAATATGCCACTCTTCATCAAATACAATCCATGTTATGTCCCAATACTCAAAAGACGCACATGGCTTGACTTTTCCATCACCATGAAGAATGTTAAAGGATGTGTGAAATGGCTAAATTACGTGTACCTAGCACCACCACGAGGACCGGCCACAGTAGCATACATGATATCCACCATCCGCCACTCGGGTTTCATACTGGGAAACGTTCAGGACATGATGGCACAGATGTGTATGAAGATATTCAAATTAATGTTGGTCACCTTTCGAACCTTGAAGAACATTAAAGGTCCGTAATTTTGAGGAGTCGGTTTCACTGCAGGCAATCTTGACTTAGTATATGACATGAGCATAACCCCCTCCATTAATGTGATATATGCATGGCACGCAAGAATCAAATACCTCCCAGCATGCTACAAATAGACTTTTAAGGAGATGTTCATTATAGGGTTGTAGGAGTACCATTCCGAGATATTCGTCCCCAAACCCTCGCATCTTCTCCAACTTTCGGCTGTGGAGAGAACCTTACAATCCAAACAATTGTGTCTGCCACATCCAAACGTTCTAGGCCCACTCAATTGGGATGCCTTACTAACAGATTTAGCAAAGGGATTGAGGCTAGAAGAGCATCACCTGGTTATCGATGTTGTCGGATACTATGTCAAATGTTCAGCCCACCAAGGGTCTGTCAGAGACGACAGATGCGAGAGAGGGGGGCTTGGTAGTAGTCAGGGCACTCAAAGACTTACAAGACAGGGAAGCCAACAAAGGGAGTCGGAGTAGAGAGAAGGAACAAATAGGCATGGCAGTCAACAAAGATCTGGCAAGTAGGCCATGCTGTTTTTTTTTTTACTTAACCTCTTTGTAACAGTGATTTTCATCACTTCACGAACATTGTAAATATTTTTTTTGGTAGGTTCGACTCGGTTTTGTTCAAGCCGAGGATTCCTTGAGCTTGAGCAGTATTAGAAGTATTTCTGTACCAATTTTCATAATTTGCAGAGCTCATTTGAGCCTCCAAAATAGCCTAGGAACCTAATTTTTAACTAGGCCGAACACTAGGTCTAGACAGGACCAAAGCTAGTAAAAAACTATCTGGTTCCGGTTCTATGATCAGGGAGGGTTGTATTTCGTACTGAAGTAATTTTCCTTGCAATTCGGTGACCTATTCTCTTAGTGCATTCACCTCCTCAGTAGTCATTGTAGAATATGTGACCTTTGTTTGTTCTTCTTGTGTCCCTAGCTGTCGACGAGGGGTATCCCGTTCTTTTTCCAAATCATCATGTGCTGCCAAAAGATCAGCATAGCTTTCAAGAATGGTTTTCATGGTCTCTGAAGGGAAAGCTTTAAACCTCTCTAGGTCGATCTCCTGAGGGGAGCCTTCCATTGTTACCTCTAGGTTCTCTTTGTTTTACTTTTGAAGTCGTTTGTTCTCTTCTAGAGCAGTGACCATGTGCTTCCTTAGTAATGTCAGATTACGATGGACTTTGACATTCTCAGACTGATAAAGTTCAAGTAAAGCTGCTAGTTTTTTAACTTCTGAATATTCTGATTGCTGAGGAGCCTCGAATAGGGTCTAATGGGCGTGTTCTAGCGTAGTATAACATTGATTGAGGTCGGTGTTTTCTTCTTCTAGGGCTACAAGCTGCTTCTGTAATTGTTGGTGGTCCACAATTATATGAACATGACGATCTTCTAAGGTCTGATATTCATTCTGCAGCTGATATACACATTGATGTAATGTAGAAAAAATATTATTTATATTTAGGGATGATGGGAAAGTGGAGGATGCAGGGGGAATGGGAAAGGGGAAAGGGATCGTGAATGAAGTGGAAACAAGAGGTGATGTGTGGGGAGGGGGTATAGGAGATTGTGGGAGTGTGGGGTGAGGAGTGGAGTTGTGGCTGGTGATGTTTCCATGCTCTCAAAAGTGTGTGTGATCATGTAAAGGGGAAGAGAGGGTGCGGTGGATGTGATGTTGGTGAACAGTGTTGTGAATGTAGATCATCATAAGCTAAGCACCTATAAATGATCTGTGTAAGTGTGCAGCATCCATGAAGCACATTCTTATGTTTCTTGTTCCAGCGTTGATGGGCTAAGTGAATTTGATCAATGATCCACTGGGGTAGATTGAGGGTGAGATTTTCTATCTTCGTCAAATACAAGTTGAACCAAATTCTCTTTGGTGGCATGGTGAAGCATTCTTGAGTAGGGAAGGCAAAATGATGCACGACTATGTGTAAATGGAGGGCAATGGTCGGTTTCATGGCTACCATATCTTTCAGTTTGTTGAGGTCAGGAATCAATGTTTCTTTTTCTATTGGAATGTGCATACCCTTCATGTTGAGGGCCTCCCGTACTAAGTTGAGGGTAAGTTTAAACCTTTTTTAGCTAATGGCCTGGTGTTAATGAGGGGAGCACAAAGATATTATCTCCTCCTTTGGCTCTGCTAGCGGTGATAGTGCTGATCAGGTAGGAATAGCGCAGAAAATTAGATTTGGGTAATAGTGCTCTAAAGTAGTTGTCCAAGAAACCTTGGCCCATACTGATCATCTTGAATACTCCCTGAGAAGTCCTCTATTTTTGCCATCTTCAGCTACAAATCCCGAGGTATTTCGTGACACATACACGAAGTTCTATGCTCGATCTGCCACCGAGCCATGTGCGAATCCCATGATAGAGTCTCTCTCTTTCCATAACTAATGATTCACCTATGGCTCTACACATGGGTGCCACATGGCACTCATGTGTGAGACCATCTAAATGAGTTAAGAGGTGGTTCACACCTCTCCCAAAGGTTACTCCATACAACATTTCCTTCTCCTTAACTCCATTTTTGTCCTCATTTGAGGGTTAGCATAGGCTCTAGCTCTATCCTGAGCTCTCCTAATGTTGTCCTTAGCAAGCCTAAGCACATCATTCATATCTTCCAAGAAGTCCTTTGCACCTTGAACTTTCTCATTCTGCAAACCTGCTGCATAAGGAGCTCTTGGCTGAAACCCACACATAAGCATAAATGGACTCTGCCCAGTGGAAGTGTGCTTGGCACTATTATATGCAAACTCTACTATAGGTAAGTACTCTTCCCAATTAGGTTTCCTTTCATTCACATATGCTCGAAGCATATCCTCTAGGATTTCGTTAACCCTTTCTGTTTACCCATCCGTATGTGGATGTTCGGTCCTACTCATGCTAAGTTTCATGTCCAACCTTTTGAAGACCGCTCTCAAAAAGTGGCTAGTAAACTTCCTATCCCGATCGGAAACTATGTCTAAAGGAAGACCATATAACCGGTATAGGTTCTCTACAAAGAGTCTAGCCAACTCTGGTGTCTTCACTATAGTACGCGTCGGAATAAATCTAGCCATTTTGGTAAACCTATCCACAAATACTGAGACCGAGTTGTGCCCTCTCTATGTCTTAGGTAATCCAACTATAAAGTCCATGGAGATACTCTCCCACTTCCCATTAGGAATATCCAATGGGTGGGGTAGTCCTCCAATCCTCAACCTCTTAGCTTTGTTGACCTAGCATTTAGTGCACTTAAGTACATACTCTAGGATGTCCTTATGCAGTCCAGGCCAATAAAACTGCCTCTTAATAAGATCATAAGTCTTGTTAACTCCTAGGTGTCCCGCACTAGGTGTGTCATGACACTCAGACAAAACATGATGTCTCATCTCAATATCTCTAGGGACACACACCTTACTTTTATATAACAGATATCCATCATGGACACTGTAATTCTTCCACTTCAATCTTTCTTGGGTACCCATCGATACTCCATCCTCACTGGAAACCCGTATATCATGATCCCCATTCTCTATGGCTTCCCAAATCTTGGAATATGGAGGATCAAGCCTACATTTCCCTCTAATGGACTCAAGAAGCTCACTAGTGATTTGAGTAAAACTCAATCCATTGAGCATAGGCATGCGGCTAAGGGAATCAACCACTACGTTAAACTTTCCCTTCCTATACCTAAGCTCATAATCAAACTCCTGAAGGTTCTCTACCCATCAGCCTTATGACCTTTAAGGTCTGTTTGATTAGAGAGTCACTTAATGCTCTCTTGATCAAACACTATCGTAACTTTGGCACCATATAAATAATGATGCCACTTCTTCAAAGCATGGAAAATTGCATACAACTCCTTCTCATAGACGGATTAATTCTTTTGAGCCGGTTCTAGTTTCTTACTCTCAAAAGCTACTGCTTGACCATCCTGCACTAAAACCGCTCCTATGGCAAAATTACTCGCATTAGCCTCAACCACAAATGGTTTGTTGGGATCTCCTATATGTAAAAGTGGAGTCCTAGCAATTGCTACTTTCAATTTCTCCATACTTTGCTTCTGTTCATCTCCCCAATGAAAGGTTTTCCCTTTCCCTTTAAGCTATTCCGTCATCGGGACAAAAATTTTGGCATAATTTTTTAATGAATCTTCGATAGAAACCTGATTAACCTAGGAAGATCTGAAGCTCTTCCAGGTTCCTTGGATGTGGCCATTCCATAATAGCCCTTACTTTTCCAGGATCCATCTGGATTCCATCCTGGGAGACTATATGCCCAAGATATCTAACCTCTGTTTTGAAAAATTCACACTTTGACTCCTTAGCAAAGAGTGAATTTTCCCTTAGTACTTGAAATACCTTAAGTGTTCCAAGTGCTCCTCTTCTAGTGCACTATAGATCAGAATGTCATCCAAAAAGTCTACTACAAAGTGTCCTAGATAAGTCCGTAAAACACTATTCATGAGCTTCATGAAAAGTGGCAGGAGCATTGGTGAGACCAAAAGGCATCACTAAAAACTCATAGTGCCCATATCTAGTCCTAAATGCAGTCTTAGGGACATCCTCTACCCTAATCCTGATCTGATGATATCCTGATCTAAGGTCAAGCTTGGTAAAATACCTAGCTTGATGTAACTGATCAAATAGATCTTCCAATCTAGGCATTGGAAATCTATTTTTGATAGTTACCTTATTAAGTGATCTATAGTCTATACATAGTCTCATAGAGCCATCTTTCTTTTTAACTAGGAGCATCGGCGATGTCCAAGGTGAGTTACAAAGGTTTAATGAAGCCCTTAGCTAAATAATCCTGCAATTGCCTCTCAACCTCCTCATGCTGAGAAACACTAAGCCTATAAGGTGGCTTACAAATAGGTTTAGTGTTAGTAACAACCTCAATGGCATGGTCAATGTCCCCTCTCTCAAGTGATAGCCCTCTAGGTAAGTCAGTGGGAAAAACATCTCTATACTCAAACATAAGATCCTTAAAACTTTTAACCACACACTCTTGCAAAAAAGAATAGTAGAAAGTCTTGTCCATATTTACATTCCTAGCATGAAAATATACATCAAATGAGCCATCTATACAATGCTCCATATCATGACTATACAATAAAAACATCTCCTGTACATGCTGAGAATAACAAAGACTATACAACTCTAATGATGAACTGAGAGGTGCACTAGGTACATCTCTCTCTCCATGAATACAAACTTTACTTCCATTCTTTTCAAATTCAAGTATGTTATTTTGATAGTTGTGTTTAAGTGTGTCTCCCAACCCCCATCGCCACTCTCATCCTAAGACTAGGTATGTCCTCTTCATATTCATAATTTGGAAGTCCATATAATCTGTATAGTCCTGCATCTTGACTTCCAAATTGGATACCATAGTATTCCATATCCTCTTATCTTGCCCTTGCATCATAGATACGATGTATTTATGTGCACTGGGTTGCTGGGGAATCTTTAATTTCTTGACCAAAGCATAGTTTATAAAATTATGAGTGGCAGAGTCATCTATCATGACCTGCACCCTGGTCCCGTACACACTTCCATGCAATTTACTAGGTCATGTGGTCCAAATTGTGGTGACCACAATGACTGAGTCAAACAACAGGTATGTTGTATATCCTCGTGCATCACCTCCACTCCCTTGCAACTAGAGCTTCCATGAATAGGAAGGGTCTGCGCTAGATGGATTGCCTTTTTGCCCTTTTTGGGGAATGTACTAGTCTCTGGTCCCTTATTCTTTTCTTCCCCCTTCTTGAGTGGACAGTTCCACTGTGAATGGCTAGGAGACAAACACCTAAAGCACAGGTTCTCTCTTTTGGCCCTCTCAAACTGGTCTGTAGATAACCTAGGCCCTTGTGATCTTTTTTTTTTAATAAAAACTATGTTTTTCCCAAAAGGCAACTTCTTCTTGAATTTAGTCGTACTAAGAGGCTTGAGGGGCTGATCCGTCTCCATAGGAGTATATTGAGGATGGTTATGGTCCTCATAGATCTATGCATACTTGATCATGTCCTCAAACTTCTTAGGTGCATTCCTTGTGACTTCCCTCTTTATGGCTTTATCAAAGCTCCTAACAAACCCTCTGGTCTTCTGGAAATCATCTAAGCCCTTAAGTTTCAAAATGATCTCACTATAGTGGGATAGGTAGACCATAAGAGGCCTACCTCTTTGTGTAATCCTATCCCACTCATCCCAATTCCTCTCCTCCTCATTCTCAGGAAGAAACTCTTTTAGAAAAAGAGTCTCAAACTAAGTCCAATCAGTAGGGATAGAGTTCGCCTCCTTAAGACTCATCCACCACTTGTACGCATGTGGGTCGAGTGAGAGACTTGCCTTTAGCACATGGTACTCTAGTGGGGTGCCCTTCAATTGATGCAAATCATGCCACTTTTGTAAAAAAGTTTAGATTGGATCCTTATTCCTATCTCGGTCATCCCCCGTAAAGGAAGGTGGCTTTAAGTCTTTTAGGAGGGGAGCTTCCCTCTCCTTTGTGCTTACTAGGAAGAGAAGTACCTTTCCTAGTAATCTCTAGAGGAATAGGAGGGGTTTCTCTTTCCTTCCTAGCTAGGAAAGAGGTAACGCTAGTCTCAAGTGAGATCATTTGAGACTTTAGCTGTTGTATGAGAGATGTGATGCTACCAAGATCTCTCTCTAATTTAAGGGTTTGCTCTTTCAAGTCCACGAATTGATCATGAGTGACAAACTCATTTAAAAGTTCCTCATATGTATACTCTTCTTGCTGAGGCTCTTTCTCTTCTAAGTTTTCTTCTACTTCTTGCCCTAATTCTACTTTTTACATTCTAGAATCAGGGTCCTCTAGTTGCTCTTTAGATGGAGAAGTGTGTTCAACTACTTGTTTACCTTTAGATTCCATGTCTTACTTCCTCTCCCCCATTTGCTAACTAGAGTATGTGAAAATGAATGGAAGTAAAGCTTAAATATGCAAGAAGAAGAGAAATATATCACAAGAGCACTTCCCTGGTATAAAATGAAGCTGCGGGAGCAAAATCCAAGTGATCCTTAAAGCTTTAGGTTGCTGATTTTGAATCCTCTACATTCCCAAACAAAAATTGGAAATGTCCTATTGGTTCGTGGAGGTTCTAATCACCAAAAACCAACAAGAACAATGCCAAAACCACATAGCAATAGCCGGAAATGGGCAAACTGAGTGAAATTGAACAACTTTTGAGATTTGACAGTCCTTAGCAGTCCAAGAAATATATCCAAGCACCTGTAATTCAAAGATATAATGCTATCCCAAGTGAAAAAAGTGAATTTGGACACCGAATGATGAAAAACTAAGCCTAAAAGTGGCGGCCTAGTTCTTGCTGAATCACTGTAGAGAGATTTCGATTGACCAAATCTCATCCAAATCCAAAATTGATTGTCTCTAAGCAAAGCATAGGAGTGTAGCTTCGTAACGTGACCAAGATTTTTGAAATCAGATATCGTATGAGGAAGCTATGGTGCGAAGAAGTCGGGTATGTCACGAGTAGGAAGTGGAAAAGCTAATCTTCATGGACTAGTAACTTTGAGAGCTCAAAACTGAGGAACTGAAGCTTTTCAAGAAAAACGCATGGCCCATACCCCATATCCACAGCCCATAATACATGTATGCATCATTTCTTTTCCCCAAACTTGAATGATACCCTCAATTTTGTCCTTCCAATATCAAGAAAAACTTCAAAAATTTCGCATTTCCAAGCCAAGTTTGAATAGCAGTTCGAAAAACAATGGCATTCATCCACCTATAGGGTTCATTATCCCACAATAGAAACTTATCTTCAAGAAGCTTTCACTCAAGAGGGAGGATGGAGGGAGAGCCTTGGAGGGAAAGCCTCACAGCTATGGCTGGTGGTTCCCTGTGCGTGCCGACTGTTGACCGCCTCTATTGGTTATACTCGACCTCCTCTGTCGGTTGCTTCCATTCGTGGGCATGTTGGCACCTCGATATATGTGTTCATCTACTCTGATACCAATGTTGAACACTCCATGAGAAGTCCTCTATTTTTGCCATTTTCAATTACAAATCCTGAGGTAGTTCGTGACACATACATGGAGTTCTATGCTCGATTTGCTGCCCATCCGCATACGAATCCCATGATAGACTCTCTCTCTCTCTCTTTCCATAATAAATGAGTCACCTATGGCTCTACACATGGGTGCCACATGGCACTCATGTGTGAGCCCATCAAAATGAATTAAGAGGTGGTTCACACCTCTCCCAAAGGTTACTTCATATAACAGATCTCATCACTTCTACATTATAATACTTTTCGAACTCACGAGTAAAGAAATGGTACCTTCCCCACTTGCCATTAAATTCTATTTCAGCGTCCCATAAGTAGGTGCCCTCTCCTAGTGGACTTGGGACGTCACTAAACCAATGTGCATGTTTGCGGACTTGTGATGTGTGCCCCTGCAGAGGGTCCTGAATTGGAAGGAGATGCACTCCCCTGAGTTCTTGAGGCCTCTCTATTAGTGGTGTCTCGAGGAGGAGAGTTTCAATGTGTACTATTTGGGTGCTTGAAGTTGCCTGGGAATTGGTTCCTACTGCTTCTGCCATGTTACTGCTTTGCTTGCCAATTTTGTGAGAATATAAAAGCACATGTTAACATTGTAGTGGACAAAATATGACAATTTGTCCCCGTTACAACATTAACATGAGGCACATTGATAAGTTAGTGAGTCAGTTGGTGCTCGGTGATTGTGTGTGCAGTTAGTGAATGACTAATTCTATGAGCTAAGTGGGATGATGTAGTTAGTGGGTGGAGATGAATTTACAAATTAGGGTCGGGGGGTTTATTGCAAGTTTTTGGTTGCCAAATGTAATGCGTGGTTTTACAATGTGACCGTCGGTGGGCTATGGGAGACTTTACATGAGCATCTATTTGAGAATGAGGCTTCTTAGGGACCCCATTTACAAGTGACTCTATTTGTGCTTGCCAATGCATGTGTGAGTGTGTGTGAATGGGACCCTATCTTGTGAAGCTTATGGGTGTCTACTTGAGCCCACAAGCAAGCCTTAGGCACCCAAATTTGTCTTGATTGTGGGTTTGCCTTCATCGACTTCTTGGGTACCCAGATAGATAGTCTTTTCGTGGGCGATTGTCGGAGAAGCATTGGCACTCTACGCCAATCACTAGAGTAGGTTTTGGTTGGGACTTCCGTTGGAGTTGCTTGGGGAAGTTCACCCTTCTGTACCCATATCTGCTTCAATGGTCGAGATGCCTTGGTTGGGTTGATCCTTGGTTTAGGGCCGCTATTTCTTTGCTTCCTTCTGATCTCCAAGACTTCACATTTTTGGTCTGATATTTCCTTTGGAAAAACATGGAGTTCCACTTGCACCACCGTGTCAGGTGAGAGGGTTTTCTGCATCACAGAGTGTTGATCAAGAAAAGCATCTTTTTCCATGATAGTGCTCCTAGAGGGACCAAGAGTTGGTGCCTTTTCTACTTTCTTGAGTGCTTGATTTTCTAACTCAATGGTAATGCGACTTAGACGTACCAAAACGTGAAGAAGTCCACTTCTTAGGTTCAGGTTGACTACATGATCATATATCCAGTCTTGACCCAAGACAAGAGGTTTGTTGAGATCCTCGTCTTGACACACTAGTACTTTAATTGTCCTTAGAGCATCTTGAATGTAGAGGGGAAGCTCCACCTCGCCCATGCAAGGGGTTTCCACACCTCCCAATCCTATAAAAGTATGTTTCTATAGGATTGACACTTAGTTTCAACCCTTGACAGTAAGAAAGTCTAACTACACTAGTGGCTGCACCTGAGTCAATCAAGGCCCATGCAGTCCTTGCACTATTTCCTTGTCCTACCTCTAAGGTCAGAAAAGGATGTCGATCAATTATTTTAAGGGAACTTACTTCTGAGACTTCACACATAGCCATGTGATACCCTGGAGCTGCATAGGCATGTGTCCTAGGCTGATCTCTACCCTGTCTTCTCAATTTCATTATTTGGATGTGTTCCAAGGATTCTGCCTGTGCTTCTTCTCGAATTCATTTTTCCTCTTCTTTGCATTTCTTGGTCGTATTGAGTCGGTTAAGCATTTCTTCCATGAGGGGTTCTTGGTATAGTTTGACTTGGCATCCACTAATATAACTTGGTAGGACATCGCCTTCTAAAGTGGCCAGTTGGACTGCCCACTTGTTGATATTCTATTAATAATCATGGGTCCATAGCCACCCTTCTCTAGCTTTCTTGCCTGTTGTTTCAAGGTATACACCAAAACCAAGTCTCTAGCTTTCAAGCCTTTATCCTTCACATGGGCATCAAAGTATGCCTTTTGTCTCTTCTTAGCTGCATAAATCCCTGCGGCAGCTCTTAGTCTCGTTTCACCTAGACGTTCAAGGTCAAAGATTCTTGAAGATAGCTCATGCCGTGTCCACTCATGCTCTTGTGCTACTTTCAATGTAGGTATCAAGAAGTCCAATGGTAGCAAAACATTTTGGCCAAATACCATATGAAAGGGTGTGGCTTGGAGTACCATTTTATAGGCAACTCTATATGCCCAAACAACATGGTGTAGCTGTTTGTCCCAATCAGAGCCTTTATTATTCACTAATTTGGTCAGCACATTGCATAGAATCTTATTGGTGCTTTCGGCTTGCCTCTTAGCTTGTGGATGATAGGGGGCGGACTTCTTGTGTATAACCTAGAACTCTTGAAGAAGATTTTCAATGACTTCATTCAAGAAGTGAGTGCCTCTATCACTTACTAGCTCTATAGGTAGCCCATATCTAGTGAACATATTCTCAAATAAGACCTTAGCTATTGTTTGAGCATCGTTCTTCGTTGTGGTTTTTACTTCTACCCATTTAGTCAGATAATGAGTGGCCACAATGATATACTCCGCATGGGAATTCTTAACTGGCAGGTTAATAGGACCTACAAAGTCTATTCCCCACTTAGAGAATGCACGTCCACCCATCATCAGTTTCAAAGGCATCTCATCTTTACATATGGGATATTGAGTTCACTAACAAACGATCTACTCTCAAGTGAGTCCTTCTTTTCCTCACCACCACTTTAAAGTCATATTCCATTAGTAAGAGAAACCATCTTATTAATCTACCTGTATTGCATGGCTTGTTTACCAAGTACAGTAGCGCTTGATGATCAGTACAAAATTTAGCAAGCAAATAGTGTCTAAACTTTTTAACTGCATATACCATGCCTAATCCTTCTCGTTCATTGGTGGTATAGTTCAGTTCAGCTGCATTCCATTGTCTACTAGCATATGCAATTGGTAGATCCATGTTACCTTCACTCGTAGGTTGTGCTAACACACATCCAATAGCATAGTTGGATGCATCCATATGCACATGGAATGGCTTGTTCCAATTTGGGGTAGTCAAGATTGGTGTCAAACACAATCTTCTTTTGAACTCGTTAAAGGAGCTTTCACATTCTTCAGTCCACTCAAAGTTAGTAAAAGGGAGTACAAGGACTTTGGAATGATTGCATACATATGAATGAATCGGCGATAATAGCCACAATGCCCCATGAAAGCTTGTACTTCCTTGACATTCTTGGGCCTAGGTAGCTCTGAAATATCTCTAACTTTTTCCTCATCGGTAGATATGCCGTTCTTTGACACTATGTGTCCTAGGATCTTGCCTTGCCTGACCATGAAAACACACTTTTTTGGGTTCAGGCTGACTTGATATTCTCTACATTTGTCAAACATAATTCTCAACTCAGGGATATGTGTTTGCCTTACGTTGGAACGAGCACAAAGATCATCAACATAGACTTTCAAATTTTTCCTCAGGAATTCTTTAAATACATGACACATCAGCCTTTGAAATGTGGCTCGCGCATTGGTAAGACCAAATGGCATTACTCAAAAGGCAAATATGCCCCACTCTATGGCAAAAGCTATCTTATGCTGATCTTCTGGAGCTATGGCCACTTGATTGTAGCCAGAAAATCCATCAAGAAAGTTGTACACTTCCTTTCCTGCTACTCTTTCTAGTAGATGCTCCGTAATAGGACGTGGATAGTTATCTCAAATGGTGGTTGCATTAACCTTCTTCAAATTAATGCATACATGTAATTTGTCATTCTTCTTGGGCACCAATACAATGGGGGATACCTACTCTATGTGCTCAATTTCATAGATGAATCCAGCTTCAACCAAACGATCTATCTCTTCCTTGATCTTAGAAACATAGTTATCATTATATGTGTATGGCTTCTGCTTGGAGGGTTTGGCATTTGAGGTCATGGGGAGGAGCATATGTCAGGGTCTACACCTTTCAAGTCCGTGTAACTTCAAGCGAATACATCTCTGTATTCTCTTAGCAATGCTACCAACTTGTGCTCCTCTTCCTCAGTAATTTCATGTCCTATGTACGTGCATCTTTCTTCTCCTTCTTTGAAGGCTACAACAATTTTCTTGGTGGTCTCTTTGTTATCATAGGCCTCTCTAGATTGTGCATCGCATTTAGGCATTCTTATCATGACTCTTCTATCTTCTATCTCATACTTCTTAAAATTCTCAGGGACCTCAAACAAAGATTCTTCCTCTTCTGATGTGGTTTCTTTCTTGTTTCTTTTTTCCTTCAGTTTTGGTAGTCACTTGTGTGGTTAACCTCACATCATTCGTAAGTTCTTCGTGCGTCTAAGGGTGAGCTTCTACTTTGTAGAAATACTCCTCATCTGATGCAAAAGGTGGATCCATGATGATTGACTCTAGATCAGATCCGCTTGCATCCTCGAATGCATCAGTGCTAGGTTCACATTCTTCAATAACGAAATCACACATGATTGGCTTGATTGTGAAGACTGAAATGTCATAGCTATTGGAACATCAAGCTTACACTATGCTTGAGGTGGATTTGATCTACATCAAAGGCTATCACGTTGAAAGAATATCCGTTGAAGAGTTCTTTTTCATATGCTCATTTATTGTACTTTTTTGAGAGATTTTTGATGGTTCATTTACCGTTGTAAAAGCCTTGAGCTTTACACATGTAAAGGTAGAAAGATAGAGCCCAAATCCCACGAATTTGTGGTGGTTGAAGTTGCATTCAATCAAGCAATCAATCACCTAAAAGTAGATCAAACTAGATCTTCACTTTTCTTAGATTGTAGGAAAGTGAATTGATTCCCTCCAACAACCATTCCCACCTTCATTTGAATTCAAATTCAACTTGTAAAAGTCGTGGAACACTCCTAGAGGCTATATAAGGACTTGAAATCACTTGTACATTACATGGAAGCAATATACATACACTTGTGACCATCATTGTCTTGCTCCTTCAATTCTCTGCATCATCTTCTTCGCCAATAGTAATCTTATAGAGGCTGCTGCTCTCTCTCTAGAGCTCCAAATTGAGTGCAAGATGACTTATTGGAAAGCTATAAGTGTCTACCTTATGCCTATAAATTTTCAAATCATTTGGTTTAGTGGATTGGGAGACAGCTACATTTTTCTATCTCAAGGTCAATCTCTACGTATTCCTAAAAAATAGGAAGTACTACCGGTGAATGTCGCATTCATTCCTATAGCATATTTTTCTTATTCCTTATACTTTTGTGAATTCCATACACTCAACCCTATGTGTATCACTCCCATAAAAGGATTTTTTCTAATTGTAATCACGCTGGTCGCTATGGGCATTTGAAGTTCATTCTCTCTTCCATAGAGAGTAAGTTTTTTGAGCTAGTCGACCTGCGAACCTATCTGTTTTGTATCGACTCATTCTCCTTGATGCTCCAAAGTACCTAGTGTATTTCTTTGCACTTATTACATGCTTATAAGGTCTATTTGAGTCTCCATAAGCTCAAGGGCTGGTCTTGTGCCGGTTTGCTTGACCAAACTTCATCGCTTCGAAAGGCACTTTTCTACCTTCTACAAGCTTCTCCAAGTTCTTTCAGTGGTATCAGAGCTAGATCAAGATGGGTGACGGCTTTCCCTCAATGATGGAGAAGCTTGATCGACACAACTAGGTGGCTTGGAAAATCAAAATGGAGGCCTATTTGCAAGCTAGAAATTTTTATGGAATTGTAGTAGGTGATGAAGCTATGCCTATTCCAAGATCCAAAGGAGGACCTACACAAGAGGAGACAGATAAGCTCACACTTTGGTGTGCAAGGGATACTCAAGCAAGGTTGTACATACTAAACTCTATCTCTGACTTTCTATTACCACATATTAGAGGATGCAAGACATCTCAAGAGACTTGGGATGCCCTCGAGACTTTCTTTTCTACTAGTACCAAAGAAAGAAAGAATCATCTTTGGAACGAGTTCAACCAAATGAAGAAGACACCTAAACAAACCATCACAGAGTTTGTTACCAAGGTTAAGGAGGTTGCGGATCAGTTAGCATCCATTGGAGAGCTGATTGAAGAAGAGGTCATCATGAGGCAAATTCTCAACGTCATTCAAAGTGATAAGCAATCCTTCATGATGGCTTACAATCTCATCATGGATGTGCAAACTCTAGACTTCAACATCTTTCTTGGACAACTCTTCAATCAAGAAGCCAACAATAGCATAAAGGAAGATAACTCTTATCATCGTAATTCAACTAGTGCTCTATATACAGATAAGAAGGATAAGAAGCAGAAAGGCAAGAAGAAGGAAGAAGATGAAGAAGAGACTTCTCAAGCCAACTTTGCAAGCAAGAGCAAGTGGAAAGGGAAGAAGAAAGGACCAAAGCAAGACAAAGCCAAAGGTCAAAATGTTCAACCTTGTGCCATATGCGATAAGACCAACCACACCACTCAGAATTGCTGGTTCAATGGGAAGACCCAGAAAGGAAGTGGAAGAGGTGGATATGGCAGCAATAGAGGTAGAGGTGGACACAAATTCAACAATAACAATAGAAGCTATAATAGAAGGGACTACAACAATATTTCAGAAGATCAACCACATGAAGACTCATTGCTTCTTATGAATCTAAGCCACAAAGAAGGTAAAGAAGATGATCATTTGTTCTACATAGATTCAAGATGTTTGAATCATGTTGCAGGCAGTATTGCTCTTCTATCTGACTTGGAAAGTCCAAAGCATAGACATGAAGTGCAAACAGGGGATGACACGAAGCACAATGTGGAGAAGATTGGTAATGTCAAAGCTTCCAATGGTAGGACAAACATTCTAAGTAAGGTTCTCTATGTACCCACTATCACTAAAAACCTAATAAGTGTAGGTCAAATAGTTGAAAAAGGCTTGCAAGTTAGGTTCACCCAACATGGAGCTTTTGTGGAAGATCCATGTCAAGGCTTCAAGAAGATAGCCCAAGGTGAGAAGCATGGTAGGCTCTTTACTTTTGAAGTAGGAGAAACCAGGAACATAGCTCTATTCAACTTTGGGTCTCAAACCCTAAGTGAGATTAAAGTGTGGCATAAGAGACTTGCTCATGTGAATGAAAGAACCTTGAAGGATATATGCAGGGATCAAAGTGTTCTAGGACTGCCGAACATATCAAAGCAACACATGATCAACAGGTGTGATGCATGTCAGATTGGGAAGGCACAAAGACAACCATTCAACCACAAAGGCTACATCCACAACAACTTATTGGACTTAGTACATACAGATGTATGGGGACCAAGTCAAGAACCTTCATTGGAAGGATCAAGGTATTATGTCTCATTTATTGATGACCATAGTATATGGATTGTTCTATACTTTATCAAGAGTAAGAATGACGTGTTTGATTGCTTCAAGAAGTATCTTGCACATGTGGAGAATAATACAGGTAGATCACTAAAGAAGCTCATATCTGATGGAGGGGGAGAATAATTCTCCAAATATTTTGATGAGTTCTTGCAGGGCAAAGGTATCAAAAGGGAAGTGACTACTAGGTGCTCTCCTCAACTAAATGGAATTGTAGAGAGGAGAAACAAGACATTGATTGGATCAGCCCAAACAATGCTTGAAGAGAAGAAGTTACCACATTATCTATGGGCAGAAGCTATTTCAACTGCTATGTACCTTGTCAATCGACTACCATCCAAATCACTTCAAGGTATGACTCCTTATGAAGCATGGCATGGAAGAAAACCTAGTCTTGGACATTGCAAGGTTTTTGGTTATTTAGCTTATGTTTATGTACCATCACAAATAAGAGGTAATCTAGATGAAAGGGCAACAAAGGTGGTGTTTTTTGGATATGATTCAACTCAGATGGGTTACAGGTTCTTCAATCCTTCAACCAAGCAATTCACTACAAGTAGAGATGTTGTGTTTGAAGAACACACGTCTTGGTATGATGAAGAACAAAAGGTAACACTACCATATGATCTTGATTCTAACTCACATCAATTAGGAAGCAAGCATGATACACAGGTCTAGGATCCAAGAAGTGATAGAGACGATGACCAAGATGAAAGGGAAAAGGACTACAAGCTATGGAAGTCAAGAGGCAAAGCAAAGATGCAAGAGATTGGAGAATGCTCCAAACAAGCACCTAGAAGATCAGCAAGAGAGAAGAAACAACCAAAAAGGTATGGATATGACTCCACATTTGTTACAAAACATTCAATGTACTTGGCAAAAGACTCTATTTCAGAGGAACCCTCAACCTATGAAGAGGCAAAGGGAAACCCTAACTGGGAAAAGGCCATGAACGAAGAAATAGATGCATTGAAGGAGATGGACACTTGGGATTTGGTTCCAATGTCGCCAAATCAAAAGGTAATTGGTCGCAGATGGGTATATAAAGTTAAAAGAAATTCAAATGGATCAGTCTGCAGGTACAAGGCAGGATTAGTTGCCAAAAGGATGCTCACAAACTCATGGTATAGACTATGAGGAAACATTCTCACCAGTTGCAAAGATGACTACAATCAGGACATTGATAAGTTTCGCTACTGCAAGGAAATGGAAACTCCTCCAACTTGATGTGAAAAATGCATTCTTAAATGGTTGGATAAGTGAAGAGGTATACATGTCACAACCACCAGGTTTTGAAAACCCTAATCATCCATCTTATGTTTGCAGACTTAAGAAAGCATTGTATGGATTGAAACAAGCTCCTAGAGCTTGGAATTATAGGTTGGTTACATATCTTCAAGATCAAGGGTTCAAAGCTAGTAGCTCAGATCCTTCTCTATTCATCAAAAGGGATCACAATGAGGTTATCTATCTATGTGTATATGTAGATGATATTATTCTGGCAGGTGATCATCTAAATGGCATTCAAAGGATCAAGAGACACATGCAAGAGGAGTTCAAAATCAGTGACCTAGGTGAGCTCACATATTTCCTAGGTATGCAGTTGATATACACAGATGAAGGAATGTATTTGACTCAAAGAAGATACATTCAGGATCTTCTTCTCAAGTTCAAAATGGAGAACACTAAACCTGAAGGTAAACCTTTGGAGATGAATCATAAACTTAGTGTTTATGAAGGTGAGAAAATTGAAGACATTAAAGAGTATCAAAGCTTGTTAGGTAGCTTGATATATGCTACTCATACAAGGGCAGACATCTCATATAGTGTGGGAGTGCTTAGTCAGTTCATGCACTCACCGAGAAGACCACACATGGATGCGGCTAAGAGAGTACTTAAGTATCTCAAAGGTACAATCAACCAAGGTATATTCTATCCTTACTCTTCAAATTTGGATATCAAAATCTACTCAGATGCAGATTGGGCAGGAGCTAAGGATGAAAGAAAAAGTACATCTAGTTACTTAGCATTTGCAGGTTCGAAGCTAGTGTCATGGAGTTCCAAGAAGCAACCAACAGTTGCTTTATCTTCAATTGAAGCAGAGTACAGAGGCTTGACCATAGCAACTCAAGAGGCAATATGGTTAAAAGTATTGTATACAAATTTGGGACTTGTGAGTTCCAAACCTCACATATTTGGAGATAGTGTAAGTTCCATGCATCTAGTGGCAAATCCTATTTTCCATGCAAGAACCAAGCACATAGAAGTCCATTACCAATTCATCAGGGAGAAGCTCATGGCAAAGGAGATTGACATTTCTTTTGTTCCAACTGAAAAGCAAGTAGCAGATATGATGACGAAGGAACTTGATGGAATAAAGCTTTGTAGATTCAAAGATATGGCAGGTATTCAACCTATCAAAGAATGAAGACTCAAGCATACTTTAGCTTGAGGGGGAGCTGTTGGAACATCAAGCTTACACTATGCTTGAGGTGGATTTGATCTACATCAAAGGCTATCACGTTGAAAGAATATCTGTTGAAGAGTTCTTTTTCATATGCTCATTTATTGTATTTTTTTGAGAGATTTTTGATGGTTCATTTACCGTTGTAAAAGCTTTGAGCTTTACACATATAAAGGTAGAAAGATAGAGCCCAAATCCCACGAATTTGTGGTGGTTGAAGTTGCATTCAATCAAGCAATCAATCACCTAAAAGTAGATCAAACTAGATCTTCACTTTTCCTAGATTGTAGGAAAGTGAATTGATTCCCTCCAACAACCATTTTCACCTTCATTTGAATTCAAATTCAACTTGTAAAAGTCTTAGAACACTCTTAGAGGGTATATAAGTACTTGAAATCACTTGTACATTACATGGAAGCAATATACATACACTTGTGACCATCGTTGTCTTGCTCCTTCAATTCTCTGCATCATCTTCTTTGCCAATAGTAATCTTGCAGAGGCTGCTGCTCTCTCTTCATAGATTCAAATTGAGTCCAAGATGACTCATTGGAAAGATTTAAGTCTCTAGTTTATTCCTAGAAAATCTCAAAGCATTTGGTTCAGTAGATTGGGAGAAATCTGCAATTTTCTGTCTCAAGGTCAATCTCTACATATTCTTGAAAAATAGGAAGTACCACCGGTGAATGTCGCATTCATTCCTATAGCATATTTTGCTTATTCCTTATACTTTTGTGAATTCCATACACTCAACCCTATGTGTATCACTCCCATAAAATTATTTTTTCTAATTGTAATCACGCTGGTCGCTATGGGCATTTGAAGTTCATTGTCTCTTCCATAGATAGTAAGTTTTTTGAGCTAGTCGACCTGCGAACCTATCTGTTTTGTATCGACTCATTCTCCTTGATGCTCCAAAGTACATAGTGTATTTCTTTGCACTTATTACATGCTTATAAGGTCTATTTGAGCCTCCATAAGCTCAAGGGCTGGTCTTGTGCCGGTTGGCTTGACCAAACTTTGTCGCTTCGAAACGCACTTTTCTACCTCCTACAAGCTTCTCCAAGTTCTTTCAATAGCCATCCTCTTCATAGTGGGGTGTCCATTGTTCTTCATTAATGGCTACATCCATTGTTGCTAAGATTTCCGCCCAACCATGAGGTTCAAATTCTTTGTCAGGAAATACTACAGGTGCATAGGCTGGGTCTTGAATTGATCTATGGGTTTCCTCCACACCTACCTCTCTGGCTTTTCTCTCTTCTCTTCTTCAACGGCTACTTTACACATCCACAAGTGAGTGTCTTCATGCATCCATGAGGATCCTGATCCTATGGAATGCACTTACTCTGTATCACTTTAGCTCTATGGATGGGGTTCCATTTAATAGGTGGTACGTCTCTATGAAAATAATCCTTGAGATTGACTTTGGTTGTAACACCTAAGTGTTGCAAATACAAGGAATTGGTTCCCCAATCTTGTACCACTTGCAACTGCCACATAAATGGTCTTCCCAAAATCATCTCATAGGAATGATTCTTGGTAACATCACATATAGCAAAAGTATGCTCAAACTCTACACCACATGTAGTGAGAGTTATTCCTTCTAGCAATTCTAAGGGTCTCTCAATGTGACCATCGGCCATCTGCAATTTCATTCTAGTTGGTCTAAGTGTTGGCTTGCCACAACGCTTCCATAGGGAAGTGGTAGCAATTGCAATTCTTGCACCTGAGTCCAAAATTGACTTGGTGGTGTACCCTTGATGGGTAATGGGAAGATAGGTGTTTCCTTCTTCTCCTTCGCTCATGTCTCCTATCTTCTCTAAAGGTATTTCTGGCACTTTTCTATGAGAACTTGCCTGGGGATGAGGTTTTCCTACTTCTGGAACTTGATTGGCTACATGTTTCCATAGTTCTGGCCTAACCTTGAGTAGCTCTTCTAAAGTGAGATTGCACTGCACTTTAGTGTTTTTCACTACCTCTATGTTCCTAGGTATGACGGAGTCTTCATTTCTTACCATCATTGTGGGTGCTCTCATACACATAGACTTAGCTTACCATGGTCCGATGAAATGGGGTAGCTCATGTAAGGAATTAGAAGCAAAGTCTAATCTCTCCTGAGATTGGATGCTCTCATGTTCTCCATAAATGAATGGAATGTCTTGTGGGAATTGATCATGTGCTTCATCCACAAGTTCAATGGGAGGAGGAGCTTCACTTTCCTTAGCTCATTTCTCTTCTTGAATCTCTCTTAGAAATTCTGGGGAATATTGATTCATAGAAGAAGATGTGTCTGGTTCGGTGGAGTTAGGCACATAAGCTTCCTGGGGGGAATGCTTATTCTTTCACTTGCCTTGTTCCTTTCTTGGGAGGTGGCTTTCTTGTTAGATCTTGCAATTATGCTCTCTAATCTCTCCAATAGTCCATCAAAATGCAATTGTGTCTTAGCAGAGCAAGAGTAGTTGAAGGGTTGACTGGCTTCAAACATGGTCTAAGCCAATGCTACCATTTTAGCAAAAAGCTTGGTTCTTTCTATCTCTAGATCAGCTCTAGGGTAACATTTGTCATGATCTATCACATTTGGCTCGTCTTGGATTCTGGCCTGATATGCTTTAAGCATCATGTCTATGTCCTCGGGGAGTGGGGTCAGCTAATACTGATCCTACTCTAGGAGGTGGTGGAATTGTATGAGGTGGGTTTGAAAGTGGCAGATTAGATGGTGACAAGGATGAAAGTGGTGGTGGCATGTGAGAGTGTGTTTGAGAGGTGAGTTCAACAATTTTAGCTTTTGTTTCTCTTATCACTTCGGGCTGAGCCATAATGGGACATGCATTCGCCATATGGTCAGCTCCACAAGTATAGCATCTTTTCACTAGAGCAAACCTTGGTATTTGTTTGCTTGAGACTCCTAACTTCTGAGCTACTTTCTCCGCAAGTTCTTCAATAGATGTGGATGGATTTGTATTGAGGCTAGTAGAGCTATCTGAATCTCTGTAGATTTTCAAAAGCTCTAATTCCTCCCCTAGGTTATCCTCAATGTCTATGCACATGTGTACACACTCTTCTATGGTTCTAGGGTCCCTCAAGTGCACATATGATCTCAACTTGGTACTTAACAATCCATCTAAGAATAAAGCCGCTTGTTTGGTTGATGTGGGTAACTCTAGAACAGGGCTCTAGGTATTGCCTAAACCTTCTCCTTACAAGTCTCACCATCTCTTAAGGTGTCTGTTTTAAGCGATGTATTAAGGAAGAGATATTGTGTCGTATGCCACTTTTAGAAATTTTTGCGATGAAGGCTTTTAGAAGTTGGTCTATGTTCTTGAACTCACCTTGGTGAAGCATTTGAAACCATGTAAGAGCTGTGTTCTTGAGAGTTAGGCCGAAGGCATTATATTGAGTGAACAAGTCTTCAACTTGTTCAGCTCTCAAAACTTGCCTAAATTCTGCCACATGATCTTATGGGTCTCCAGTGCCATCAAAGCAATTCTTCATGGACTTGACTAGTTGTGTGGGCCTCAAGGTCCTCGTGTGTTCCCTAGGCCTTGGTAGAGGAAATTCATTTGCATTTCTTTGGGTTCTTGGGTCTCAAGGTCTCTTGGTTTCCACTCTATCTGTCTCCGTTCTTGCACTTTCTCTTCCCAGTGGTTTAGCAAAGCTCACCTTTGGCCTATCTCTACTCGTGTCCCTTTGAGCTCCATGAGCTTGGGATGTTCCAGCTCCCAGGTGGCCATAAGAGACATTGGATCTTGGTTGGGGGAAAACAAATTCACCCTTCCAAGTATAGGCATGTCTGCCATGCTCTGTGACCACAAAGATCTATTCTGAAGTATTATCTAAATAGGTCACTTTGCCTAGGCTATCAGGATCTTTAAACTCGTAGATCGTGAGCATTCTTGCTTCATTAGACTGGTTAGGCTTATACCTCCAAAAGGCTTCATTGGTCTCTCAGTTCAAGGGTAGATCTATGCTCTTATTGTCCTGGGGAACCCACTCCGACATGATGATTCAAGTGAGGACTGATTTTCCTTGGGGAGTTCTAAGCTCTCTTCTTACGTTCCCTTGCTCTATGTCACCTATGCCCATTTCTAGGATCACATTACCAAATTCTTTGTCCTATCTGAGCGATTGGTGACTACATACATGGTTTCTTCTTTGTCAAGGTATGCACCATTTTTGAACTTGAATGCTGGATGTTCTAGTCGAATGGTTTGATCTGGGTTTTTGCTCTGGACCACGGATCTTCTTAGGCCGTCCCCATAGATGCAAGCACCTTATCGATTGGTCCTAAGGTATTCCAGTTGCATCTTGTAAGGGCCTTTGACCTTTTTTAAGTAAGCCACACCTAAAATTCTTGTGGTTTTCTCCATACCATGGGACATCTCTGATTTGTTAGTTTCATATCTAGGGTAGTGCGGATAAGCACTCAACTGCTGGGCCCAAGATCTAGCAGTGTGAGTGACACTCACCTCTGAGGACCTACGGCTTTGTCTATCTCTCCCTACGTGTCGTCTTGATCTAAGGTTCATATGCCTGAGTGAACAATACCAATTTTTACCCAAAGTACAACCTCGTTGCTGATTCTTTTTTATCAACCACTGGATTCTTTTTATTTTGTTATCGTGTTTATGATCTTGTCTGATTTTGCATCGTCAGGAATATTTGAATGAATTTTTGCACTTTGAGTTGATCGCAATAAAATTAGTTCTTTCCTTTAAGGTTATCGTCACATGCACAGGCTATCTCTTGACTTTAACTTGATTACTTAGATAGTCTTCAAATTGTCTCGTGCCTATCGTCACCCTAACTTACTCCCAACACTATGCATTCTTAGCCTAAGCTAGGAATCGACTAAGGGAGTTAAGAGAATTTCCAACCTAAATTTATTTGCCTTTTGATTGCTAGTTGAGCCCAGGACGCGCTTGCCCAAGCTCTATGATCACCTTGCTAAGGTTGCTTGAAATCCTTGCTTACACACCACAGACCTACAAATTTTACCAGTTAAAAAATGGACTTGACCACAATGGATTGACAAGAAAAAAAAATCTTCAACATTCACTGAGAAGTAACGACCCTTTGCTTTCCTTTTTTGCTCTAAATAGTATTCTCACTCCCTAGTACCGACTCATGGTCAACACAGAAATACCTATACTAAAACCTCAATGAGCTTTCCAACGGAGCCAAATTTATAGCAATCTGAGTTTGTATAAAGAAGTTATGGCTAATCAAGCACTCAGGAGTTGAAATAGGTGAAACAAGCACTTAGGGATAGCTCACAGTGTCTTCTAAGGCTTAGTTATGCTCTAATAACCCTTAATTTTCCAAACTTTTGGCCCAAAAATAGACTAACTTTCTTTTGCCCTAAAAAATGCCAAATTTTCCTGTCAATCGTGATCGATTGGTTTGTCAATCACGATTGATGTGTCAGTCATGACCGACTGGTCAGTCACGATCGACGAGTCCATCATGGCTATCGGTCACGATTGATTGGTCAATCACTCGTGGTCAAACAATCGTTGACCAGGTCGATCACAATCGACGGGTCCGTCGTGGCTATCGATTGTGATCGATGGGTTGATCACGATTGACACGTGGCACGTTAAGGCTCTGTTGATCGTGGTCAATCGGTCATGGACTCTGTCGGTCATGATCGACGTGTCGATCACGATTGACAGCTCCGTCGAGAGGTGTCCGTTGTCACTTATCAATCGCGATTGACGTGTCAATCATGATTGATAGAAAATAGAGGAATTTTAAAATTTTAATCACACTTTTAGGATGCCCTAGGCCTAAGCATTATGTTTATGCACTTGGTTTAGCAAAATGGTCAATTTTTTTATCAATCGCGATTGACAGAAGTTAATGCCTTGGGACCTGCAAAGTCAAAAGTTTTACCAGCTGGAGCTGGTACAACTGCTGGGGATGGTGATTCCTATAGAAAATCTCAGAAAATGCACAAAATCACAAGCACACAATCGCTCTCTCGCTCTTTCTCATAAGTGAAATGAGAAGAATGGAATGGGAAGCGTGATATGACCAAAAAACTGAAAATTTTGTGAAGGTGGAGATGAAGGCAGGAGATGGTGATGATGATGATGGTGGTGAAGATGGTGAAGACAACAATAGGAAATAGATCAAGGTGAAGAAAATACCTATGACTCAAACATCTCAACTCTATGTCTTACCATCACACACTCGTCCTCAAAGCTCGATCCCCGGCAACGGTGCCAAAATTTGGTGTAGCTCAATGGTGAGTAGCACCTCCTTTAATGTCAATCCGAGAAGACATGAGGATGGTATGAAGACCTCGAACAAGTGATGGCACAAGTGTGTGAGTGAGAAGCACACAAACATGCACACAGAGACACACACGCACGCACGTGCACACAAGGCAAGAACAAAGAGAGAAACAATGGAGTTCTTTAGATTACTCAAAAAGTCTCATAAACAAGCTCAAATCACTAACAAGCTAACCCCAAAAATGAGCTCTCTAGCTCTTTTTATAGTTTTTGACTAGCTTTGGTCATGTCCAGACCTAGTCTCTGGCCTAGTTAAAAATTAGGTTCCTACACTATTTTGGAGGCTCAAACGAGCTCTGAAAATTATGAAAATTGGTACAGAAATACTTCTAATACTCCTCAAGCTCAAGGACTCCTCAGCTCGAACAAAATGGAGTCAAATCTACCAAAAATGGTATTTACAATGTTCATCAAGTGATGAAAGTCACTGTTACAAAGAGGTTAAGTCGGGAAAAAACTGAATGGCCTACTTGTCGGATCTTCGTTGACTGCCTTGCCTACTTGTTCCTCCTCTTTGCTCTGACTCCCTTCGTTGGCTTCCCTGTCGTGTAGGTCTTTGAGTGCCCTAACTTCTACCAACATCTCCCATACATGAACGCACATGGTTTTGTTGACTGCTTTCACAAGTGTGAACAATATTTTGAAGAAGACCTGATGCACTCAACTATTGCTTTTTGCGACTGGTTGGCTAGTTGCCTTCACGTGTGAAGAGCCTTTTGGAGAAAGACCTATCATGTGAGGCTATTGCCTTTTGGGAGGGATGCAAGATTTTTCCCACATGGGATGGTACACACTAGGTGTAAGGCCTACAAAAGGTGCAAGAAACCTAATTTATTTTCACTAGCTGGAGGAGAGAAGAGCTCTTGTGAGCCCCACCCCGTATTCTTGCCTAAATAAGAGAACACATGTCCTTCATATTGAGAACATTACCATTTTGTGTGTGAGTATTGTAGCTTATGGATTCTCTAGTGGGGACATCTGTTGCAGAGCAAAGAGGAACGAAAGGAGAGCCCCGAAATTCTCGAATTAATGGGCATATTTTTCTTCTTCAAAGTCTTAAGAAATTCCCTCAAGCCATGTAAATGCACTAGAGGAGTCCTCTAGATGCATAATCCCAAATCATTGTAACGTATTCCTTGTAAATTAGTAGGAAATTCACCTTTTAGTTAATAAAGTGCCGGTCTCTTGTGAGAAAGGACCATTTTTAGGGCACATGTATATAAGTCACTTTGTGACTCTTTGTAGAGACTTTTTGCCATTGTGAAGAAGGAGAGCTCTTGATTTTCAAAATTGCTTCTTTCTTGCAAATTTTCATCTTCTTTTTTATCTATGTATGTGTAATGCTTGGAATGTGTGTATAGGACTATTGTCTACCCCTCCCCACTGTTTTTGAGCTACTGTAGTGTGTGTGTGTGAGCTAGTAGAAGTTGTGGAGTGAGTGTGGTTGTTTCCTACCATTTACTGTTTTGGTCATAACTTGAAGCACCGTCGTTAGAATCGAGTGAAAGCACCTCCAATAGATGCATCTCATTGAGAGCTTCGAAAGAACCCGCTATTGGCCATATTCGGAGTTCGGAGTTGGGAGAAATCCTCGATTTAGTGAAAACTGTTGTAAGTGGTATCGCGACAGACACTTTCAGTATTCAAGTGAGTTAGAGAGGTGGATTAGTCTTTTCTCATGCATGTAAGCTGAACCACTTCATTTCCCATCATGTGTGCACATGTCCTCATACACTTGGTTAGGTCGTTTCATGGGATTGACAAATAAGCATGTGTCAATTCCCCACTATACGCACTTGTGTGGCAAATGAGATTTAGTCTCTTTGGCACAAGTCCTTAAGTCTTATTGACTTAAGTACACAGGTTTTTGGCACCGTTGCCAGGGAAACACTCAGGCAAGGTGCCTTCGTGATGGTTATAGCTCGAAAGTGACAAAATCGTACTTGTAGAAGTGAATTCGTTCAGTGGCAAGTAGTCAACCGCTTCAGCACTTGTTACTTCACATCCCAAAGGTGTGTGTAATGAGCTTTTAGGTTTAGGGTTAGTAGAGAGTGAGAGAAGGAAGAGTTAGGGTTAGGATAGGAGAATAGGAGTGAAGAAGGAGTAAGCTAGGATCACTAAGAAAAATCCCAAAAAATTGCCAAATTAGTGTAGTGAAGTTTCAGTCTCCAAAAAAGTATAAAAACCAAAAAATTTTAGTTCATTTCTCAACTGTTCTGGAAGTGGTATCGTCTGAGCGCAGCGATCAGTATCGTCTGGATAGTATCGCGCTCTCTAGGCTTTCAAAGCTAGTTAGTGAGCTCAAGGCACAAGCAAGACACCTTAGAGGTAAGATTCCATAAGATTTCAATGGCAAAACCACATTAAAAGTGCACTAACACGTGATTACTTGTGCATCTGGTATTGCAGGGTGGGACAAAGTGTTTTTTGGATTCTTTGAGTGAGATAGTAGGCTAGGAGTGAAGAGGGGTGAGAGAGGAGCAAGGGGGAAGAAAACTTTTTGAAATTTGAGGTATTTTGGCTTGAGTGTCGTGATCGGTTGAGTTTTTGGTATCGCAATACAAAAAATTCCCTTGTATCGCTATACTCGTCGAAGTATCATATCGTCGACTACAAGCCTTAGTATCGCGATACCACTTGTGGTATCGTATCGCCAGGTTGGTATCGCGATCGCACTATACCAAAGTGGTATTGTATTGTGGTCCACTCTTGGTATCGTATCGTGTCTTGTTCCAGTATTGTATCATGATACCATACTAGTATTGTATTGTGCAAGTTGGTGGTATCGTATCGCCACTTGTCGTGGTATCGTATCGTGCGGTTTTGCGGTATCGTATTGCATGACTGCTAGTATCATATCGTGCGATACTTGGGTATTGTATCGTCTCTCTTCCCAGTGTCATATCGCGATACCATTTTAGTATCAAATTGTGCAAGGTGGTGGTATCGTATCGCCACTTGTCGTGGTATTGTATCACATGAGAAGGCCAGTATCGTATCGTGCTTAGTGCAATACCCAGGTATCATATCGTGGGGAAACCTAGTATCGTATCATCCCAATTTTAGTATCGTATCGCTAGAGTTCTTGGTATCGTATCGGCCAGAGCATAAGTATCGTATCGTTGGGGTCTTCTGGTATCGTATTGTGGACTACATAGGTATCGTATCGTGATTGGAATTGATATCATATCATCTTGATGTGAGGTATCGTATCACCAGGGTAGCCAATATCGTATCGTGCTCAACATTGGTATCATATCACCTGTGGATCTAAGTATCGTATTGTCTAGTCTTCAGATATCGTATCGTGAGCTTGAGTGGTATCGTATCGTGGACAGCTTGGTATCACCTAGTACAGTATCGCCAAAAGTGGTATCGCCCAGAACGATTAGAGCATTTTTTAAGGATAATTTGAGGCATTTGAGGAGCCACTTAAGGAGAGTTTCAGAGACCTAGAGAGCCTCAAGAGGGTGAATGAACTTGAGGTTAGGAAGGGTGCTAAGTAGTCGGAGAAGTGTTATATCATCCGTGGGAAGTGCCATTTAGGTCAGTCACCACTCGGTCTATTCAGACACCTCTAGTGACTCAGAGGAAGAGATACCCATGGCTTTAGAAGACATGCAAGGCCCCACTCCCGGTAGAAACTTCATGATCACTGTAGAAGGAGAGTATCGCACTTCTTTACAGTATGTTTCTACTAATGCCCAAGAGATCCCCATCTACCTGGATGGCTTAAACAGATTTGTGGCTAGGATGGTGACTTCTAGGGATGCCACAATTATGCCCAGACCGGCTGTTAAGTATGAAGGAGGAGCATACATGGACAAGATGGGTCACATCTACTTAGTGACTAAATATCCTGAATTGATCAATGGGAGGGGAGAGCTAGTGGGACAAGAGAACTCAGGGAGACCAAACCCTGAGGAGTTAGTGACAACCCCTAGAGGCAAGTCCCAAGTGACGTGAGTCTTGAGAGGGGACTTGATACCTCAAGACAACTACTTACTGGAAGTCTATTTGATCCATGGTTTGGACTTGTTGCTTCACACTGACTCACCGACCCAGGGGAGAGAAGAAAGTCCTATGACTTATATGAATTGATCGATCCGGAAGACAAGACTAGAATAGCATACCTAAACAAGAACCACACAAGGTATTGGTTGGTAGATGCCATAGACATGGCTCAACTGAAATACATGGGATTGCTTGTATTCCCTCAGCGAGAGTTGGCAACCACCTCACAGAACCCCTTTGGAACCCAACAAGAGGTGGAGCACACAATGTCGAGACAAACTAGCCAACGGAGTGTTCCAAACCGTGCTCATGTACAATTTGCGACTCCATGAGTGCAACCACACAATCAGACCCACCTTGGAGTAGGTAATCAATAGCGACCATCGGGAAGACCACGACCCCCAATAGGAGTACAGCCTGGAATACCCCCAGTTAGACCAGCGGTTCCTGCCTTCCCTGCAATGCCTAGACAGCCAGAACCAATGAGAAGATTGAGACCTATTCAGGTGGCCAAATGTGTGAGGAATCATTATGACGGTTTGGGAGAACCTTATGATCACATTGCTGAATTTAAACAAGTTCTAAGGGTAGAACAAGTAGTCGACTTCTTCGTGCAGTATGAGTCTTTCAGACTCACCCTCATAGGAACAGCTCTGACTTGGTTCTAGCCATTAGACCCCAACCAATTTGGAAATATGGAGCAATTCTTTCAAGAATTCATTGGGGAATTCACTAGGAGAGGGATTAAACACAATTTTGCGTCTTTAATCCATAGCTTTAAACACAACCCTAATGAAACTGTGAAAACGGCCGCCTGAAGATTCAACCAGTATGTTGATAGATGTCCAGCTGCAGAGAGACCCACTCAGCAAAAATGATTTCATTATTTTTGGATGGGCTCATGAATGGAACCCTAAGAATGCTAGTTTATGTGAAGAGGTTACAAACCCTGAGTGAGTGCCTTCAAGAGTGTATTGACCTAGAAAACAATCTAGCTGAGGATCTCAAGAGCATGCCCAGCCCCACTAAATCAGAAGACTCTCGGAGTACTATTACATCCAACTCCAGCAATGTGGAGGAATTAGCGGAGCTGGTAGCAAAGAAATTGGGAGTCCAAGGACAGAGAAATTACCAACACCCAGCCCTAAGAGTGCCTATGTTACGAAGATGTAGTCTATGTGGAGGAGACCACCCTACTCACTTGTGCATGAGAGGAGGAACGGGTGTACCTCAGACATATCCTTACAATAGACAGCCCCATCAAGGAGCTGCCTTGTACTGTCACATAGAACAAAAATACACTAATCGCACCATGGAAAACTACCCATTCAATAGGCAGACACAACCTCTACAACCACCTCAGTATCGACCATATGGATACCCACCTAGAGACCCAGACAGAGATATGCCCAGGTATAGTCCATACCCAACACCACCAGGAGCACCGAGACCATACGAGCAAGCACAACATCCACAACCCCAACCAGTGTTAGGACCACAATTATCACAGCCCCAACATGTGGTACCTGTAGTATGCCCAACCAGAAGAAAATTTGGAAAGAGCCATAGTGCCAGCCTCAACAATGACCAGTGTAGAATCAGCCAACCCTGGATACGAGCTATCCTCAGGAGATTACTATCCCTATGACACCAACATGTTGGAGTATGAACCAACATATGATTTGGCATACTATGGATATGAAGGCTATGATCAGGCTTATGGAACGGAGGTAGCAACTTTAATGTATACTGCGCCTAAAGCACAACCACCCGTGAGACCACCCCCCATACCACATATGCCAAGAGGACCATGTTATAGATGCGGAGGAGACCATTTTATTAGAGAATGTACTCGGCCTACAATCCACCACCTCCTAGGACTTGGGAAGGATATTGCAATGATTGCGGGAAGGAACATCTTTCCAGAGACTACCCAAATAATCCCTCCAAAGTCCAAGACATTGCACCTATTACTGTAATTGAAGTGATAGAAGCACCTGGAGGTGATAAGGAATACACCGTGCCTTTAAAGGCCATTATACGAGCTCAAACAAAGGAACGAAAAGAAAAACAACTGGATCGGGAGCAAGAAAACAATAGAACAGTAAACCCCAAAAGCCAAATAGTAGAAGATTCAAAGGACCCAAGTGAGAATACCCAGAACAGAAAATCGCAAAAATGGAAGGAAAGAAGAGAGAAACTCAAAGAGAAATGGATGAAAAACAAAAGTCAAGACAATAAGAAACAAACAAGAAGTAGTAAGGAACATAAAGAACCAGAGAGTAGGGAAGCAGTTTCCATTCCACCGCTTATCCAAGAAGCAGAGACACTAGGATCAATTCTAGCAGACCCAAAACCAGATGACTTAGACATGTGGTTGAAAGCTTACCAAGCTAGAATTAAGATTGGACCAAATGTGGAACAACACGAAAAGCTTTACCCACAAGCAAAATTAGAGAAAGAGAGGCTTGCTATATGCAAGAAACTTATAGAGGTAGCACAAGCAACCCTAGAAAAGACTATCCCAGTCCTTCCAGAGACAAGGATAGCAAAGGAGCAATACAAGGAGTGTGTTAAAGCCAAGGATAAAGAACCTAAAGAGAAGGATAACAAATGTGAGCGAGTGCAAAACTAGGACGAACCCATGTCAACAATACCGGATTTAGAGGCTGACTGGCCAAAAGAATTATGGAATAGAATCTGAGAAGAACAACGGAAGAGGAATGGAGTGACTAAGCCTCCCTTTGAGGAATTAGATGTGGAAATTTACCAACCAAATCCCAACGTGGAAGAAGTATATGAGGAAGTATCAAGACTAGACCAAAAGAGAGAAGAAGCTCAAAGCATTTCAAACTTATCAAATTACATGGGAGAATACGAAAAGGAATCTATGATAATCTGAGCACCCACAGTACATGGAGAAGGAAAAGGAAACTCAGATAAGAATTCACAAAATCTAACAGAACTTAGAAAGACAAAGGTACATTGCAAACTAATTGTGGAAGAATTACTTTGGGTTAAACCGCAATTATGGAAGCAATTACCAGGTCAACTTGGAATTAGAACAGGAAAAGGATGAAAAGGAAAACAAGGATAGAGAAAACCCATCTAAGATACAAAGCCAAGTCGATAAGGTGGGAGAATTTAGTGAAGGAGACGAAGGTAATACATGTCTACATGTCACTTACAATGGGTACATGACCAAGGCTATACTAGACACAGGAGAAGGAGTAGGAATTCCCACCAAGGAGATTTGGGAGAAATGGGGAAAACCTGCCTTACGACCCATATGCATGAAGCTCCAATTAGCAGACGGTCATCTGGAGAAACCCTTAGGAATACTAGAAAAGATCAAATTAACCACCTGTGGAGTTGAATTTGAACACACATTAGCCATTTGTAAGTTTGAGAAGGCTAACAATTACGAAATGATATTAGGTTGAGCTTTCATGAGACAAATGCGGGTAGTGCAAGACTGGGGACGAGATTCATTATACTTGCAACATCGAGGAAATACCACCAAGATAAACTTGCATACGTTTGCATATCGAGATGTCCCGCCACTACAGTGGAATCCCATACACAAGGAGGAAGATGACCTATCTATTCATAGCATTGGATCAAGCCATCAATCATGGATGCATGAGGACACCCAGTTATGGATGTGTAAAGAAGCCAAGAAAGAGGATAATAAAAGACAGATTGGCCAATAGGACATCCTAACTACCGACCTGTAGAGGACCCAAGGTACATGCCTCAAATCTTTCCTGATGAAACCTTTGAACCGCATGCATGGATGGAAATCTTAGCCACCTTGGACATATGTGTGAATGAAGAAGTCCTAACTATGAATGAATGCATAGACAAAGAAGGCTATGATGTAAATTTGTACATGGTTGTCCCCATAGTATGAGTAAAATCGAACCAAATCTAGATTTTTTTGAGGTTTCGGAGCATTTTAAAAGATATGAAGTAGAAGAGAGAAAGATAGCCATCCAAATGCCGAAAAGAGAGGCTAGCGAAGGAGAAGCATATGATAACAAAGAACAAACAAAAAAGATCATAGTAATAGTGGAAGAGGGAGAAGAAAGATGTACATACATAGGCAAGGATGTGTCAATAGAGGAGGAAGAAGAATTAATACAATTGATCCGAGAATATCGAGATGTATTCGCATGGACATATAAGGATCTCAAGGGTGTGGAACCTTGGATTTGCTCTCATAGAATACCAATGACGGTGGAGGCAAAACCATCAAAACAACGCCCTTATACATACAATGAGGTCTATGCGGCTAAAATAAAAGAAGAAATAGACAAACTACTAGCGGCAGGATTCATATATGAAATAGAAGATATCGAGTGGGTATCGCCCTTAGAAGTGGTGCCTAAGAAGAATGGAAAATTAAGAGTTTTCATTAATTTGAAGAAGGTCAATGCAGCTACTATACGTGATAGATACCCATTACCCATCACTGACCATCTATTGGAAAGAGTAGCAGGAAAAGAAGTCTATAGTTTCTTAGACGGATTCTCTGGATACAACCAAGTAGCTATTGCTATTGAAGATCAACATAAGACCGCATTCACGATTGAATGGGGAGTCAAAGCTTTCCGAGTGATGCCTTTTGGACTCACTAATGTGCCTGCTACTTTCCAACGATTGATGTGTCATGTCTTCAAAGAATTTCTGAAGAATAACATGGAAGTGTATGTAGATGACCTATGTACATATTCAAATCAAAGACAAGACCACATTACTGAATTGCGAAAGATATTTAATAAATGTCAACAATATAGAGTCTGCCTGAACCCTGAAAAGTGTGTCTTCATGGTAAGACAAGGGAAGATCCTAGGACACATAGTCTCTAGAAATGGAATATCCACAGATGAAGACAATATTAAGGTCATTTTGGAGCTTCCTAGACCAAAGAATGCGAAAGAGGTGCAAGCATTTATGGGACATTGTGGATACTACCGACGATTTATCCACATGTATGCCATAATCGCCAAACCCTTGTATGGACTTTTAACTCAATTCACATGGAGTGAGGAATGCGAGAAAGCATTCAATGAGTTAAAGAAGCGGCTTAGCATAGCTCCAATTCTGAAAACACCAAATTGGAACAAGCCATTTCGTATCCATGTAGACGCTTCAAATTACGCAATAGGATGTATCTTAGCTCAGCTAGCAGATGAAGGAAAGTTAGATCACCCAATTGTCTATGCGAGTAGACAATTGAATCAGGCTGAGAGGAGCTATACAATTACCGAGTGAAAAGGATTAGGAATGGTTTATGCCATGAAGAAATGCAGACACTATCTCTTAGCCAACAAGTTCAAGTTCTTCATAGACCATCAGGCTTTATTGTATTTAGTCAATAAGCCATGTAACACGGGAAGACTGGTAAGATGGTTTCTACTATTGATGGAGTTCAACTTTGAAGTAATAGTGAAAAAGGGAAATACCCATGTAAGAGCAGATCACCTTTCTAGGTTAACACATGGAGAACCACCAAGTGGAGTACCAGACGAATTGCTAGACACTTACCTATTTAATCTGGAAGTGTGTCCAAAGTGCACAGAGAAACTAATTCTGATACTCACTCATGGCCCATAACACTCAATCAATAAAGAGAGTAAGAAGGAAATTATACAGTCAAGGAACTTGCACATTATTGCGGGAAGTGTGTACTATAAGGAACCCAATGGTGTACTGCTAAGATGTGTTGAGGAGGATGAGCAATTGAAACATATGGGACAAGCTCATGTAAACAAATGGAGGACACACAAGGGAACTCATGGAACTATTAAGGAGTTGAAATGATTAGGAGTATACTGGCCTGACATGCCTAAGGATGTCCATGACTATGTAAGAAACTGCGCAGAATGCAAGGAGACTATCCCCGAGGATCATACATCGATACCCTTCTCCACAATAGCACCCAATTGGAGCAAAACATTGGTAAAATTCCTAAAGACAAGAGAACATGAGGAAGGAGTTAGCTTGGCAAGAAAACGATCCCTAGAGGAGATGAGCAAGGATTATGTACTCTTGGGAAGAAACCTGTTAAGGAGAGGAAAAGACAACCAATTACGACTGTGTGCATGAAGGAGAATATTTACCCATATTAGAGATGGCACATGCAGGTGCAACAGGAAATCATTTCTCAGCTGAGAGAACCGTGAAAATGATCCTCTTTGCGGGCTTGTGGTGGCCAACTTTACATATGGATGCGGAGACCTATGTATGAAGATGCGAGACATGCCAAAGGGCTAAATACCCAATTCGGAGAGATGACATGCCATTGAGACCTATGGTTTGCGCTAGAGCCTTTTCTAAATGGGATATTGATTTCATAGGACCCATTAACCCACCGGCCAAAGGGTCACATGCCGAATATATCATAGTAGCCACCGATTACTTGACAAAATGGGTAGAGGCAAAGGCTACTAAAAAAAATGATGCTCAAACCACAACTAAGTTTCTTTTTGAGCATATATTCACTCGTTTCAGATTACCAATTTAGATTGTGAGTGACTAACAAATGCACTTCATTAATGAAGTAATAGAGTCTCTGATGAATGAATTTTTAGTGATCCATAAAAAATCAGGCCCATACCACCCCCAAGCCAATGGTCAGGTGGAAAGTTCCAACAAGGTGTTATGCACAGTATTGACTAAGATTGTCAATAATGGTAGATCTGACTGGGACAAACAATTGCATCATGCAATTTGGGCCTTCCGAGTCGCGTACAAGACTGTCATTGGAACTACCCCATTCAATCTAGAATATGGATAGAACGCAATTCTAGCAATTGATTTTTCGATACCCACCTTGAGAGTAGCCCAGCAGCAAGAATGGACCGGACATGAATTATCCCGACAACTAGACCAAATCGAGAAGCTGCATGAAACTCCGTTGCAGGCTGTCGCTAGAATCTATGTGGCTAAGAGAAGACAAAAGGCTTATTATGATGTTCACATAAAAGACAAAGGACTAAAAGAAGGAGACCTAGTCCTGGTCTACACCTTGAAGCAACATGCCAAGAAGTTACAAAAATGTGGATATGGACCTCTAATCATTAATAGGATCTCGACGAGTGGAGTAGTTAATCTAGCCACTTTGGATGGACACATTCTTCCTAACTACATAAGTGGATGTAGAGTGAAACAGCTCATGGAGCCTCTGACAGACCAAATGTTAGCACGTCTCGTAGGTGCACAAAATAGGAAGAAAGAGGAAGAACAGATTAGAGAAGAGGCACAACAAGAAGCCTTAGAACGTATTAAGAAACCGAAAGAGTGGATTAGGCAAAGAGACAAACGGTATCTCCAAGGAGAAGAGCCGATCCCCATGGCTAATTACCAACCTAGGAATTGGAACAACGGAGTATCGATTGATAGATGCCTTGATAGACTCAGGAGGAGGACTCAGTTGCATACAAAATGCGGTCATTAGAGATCTTCAAACAGTTATCACACCTACTAAGGCACATATGATAGGAATTGGAGGTCAAGTCATAGATTGCATTGGTGAAACTATTGTATCCCTCCACCTAGGAAATTCCTCCATGGAACAACGAGTCTTAGTGTGCAAAGACGAAGACTTAATGGAAGACTTAATCCTAGGACAGGATTGGATCATTGAGAATGAAGTAAGCATCCACCTAGCGCAAGGATACATTTCAGTCAAGATAGGACACAAGGAAATTTTTACTCTATTAGGGGAGAAGCCCTCACAGAAACCAAAAGCCATCAAGAGTGCGGAAGAACTCAAAGAAGAGCACTTAGAACATGATTCCAGCCCCAATCCCTTAGAAGCAAGTTTGGAAGAAGCAGAAATTTCAAACCCTAACACATCAACGGAACAAGTGGAGTCATCCTATTCAATTGATGAACAGAAAGACACCAATGAGATCAAAATTCTTAGAGTTTCTCACACGACAGAAGGATCACCTATTTGGAAAACCACCATCAAATACTTGCATCCAGGAAAGGTCAACTTCAAATGGGTATGCAAGGATCAAGTGAAGAAATCAGAAATTGCAGCTCCAGCTCATCAAGAGAAATAGGAGGGCAAGGATTCTTCTTTACTGAAGTCCAAACCAAAATGACTCTTGCAAGTATGGCTTCCTAGGTCTCTGATTGAAGCTCAAAAAGCACGGAAACAAATATGGATTCCCAAGAAGTTCAGACAAGCAGCCAATCAAGAGATAAGCAAACAGGAGGACGTATTACACCAACATGTTCGGACAATGAAGCCAAGACAGACTTGTCATTGAAACGTGAAGAGAACGACCTCTATCACTCGGACAACAGAAGAGACAAAAGAATCACATGCAGCTCGAGGAATCAAAGAAAAGACATGGCCTATCAACACGACCACGAAATGGATTTGGAAACCAAAGCAACTGCAAGGAATGGAACACCAGAACAAAGAAGATGTCTGTTGCACTCATGAAGTATCGAATGCACCTAAAGTATGCATAATAGGGCCACATTACAAGGCCAAGCATTCGGCACTTGAAGTACATAATAAAATTAGTGGTGCACATCCTCCAATAAGGAATAGCTTCAACTTCCTTAGGAATGGACCTACTATATAAATAAATAAATGCTTCGGCTATACTAATCTTTGTTTTCTTTCAGAAAAGAAAAGAAAAAAATATATATGCGGTAAGAGATCTTAATTATGCAAAACAAGGGGAACGGAGTGATGCATCAAACGACATGTCACTACAACACACGGCCCAAATGTTATGTTTTCTATTTAAGCTAACGCTCTTTTCAATACAAGTGCATATGACTTATGAAGATTCTGAAGCCACAATTCAGGAAGAAGTGATGGAATTCCCTCCACAAAGCGTGACCAAAGACAAGGGACACTGGTTTAGAGAAGATCAACTGGCTGGGGAGTATCTCTTCCTGGTGACTATCAAAATCATGGATACAGATCATCAGTTCCCGGTTATGTCCCAAGATTTTAAAGTGGTGCATGAGCTTCCGTCTACAATTGACATCATGAAGAAAGCAGGTATACACAATTTTGAATTATCGATCTACAAACCCGACTTTCAAAGATGCACGCAAGTGATGAATACATTACAACCTGCACTACATGATCCATTGGTGCTAGAAGCCAGAGTCATGGACGCAGTAGGTGAATGGGTCGTGATTCAATTTACACGCGATTTAATTAAAGAAGTTTTTGGATGGGAGAAGGATGTAACTACCGTAGTGAAAGAAGAAAGTTCAGGGGCGAAGACCAGAACATTTACTGACATCAATAGATTTGACATAGAAGAAGAAGTCAGACTCGTTCATCAGCACTTTTGCTTCACAAACATGCATCGATACACTGCCCCTCAGAAGATCATTGTCCAACTACTATCACATGCTATCAAACAAATTGGAAATCAAATTAATCTGACTCCATACATACAAGAATGTCTATTTGAGGCGAAGAAGCAATGGAATAACAAGAAGTTCTTGAACGGCAGTGTAGCTCTGACCCTCCTGATATATCATGCTTTAGGTATTACAGAGCACCTCCAAGAAATGCTGTCATCGACTGCTATGGCTAAGTATGCCAAGGTCGCCACAGTCCCAAAAAAGAAAAAAGGAGTCAAGATTGTTGAGGAGGCAGAAACTAGCTCTCAACCCAAAATGAGAGGTACAAAGAGATTAAGGGAGGTAAAGCAAGTAGAAGAAGAAATTCCAGCCACGAAAAGGGCACACGTGCTCCCAAAGACAAGAATTGAAGAGCAAAGACCAATTACAGAAGAGGAGTTAACAAAAGCCCTCGAAGACACACACCAATATATAGAAGGGCAAGTTAATCTACCAGTGCAAGGGCACCATTACTAGTAGGCCCAACAAGACATGGACGCAAAAAAGAGGTTAAACAAGGTACATCGATATAGAGAATTAGGGTTGGTTAATTCAAGCTCCTCTTTAGATGCACATGAAGAGCCTGACACCTCCCTATTAAATACGGATATTTGAAGTGAATCCAAAGACGATGGACAATGGGAGGAAGTAAATGAAGTAAACTACAATGTAGAAGAAGAGGGCATAAAGATGAATGACATCCCCATCAACCCCAATCAAGAAACAGCATGCAAGGAAGCAAACCAAGAAGGGATACATGTCATCCAACTAAATGAGACTTCCAAAATTCAAATCAAAGAGACAACGCTTAAAGGAGAGGGACCACTCAAGAATCCAAAGGAAGAACCAAAAGAAGCTACGGTGGAAGAATTAGAACCCTTCACTCCTATAAGGGTTGTGGCAGAACCCTCCCCCATGGATGTTACATTTCAAGGGAGTGCCACAAAAATTATTGATCTGGACGAAGAAAGAAAAGAACCAGAAATACAACTACAGATCAGACAACCACATAACGAAACCATCCATGTGGAGCACGGAAAGGATGTACAGACATGAGACGCTCTAAACATTCCAAGAACATGGTTGAATGTCGACATCGCTCAACTCAAGCCAGTAGTGCAAGATATGATCAGAACTGCTATGGACACGCAACAGTTGATGCTTGAGGCTGATGAGGACTATGACAAAGTGATGCAGGACAAGCATGAACTTCAAGAAATGCATAAGAACCTTTCAACAGAATTAAAGCTAGCAAGAGAGCAAATACTACATAAAGAAAATGAAGTTCAAGAGGTCAAACAGCAGTGCAAAACTTTAGAGACGGAAAATGAAAAGTTAAAAGAACAACTACAGGAATCACAGAAGAAACATGAGGCTAGCGAGGCCGAGAAGACGCGAATGAATGCAAGAAGCAAAATATTAGAATCACAAATAAAGGTATACATGGATGAGGTTGAAAACCCAAGGAGCAGAAATAAAGAGCTAATGACAGCTCTTTTGAGTGATCAGCCCATAGAGGTTCAAGAAAGGCCAGAACGAAAAATCAAGGAAATAGAGGAGAAAATGACTAGGTATGAAGATCAGCTCAAGCAAGAGTAGACAATCATTGCCGAATGGGAGAAAAGATATATGGATGATACCACGGCTCTAAGGACAAAGTGGAAAAAGGCGGAGAATAGATATATGGCACAAATGAAAAGAAGACACTGATCACCTTGTTGTCGTAGCTGAAGAAATTCTCAAAAACAAGGAGACGATTGCTAAGGCCAATGAAGAAATCAAGCAAAAAGATGAGATGATAAAGCAGCTACAAGAGCAACTAGAGCAGAAAGCAACTGAGGGGACAGCAATAGTTCCAAAATCCACAGTGGCTACTGAGGAGATTGAGGTACGTCCTCTCTCTCCCCCCTTACATCATTCGACGATAAGGGAGGAAATGGAGATGCAATTTGAACATAATCATCGAGATATTGCAGAACTGAGCCCACATGAGAGGGCACTACTGGTGTCCTAGCTTACTGTCGAATTTGAAGATCAAATAATCAAGGTCATGAAGCAAGCTCAAATTGAGAGCAAAAATTGGGAACAGGTATTAAAGCCATTTAATGTACCATATGGCCTCCTAAAAGAGCACACAAGAGAATATATAAAGACCACGACAAATAAGGAGCCTGACGACAACCTCCAATTCAGCAATAATACTTTCAATTATACTCAAGAGGAATTCGAGAAAGCTGATCCTATATGGAGGCGCAAACTTTTGGAAAAGAATCCTACATTGCAGGTACAATGGGAAGCATCGCCATATGCTCTTCAAGTAAACCCATCTTTTTGTCTAGTACCCTGCAGACGCTCCTGGTCGCAATTTTGGGAAGGACAGCACCAGGGAAGCATCAATAATCAATGGCTAAATTATCCGCTGTTACCCAGCTCACCACATAATTACCTACCAACGGAAGAATACATGGTGAAAACCATGGAATTTTGGATTTCTCGATATGCGACTGTACCAGATTTGGCAGTCAAAATGACCAATAAGATTTTCAGCATGCTACTCACTGTTATTAAAGTCTTCCAGCATGCAAAATATACATTTTTGACCTTCATCAACATTACACAAGGATCTAAAGCACTCATTTTTTACCTTTCCACCATCCTGAGCCGATTAACACTTATGGCATACTATTCACGACTTATGTTTTTGCCGAGCACGTATATGCAGACATTTGAAGAAGCATTTTTCAATGGCTTCTTTGAAATCCATTCCGAAATTTTTTTAAAGATGACTTCAAATCTTAATGCAAGACTGGTGGCTTATGAAACAAGCTTCTTTGCGGATCACCGACAAGCACTAGAGGATGGAGTGAAGTCAAGCCAGTGGAAAGAATTCATGATTTGTCATGCCAATTTGCTTAATTGACGAGAGCAAGCAGCCATACAAACATACTCACGTCGCCACAAAAAGCCTGTCGGGGATGACAGAGTTCAGGAGGAGGGACGTGTGGAAGGGGAATCAAGCAAGAGCAGAAGAAGAAGAAAATCAAAGACCAAAATTGCTTAGTAAAGAATAAAGATTATAAAGCAAAAGAACCACCCTCTGCCCAAAGCCCCACAGGGGCACGCATCAGGCAACAACACCAAACATCCAGGTCCCGAGGAATGGAATTAAAGAATATCAACAACCAGGACATTTCATGGGAAGGATGGACCAGGGCCAGGAAGTATCCGTGAAGAAGTGCAAGACAATACTTGACAAGTAATAATCCTCCCGTTGATAGCGTGCGGTGGCGGAAAGAATACAAGCTCAAAGCAATACAACAAGGTCAGATATGTGAAGACAAAGACAAATGAGAAGACCAAAAGTTAGAAAGAGGTAGAGGCTGAAAAGTTGAACAAAGTGACTACGAACATCACATTCTTAGTCACTAATGGCGTGCGTGGCAGCCCGACTAAATACAACAACTGAGATTTGTGATGTACAGGATATCAAGGGGCAAATAGAAGCAAAAGACATATTTCAGATAAGATAACCAATTTTCTGGCAGTCCTTGTTGCTGCTTCGACCACTGGGTGTGTGTATTCAGAACTCTTAGACAAGCTATGAATGAGAAGCAAAAGCATGTGAAGGGACGACATAGACAAAGAGGGGGAGAGTGTTGCAGAGCAAAGAGGCACGAAAGGAGAGCCCCAAAATTTTCAAATTAATGGGCATATTTTTCTTCTTCAAAGTCTTAGGAAATTCCCTCAAGCCATGTAAATGCACTAGAGGAGTCCTCTACATGCATAATCCCAAATCATTGTAACATATTCCTTGTAAATTAGTAGGAAATTCACCTTTTAGTTAATAAAGTGTCGGTCTCTTGTGTGAAAGGACCATTTTTAGGGCACATGTATATAAGTCACTTTGTGACTCTTTGTAGAAACTTTTTGCCATTGTGAAGAAGGAGAGCTCCTGATTCTCGAAATTGCTTCTTTTTTGCATATTTTCATCTTCTCTTTGATCTTCTATGTGTGTGTAATTCTTGGAATGTGTGTGTAGGACTGTTGTCTACCCCTCCCCATTGTTTTTGAGCTATTGTAGTGTGTGTGTGAGCTAGTAGAAGTTGTGGAGTGAGTGTGGGTGTTTCTCGCCATTCACTGTTTTGGTCATAACTTGACACACGATTGTCAAAATAGAGTGAAACTGCCTTTAATAGATACGTCTGGTCGAGCGCTTTGAAAAGAACCACTATTGGCCATATTTGGAGTTCAGATCTGGGAGAAATCCTCGATCTAGTGAAAACTGTTGTAAGTGGTATCGCGACAGATACTTTCAGTATTCAAGTGAGTTAGAGAGGTGGATTAGTCTTTTGTCATGCATGTAAGTTGAACCACTTCATTTCCCATCATGTGTGCACATGTCTTCATACACTTGGTTACGTCGTTTCATCGGATTGACAAATAAGTGTGTGTCAATTCCCCACTATACACACTTGTGTGGCAAATGAGATTTAGTCTCTTTGGCACAACTCCTTAAGTCTTCTTGACTTAAGTACACAACATCCCATGCCTATATGGGGTCTCTTAATCCATATTTTTTTGCAAAAAACAACCATAATGATGATAAATGGCTCCCTCATGGGGCTCGTGAGTGGAGACAATAATCCAAACAAGAGGAAACATTCCACCAAGGATCTTTGGAAAAATTCTAATAACCAATTTTGTGTCCATACAACAAGAGAACTATAATAACTATGGAATGCACTAGCCTAGTGCACAAGCAATGAGAGATGCATGTATCTACCTAAAAAATCCACCCATATATGTCCTTGGAAACTTCCAAGTATCCCTCATGTGGACACTTACCAAAGTTCCACCAGATTGTATCATATGGATACTTAATCAATGGGTCATCGCATCCCACATAAAATCCAAGATGTGACTTGATGAAGGTTCACCCAAGCCTAAGGTCTCTAAGCCTTTGAATAAATTAGTATTAAGGTTAAAACCCTTCAATTGGGAGATCAAATAATTAAAATAGCTCAAGGTTTTCAAGGCATAGACTTGGACATTATTGTGGGGGCTTGCAATTATACATACAAAATACTACCTCTTATCTTATCATTGGAGTAGAAGAGATTGAGCTTACGACTACAAATGGAGGTGTGATTCTCTTGAAAAATGCATTGTATGTACCCATTATCAAGAATAACTTAATTTCAATTTTGTTGATTGCCAAAACTAGATTTCATGTACACTTTATTGATGATAAGTGTATGGTTCATGATTTCAGCAATGGTGATATTATCGTGATGTCTGGTACATTATGTAATGGTTTGTATCGCATGGATACATACAAGAGGTCCGCCTCAAATGCCTTGGTTGCCCATACATCTTTTATGGCTAAAATGGAACTTTTGCATGCTCATTTTGGTCACTTGAACTTCAATAATTTGCTTTACTTGCAAAATAAGAACATGGTTATTGGTTTGCCAACACTTGAGTCGATTGAAAAGCCATGCATGTGAAGGTTGCATTCTTGGAAAAATGCATCGTGCTTATTTTCCAAAAGATAGTCATACACACACCACAAGAAAATTGCAGCTTGTTCATAATGATGTATGTGGCCTTGTCAAGACTCCATCTTTTGGGAAGCATGTATATTTTGTTACCTTCATTGATGATGCTACTCACCATACATGGGTGTATCCTATGAAAGCAAACAATGAGGTATTTTCTTGCTTCAAAGCATTTTTAGCTATGGATGAGAATTTTTCTTCAAACAAGCTTTTGACTCTATGCACAGATCGTGGTGGTGAATACATGTCACATGAGTTTAATGATTTTCTTCCTGAAATAGGTATTTCACACTAATGTATGGAGCCAAATACATCTTAGAAAAATGGTGTTGTCGAGCATAAAAATAGAACTCTACTTGAAATTGCACAATATATGATTAAAGGAAAGCACCTTCTTGATAAGTTTTGGATGGAAGTGATCATGTGTGCAAACCATGTGTTGAATCGCTGCCCTACAAAAGCATTGAGATTCATTACTCCTTATGAGGCTTGGGATGGACATAAACCTATGGTTATTCATATGCATGTGTTTGGTTGTTTGGCATATGCTCTTATGCCATCAAATAGCATCACAAATTTGATGACAAGGCAAAGAAATGTATATTTGTTGGTTATAGTGCTAAAAGTAAGGGATATCATTTGTACCATCCATTGACGAACACAATTATTGTGAGTCCAGATGTGGTATTTTTTGAAAATTCAATTTTCCCTCTACTTGAATGTAAAAAACAGTCAACAATTAGCTCACAAGATGTGTTTGATACACTCATGTCTGTTGGAGTTTGAGTTCTGCAAAAGCACGTGAATAGCACAAGGAGGAAGAAGAAGCTTGGAGCACAACATGCAATATTGAATGTATTACCACTAGAATGTACAAAGATAAGTGACTCATTAGGACAATAGGTGTATGTAGCTCAATTATGAGTAGCACCTCCTTTAAGGTCAATCCGAGAAGATGTGAGGATGGTATGAAGACCTCGAGCAAGTGACGGCACAAGTGCATGAGTGAGAAGCACACTAACATGCACACACATACACGCACACGTGCACACATGGCAAGACAAAGAGTGAGAAGCAATGGAGTTCTTAGTTTACTTTCAAAAAGCTCATACAAGTTCAATTCAATTACAAGCTAACCTCAAAAATGAGCCTTCTAGCTCTTTTTATAGTTTTTGACTAGGTTTTGGCCATGTCCAAACCTAGTGTCCGGCCTAGTTAAAAATTAGGTTCTCTACCCTATTCGGAGGTTCAAACAAAGTCTAAAAAATGTGAAAACTGACAGGTAGGTACTTCTAAAGCTCCTCAAGCTGAAGGACTCCTTGGCTTGCCCAAAATGGAGCTACAAAAATATGAAATGGTATTTACAATGGTTTTTAGTGATGAAAATCACTATTTTTGTAGGGGTTTCTATTAATATTTTGACATACATTTCCTGGAGCTCCCTACTTGCTCCTTCTCCTTGTGTGTCCACCTCTTTTATATGTGTTAGTGTCCTGAAAAAATATTGGCCTACTTGCCAGATCGTCGTTGACTGCTCTGTCTGCTTGTACTTTCTCTTCTCTCTGACTCCCTTCGTAAGCTTCCTTGCCTTGTGAGTCCTTCAATTGCAACACCCCCCCCTCTCTCGTGTCTGTCGTCCCTGACAGACCTTTGTTGGGTGGGTCGTTGGATGTAGTACTCGACAACATCTTGTGCTAAGTGATGTTTTGCAATTCGCAACCCTTTGGCCAAGTCCGTGAGTAGAGAATCCCAATCTACTGGCCCGGGAACCTCTGGATGTGGTATACGTAACTTTTCGGAATGGAGAGCTTGTTCCACTGCAAACAAGTGCAATAAATGTGATGGTCTGGGAATGAATATCTCTGAGTGATATTCCCAGAATCCCGTGACAAACATTTCTTCAAATGTCTGTTTGAAGCAGGCTGGTAGATACTTGATACGCGCGTGCCATGCATATACAATATTAATAGATGGGGTTGCGCTCATGTCGTAGACGAGGTCTTGATTACCTTCATTAAATCCAAGAGTTGACAGATGAGGTTCCTTGACATTCTTGAAAGTCCTGAAGGTGACCAACATGCGTTCAAAAATTTTAAGACACATTTGGGCCATGACATCTGGTACATTTTTGAACCGGACCCCCTAGTGCCGAATCGTTGAAATCATATATCCGATGGTAGGTTGGCCTTTAGGTGGTGCTAAGTAGACATAATTGAGCCATTTCTTGCATCCTTTGTTTGTCAGCACGGTTTTTGTGTATTCCGGCCACGACCTTCTTCGAAATACCGGGCAGTAGCATGGGTTGTATTTGATGTACAAAGGCATGTTATTCCATGTTCTTACCATCTCTTGGTAGGTTTCCAGTAGGCAAATCCTCCATGTCGGTTGATGTATATTGCCCTGCTTGGCACTTGTTGGGATGTCGTCAGGTGCAAATTGTGTAGCCGAGGTTGGTTCTTTTGAGGTTAGGTTCTTGATTTCAGCATTGTAGTCCGCCATTAAGACACAGAAAGGAACATACAAATCGTCGGATGTGCCGATCCATCGATGATGGGAGAGGTTGCGGAAGTACTCCGATTTTATAACTATCTCTTCCAAGTGGGACATTGATGCTATCTGAACTGCCACTCTATCATCATGGGTTGTGTCCACTTTCTCTAACCTCTGCATCCATTCAGGAGCCTCTATCTCGATGGTGTCCATGCCTTCTTCTGTTTGCTTGCCTCCTGGTGCAGGCATGGGAACGTATGGATCTTCGAATGTTTCCTCTATTTCAATCGGCACTAGATCTTCAGGCTCGGGCTCTACAAGGGGAGAGGGTTGACGCTCGTATTGCATGACTTTACTGTGTAATTCTTCAAGTTCTGCTCTGAGTTTAGTGACTTCTTCCAATGTGTCATCTACGGCTGTGACTTTGCTTGGTGACTCCTGCTGAGTTGCCAGTTGCTTAAGTAGGTCATCTCTTTCTCGTTCTAATGCTGCATGGGCCTCCAAGAGGTCGGCATGGGTTTCTAACACAATTTGCATGTTCTCGGAGGGAATGGCCTTGAATTTCTCTGGGTTGATTTTCTGCGGGGAACCCTCCATTGCTGCTTCCAAGTTTTCTTCATTCTGTTTCTGCAGTCGTTTATTCTCTTCGAGTGCTGTAGACATGTGTTTTCGTAGGAGGGCCAGGTTGTGTCTAAGTTTGAGATTCTCTGTTATCTGGGAGTGTAGCAATTCATCCATATGTTGTCTTTCCTCTGCATCTGAATGGGGTGGATTGGCTACTAACTGTTCATGTTGTTCTTGTAAAGTGGTGTACTGTTGTTGTAGTAGCCGCCTTTCCCTTTCGAGATCAATGAATCGTACTTGAAGTTCTTCATGGCTTCGAAAGAGTCGCGTATGCTGATTATCCAGATGCTGATAGTGTTGTTGTAGTTGCGACATACATTGATACATATTATTAAATACATTATTAATAGGGATGGATGTGGGAAGGGTGTTGAATGCAGAAGGGAAGGGAAAGGGAAAGGGAAATGGAAGTGTGGATACGGTGCTGGGAAATGGTGATGTGGGAGGTGGGGGAATGGGAGATGTTGGGTGTATGGGGGGAGGGAGAGCTGCGGAGGTTGGTGATATGTCCATAAAATCCACAGTGGATGCAGTAGTGGGAGTGATTGTAAATATTGGAATTGTGGGTGCGGTGATAGTGGTGAAAGTGTACAGCGGTGAGTGCAATTGTGAATATGAACTGCCCGGAAGTGTGATCGGGGGGGTGAGATTTTCTATGGCTGTCGTTAGAATTACTGTTTCAATGGTCGTATGGGCAAGAGAGGTGGAGATAGGGTGTGTGGGTTGACTGACGGTTTGTGCTTTGGTGTGGGTAGTGGACTCGGAGGCGTGACAGTAGTGGTTACACTGGTAGTGGGAGGTGAATGTGGTGGAGTGGGAGGCAGGGGTGGCAAAGGGGGTGATGGAGGTGCACTTGATATATGGGTTTCCTCGGTATCCTGAACGGTGTGTGCGGTGCCCGTGGTTGTGGATGTGCCTTGTGGTTCAGATACTAATACATTCATCTGCTTCCCTGCTCAAGGGGGGCGTCTGCCGTATCGTCGCTCCGTTCTTCGTGATTGTGCCAGGGCAGTATGAACTGTCTCAGGTACTCCTAAAGCCTCAGAAATCATGTCAAGAGTTGCACGGTATTGCTCATCTATGCCTTCCTCCTCAAGGATTTGATTCATGAGGGCTTTGCCTGCTGCTAGGGACAGTCTATGTTGCTCTTGAACTCTGTTCATGGTATCATAGAGCTTTTTCAATGCCTTTGTATAAGCTGGAGCACCTTCAAGTACCTGCAGGGCTTCCTGATCATATTCCTGCTCTTCTTCCTCGGACTGTCCCTCATGTTCCTCCTCTTGTTCTTCTTCTTCTTCATCTTCCACTTCGACGACCTCTAGTTGTCTGGGATGGGGTTGGTCTGTAGCAGTTTGTTGTCCACTAGCTTGCTCTGCCTCGACTTCCGCATTAACAGCCTCGATGATTCTGGCTACCTCCTCATCGGTTAGGTCTTCTAAAGTGAATCCGTGAGGGAACTCTAGGTCGGTTGGTACAAGTGGAAACACTAGATTGGGTCCCTCAGTGGTGTGCCTTGGTAATCTGATAGTAAAGGGTTGTACCCGCCTCGGGAGTCGTGCAGTTGTCTCTGGTGTCAGTGTCGCACCGCGGGCTTGTGCACAGGGCATCTGAACGGCACCTCTCATTTTCTTGGAGGGTGGCCCTACGGAGGATAATCTGCGTTGAAACTCCTGTACCTGGTCCAAATGAGTGCCCTTTGCACTGGCACATCATACGCAAGACATCTATACACAATCCTGGTGAGGGCACAGCATCCATACAGTACAGACTTTTGTTTCTTATACCACCTTTGATGGGCCAAGTGGATTTGGTCGATAATCCAATGGGGCATATTTATTGTCAAATTAAAGGCGTCAGCCAGGTATGACTAAACAATATCTTCTTAGGTGGGATTGTGAACCTCTCTTGAGCGAGAAATGCAAAGTGTTGCATGATCATTCGCAAATGAATGGCAATTGTAGGCATCATTGCCACCATGTCCTTTAACTTCGTCAGATTCCTGTTCTTCATATTGTCGGGGACCATAGTCTCTTTCTCCGTAGGAATGTGCATACCTTTCATGTCGAGAGCTTCTCTTACCAAGTTGATAGCCAATCTGAAACCCTTCAGCTCATTGCCCCTTGTGAGAGATGGGAGGACAAAGGTGTTGTACCCCTTCTTGTCTTTGCTCGGAGTGAGTGTGCTAATCAAATAAGAGCATCTTAGAAAATCGGGCTTTGGCAATTGGAATTTGAAGTAGTCATAGAGTCCCGCCTTCTTCCATATAGGTTTCAGTCCTTCATTATTGTGCAGTCTCTAGAATTCCCTAGTGAAAAAGTGATATCTGCCCGAGCCTCCATTGAATTCTATCTCGGCCTCCCACATGTAAGTGCCTTCACCTAGGGGTCCTGCCACATCACTGAACCAATGTGAGTTTTTGTTGACCGGCATTGTGTGCCCTTGTGGAAGATTCTGAACCGGTATGGCGTGTAATGCCCTCAACGCCACTGGGCGTTCCTTCAATTCCTCCTCAAGGGGAAGACTTTCAATGTCCACAACTTGGGGGCTGGTGCCTGCCTCGGAGCTAGTTCCTGCCATATCTGCCATGTTACTTTTTGCCTCCTTATTCTGTGAGAATATAGAAACATGTGTTAACATTGTAAAGGACAAGATAGAACCGTTTTTGTCCCCATTACAACATTAACATGAGGTTCGGGAGAGATTAAGAGGTTATTAAGTGCTCGGTGCTTGTGTGTGTAGTTAGTAATTTGGTGGACCTAGGAGCTAAGTGGAAAGATGTAGTAGGAGAGTAGCAGTTAGTGGGTGGGCATGGATTTACAACTGGGGTCCGGGGGTTGATCACAAGTTTTAGGTTGCCAAATGCAATGGATAGGTTTTGATCTTGACTTTGTGGAGACTCTAGAGAGTGTTATAGGGGTATCTACTTGAAAATGAGTTTTTTAGGGACCCATTTACAAGTGATTCTACTTGTGCTCATGGAAGAATATGTGTTTGTGCGTGAAATGTAAGAATAGGCATCGGAGGTTCGAGTGAGTGAAACGTGTTGTACCGGGTGTGGCTTTGGTGCAGCTATTTGAGCCCGCAAGCAAGCCTTAGGCACCCAGATTTGTCGTGATTGTGGGCCGGCCTTCATCGACTTCTTGGGTACCCAAATAGACTTTACTTTCGCAAAAGAATTTACGAAAGACTTCTTATTAGTGTCGTGTTGTTGATTACTAATAAGAGGTTTTCGCCATGTGGTTGGCATGGTCGCAACAGGGTGTTCGCCTTTCCGCACCCACACTCGTTTCCTCGGCTGAGACATTTTGCTTCGTATGTGTTTCTCGCCTCCAGTATAGGTTGTGCGCTGCTCCTCCTGTATTTGATCTGCCTCTGGTTGCTGCATTCCTTTGGTCTTCGGGAAAGAAGGGAGTGTCGTCTTATCCTTGATTCCGTTGTTGAGACACTCCTCGTTTTGCATCATACAGTTTTGGACAAGAATAGCATTGTCAACTTCATGTGCACCCCTGGAAGGACCAGGAGGTCGTGCCCTACCTAGTTCCTTATGTGACTCATTTTCCAATTCAACTGTAATTCGACTATGATTTACCCATACCTGAAGAAGTCCACTTCTCAGGTTTAGGTTGGCTGCATGATCATAGATCCAGTCCTAACCCAAGACAAGAGGCTCAGTGAGGTCCTCGTCTTGACACACTAGTGCTTTGACTGTCATTGCTTTGTCTTGAATATAGAGGGGAAGTTCCACCTCGCCCATGCAAGGGGTTTCCAGACCTCCTAATCCTATGAGATATGCTTCCATAGGGCTGATAGTTAATTTCAATTCTTGACAGTATGAAAATTTAACAGCACTAGTGGCTGCACCTGAGTCAATCAAGGCTCTTACAGTCCTTACACCCTTTCCTTGTCCCATCTCTAAGGTTATAAAAGGACATCGATCAATTATCCTATGAGAGCTGGTATTTGAAACTTCACACATAGCCACATGATATCCTTGATCTGCATATGCTTCTGTTCTAGGTTGCTCTCTACCCTGTCTTCTCAACTTCATTCTCCTGATGCGTTCCAATGCTTCTGCTTGAGCTTCTTCGCGAATTCGTTTTTCTTCTTCTTTGTGTTTCTTAGCAGTGTTGAGTCGACTTAGCATCTCTTCTGTCAGAGGTTCCTGATATAGCTTGACTCGGCATCCGCTTATATAGCTCGGGAGAACGTCGCCTTCTAATGTGGCTAGTTGCACTGCTCCGCTTGTTGAGATTCTAGTAATGATCATGGGTCCGTAGCCTCTTTTCTCTAGTTTCCTCGCATGTTGTTTTAAAGTGTAGACTAGTACTAGGTCACCTGCCTTCAAACCTTTATCCTTAACATGGGCATCAAAGTATGCCTTCTGTCGTTTCTTAGCTGCATATATCCCTGCAGCCGCCCTCAGTCTTGTCTCTCCTAATCGTTCAAGGTCAAAAAGTCTAGAGGAGAGTTCATGACCCGTCCATTCATGCTCTTGTGCTACTTTCAATGTAGGTATTAAGAATTCCAACGGTAGCACTGCATTTTGGCCAAATACCATCTGAAAGGGGGTGGCTTGGAGTATCATTTTGTAGGCGACTCGGTATGCCCAAACAGCATGGTGTAGCTGTTTGTCCCAATCAGAGCATTTATTGTTCACCGATTTAGTCAACACATTGCACAGAATCTTGTTTGTGCTTTCGGCTTGCCAATTAGCTTGTGGGTGGTAGGGGGCAGACTTCTTATGAACTACCAAGAATTCTTGGAGCAGATTTTCAATCACTTCATTCAAGAAGTGAGTGCCCCTATCACTTACTAGCTCTATAGGTAGCCCGTATCTTGTGAATACATTCTCAAACAAGAATTTAGTAGTTGTGTGAGCATCGTTCTTTGTCGTAGCTTTTACCTCTACCCATTTGGTTAGATAGTCCGTGGCAACAATGATATACTCAGCATGGGAACCCTTAGCTAGGGGATGAATAGGACCTAGAAAGTCTATTCCCCACTTAGAGAATGCACGTCCACCCATCATAGGTTTCAATGGCATCTCATCTTTGCGTATAGGATACTGAGTTCTCTGACATACATCACACCGTTTCACATAGGTATGTGCATCCATGTGAAGGGTTGGCCACCAGAAGCCTGCAAATAGTATTGCCTTGATCACCCGATCTAGTCCAAAGTGTCCTCCTGCTACACCTTGGTGAGCAGTTTCCAAAATCTTTAGATATTCACTCTCATGAACACAAAGTCTCAGGTAACCATCTTTACCACGTTTGTATATATTATCACCAATGAGTGAGTAATCTAGAGCTTCTTGTTCTAGACTACTTTTCTAAGCCAAAGTCATGTCTGGAGGGAAGGCCTTCGTACTCAGGAAGGATACTAGTGGTTCACTCCAATCTGGCACTATGGATACTTGATAAAGAGTGGCATGTTCCACAGGTGGTTTAGTGTAGCAGATTGGGCATTCCTTGCACAACTTTTGGACATCAGCTTCCATAGTCGGCCAATGCACTCCGAGTCTCTTTAGTGTCTGTAGGGTTCGTTGCTTTGAGTAATGTTGCTCTAATGCACCTACATGTGCTAATTGCAACCATTTAGCGTACTCATCCTCTTCCACACAACACGCCAAGATCCCTTGATCCGTGTGCTTGTACATACTTCCTGCCATGATGTGATACTTTTGGGCTTTTACTACCTCACTATCCTGTGTGTTTATTATTGGATGGTTAGGCCCGTATGTCAATACTGGCACTAATGGCTTAGCCCACTGCGGCACCACTTCCAAATTAAACAAGTAAGCATCAGGAAGGTCATCTGACACTCCTTGTGGGGCTTCTCCAGATGTGAGTCTAGAGAGATGGTCTGCTCTCAAGTGAGTCCTACCTTTCCTTACCACAACCTCGAAGTCGTATTCCATTAGTAAGAGAAACCATCTTACTAATCTACCTGTATTGCATGGCTTATTCACGAGATATAGCAGTGCCTGATGGTCAGTAAAAAATTTAAACTTATTTGCAAGCAAATAATGTCTAAACTTTTTAATTGCATATACCATGCCTAATCCTTCTCGTTCGGTGGTTGTATAGTTCCGTTCAACAGCATTCAATTGTCTATTGGCATAGGCAATAGGGAGATCCATATTCCCTTCACCCGTAGGCTGCGCGAGTACACACCCAATAGCATAATTGGATGCATCCACGTGAACATGGAATGGCTTGTTCCAATCCGGGGTGGTCAAGATTGGTGCTGAACACAATCGTCTTTTGAGCTCATTGAAGGAGTTTTCACATTCATCAGTCCACTCAAAGTTATTCAAAAGTCCATACATGGGCTTTGCAATGACCGCGTACATATGAATGAACCGTTGGTAGTAACAACAATGCCCCATGAAAGCTTGCACTTCCTTGACGTTCTTTGGCCTAGATAACTCGGCTATGGCTCTCACTTTCTCTTCATCAGTGGATATGCCATTCTTTGACACTATCTGTCCTAGAATCTTGCCTTGCCTGACCATAAAAATGCACTTTTCTGGGTTTAGGCAGACTTGATATTCTCTGTCAAAGATTTGTCTGAGTTCAAGAATATGGGTTTGTCTAATGTTGGAATGAGCACAAAGATCATCAACATAGACGTCTAAGTTCTTCCTCAGGAACTCTTTAAATACATGGCACATCAGCCTCTAGAAGGTTGCAGGAGCATTGATAAGCCCAAATGGCATTACTCGAAAGGCAAATATACCCCATTCTGTGGCAAAAGTTGTCTTATGCTGATCGTCTGGAGCAATGGCTACCTGATTGTAGCCAGAAAATCCATCAAGGAAGTTGTACACTTCCTTGCCTGCTACTCCTTCTAACAGATGCTTTGTGATAGGAAGCGAATAGTTATCTCGAATTGTGGCTGCATTAACCTTCTTCAAGTTAATGCATACACGCAGCTTCCCATTTTTTTTGGGCACCACTACGATGGGGGATACCCACTTAGTGTGCTCAATTTCATAGATGAATCTAGCTTCAACCAGTCTATCTATCTCCTCTTTGATCTTGGCAGCGTAATTATCATTATATGTATATGGCTTTTGCTTAGAGGGTTTGGCATCAGAGGTCATGGGGATGGTGTGTGAGCATATGTCAGGGTCCACGCCTTTCAAGTCCTTGTAACTCCAAGCGAATACATCTCTGTATTCTCTTAGCAAGGCTATTAGCTCTTGTTCTTCCTCTTCTATCAAGTCATGGCCTATGTACGTGCATCTTTCTTCTCCTTCTTCGATGGCTACAACTACTTTCTTCATGGTTTCTTTGTTATCATAGGCCTCCCCCGATTGCGCCTCTCGTTTAGGCATTCTGATCATGACCCTCCTGTCATCTATCTCATATTTTTTAAAATTTTTCGGGACCTCAAACAAAGATTCTTCCTCTTCTGGTGTGATTTCTCTCTTCTTTCTTTTCTTTCCTTCTTCCTTAGGGGTTACATGTGTGGCTAGCCTTACATCATTTGTAAGCTCTCCGTGCCTCTGGGGTTGAAATTCTACTTCATAGAAGTATTCCTCATCTGATGCAAAAGGTGGGTCCATAATGATTGACTCTAGATCGGAGTCACTCGCATCCTCAAATGCATCAGGGCTAGGTTCACACTCTTCTAACACTGCCTCTCCCATGATTGGCTCTATGGAGAAGACTGAAAGGTCATAGCCATCCTCATCACAGTGGGGTGTCCATTGTTCTTCATTGATGGCTACATCCATTGTTGCTAGAATTTCTGCCCAGCCATGGGGTTCAAATTCCTCGTCAGGAAAGACTATAGGTGCATAGGCTGGGTCTTGAATTGATCTATGCGTTTCTTTTGCATCTATATCTCTGGCCTTTTCTCTCTTCTCTTCTTCTACTGCTACTTTGCACATCCACAAGTGGGTGTCTTCCTGCATCCATGAGGATCCTGATCCTATGGAATGCACCGATTCTGTATCATCTTTGGCTCTATGGATGGGATTCCATTGGATAGGAGGGACATCTCTATGAGAGTAATCTTTGAGGTTCACTTTGGTCGTGACACCTAAGTGTTGCAAGTATAAAGAATTGGATCCCCAATCCTGTACCACTTGCAACTGTCGCATAAAGGGTCTTCCCAAGATCATTTCATAGGCATGATTTTTGCTAAAATCGCATATAGCAAATGTATGCTCGAACTCGACACCACACGTAGTGAGAGTTACTCCTTCTAGCAGCCCTAAGGGTCTCTCTATGTGACCATCGGCCATTTGCAATTTCATCCTTGTGGGCCTGAGTGCTGGCTTGCCCCAATGCTTGCATAGGGAAGTGGTAGCAATTGCAACACCTGCGCCTGAGTCTAGAATGGCCTTGGTGGTGTATCCTTGATGGGTGATAGGAAGATATGTGTTTCCCTCTTCGCCCTCACTCATTTCTCCTATCTTGTCCAATGGTATTTCTGGCACTGTTCTCTGGGATCCTACCTGGGAATGAGATTTTGCTATCTCTGGTACTTGTTTGGCTACATGTTTCTATAGCTCTGGCCTTACTTTGAGTAGCTCTTCTAAGGTGAGGTTGCACTGTACTTTAGTATTTTTCACTACCTCTGTGTTCCTAGGTATGACTGAGTCCTCATTTCGTATCATGATCGTGGGTGCTCTCATACAAGTAGACTTAGCTTCCCATGGGCCCGTGAGGTGGGGTAATTCTTGTAGAGAGTTAGACTCAAAGTCTAATCTTTCCTGGGATTGGGTGCTCTCTTGCTCCTCATAAATAGATGGGATGTCTTGTGGGAATTGGTCGTGTGCATCATCCACAAGTTCAATGGGAGGAGGGACTTCACTTTCTTTCGTCCATTTGTCTTCTTGAATCTCTCGTAGGAATTTTGGTGTGAACCGATTCATGGAGGATGATGTGTCTGGCTCCGTAGAGTTAGGCACATAGGCTTCCTAGGTAGGAAGACCTGCACTTTCACATGCCTTGTCCTTATGACGAGAGGCGGGTTCCTTTTCTGATTGTGCAATTAGCCTCTCTATTCTCTCTAACTGTCCTTCAAAGTGCAGCTGCGTCTTAGCTGAACTAGATATGTTAAAGAGGCGGTTGGCTTCAAACATGGTTTGAGCCAACTCCACCATCTTAGCACAAATTTTAGTTCGTTCAAGCTCTAATTCTGCTCTAGGGTAGCACTTTCCATGATCAGTTACGTTTGGCCCTTCTTGGATTCTGGCCTGATATGCTTTAAGCATCATGTTTAGGTCCTCGGGAGTGGGATCTGCTAGGACTGATCCTACTCTAGGGGGTGGTGGGATTAGGTGAGGTGGGTGGAAAGGTGGCGGGTTGGATGGAGTTGGGAATGGTGGAGGTGATGGAGGTGGGGCAGTGTGAGAGGGAGGTTGAGCTGTGAGTTCGGTTATCTTGGCTTTAGTTTCTCTTAGGCTTTCCTCAAGTTCACTCATTTTCTTTGCCCATTGTCTTTTCATTCTTTCACGACTATCTCTCCAAGCTCTAGTCCTCTTCTTGGTTATGCTTTCAGTTTCACTAGCCTCTAGGCTCTTTTCCTGGCTTACCCCTTGGTTTTGCTGCAATGCTTGAGCCCTAGTGACTACCTGTACGGGTGCAGTGGAAGTGACACTCCCTGTGGAATCTACCACTAACCCAATAACGTTAATAGGAGTGATTTTTGGCATATTATTAGGATTCTTAGGGCAGTCTCATAAGAGATGCTCCTTTCCACACTCTTGGCAAAAGCCCTGGATCGTCACTGATTGGGTTTGGGTAGGTGCAGGCATGGGGCAATCACGAATGAGGTGATCTCTCTGACATCGGTAGCATGGTCCTCTAGGGAATGGGGGTCTTACTTGTCTAGGTTGAGGTCTAGGATTGGGGTTTGCATACATGACGTTTGTGTAATCTGACTGCCAACTAGGTTCATTTGGCTCTTCACTATAGTAGGACTCACCATGTTCAGGAGACTGCATGTAGTAGGCTTGGGGGCTATCAACATGTGTAGAATTGAAACTATGGTCACTAGAATAGAAGAAGAAGAAGAAGATCATTCTTCCTTGCCTCAATATAAGAAGAAGAAGAAGAAGATCATTCTTCCTTGCCTCAATATGTGTGTGTGTTTCTCCTTGAGAGTGAGAGTGTGTGTGTGTGAGCTCTCTTCCTTATCTCCTTCCTCGTGACATGGTATCAGAGCCAGCGTGGCTGTAGAGAGCTCGTGGAGAAGGAGACGGTGAAGACTACGCTGCAAGGCGTGGAGAAAACGTGATTTCACAAACGGACTCTATTTGCTACGAAAATCGCCGTGAAGGTAGAAGACCTCAAAATATTTTTGAAAGTTATCCCTTTAGGGTCACTGGTTTTTGTCAGATCGAAGTTTCGGAGCCATCTCGACCTCCGTTTCGAGCCCGCAAGGTGGGGCCCACAGAAAAACCAGGTCAGTTTCAGAAGCTGTAACTTGCGTTGTGTTCGGCGACACTCATATATTCCAGATCTAGAATTTCAAGCGATTCTGTGTACTATTGATACACAAAAACTGTGTTTTTCTGAGATCAAACTGTCACGTCATAGTGCGACAGTGTTCAAGCAGAAGTGCTGCTTGTAGTGTTTTGCAGTGTTGTGAATTGTTGCAGAAATGGCAAACGCAGATGGAATGAGTCAGCTTATGAGCGATAAGCTGAACAAGAACAACTTCCATGCTTGGAGATTCAAAATGACAAATTTCGTGATGGGAAAAGGCTACTGGAAGTATATCAAAGGAGAGAATGAAAATGCTCCGCAGTTACCAGAAAGGAATCGGATTGCAAATCGGTTAAGAGCATATGAGGACAGTCTTGTGCAGTGTTTTTTGTGTATCTCCGTTCTATGGTACAGTATTGGCTACTCGGATTTACTTGGGGTTGAGCCGTAATGGGACACACGTTCGCCATATGGTCACCACCACAAGTATAACACCTCTTTACTAGGACAAACCTTGGGATTTGTTTGCTAGAGACACCTAGTTTTTGTGCCACTTTCTCAGCGAGTTCCTCGATTGATGTGGATTGTGTGGAAGAGAGGCTAGAGGCACTATCTGAATCTTTGTATATTTTGGAAAGCTCTAACTCCTCCCCTAGGTTATCTTCGATGTCAATGCACATGCGTACACACTCTTCTATAGTCCTAGGGTCCTTCAAATACACATATGACCTCAATTTGGTACTTAGCAATCCATCCAAGAACAGAGCCACTTGCTTAGCTGGTGTGGGTAGCTCCACAACAGGGCATCTTTCAAGATATTGCATAAATCTTCTTCCTGCAAGCCTCACAGTCTCTTGAGGGGTTTGCTTGAAGCTGTGAATCAATGAGGAGGTATTATGTCTTATGCCAATCTTAGAGAATTCAATAATGAAAGCCTCTAGGAGTTGGTCTATACACCTGAATTGTCTCTCATTCAATGGTTGAAACCATGTAAGGGCTGTGTTCCTAAGGGTTAGACCAAAGGCATTGTACTGCGTGAATAGATCCTCCACTTGTTCAGCTCTCAAGACTTGCCTGAACTCAGCCACATGATCATAGGGGTCTCCAGTACCATCGAAGTAGTTTTTCATGGACTTAACTAGCTGGGTTGGTCTCAGGGTCCACGTGTGCTCTCTCGGTCTTGGTAGAGGGAATTCATCCGCATTCCTTCGGTTCCCTGGGGCTCTATGTCCCTCAGGTTCCATTCTATTTGTTTCCATTCTCGTTCTTTCTCTTCCCAACGAGTTTGCAAAGCTTACCTCAGGTCTGTCTCTCTTTATGTCTCTCTGAACTCCATGAGCCTGGGAGGTACCAGCTCCATGGTGACCATGGGACACATTCGATCTTGGTTGGGGGAAAACAAATTCGCCCTTCCAAGTGTAAGCATGCCTGTCATGTTCTGTAACCACGAAGATCCTCTCTGAAGCGTGATCTAGGTAGGTCACTCTGCCTGGACTATCTGGATCTTTGAACTCATAGATCATGATTGTTCCTATATCAATTGGCCGATCAGATTTATACCTCCAAAAGGCTTCGTCAGTCTCTCGGTTCAGAAGCAGATCTATGCTCTTGTTGTCCTGGGGACCCACTCGGGATTGAGGATTCTAGTAAGAACAGATTTCCCTCGAGGGGTCCTGGGCTCCCCCCCTACGTTCCCTTGTTCTAGGTCATCTATGTCCGTCTCAGGGATCACATTCCCAAATTCATCTGTCCTCTCCGGGTGACTAGTGACCACATATATGGTTCCCTCTTTATCAAGGTATGCACCATTTTCAAATTTGACAGCAGGGTGCTCTAGCCCAATAGATTGGTCTGGGTTTTTGATTTCGACCACGGATCTTCCTAGGTCGTCCTCATAGATGCTAGCACCTAATCGGTTGGTCCTAAGGTATTCCAGCTGCATCTTGTAAGGGCCTTCTACCCTGTGCAAGTATGGCACTCCTGAACTTCCTGTAGGTCTGTCCATGCCTTGAGACATCTCTGATTCACTAGTCTCAGAGCTAGGGTAGTATGAGTGGTGGCTCAACTGCTGGGCCCAAGGCCTAGCAGTGTGGTTGACACTAGCCTTTGAAGACCTAAGACTTTGTCTATCTTTCCCTAGATGTCGCCCTGATCTAAGGTTCATAAGCCTAAATGAATAGCCCAAATTTGCCCAAGTACAACATCGTTGTTGAGTTCTTTTGTATCCGTTACTTGATTCTTTTTTAGTTGATTACCGTGTTTACGTTCTTGTCTGATATCATGTCGTCACATATGCTTGAGTGTATTTTCCGCACTTGAAGTTGATCATTCCCCGTTAAGTTCTTTTCCTTTAAAGTTTTTGACCGTACAAAGATTATGTCGTTAGCTTGAGCTTGAATATTTAGGTATTCTTCAACTTGATAAATGCCTATCGCCGCCCTGGCCTACTCCTATCACTAGTCGTTCGTAGCCTAAGCTAGGAATTGACAGAGGGAGTTGAGAGTTTCCAACCTTTTGTTTCCTTCTTGGTTGCCCTTGAATGCCCAGGAAGCGTGTTCCCAAGCTTGCACTTACTTTTGCTTAGACTGCCCTTCGGTGCTCTCAATAGATCTGTAAGAGTTCCAAAGTTAGCTCAAGACTTAAACTCCAAAGACAGAACCAATCACTTTCATTCATGTAACACAAACACCAATTTGCACTGCGATTTTTTTTGGAAAACAATTCTAGAGATTTCTGAATTTGTTCCCCCTGGGTATGGTCAACTTCAAAATAACCTATATAATAATCATGATCTTAATTTAACCGTAACCAGTGGACATTTTGGTTGTACTCCCCACGAGCTTTCCAACAAGACAAGAATCACAGCAAAGGGATTTCGTATGAGAAAGTTATGCCAGTTCAGGGTTTTGGAGTGAAAACAGGGTTCGAGGAGGCTGACAGATCACAGGATTTTTCTCAAATACACATGTGTGGGGACCTCAAGTCACTAATGACTCTCTAATTATGCCCAAAATCCCCCAAGGACTTGGAAAAATTAACCCTAAAATTTTGGCCGAAAAGCCTGTCAATCGCGATCGACAGGTCTGTCAATCGCGATTGACAGAGGTGTCCATCGGGCCTGTCGGTCGCGATCGACATGTCAGTCGCGATTGACAGTGTCAATCGCGATCGACAGAGTCGGTCGTGGATCCTGTCAATCGCGATCGATGGTGTCAATCGCAATGGACACTTTTTCTGGGATTCTCGCCGTGATTTCAATCAATCGGGGATGTGTCCGTCGCGATGGACACGTGGCTACGCGGGGAAGTCAATCAATCGTTGAAATTCAGTCGGTCGCGATCGACGGTGTCAATCGCGATTGACAGCGTCCTATGTGGCAGTCAGTCGGTCGTGGGGGTCTGTCGGTCACGATCGACAGGTCTGTCGGTCGCGACCGACAGGGTCTGTCGGTCGCGATTGACAGAGGTTGTCGATCGTGGCTGTCGATCGCGATCGATGGTGTCGATCGCGATTGACAGAGAAACACGGAATTTTTCAACTGTTTTTAGTGATTTAGAATGTGCTCAACATGTAGATTATGGTGGTGCACTTTGTTTTACCAAATGGGCGTTTTTTCTGTCGATCGTGATCGACAGAGGTCGGCGACACACAGACAGTTGCCAAGTTTTTCGTACCTGCACAGCGTGCTGGAGGGGATGACACAGCTGGATCCTGCAAGAAAACTCAACAAACATGCAAAAACACTGCACACAATATTGCTCTCTCGCTCTCTCTCACAAGTGGAATGAGGAAAATGAGGTGGAGAAGGTGATATGATCAAAAACTGAAAATTTTCGCAATGATGGAGATGGAGATCGGATTAGGTGAGGATGATGATGGTGATTTTTGGAAGCAGCCAGAGGCATAGAAGATGCGAAAGCATGTAACGACGGAGCAGGGAGTCAGTCGGATCTTTTTTCAAAGAATTATGTTTTAAAATACTTTTCAAAAACTCCCAACAGTGATTTTTATCACTATTGTAATATATGTAACATAGAAAACCCCTTTTCTTAATTTCTAGCTCCATTTTGTGCAAGCCGAGGAGTCCTCAAGCTTGAGGAGCTTAGATAGAATGAGCGTATCAATTTTGGTTATTTTTAGACACCGTTTACCCTTTCAAATAGCGCATAGGACCTATTTTTTAACTATGCCGGTCACTACATGTGAAACCGGTCAAAACTAGTCTAGAAACTATAAAAAGAGCTAGAGAGCTCATTTTTGAGGTTAGCTTGTTTGAGTAGAGAAGAGCTTAGAGCTATTTTGAGCTTGTAAGAGTGTTCTTGAGCAATAGAGTTAATTTCTCACCTTCCATTGTGTCTTGCTTATCTCTTCGTAGTGTGTGTGTATGTATGTGTGCATTTCCATGCTTCTCACCTTCACTCTCACTTCATCTCACGTTCACGATCTTCATATCACTCCTATCTCTTCCGCGGATTGACATTAAGGAGGTGGAGCTTCTTAACGTGGTTCTCACCATTGTGCTAGAGCAACACCAAATTTGGCGTCGTTGCCGGGGATCGAGTCTAGGACGAATGTGTGATGGTAAGAGTATAGCAAGAAGTGGCATTGGAAGGTAAATTTTTCAGTTTTTTGTTGTTGTTTTTACTTAGTTTTTGTTGTTTTTCACCTCCTCCACACTCCATCTTCATCACCGCATCATCATCTTCAACTCCAAAAAAATCCGAAAATTCACCATATGCACCCATTCTCCTCATTTCCCCTCATTTGTGCATGCGAGAGAGTGAGAGAGATCTTTTGTGCTTGTGTGTACTTTTGTTTTCTTGAGTTTCCTTGCAGGTACAGAGCTCCAGTGCATCAGGAAAGCTGCAAAAAGGTAAGAAATGTACTCTTTGTCAAAAATTGCCAACTGTGTCAGACATCGCGATGGTCTGCAAAGTTCGGAATTTGAGGAAGGCGACCACACCGGCGTATAGGCGACCCTTGCGCATCTACGAATCCACAGACGCATTTCAGAAATTCACATTTTGGTGGACCATCGCGATTGGCTCACGCCATCGCGATTGTGTCACACCAACGCGATTGGCTCACGCCATCGCGACGGCTCGGCCGGACCATCGCGACGGTCTCACGCCATCGCGACGGTTCACTTGAACCATCGCGACGGTTCGCTGACCATCGCAACGATCCCGTCGACCCCACGCCATCGCGATTGGCTCACGCCATCGCCACGACAGTGCCACGTGTCAAGTCAAACCATCACGATTGCTCACTAGCCACGCCATCGCGACGACACCCTTACACCATCGCGACAGTTCACTTTGGACCATCGCGATTGTTCACTCAGTCAGACCATCGCGATTGTTCACATTTAGACCATCGCAACCGTGCACTTCAGACCATCGCGACGGTTCGCGCATCACGCCATCGCGACGGTTCGCCTGGACCATTGCGACGGTCCCAGACCATCGCGATCATCTCAAACCATCGCGATTGTCCACCCAAATGCAAATTTTAGGGTTTGATTTTTTGGCCAATTTTGGGGCTAGTTTTGGGAAATTTTTGGGTGATTAGACTCATACGAGACCCCTTAGCTCATATTTGAAGAAAAAACTTGTTTGTTAGTTTTTACCCCTGAGGGCCTGAACGGTCATAACTTTTTCATCTGAAGTCCGTTTTTTGAGCTTTTTAGCTCATTAGAAAGCTCTTGACGAGTACTACGTGACCTCAACTATTTTTTTGCTTAAAGAATATGTTGATTTTTAGATAAGCTAATTTGAGGTTGACCATCTGTGGGACTAGGAAAGAAAGGGGGCTTTGGAAGAAAATTTTGCCAAAGGTTAAGGGACTTAAAAGGTGTATATTCTCAAGTGCTTGGTCATCCATTTGTGATATTGGTCTAAACATTGGAATTTTTACAGGTCTAGCAAAGGCAATCAAAGGCAACCAAAGCAAGGCAGTGAAGGGCATAAAGCTTGGGAAGCGCAGCTTCTTGGGCATCAGAGCAACCAGACAAGCTGACTCGAGGTTGGAAAATTACTCAACCCCCTCAGTCAATTCTTAGCTTAGGATAAACGTTAATATTGTGGATTCAAGACGATAAGAACGCCTCAAGTTCAAGAGAATTAAATTTATCAAGTTCAAGACTAAAGTAAAGGTGTGTGACACGAAAACCTAAAGGAAAGAACATAAGTCTGACGGAACGAGAACTCAAAGTACCACAGAAAGTCGAATTCCTGACGCATACATTAAGACAAGAATCTAGAGAAATTTAAAAAGAATCAAGAAAGTAATAACAAAGAATCATTGACGATCTGAGCGTGTACTGAGTGTGCAAGGAAGAAAATTAATGAACCTTAGATCGGGCAAACATATAGGTAAGTCAGACCGACGAAGCCTTAGATCATCAGAGGCAAGTGTAAGAACTACTGCACAATCGTGGGCTCAACAATTGAACACTAGTTATCCCTATGAGAGCTCAGATACTAGCGAATCAGAAATAGCATTTAGCATAGAAAGACCAGAAGTGGGGTCGAATGTGGTATATTTAGAGAGACCTGAAGGACCCTATAGGACTCAACTAGAGTTTCTCCGAACCAACCGATTAGGTGCTCGCATCTATGAGGATGGTCTGCGAAGGCGTGGTGCAAATGCACAACCCCGATCAACCCATTGGATTGGAACATCCAGTGGTGAAATTCGAGAGAGACGCATACATAGACAAGGAAGGAATGATGTACATCTTAAGTACGCAGCCAAACAATACAAATGAGTTTGGCGTGATTCAGAAAGAGACAGAAGCAAAATCTCAAGGAAAAGAACCATTAGAAGAGCCTAGAACACCTAGAGGGAAATCTGTACTGACACGAGTACTAGTTCCAGAATGGACTCCTAAGGACAACAGAAGCTTAGAGCTGTTTGTAAATAAAGAAACAGACGAAGCATTTTGGAGATACAGAACGGTGTCGGGAAGAAGGAGGTCGTGGCAGGAAGCCGGCGCATGGGGTTGGATCAGGCCCCACTCTGGTGCACCGTTCCCGCTGTCCTGCGAGCGGCGTCTGCGCGCTGGGCGCCTCACCTGTGCTCTCTGGAGCGTGCGCGATCCTCGTAGGGCCCCTTGCCCCTCGCAAGTGTCGAGACGTGGGATCGTGGGCGTCGGAAAGAGATGATCGGATACCGCAGTGAAACACGTGATGTAGATCAAGCTCGAAGATACAATCGGAAATGAAACTGAAGCCTCCAATAAAATGAATGATACAAAAATAGGCCGCTACAGTGCGGGCCGACGGTACAATAAAACCGCTACAGTGCGGTGCGATGATACAATATAAACGCCGCCGCTACAGTGCGGACCGGCTAGTGTCTACTCTAGATCCCTCGCTACAGTGCGAGAAACCGCCCTCGGGATTCCGCTTCGATCTTCACGTCCAAGCTTCTCTTCCAACTTTACTTCGGTCCATTCTTTTCTTCAAGTATCCTCCGCAATGGCCTTCCTTCTCTTTACTTCAGATAATCAAAAAGCGTATAAACCTAGAGGAGACGATCTGCAAGCAAGATCCATGGGGTGGGGTACTCTTTATCTTCAGTCTTCAATGCTTTCACTTCTCTTCATATAATCAGAAACCTGCATGAACCTAGAGGGAAGATCCGCCAAGAAGTTCAACGGGGAGCTACTAATGGAAAACATGTAAACAAAATACTCATGAATGAAATTCAATACTCCATACTAATATATGCAATATCACCGGATTTCAATTAGAAAATGCATCAATGGCTAGATCATATACAACAGGCTATAAGTAGCCAATAAACTTACTGATAATGTTTATTAGTTCATCAAATTTATTCTTCCTCTTTAACAAGTGTGTGTTTACCTAGAACCTCTTGAACTACGTTTTCAAAGCATGATCACGCCTTGTATGGCACTTCAAAAACGTCTTCTTGGTCAACCAATGCCCTCTTGTAGTAACCCCACTTTAATCTACACTTGAGACTCTTGATATTCCTTAGTCAGTACTTTCACATTTCAAGAAGTGAGGGGCCATTTGCTTAGTCATAACAAATCCTCACATCACAACAGCCTCTTACATTTTTCATCGTACATAATATCTACCCCTTGTGTGATGGATCCTACCATGGCAATTCAGCTATACAAATATGTAAATTAATCAGATTCAAATGAATCGATTATGTCTCTCTCTCTATCCACATCAAGCAGGAGCTTAGATCTCTCTCTCATATCTACGTGATTTTCTCTCTTCCGTGCTTGTAGTGTGCCTCAGATCTCTCATATCTCTCTAATATCCCGATCTCTATGTCGACAGTGTACTCATCTATCTCTCTAAGTCATCGAGTAATAGCCATCCTCTCCGTGTCCCTCTCCAGGATTCACCGTCAACAGCGCAGCTCTCTATCTCTCTCCTATACGTGTCCGCCATCCACTCTCTCTTCGTGCCTCATGTGCTCTACCGCCTCTCTCTACCCAAGATTGTATCTCTCCTCCATATCTCTCTTCTGATTCTGCCTACAAGCTCTGTTGCCGCCGACATAATCGATTCTCTGTCTATCTCCTGAATTCTCTCCGTCGCGCACCTCTCTCTTCTCTCTCTCCTCCGCGTTGAATATGTCATGCCGTCTCCCCATATCTCTGGCCATGTCCACGACTCCACGTGCAACCTGCCAGCAGATTCTCTCTATCTCTTTGCTATCATCTAAGACATACAGCAAGGCACTCATCTCTAGAACTCTCTCTACGTGGCCAATCTCTCTCAGGTCCGCGAATCTATCTCCGCAGTTCTGCTCCAGCGACTATCTGCCACGTAATCTCCAGCTTCTGTCCGGGTTTGTGGGACAGACTGACTCTCTCTCAGACAAACTGCGGCAAAACTACCGCACCGACCGTCAGAGCCCTGGGCCCTCTGTGCTGACGTTCTGCCAACAAGTTCAACAACCCATCTCTCTCCGAGATTTCAGCAGCACTACAGCGAAGATGTGCCTTGAAATATGTGCGCTCTGATCTAGCCTCTTCCCTGTCCCTCAGTGTCTCTCGGAGATTACTTCGCGTAGCGCCAATGATCAACTATATCTCCCTCCACTGCCATAGTACCTCGGAGGTCTCACGAGATGCCCGCCTACCTTCTTTGCCTTCTCCCTATTCACGCGTCGACAGCCGCCGGCAAAGACCCTCTCTCTGACTAAACCATCGTGCGCAGTCGCACTCTCTCTCCCGCTTGGTTAGATTCGTCCGACAGCCTCCTTTCTAAGAATCTCTTCGTCAAGGTCTGTCTATTTGACGCATCAGCAGAGCCGCAGTACCTCTCTCTAAGACACATGCGCACACAGTTGTACTTCTATCTACGCCAGTCTCCATCGAGTATGATCATTGTTTTATCATCTACACCATCGATTTTAATTCTAACTCTTCAACAGCAATTCAACCATTGGAAATACAGAACCAAATTATTGGAAATAGTAAGAGCCATGGCTATATGGAACTGATCGTGCAGTTGTATGCATGCCCAATTGAGCATGCATCTGAAATCTCCACCTTGCTCCCCAATTACCGTACACAAGTTACTTACATGCACGGTTCTAACGCACATCTCTAACATGGTTTCTTATCACACATGCAATCAAATCAGTCAAATCATGCATGAAATGTACCCTCTTTAGATCAAAACATCACACAAAACTCAGAAAATAATGAACTTTGAAAAAAAACTAGTGCACACTCTCTGCGGGATTTCATCCCGACAACGGAACAACCTAGCGAGGTAGGTTCCATTATAATCTACGAGTTCAAGGACCCGGATACACCTGGAAAGGTTGTATACCTGGACGAGACTTCAGAAAGAGTCTTTGTGGTGCCTGACCACGCTAGAAACACATACACATGGAGAGGTGAATTGGTATTCCCTCCATCACGAACGAACATAAACGCGAACCAACAAGGGGCAGGAACATCCTCAGCCCATGGTAATCAAAGAGAGAGAAATAAAGAAAGACCCGAAGTAAGCTTCACTCATCCCATAGGGGGAAATAGAACAACCACGGACACTAATAGAGCGGATAGACAAAGAGATCATGGAATACCAGGTGGTAGAGATGATTTTCCTCTACCTAGACCACGTGAACACACAAGAATATTGAGACCCACTCAGTTAGTGAAATCCATGAAAAATTACTTTGATGGGACAGGAGATCCCTATGACCATGTTGCAGAATTCAAGCAAGTACTAAGAGTCGAACAAATTGAAGACATGTTCACGCAATACAATGCATTTGGAATAACGTTAAAGGATACCGCTTTAACTTGGTTCCAACCGTTGCAACAGAGACAATTTAGAGACATCCATCACTTTTTAGAGTCATTCATCACTGAATTCTCTAAAAGTGGAATCAGACATGACACGTCTTCGTTGATTCATAGCTTCAAACAGACCCCTCAGGAGACAGTAAGACTCACGGGATGTAGATTTAGACAATATGTTGAAAGATGTCCAATGCAAGAGCTACCCTCACAAGCCAAACAAGTGTCATTGTTCCTAGATGGCTTGTTGAGCTCTAAACTACGCTCCTATGTGTATCTAAAGGAACCCAGAACGCTAGAACAGTGTGTAAGAATATGTATAGACATTGAGGACAACTTAGGAGATGAGTTGGAACTCTCAAAAGTCTACAAGGACTCCGATTGTTCTTCTCTAGCATCCACAAAATTGTCTAACTCGATAGAGGACCTAGCAGAAAAAGTGGCCCAGAAACTAGGAGTTTCTAGTAAACAGGTGCCCAAGTTAACAACTAATGTACGTTGTTACACTTGTGGTGGAAATCATGTGGCAAATGTGTGCCCCAATGCAACACAACCGCAAGCCAACCCTAGTGGCCAATACTATACAATTGAGAGAAGATATACGAATCATACGGCTCAGGACTTCCCATACAACAAACAGACCGTGAGACAGAACTACCCGCAAGCATACGCACAACCAGGTAGGTATCAAGGCCAATACAATGCTCAGCCTTATTACTATAGGCCTCCTCAGAGCTACCCATACCAAGCTCAACAGAGACCTCAACCTGTCTTAGCTCAGCAGCCACCCCCACCAGCGGATGTCATCTCAGCCAAATACGCTGCTGCAGAAGAAAACCTAAGTAGGGCTTTAGTGCCTTCTTCACCTTTGATCACTGAGAGTGACCCGAATTCAAATAGTTTTGACTCCACTCATGTAGATAGTCCACCCGCTTATTACACGGAGTCACCAGAACATGTGGAGACATATCATTATGATAGTCCACCAGTGGAACCTAGTTGGGAGCCAGACTATGCTAATGTGATGTACACGAACCCAAACCCACGGCCCCAAGTAAGACAGCAAAGACCACAGGGCCCTAGAGGACCATGCTTTAGGTGCCAAGGAGATCATTTCATAAAGGATTGTCCACATCCTCCAATAGTGGGATAGTCACAGTACTATAACATCCAAGGCTTTTGTGCCGATTGTGGTAAAGAGCACATAATCAAAGATTGTCCTAAGAACCCAGTTAACGCTTCGAATGTGACACCGATCAACGTTGTTGGGGATTCGTGGACAAGAAGGAGTTTGAGGGTTTGTAGGAGAAAAAGGAGATGATGAAAATGGAATAACAGTGAGAACTTCTGCAAAGGAATACTCTCGGAAACCTTGAATATTGATTATCTCGCAACAATTACAATGACTGCACACAGTCTAATCAATGACTAAATACAACTTCAGAGAATATCAATTACTGAAGACCATTTATCTCAAGTCCTCTGGCGGCGGCCTCTCCTGCACCAATCCTTCACTTGCTTCACGCTTCCCTTGTGCACACCTTGCACTAAGCTTCCACCAAGCTAAGGAATTGGTATCTCGGCACACACACACAATGGACCTTGGGACTCTTGGAATCCAATCCGCCTTCTCTGCACACCTTCCTCTTGACACCTCTTGCACTCTTGAGTGTCGTCGCACACTGGTGGCTCTTCTTGCTTCCTTTCTTGCTTCCTCTGGGCTCTCCCTCGCTCCTAGCTCTCAATGTGTCCAAGAATAGCCTTTTTTTCCTTTTTCTTGAATCCGCCTGTCCCGTGACTTCTAACTGCCATGGACTCTTGGGCTTCCTTTGATGTCCCAAGATTCTCTTGTTAGTTGGCGGCCAACGAATTGCCCTTTGTCCTGTAGTGACTTTAGTGTAAAACCAAAAATTTTAATGGGGGTCATACTTTCACTTGTGCGTACACTTTTCCGCTTCACATGCCTTCACATTCCCTTTTTAATTCTTCCTTTGTGTACTAAGGGGGGTTCACCTAAACCTTCCCAATTACTTTAAAACACATTCTGATCCTTAGGAGAATTAATTTACCTTTTGCGGGACAATCAATTGTCACTTAGACACTTTGACTTTGCACCTATTGGCTTGACCTTGCCCTTGTTGACTTTGACCGGTTTGCTTTGACCATCATGACTTTTATGGGCTCAACAGATGCCCACCACCTAAAGGACTCTTCGACCCGGAGAGACAACATACTGGATACAAGAATAGCTTAAGAACCAAAATGAACATTCATATGAACAGAGAGAAATTAAAGCCGAAAAAGAGAGAAAAAGTACTTTTATTGATTACTAAAGAAAAGAAGACAATATCCAATGATTATTGAAGTCTGATTGGCATAAGCAGAAGGAAGATACAATTATTGGGAAACTAGAACTACGGCTGAAGCCATGTAATTTATTGAAAAGTGGCCAGCGCATTATTAAAACTGGATTGAGATTATTGAGGAGTTGGCTGTGGTGAAGATGGTAGGGGAACGGAAGCTTGCTCTATAAGGTGTTGGATAGAACTCAGGCAAGTGCGAAGATGGTCCCGTTCGCGCTTGATACGCCGACACGCTGCATTATCACATAAACCTAACTGAAAACGATTTTGAAGATCCTCTAAAGTTTGGAGCGCAGAATCCGCAATGTCTCGATACCTATCTCGCTCCTCCTTGAGCAAGCGGGCGGATTCAGTGAGAGATTGCCACTGGGAGGTGGCCATGCGATTTATGTTGTCTATAGTTGAGATATATTGTTGATGAATGCTGGCTGCAGCTGAGATGGAATCCATGGACAACTTGGAAGCGTCAGCACTTCCCTGAGCAATGTTACTGGCTTCGCGGAGTAATAGGAAAAATGAGGGTTCAGCCTGAGTATCAGATGGAGGAACAAGTGCTACGGGTGGAGTTTGAGAATGGGTTGGGATGGGAGAGGGACCGGGTGTGGAATGAAGATTGGAATGGTGGGGTTGGGTGGGTGGGTCATTACTTGGAGTATGAAATTGGGAAACAGGGGGACGTGGGGGAGTACTGGTAGGGTTGAGTGGGTTCAGATGGGTTTGAATGAGTGGGCGGAAGGAAGAGGAGCCATGTGGGGGAACAGGAGTATGAGGATGCATGGGGGCTCTGGCAGGAGATGAGATAATGATAGGGGAAGGAGACCTTGGATTAAGTGGATGGAGATCCAGGGGTGCAGAGGGTTGGGTGGAAGCGGATGTTGAGTCAGTGGAGAGTGAAGGGGATTGGGGAGGCTGGGATATGGAAGGGATAATGGGATCGTTTTGCAGGTTGCTAACAGGGAATGGAGGGGATGGGGAAATAGTGGAAGGGTTAGCCAATTGTGCAGGTATTTGATAGACCCAAGCTAGGAGGGGGGCAGAATATATGTTAAAGGTACGAGAGCGGCGAGGGATAGCCTCACGGAGTCTACGAGAGCGCACGCTCAAGGAACTATAGAGGAGGGCAGCGTAAGGGTAGGGGCGGCTCGTTAGGAAGCAGTACAGGGGATCCGCAATACGAATGTCGGAAAGGGGAAGCGCAGCGGTGGGGCTTCTAAGTAAAAAGAAGAAGATAAATGAAGTCAGTATTGCTTGCATGCGGATGGAAAAACGGGCTTGGTTCTCAAAACGTTCTTTACAAAAAGCAATTGTTTCCACGGGTGACACTCCCAAATATAAGAGTGGGGGACTTATGAAGTCGATGAGGGATGATCCTATACGGTTGGCGATGTCCGGGATGGTAAGAGTATCGGTACGAAATTGGGGGAATAGCCGAAGAGTTTTGTAGACGTCATTAAGGTTGGAAGGGGCCTGCAACAGAACGTCTGCCAAGCCTAAAAGACCTGCATACCTAAGATTTTCGGTCAAGAAGAGATTGCGGAGGTCAATTGGAGGTGGAGATAAATGAATATTGATTTGGAGAGGTATATCAGTTGGGAGGAAAACGCTCATATAATCGCCTGTAGGGATTGAATTATGGGAAGCAGAAGGAGAGGGAGAGGGGGAGGGGGGGCGAGGAAGGGATGGGGGAGAGTAATCGGTAGAATCAGAGCGAATGGAATAAGTAGGAATATTGATAGGTGGAGGAGGAATGGCAGAAGTTGAGGCATCGGCTGTGGGAAAAGGGGAGAGGGTGGATGGAGGAAACGTTGGGGAAAGAGAGGCGGGCACTGACGGGACTGGGTAGACCTGGGTGGGAAGGTATTGGGTATGCGACGGATGAGTAGACTCGGAAGGAGGATAATGAAGATTGGTTGTTCGGACCTCCGGAGGTGTGAAGGCCGCAGGATCATCCTGGGGGGGTGGATTAGCCATAGAAGAAACGGAGAATGCCGAGACAGGAAGATTTTGTAGTTATGGGGAAATGGAGATGGTGGAGGGTCCGGGTGAGGTGATGAGGGGATCGGAGGAGGAGTGGGTTTGCCTGCGAGTTTGAAGGGGCGGAGAATTGGTGATTTGGTGTAGTCGGAGGCGGAGGACGTGGAGGAGGAGAAGGAGTGCTTGGCGATTGCGACGGAGGGGATGAGGATGGATGTTAGGCGATGGCAACGGAGGGTGATGAGGGGATCGGAGGAGGAGTGGGTTTGCCTGCGAGTTTGAAGGGGTGGAGAATTGGTGATTTGGTGTAGTCGGAGGCGGAGGACGTGGAGGAGGAGAAGGAGTGCTTGGCGATTGCGACGGAGGGGATGAGGATGGATGTTAGGCGATGGCTACGGAGGGTGCGGCGGAGGGCGATGGCGGACTGGGCTGCGGGCTGCCTGCGGATGGTGTGCCTGTGGGGAGGGAGCAGGAGAGTGCCGGAGAGAGGGAGGGGGTGGGTAATTTTGCAGGAGAGGGGGGGATGGGGGGGCGGCGGATGTGGTGAGGGGGGAGGGGAGAGAGGGAGGGGGTGGGTAATTGTGCAGGAGAGTGGGGGTTGGGGGGGCGGCGGATGTGGTGAGGGGGTGGGTAATTGTGCAGGAGAGGGGGGGTTGGGGGGGCGGCGGATGTGGTGAGGGGGGGAGGGGAGAGAGTTAGGGGGTCGGTAATTGTGCAGGAGAGTGGGGGTTGGGGGGGGCGGCGGATTTGGTGAGGGGGGGGGAGGTCGCGTGCGGATTGGGAGGGGAGGAGGGTGGAGGCTCTGCGGAGGACCGGCGGACGGCGGACTGGCGGAGGTGGTGTGTGGCGCGGCGGAGCGGGGGGAGATGGCTTGCGAAGGAGTCGGCGGCGGAGATTCGCTGCGGAGGCGGCGGAGATGCGCTGCGGAGGCGGCGGAGATGCGCTGCGGGGGGCGGCGGAGATGCCCAGCGGGCGGCGCGGAGACGGCGGAGAGGGCCGGGGGCGCGGCGGAGCGGGGGGAGATGGCTTGTGAAGGAGTCGGCGGCGGAGATTCGCTGCGGAGGCGGCGGAGATGCGCTGCGGAGGCGGCGGAGATGCGCTGCGGGGGGCGGCGGAGATGCTCTGCGAGGGGCGGCGGAGATTCGGGGGGCGGCGGAGATGCGCTGCGGAGGGCCCTGCGGAGGGCGGAAGAGGTGGAGGACCGGCGGAGTTGGTGGAGACGGCGGACCTGCGGATGTGGGCGGCGGAGGAGGAAGTAGCGGCGGGTATGAGCGGCGCTGCCCGTGGAGGCGGAGTTGCGGTTGGAGGACGGCGGAGCGGCGCGGAGGCGGGCGGGACGGCGGAGCGGCGCGGGGTCGGAGGGGCGGAAGTTTGATGGGCGGAAGGGCGGCGGGGTAGTGGAGACAGCTTGTAGGCGCCGACGGAGGGCTTCTGCGGAGGGGTGAGGCGGGGTTAGGCGTGCGGAGGCGGAATGGCGCGGAATGGTGCTACGGAGGCGGAATAGCGCTGCGGAAGAGGGTGGGTGGAGGGGGAAGGGATGGGTGGGTGGGGCGGCGGCGGAAGGAGGGGGGAGGGATGGGTCGGCGGAGGAGGAAGTTGAGAGGGGAGTGGGGCGGAGTGGGAAGGATAAGGCGGGGGAGGGATGGGGGTCGCCTACGGGTGGGATGGGAGGATGGGTGGCGTGGAGGATGGGTGGCTTGGGGAGGGTGGCTTGGGGAGGGTGGAGGTGGCGTGTCGGCGGAGGAGGAAGGTTAAGGTGGGGGAGGGATGGGGGGTCGCCTGCGGGTGGGATGGGAGGATGAGTCGGCGGAAGGAGGGGGGAGGGATGGGTGGCTTGGGAAGTGTGGAGGTTGCAGTCGGCGGAAGGAGGGGGAAGGGATGGGTCGGCGGAGGAGGAAGTTGAGAGGGGAGTGGGGCGGAGTGGGAAGGATAAGGCGGGGGAGGGATGGGGGTCGCCTGCGGGTGGGATGGGAGGATGGGCGGCGTGGAGGATGGGTGGCTTGGGGAGGGTGGCTTGGGGAGGGTGGCTTGGGGAGGGTGGAGGTGGCGTGTTGGCGGAGGAGGAAGGTTAAGGTGGGGGAGGGATGGGGGGTCACCTGCGGGTGGGATGGGAGGATGAGTCGGCGGAAGGAGGGGGGAGGGATGGGTGGCTTGGGAAGTGTGGAGGTTGCAGTCGGCGGAAGGAGGGGAAAGGGATGGGTCGGCGGAGGAGGAAGTTGAGAGGGGAGTGGGGTGGAGAGGTTCTCTGGTGGTCGGAGGAGGGTTTGGGGGGAGAGGAGCCAGGGGATGGCGGAGGGTGTGGGAGGTTGATGGGGTTGGAGGATGTTGGTGTGCGGGTTGTGAGGGCGTAGGTTGGCACCCCTCGGTTGTGCGGAGGAGATCACATCAGAACCTCGTATGGCAATCGATGGGGTTGGAGGAGAGGTAGTGTGCTAGGGAGAATGATATTTGCACTTCTGAGGGGATCAAGAATGAAAGAGAGAACACCTTATATAGCAAGTAGGTATGAAGGATTACCTCACAGGAATGGATGGTTCAACCCAAAAGAGAGCTCAAAAGAGAGGAGATGTAAGATCTAATTTCATCCATTCAAGAGTTAAACAAAAGAAGAGAGCATGATGAAAGTTTTTTCGTTGAATTCAGATCCATCCAAAAAAAATTGGCGCCCCATTTTGTGAACTCTGAAAAACTTGCGCTGAAAAAATTTGGATTAAGACTACTTATTAAAACAATTAAAAATTATTAGGAAACAAAATGATTGAAATTGCAATGGTTATGACAAAACAAAAATAATTGAAAATGCAATGGTTATGACATTTTATGATAAACCTTGAGTCTGGAAATGTTGACCAAGGGTAGGGTCTCGCCATCCAGTGTTTCCAATTGCACAGCACCCCACTGCAGCATCTTCGTAATGCGAAAAGGGCCTTCCCAGTGAGGGATCCATTTCCCTTTGGTTTGATTAGACAATTGTGGTCTGTGTAATAGAGCTAAATCACCGGGCTTTAAGCTGTTCTGCCATAAATTTCGGTCATGAGCCTCCTTTCTTTTTATCTGAGTCTCTATCAATTGTTTGGTCGCCAGTAGACGAATCTCCTCCACTTTATGTAGTGCTCCTAGCCTCTGAGAGATATCACAATCCTTCTTTCCATGCATAAATGCTATCTTAGGTGATCCATGTAAAAATTCAAAGGGCTCGATAGGTAAAATGCCATAGACTAATTGGAATGGGGAATATCCAGTGGCCTCTTTGTAGGCTAACCTGTATGCCCAAAGTGTACCTAGGTACGCAATGCCCCATGAAGTGGGTTGTAACATACACTCCTTTCTTAACATTGCAATTAAAACCTTATTCGTGGACTCGGCCTGTCCATTTGTTCGTGGATAGTAAGCACAAGAGGTCCTATGAAGAATTCTATACCTGTTGAAGATTTCTTGCAGGACTTTATTGACAAAATGGGTACCTTGATCAGTACAAATTTCAAGTGGACAACCAAACCTGCAAATGATGTGACTATAAATGAAATCAGCAACAGTTTGGGCAGTGCAATCGGAGGAGGCAATAGCTTCAGCCCACTTTGTGGCATAATCAGTAGCTATCAGGAGATATTTTTCTCTTTTTGGAAACGCAGGAGGGTAGATTGGCCCTACAAAATCTAACCCCCACTTTTCAAATGGTTGCCAGGAGGTGGAAATAACTAAGGGGTTATGTCTCTGCTTTGTTGGCTTAGGTCCACACCTTTGGCAAATGTCACATGCTTTTCCCCATTCATCTGCATCCCTAAATAGTGTAGGCCACCATAGACCCGCATCCAGTATCCTCTGACTCATAATGTGTCCTGGGAGGTGCCCACCACCTGTTCCTTCATGTGTAGAGTGAAGGACTTCCCTCACTTCTTCTTCTTCCAAACATTTCCTGAACCTGTCATCTTTGCCCTGTCTGTACAATTTATCTTCGATGAAGGTATATGGTCTACTCTTGATTAGCAGGCTCTTCTTTTGTACAACACTAGCCTTTTCTGGATACAATCCAGTTTTAATGAAATTTTTAATGTCGTAATACCAGCCTTGAGCTTTCACAGCAAACAGATGAGCATCGGGAAAATCATCATTGATTCCACTAGATTGATTCATCATATTTATTCTGGATAAGTGATCCGCCATAACATTGTCTTTTCCTGGTTTATGGACTACAGAAAAATCAAACTCTTGGAACAACAATAGCCATCTCCATATTCTACCGGTGGCCTGGGGTTTGTTGAGGAGGTATTTTAGTGGTTGGTGATCTGATATAATAATAAATTTTACCCCCAGTAAGTAATGACGGAATTTTTGGACGGCAAAGACCATTGCTAGTGCTTCCCTTTCAGTCGTACTGTAATTCCTTTCAGCCTTGGTCAAGATTCTACTGGCATATTGAATTGGCCTGTCCATTTTAAATTCTTCACTTGGTTGGGTCAAAACTGCCCCCACTGCATATGCACTGGCATCGACATGTATATGAAAGATTTTTTACCACTCCGGTGTGACCAGGATAGGAGCACACACCAACCTTGACCGTAATGTCTGATATGCTGTTTCCTCCTCTTCTTCCCATTTAAAAGGTACTTCCTTACCTGTAAGTCTAGTCAGAGGTCTAGCTATCTCTGCATACATTTTTATGAACCTTCTGTGATAACCAGTATGCCCCAAGAAACTCTGGATCTCTTTAGGGGATTTAGGTTTAGGCAACTTTAATATAGAAATGATTTTGTCAGGATCTGGGGCCATACCTTTAGCCAACACCACATGTCCTAAAAGGGTCCCTTCTGTCACAAGGAAATGACATTTGTTTGGATTGAGCTTTAACTTAGTCTCCCTGCATCTTTTGAAAACATTCTGCAGCTGCCTCAAGTGGTGGTCCAAACAATCTAGAGGAGTTTCCTTGTGAGATCCTGAAAACGAAGAGAAGTCATCCATGAAGATTCTAAGTGATTCCAGCAGTAGGGGGCCAAAAATGAGATTGACCGTTCTGTTAAAGGTGGCTGGAGCATTTCTGAGCCCAAATGGCATCTTTACATACACATATGTTCCCCAAGGTGTGATAAAAGCAGTCTTTTCCCGATCCTCTGGATGTATTGATATTTGATTATAGCCACTGAATCCATCCATAAAACTATATAAGGCATGCCCAACCACTTCTTCAATGACCTGTTCTGCAAAGGGCATAGGGAACCCATCTGGAATGGTCACCTTGTTGAGAGCTCTAAAGTCAACACAAATTCTGATTTTATTAGTATTCTTCTTCGGTACTATAACCATAGGTGAGAGCCACTCTGAGTGTTCCATAGGAATGATGATTCCTGCATCCTCCATCTTTTGGATTTCCACATAGACGGCTTCGGCATACTTTGGATTAAGTCTATAACTCCTTCCTCTGATGGGTCTGGCTCCATCAACCAGAGGGATTCTGTGCTCTCCATAAGATGCAGGCACTCCTTCTAAGTCTTTATAATGCCAGGCAAAAACATCTACATACTGGGTCAAGAATGATTTTACCTTTTCTAGGAGCTCTGGGTGGCTCCACAACCAAGTGGCCACCAGAACTGGTTGATTATTGTTTTGAGTGCCTAAGTATATTTCTTGGACCGGATTTCTTGTTACCATGTTATCTCCCTGTGCATCTGCTTCCTTGTCTTCTTCTACTAGCTTTTCGTGCATTGCTTCATAAGCAGGTGTATTTTGGACTACGATGTGTTCCTCCTTGTCCTGCATCCATCATGCAGGGATTTCTTGAATTGGGAAAGAACATTCAACCTCAGAATTATTTACCTTGTTTTTAGCTTTAGAAACTTCGTTATCCGTTGTTGACACATCCTCCTCCAATTTGTATTTGAGGGGTATCTTCCTGCCTCTTCTGTGGTCAGTGATGGGATCTCCTAATCCATCAACCTGGACCTTTTCTTTGTCTTCAACATAATCTTTAGTTGTGCCAGGATTATCAAGAAAAATTCCAAAACAAGAAGAAGAGTTGCCTGCATGGAGCCAACTTAGAATATCCTCTTCTTCCCCAAAATCTATTTGGGGTTGATCCTCTGCTTCTGTTTCCATGCAAATGCTCACTGTTTGCATCATACTAGTGTTTCCTTGATTGTCTGGGTCTTCTTCTTAATGAATTTGTGTCAGCTCCTGCCCTTTCTTTTGTACCCACATAGTGTCCTTACCCCAATCATGAATGACACTGGCATGCCTCAGCCAAGGTCTTCCAATTAAGAGAGGAAATCCTCCTTCAACCTGGGGCAATCTTAAAACCACAAAATCCAGAATGAATAGATTACCTTGTACTTCAAGTGGAACTTTTGGGATTACCCCCAAGGGCCTTACTTTGCTCTGATCTGCCAAAGTAACCGTGAAGTTTGCAGGTCTTGAAGGGTGGAGTCCAATCCTTTTCATGGTATATTCAGGCATCAAGTTAATGCCAGAACCACCATCTACAATAACACCTTGAAATTCATGACCCTTGATTGATATTGTAAGCCGAGGACTTTTATAATCTGTAAGGGGTGCTTCCCCCTTAATTATCCCTTTATGTAAGATAGCAGTCTTGGCCACTAAGCTTGTAGTAGAAGCCTCATCAATTATCTGCAATAATTCTGACCTGAATTTCCCATCCATCTTTATTAAGTCAAAAATACTAACCTCCTTCTTCATTGACTTGAGTAGTTTTGAAGCCTCTGACTCTTTAAGAGAGTGAGCTTCATTCGCTTTGCCAAACTCTTCTTGAGCCCTGTTGAAGGCATGCCCAATGGCATCACTGGTGCCTATGAGACATTCATTGTGGTTTGTGTCTGCACTTGTAGTATCTTTGTCTTCAATTGCAACTCTGTCTTTGTTCAATTCCTTAATTATCAATTCTTGATTTTCTACCACCTTTGCCGTTCCCTTGCTTCTTGTCTGTACTACAAAAGATTCCAGTTCTTCTAATTGTACCACTCTAGTAGATGGTGAAGGTTCATTCACCTCAGGGAGTGTTTCCTCCTTGAATACAGAGATCATTTGGAGATGGGGTCCAGAAGTAGAGGCTTGATTCTTAGGACAACAATTTGTATAGTGATCCCTTGCCTCTGGACAGTTCCTACAAGGAGGTGCATTTTCTGGGAGGGTGCACCTAGATTGGTAGTGCCCACATTCTCCACACCTGAAGCAAATAATTGGCCTTCTAGGCCCATTTGCAAAGTTAGTTCTCGGTCTAGGATTATAGTTATTACCTTGGTTTGCTGCTGCTGCCATTACATTTGCTGGTGGCAAAAGTCCTCCTTGTGTCCAATATGTCGTTGTCGGTATTCCCCTTACTTGGCATTCATGGGCCTCATGCCCAATCTTCCTGCATAATTGACAAGTCACATTTAGCAAAGGACATTCACTTACTATGTGTCCTTGCTTGCTGCACATGGAGCACCAGAGTCCGTTCTTAATGCCGCCTCCTTTTAGTTCTTGCAACTCCTGCCTCAGCTGAGCTAGTTCCTCTGCTTGGGCTTCCTCTTCCTTTTGGAGCTTGAGGGCTTCAATCTCTCTTCTCAGCTGAGCTACAGTAGTCTCCTCCTCTGTGTAGGGCTTATTCCTTTTTAAGCCCTCCAGTTCCCTTCTTAACTGGCTCACTGGGTCCTCCAGTTCTGTACCATATGATGGTTGGGAAGAAGTCGCACCATACTGGTGCCTTATCTGTTCCAAGCGGGTGGCCGTATTGATGAACTCCTCAACAGAGGCAGTAGGTAGCACTAACTCTTTTATTTTGCATTGGGTGACCACAGGTAGAGGTTTGGCTAACCACTTCTTGACAAAGAAGTCGTGTGGTGGATCCGGTAGTTTAGCCATTAGTGCTTTGGCCCTGGTCACGAACTCTGGGAACTTTTCTCCTGGACCCAACTTCAAGTTTTCCAATTCTTCTATAATGATCTCAGCCGTGTTGCCATGCTGAAATTGATTCTTAAAAGCCTCTTTCATCAAATCCCAAGAGGTAAAGTGATTTTCAGCAAACTGGCTAAACCACTTGTCTGCCAGACCTTCCAATGTGGCGGGGAAGAGTATCAAGAAAGCATCTTCCCTACCCATTAGCCCCCTAGTCTTACATAATGCAAGAAATCTTCGAATGTGCTCATCTGGGTCCTCATGGGCTAAACCTCTGAAGGAGGGAAATTTTATGTTTAATCTGGAGAGCAAGACTTCTAGGTCCACCTGTCTTGCCATGCTTCCTACCGATGAAGTCGATGAAAGTGGACTCGATGATCTTCTGTTCGTCTTTCTTCTTGTCTGCTTGCACTTGATCCTCAAGGTTTGTGACCGGGTCGCGGTCATGAGCTATTCATAGTCCACTTAAAATGAGACACTTGATAAAAATATGTACCTTTTGGCCCACTGGAGTAGTGTTGTCGACACTGGAATATTGCTCTCCAATAGCAATATATAGTCTCCTATGCTCAAATCTCCTTGGAAGTCCCACCGGGCGTGCCAAATTTGTTGGGGATTCGTGGACAAGAAGGAGTTTGAGGGTTTGTAGGAGAAAAAGGAGATGATGAAAATGGAATAACAGTGAGAACTTCTGCAAAGGAATACTCTCGGAAACCTTGAATATTGATTATCTCACAACAATTACAATGACTGCACACAGTCTAATCAATGACTAAATACAACTTCAGAGAATATCAATTACTGAAGACCATTTATCTCAAGTCCTCTGGCAGCGGCCTCTCCTGCACCAATCCTTCACTTGCTTCACGCTTCCCTTGTGCACACCTTGCACTAAGCTTCCACCAAGCTAAGGAATTGGTATCTCGGCGCACACACACAATGGACCTTGGGACTCTTGGAATCCAATCCGCCTTCTCTGCACACCTTCCTCTTGACACCTCTTGCACTCTTGAGTGTCGTCGCACACTGGTGGCTCTTCTTGCTTCCTTTCTTGCTTCCTCTGGGCTCTCCCTCGCTCCTAGCTCTCAAAGTGTCCAAGAATAGCCTTTTTTTCCTTTTTCTTGAATCCGCCTGTCCCGTGACTTCTAACTGCCATGGACTCTTGGGCTTCCTTTGATGTCCCAAGATTCTCTTGTTAGTTGGCGGCCAACGAATTGCCCTTTGTCCTGTAGTGACTTTAGTGTAAAACCAAAAATTTTAATGGGGGTCATACTTTCACTTGTGCGTACACTTTTCCGCTTCACATGCCTTCACATTCCCTTTTTAATTCTTCCTTTGTGTACTAAGGGGGGTTCACCTAAACCTTCCCAATTACTTTAAAACACATTCTGATCCTTAGGAGAATTAATTTACCTTTTGCGGGACAATCAATTGTCACTTAGACACTTTGACTTTGCACCTGTTGGCTTGACCTTGCCCTTGTTGACTTTGACCGGTTTGCTTTGACCATCATGACTTTTATGGGCTCAACAAACGTGATAGGTATTGTAAATAATGCAGATGGATCCAACCCTACATACGTGCCTATCCAAGCTATAACAAGAGCCCAGGCGCTCTTACAGAACCAACCGCTTAATCAAGAGAAAGTAGCTGGAAGTAGTGAAGTTGCGGAATCTAGCAGTAAAAAGACAAAATCTTGGAAAGATTCTAGAGAAAGAATTAAGAGAAAATGGAGTAAAAGGATAACTGAGTTGGAAGGAAGTTTAAAAGAGTCGAGAGCCAAAATCCTAGAATTGACTTCACAGGAATTGAATCACGAGAATCCAGCTCAGAAGTCAGGATCAGTTTTAGCGGAACCCATACCAAAAAATCTAGACATGATGTTTCGTGCATATCAGGCTAGATTAAACGAGGGACCTCAAGTAGTTGAAATGAGTAAGAACTACCCTCGAGCAGACTTAGAAATTGAGAGAACTAAACTTTGCATGAAGATGGTAGAATTAGCACAAGCTTTGTTCGAAGCCTCTAGATATCTTAATTGGAATAACATGGCAAAACCTGAACTACACTTTCAAGGACTAATGGAGAGGCTAGAATACTTGATAGAAAGCAAAGAGAAAAAGGATCAGCACAGGAATCTTAGTGTCCTAGAGACACAGGAAAGGAATGCACCATCCCTGTCTCAAGTACCCAATACAGAAAGTCAAGACAATTTGTCTTCCATACATAAATATTCACATGAATTTTTGAGAGAAATCCAAGAAGAGAAATGGAGAAAAGAACAAGGAACTCATCCTCCTATCAAGAAATAGACTTGCAGGAGCAATTACCCCAAGATATTCCCTCTATTTACGATGGTGTAGAGGAAGAACAACTGAGTGAAAACACAGGATTTGAATCTAATTCTTTACAAGAATTACCCCAGTTCACAGGACCTTGGGAAGCAAAGTCTATTAGTATGAGAGCACCCACGATAATAGTGAGGAATGAAGAATCAGTAATCCCTAGAAACACTGAAGTGATCAAGAACACTAAAGTACAGTGTAATCTCACTTTGGAGGAATTGTTAAAGGTAAAACCAGAATTGTGGAAACATGTAGCAAATCCATTCCCCGAGCTTGCTACTACTCCGTCACAAATAGGATCACAAAATAAGGTACCAGAGATACCCATAGAAAAGATTGGAGATGTAAGCGAAGGAGAGGAAGGTAACACTTATCTTCCGATAACCCATCAGGGCTACACCACGAAAGCCATCTTAGATTCAGGAGCCGGAGTAGCCATAGCTACCACCGCTTTATGGAAACGTTGGGGTAAGCCAGCACTCAGACCTACCAGGATGAAGCTACAAATGGCTGATGAACATATAGAAAAACCATTAGGCTTACTAGAAGGCATATCTCTCACCACTTGTGGTGTGGAGTTTGAGCATACCTTTGCCATTTGTGACTTTGCAAAAAAATCATGCTTATGAGATGATATTGGGACGACCATTCATGCGTCAGTTGCAAATTGTACAAGATTGGGGAACTAATTCTTTGTACTTGCAACATTTGGGAGTGACTACCAAAGTCAATCTTAAAGACTATTCACATAGAGACGTACCCCCAATACAATGGAATACCATCCATAAGACTCAGGTAGAGACGGAATCCGTGCACTCATTAGAATCAGATCCTTCTTGGTTGCATGAGGATACTCATTTATGGATGTGTAAAGTAGCCAAACAAGAGGAAGAACGGTTAGAAGCCAAGACCTTAGGTGCAGAACAACATCCACGAACCCTTCAAGATTCAGCTTACGCACCTGTAGTATTTCCAGATGAAGCATTCGAACCCTATGGTTGGGCAGAAATCCTAGCAACCATGGATGTAGCCATCAATGAAGAACAATGGACACCCCACTGTGACGAGGATGGCTATGACATCTCAGTTTTCACGATAGAGCCAATCATGAGTGATTCAATTTTAGAAGAATGTGAACCAAACACTGATGCATTTGAGGATGCAAGTGATTTTGATTTAGAATCAATTATCATGGATCCACCCTTTGCATCAGAGGAATAATATTTTTACGAAGTAGAAACTCACCCTCAAAAACAGGAAGAAGTTATGAATGATGTGAGAATAGCCACTCAAGTGCCTAACAAGAGTGAAGGCAAGAAAAGAAAGAAGAAAGAAACCATGTCAGAAAAAGAAATATCTTTGTTTGAAGTACCCGAGAACTTCAAGAAATATGAAATCGAAGATAGAAGAATCATGGTACGAATGCCTAATAGAAAGGCGAATGACGGACAAGTATATGATAACCGAGAGAAAACCAAGAAAATAATAGTTGCTATAGAAGGAGAAGAAGAAAAGTGTACATACATAGGGCATGATTTGACAGCTGAAGAAGAAGAAGAATTAGTTGCCCTATTGCGCGAATATAGAGATGTGTTCGCCTGGAGTTACAAAGATTTGAAAGGAGTAGATCCAGATATATGTTCTCATAGAATCCCTATGACTCCAGATGCAAAACCGACAAAACAAAAACCGTACATGTACAATGATAACTATGCTGCTAAGATTAAAGAGGAGATAGATCGCTTGATAGAAGCAGGATTCATTTACGAAATTGAACATACCGAATGGGTATCCCCCATTGTGGTAGTGTCCAAGAAAAATGGAAAATTGCATGTATGTATTAACCTTAAAAAAGTTAATGCCGCCACGATTAGAGACAGTTATCCTCTTCCTATCACGGAACACTTACTGGAAAGAGTTGCGGGCAAGGAAGTCTACAGCTTCCTTGATGGTTTTTCAGGTTATAATCAAGTAGCCATTGCTCCAGAGGACCAACACAAGACGGCATTTGCCACCGAATGGGGCATATTTGCATTTCGTGTATGCACCCGCCACTTTCCAGCGACTCATGCGTCATGTTTTTAAGGAATTCCTACGCAAGAGTTTGGAAGTTTATGTCGATGACATATGTGCTCATTCTAATATCAGGAAGACGCATATCCCAGAGTTAAGACAAATATTTGACAAATGTCGACAATATCAGGTTTGTTTGAACCCAGAAAAATGTGTTTTCATGGTCAGACAAGGCAAAATTCTAGGACACATTGTGTCAAAGAATGGGATTTCTACAGATGAAGAAAAGGTGAAAGTAATTGCAGAATTACCTAGACCAACTAATGTGAAAGAGGTACAAGCTTTTATGGGCCATTGCGGTTATTATAGACGATTCATACACATGTATGCAATCATAGCCAAGCCTTTGTACTCTCTCTTGACCCATTTTGAATGGACAGACGAATGTGAGAATTCATTCAACGAACTTAAACGACATCTGTGCTCAACACCTATATTGACAACCCCGGATTGGAGTAAGCCATTCCATGTACATGTGGATGCATCCAATTACGCCATAGGATGTGTGTTAGCACAACCCACGAATGAAGGTAATATAGATCTCCCCATAGCTTACGCGAGCAGACAATTGAACGCAGCAGAAAGAAATTACACCACTACGGAACGAGAAGGAATAGGGATGATCTACGCAGTAAAGAAGTTTAGGCACTACTTGTTGGCCAACAAATTCAAGTTCTTTACAGATCATCAAGCCCTATTGTACCTAGTCAACAAACCATGTAACACAGGACGACTAATACGTTGGTTTCTACTACTCATGGAGTATGATTTTGAAGTAGTAATCAGGAAAGGAAAGACACATCTCAGAGCTGACCACCTCTCGAGATTAACCTCAGGAGAAGCTCCTCAAGGAGTAGTGGATGAGTTACCAGACACATATTTGTTTAACCTTGAAATAGCACCAGACTGGGCTAAGCCTATTGCCCCTATTCTAACATATGGACCCAAGAGTCCTAGGATAAGGATCAAGGAAGGAGAAATTACAAAGTCTCAAAGATATCAAATCATAGCAGGAAGTATATATAAACAGGATAATCAAAAGATTATTGCCTGTTGTGTAGATGAATCGGAACATGCAAATTGGTTGCAATTAGCACACGTAGGTGCACTAAAGCAACATCATTCAAAACATCGAACATTACAGACTCTGCATAGACTAGGAGTATATTGGCCTACGATGGAAGCAGATGTCTACAAGTTGTGTAAAGAATGCCATGATTGTTGTGAAAGACCACCAGTAGAGCATGCTACATTATACCATGTGTCTCTCACACCAGACTGGAGTGAACCTTTAGTGACATACTTGAGGACGAAGACATTCCCTCAAGGAATGACCTTAGCTCGACAACGCAGTCTGGAGCAGGAAGCTCAAGACTATTCACTTATTGGCAATAATCTATACAAACGAGGACGAGATGGATACTTAAGACAATGTGTTCATGAAAGCGATTATCTGACCATACTAGAGACTGCACACCAAGGTGTTGCAGGAGGTCATTTTGGACCTGAAAGGATAATCAAAGCCATCCTCTTTGCAGGATTATGGTGGCCCACTCTTCACATGGATGCACATACCTATGTAAAGAGATGTGATGTGTGCCAAAGAACTCAGTTTCCTACTCGCAGAGATGAAATGCCATTGAAACCCATGATGGGCGGACGTGCATTTTCTAAGTGGGGCATAGACTTTGTAGGACCCATTAATCCCCCTGCAAAAGGTACACATGCGGAATACATTATTGTTTGTTGGATGTGATGGCTGGATACACTTAGAAGATCAAGCTGGTGCTGCAAAACCTGCTTCACACCTGCCCTCCTTTGACTCCAGATATGCTTAGTAGACTCCTTGAGCTTTCAAATGACACCAAAATATGCTATATGTACTTTGGAAAAGGTTTGAGTAATGACTTGATCAAAACAGACTACTTTGCAAATCACAAGACTTGAAAAGTTTCTATTTTAGTCTTGATACCTGCTCAGTGTTATGCTCAGTATGACCAGTGTAGTTACAATTAGCAAAATTCCTTCTAGGGATATTCAATTAGCTTAGTAAGCTTCCATTTGCAAGTGGAATGAAAGAAAATAACAAACCACACTCTGAGAAATCAATTTAGCAATCTAAGGTGTACCCCCGATTTTTTAGGACACTTACAGTCACAGACCAGTGAGCACCCCGACTGAGATTTCTCTGTGATGGTAGATCCAATGGCTTTGAAACTTTGTAGGTGTATAGTAGACTTTGAGCTGAATCCAATGCACGTTGAATCATCCAATTTGGTTCAGTAGATCTTGAGATATGCCCTGTTGAAGTTGACAGAGTTGGAGGTAGTCACTCAGAGAAAACAGAGACTATGAATATATGTATATTGATTAAATCTAATGATTGTACATTCCCATTGGCATGTAATGTGATGCTCAATGGTACTCAGAGGTGTAGGCTATGGTGTAGCTCACACACACTCAATGATTGGCTCAGAATTGCCTCGGGAGGAGTGAAGATACCCGCGACTTTTTCCTTGTACTTTTTATAGGAGTTGAATGAGATTTTGAATTTCAAATCCATGTCAATCTCCTTGAATCATGTACCTAAAATGTGAATGAGATATTCTCTCAATCATCCATCTACTTTTCCACGTCTTCCTCAAGTAGGTGAGTTTACAAGAGTGATTAAAGTCATATAGACTTTTACATTTGGATAAAAAGTAATAACCAATTAAGCATTGGTTTCTATGGTTCAAATGTATCCTTCAAGAGTTCAAACTTTAGCCTTCCAAGGTTCCAATTGTCCAAGCCTTATGTTGAGTCTTCAATATTGATATCCAAGCCAATGTGTGTAGGCTTGTTTTGCACCAACAGCTCCCCCTCAAGCCAAACACTTTGCTTGAGTCTTCATCTTTAGTCTTCAATGATATCCTGTAATCCAATCATGGATTTAAATCTGCATAGCTTGCTTCCATCCAGAGCTTTAGTAAGCAAATCTGCACATTGTATATTAGTAGACACATATGATAATTGAATTTCTTTGCTAAGTAACTTCTCCCTCACATAGTGGTAATGAACCTCTATGTGTTTTGTCCTAGCATGATAAATTGGATTAGCTGCTAGGTGAAGTGAACTTTTGTTATCACCAAATATGATTGGTGGCCTTGTGTATAGGCCCAATTCTGAATATAATAGCTTCAACCATATGGCTTCTTGAGTGGCATTGGCTAGCCCTCTGTACTCTGCCTCAGTAGATGATAGAGCTACTGTGGGTTGTTTCTTGGATGACCAAGAAATTGGTTTATCACCTGCAAAGCATATGTAACCAGATGTACTCCTCCTGTCATCCTTGCAACCTGCCCAATCTGCATCTGAGTATACCTTAATATCAATGTCTGATGAATATGGAAAGTACAAACCATGATTTTGTGTTCCCTTTAGGTACTTTACTATCTTCTTTGCTGCCTCCAAATGTGGTACTCTTGGTTTATGCATAAATTGGCTAAGTACACTAACACCATATGATATATCAATCCTGGTTAAGGTAGCATAATTAAGACTACCTACCAAACTTTGGTAGCCTGTAATATCCTTGAGTTCTTCTCCTTCATGTGCACTGAGTTTGTGGTTGACCTCCATAGGAATGTTTGAGACTTTAGCTTCCTGCAAATTAAACTTCTTGACCATGTCCTGAATGTACTTCTTCTGAGTAATAAAGATACCTGAATTTGTGTAGACTAATTCAAGTCCTAGGAAGTACTTCAATAATCCAAGATCATTGATCTTGAATTCCTTCATCATTTGACTTTTGATGTGTCTTATCCCCTGAACATCATTTCCTGTAATAATGATGTCATCAACATAGACACACAAGTATATTACCTCTGAATTTTTCTTCTTTATAAACAGTGAAGTATCTGCTTTACTCATGACAAATCCTTGATCTAGGAGATAGGTTGTCAACCTGTAATTCCATGCTCTAGGTGCCTGCTTCAATCCATACAGAGCCTTCTTCAATTTACAAACATGATTTACCTTATTAAGATCCTCATAGCCAAGTGGTTGTGACATGTAGACTTCTTCAGATATCCATCCATTCAAGAATGCATTCTTCACATCCAATTGGTACATGTTCCAATTCTTGGATGCAGCTACACTCACCATAACTCTAATAGTTGGCATCTTGGCCACAGGAGAAAATGTCTCCTCATAATCAATGCCTTGGGTTTGTGCAAAACCCTTGGCTACCAACCTAGCTTTATACCTGTTTATTGTACCATCTGAGTTTCTTTTGAGTTTGTAGATCCATCTGGATCCTATCACCTTCATGGAGTCCTTCTTGGGTACCAAGTCCCAAGTATCACTCTCCTTGAGAGCCTCCATTTCTTCATCCATTGCTTCCTTCCATTCTGGTTTAGCAATTGCTTCTTCAAATGTACCTGGTTCTTCATTCAAGAGATCCTTTGCAAGATATACAGAGTGTTTGGTTACAAGTGAAGTATCATAACCATACCTAATAGGTTTCTTTTTTTCTCTTTGAGATCTCCTCATAGCTTGAGTTGAGGATTCTGGATTGTCTTCTAGTTGCTTCATCTTCATCTTCCCTTTGGATTTCCAAGCCTTGAATTCTTCAATGTTGATGGTGTCTTCATCATCTGAGCTTGTGTCCTCTTTCTGAGTTGGTTCTTGCCTGATAAGCTTTGGAAAGTCTTCTTCCATATCATAAGGTAGGCTAACTTTCCTGCACTCATTTTCATACCATGAATCATTTTCATCAAAGATGACATCTCTGCTTACCTTGAAGCCTTTGTTTGAGGGGTTATAAAACCTGTATCCCTTCTGATTCAAATCATAACCAATGAAGTAACACTTTTCAGCCTTAGGATCTAGCTTTCCTCTTACCTGTGAGGGAATATGCACATATGCAACACACCCAAAAATTTTGCAATGATCTAGAGATGGTCTCTTACCATGCCAAGCCTCATAGGGTGTCATTCCATCAAGTGTCTTTGATGGCAACCTATTAATTAAGTATGTGGCAGTAGATACACTCTCTGCCCAAAGATAATTTGGTAATTTTTTCTCATTAAGCATAGACCTAGCTGTCTCTACAATGATTCTATTTCTTCTTTCAGCTACCCCATTTTGTTCAGGTGAGTACCTTGTAGTAATCTCCCTCTTGATGCCTCTTTCCTGCAAGAAATCTTCAAAGTCATTGGAGAAGTATTCTCCACCACCATCTGACCTTAGCCTCTTCAAATGTCTACCTATTTGATTCTCAACTAATGCAAGATACCTTTTGAAACAATTAAATACTTCATCTTTATGTTTCATGAAGTATAAGACAGTCAATCTGCTATAGTCATCAATAAAGGACACATAATACCTTGATCCAGATATGGATGGCTCCTTGCTAGGTCCCCAAACATCTGTATGCACTAATTCCAAATAATCTTCATGCATAAAGCCTTTCTTTGTATATGGCAATCTGTGTGACTTACCAAATTGACAAGCCCCACACTTGTATATCATGTGTTGCTTGGATACATTAGGTATCCCAAGCACACATTGATCCCTGCTCATTTGTTTTAGAGTCCTTTCTCCAATGTGACCTAATCTCTTGTGCCAAATCTCTAATTCTGATAGGGTTTGGTCTTTATAGTTGTACAAGGCAATACTCTTAGTGTCTTCAAGTTCAAAGGTAAACAATCTACCTGATTTCTCTCCCTTGGCTATCCTTCTGAATCCATGTCTTGGATCCTCCACATATGCACCATGTTGAGTGAACCTGACCTGTAAACCTTTTTCAACAATCTGACCTACACTCATCAGATTCTTGGTAATTGTTGGAACATACAACACTCTGCTTAGTAAATTCTGATTACCATCACTTGTTTTGACATTACCTACTTTATCAACTGAATGTTTAGTGTCATCACCTGTCTGCACTTGGTGCTTGCCTTTGGGTTCTTCCAAATCAGAGAGTAAGGCAACATTTCCAGCTACATGGTTAGAGCAACCTGAATCAATATAGAACAAATGATCATCATTGCTACCTGACTTAGATGTCATGTTCATAATCAACAAGGAATCATCTTGATCCTCTGCATAATTGTTGTAATCCTTTCTGTTCCTGTATCCACCTTGATAATTGCCATTGTGATTGTAGTTGTTGTTGTAACTATTGTTGTAGCCATGGTAGCCTTGAGATTGATTGAATCTGCCTCTGCCTTGAGAGTATCCTCCTCTTTGGTGACCTCTTCCTCTTTGGTTCTTGTAGTTTTTGTAGCATTCATCTGTAGTATGGTTAGACAAGCCACAGATATTGCATGGAGATTGATTGTAGGATCTCCCCCTACCTGACTTACCTCCTCTGCCCCTACCTCTAGATGATCTACCTCTCCCTGCATAGTTTGCTTGGGAGGTAGAGCCTTCTTCATCAACCTTCTTGCTTTTACCCTTGTCTTTAGTCTTCTTATCAGTATATAGGGCAGAGGGATTGTTACCTTTTGATTGCTCTCCATTCTTTGTGATCTTTGCTTCATGTGTAAAGAGTTGTCCAATCAGAGTTGTTAGATCAGGTGCTTGGATGTCCATGTACAGGTCCATTGTTGTGGTAAAGCTCTCCCACTTGTCATCTGCCTTTAGTCCATTGATCACTTGTCTGACTATCTGCTCTTCCTCAATTTCTTCTCCAACACTTGCAAGTTGATCTGCAATGTCTTTGACTTTGGTGACAAAATCTGAGACACATTGTTTTGATTGCTTCCTAAGAGTTGTAAACTCAATCCATAGCTGATTCTTTCTGGCCCTTGTGCTTGATGAAAAATATGTTGACAAGGTTTCCCAAGTCTCTTGGGAAGTCTTACAGTTCCTTATATGAGGTAGAAGGAAATCAGAAATAGAGTTTAGAAGATATGACCTTGCCAAAGCATCTTTAGCACACCATTGGTTGAGCCTCTCATGTTCATCCTTTGTAGGTAGACCTCTGGTTTTGAATGAGGGCAACTCCTCATCTCCTGATATGTATCCATACAAGCTTCTCCCTTGTAGATAAGTCTTCATTCTCAATGACCAAGCCTGGTAATTATTTCTATCCAATTTGTCAATGAAGGAAGGGAAACCATCACCCATGATTACCTTATTTGCTCTGATACCACTGTTGGATGTGATGGCTGGATACACTTAGAAGATCAAGCTGGTGCTGCAAAACCTGCTTCACACCTGCCCTCCTTTGACTCCAGATATGCTTAGTAGACTCCTTGAGCTTTCAAATGACACCAAAATATGCTATATGTACTTTGGAAAAGGTTTGAGTAATGACTTGATCAAAACAGACTACTTTGCAAATCACAAGACTTGAAAAGTTTCTATTTTAGTCTTGATACTTGCTCAGTGTTATGCTCAGTATGACCAGTGTAGTTACAATTAGCAAAATTCCTTCTAGGGATATTCAATTAGCTTAGTAAGCTTCCATTTGCAAGTGGAATGAAAGAAAATAACAAACCACACTTTGAGAAATCAATTTAGCAATCTAAGGTGTACCCCCGATTTTTTAGGACACTTACAGTCACAGACCAGTGAGCACCCCGACTGAGATTTCTCTGTGATGGTAGATCCAATGGCTTTGAAACTTTGTAGGTGTATAGTAGACTTTGAGCTGAATCCAATGCACTTTGAATCATCCAATTTGGTTCAGTAGATCTTGAGATATGCCCTGTTGAAGTTGACAGAGTTGGAGGTAGTCACTCAGAGAAAACAGAGACTATGAATATATGTATATTGATTAAATCTAATGATTGTACATTCCCATTGGCATGTAATGTGATGCTCAATGGTACTCAGAGGTGTAGGCTATGGTGTAGCTCACACACACTCAATGATTGGCTCAGAATTGCCTCGGGAGGAGTGAAGATACCCGCGACTTTTTCCTTGTACTTTTTATAGGAGTTGAATGAGATTTTGAATTTCAAATCCATGTCAATCTCCTTGAATCATGTACCTAAAATGTGAATGAGATATTCTCTCAATCATCCATCTACTTTTCCACGTCTTCCTCAAGTAGGTGAGTTTACAAGAGTGATTAAAGTCATATAGACTTTTACATTTGGATAAAAAGTAATAACCAATTAAGCATTGGTTTCTATGGTTCAAATGTATCCTTCAAGAGTTCAAACTTTAGCCTTCCAAGGTTCCAATTGTCCAAGCCTTATGTTGAGTCTTCAATATTGATATCCAAGCCAATGTGTGTAGGCTTGTTTTGCACCAACATTGTTGCCACAGATTATCTTACGAAATGGGTAGAGGCAAAAGCCACGAAAAAGAATGATGCTCACACGACTGCAAAATTCTTATTTGAGAATGTCTTTACAAGATATGGATTGCCTATAGAGTTAGTGAGCGATCGAGGAACTCACTTTCTAAACCAAGTCATTGAATATTTGTTACAGGATTTTATGGTGATTCACAAGAAATCTGCACCATATCATCCTCAGGCCAATGGTCAGGCTGAAAGCACTAATAAGATCCTTTGTAACGTACTGACGAAACTCGTGAACAACAAATGTTCAGATTGGGACAAACAGTTACACCACGCTGTTTGGGCATATCGAGTGGCCTACAAGACCGTACTCAATGCAACTCCCTTTCAGATGGTTTTTGGTCAGAATGTTGTGCTTCCTTTGGACTTCTTGTTACCGACCCTTAAGGTTGCACAAGAACATCAATGGACAGGCCATGAATTATCAGCGAGAATAATGGACTTGGAACGATTAGGAGAAACCAGGCTAAAGGCAGCAGCAGGAATATATGCAGCAAAGAAGCGACAGAAGCATATTTTGATGCACATGTGAGAGATAAAGGTCTAAAAGAAGGAGATTTAGTTCTAGTATATATGCTGAAACAACACGCACAGAAATTAGAAAAGTGAGGTTATGGACCTATGATCATTAACAGACTCTCAACAAGTGGAGCAGTACAGTTAGCCACCTTAGAAGGAGACATAATGCCTAATTATATTAGTGGTTGTAGAGTCAAGTTATATCAGGAACCTCTTACTGAGGATATGCTTAGACGACTCACGTTGGCAAAGAAGCGTAAAGAGGAAGAGAATAGAATACGAGCGGAAGCTCAGGCAGAATCCATAGAACGCATTAAGTGCATGAAGCTAAGAAGACAAGGACTAGGGAGAGAACATTATGACCCTCTGGAAACATCACCCAGATATCCCATGGCCATGTGTCAAGTAAAATCAACCACTCATCCTAGCATAGTGGACAGGAGACCATTCATTACAGTCAGGCTAGAGCACGGCAACCCATGCCAAGAGCTCAGGGCTTTAATTGATTCAGGTGTTGCGACTAGTGCGATTAGATGGTCCCACTATAAGGATTTAGGAATAAAAATGCGGCCAATTGAGGCATACCTCATAGGGCTAGGAGGCATGGAAACCCCTTGCATGGGTGAGGTGGATCTTCCTGTCCTCATAAACGAAGTGACTATGACAACAAAGCTACTAGTGTGCCATGATGACGACTTGGTAGAACCCCTAATCCTTGGTCAAGATTGGCTATACGATCACTCAGTGGACCTAAATCTTAGACAAGGCTCCTTGCAGATTGGAACCTTAGATCAGAAACGAGTGATACCGCTTGACTTCCCTAACGGCATTCCGACTGAGGTGTGTAACCCTAGACCCCATGAGATGCATGCGACGGAAGACCGAAAGATCTTTGGTCAGATCAGTCACGCTACGTCTACCTCAACCAATGCGGGCTTGGCTATGAACAAATGTCAATCAGGAGGATGTCAGGAGATTTTTCCTGGGGCTTCCTGCAAACTAGAAGGGGCAATTACCCAACCGCTTGGGCAGATGGACACAATCAGCGGTCAGGTGGGTTACATCAGCGGACACATGGGCAAAACGCCCTGCGGTGCCCATCCTTCCACACTTACTGCGGACTGGCCTAGATCTGTGGTACAGAATGCCTCACTTCCTAATGGGCAGGTTTCGCAAGTGTTGGACCTCCCTTCTTTTCCAAAGCAGAGCGTCCATTCGACCTCTCAACCTCAACCACAACAGAGTCAACCACGACGAAGGAACCTAGACCGACGGCAATATCAGACAACGCAAAGAGTAAAGCAGTCTCAGCAACACAAAGTAAGTGGCACAAGACAAATATGGGTGCCGAAAGAACAAAAGCACCGACTGATTTCAACAACGTAGACATTGATAAGAAGAAGTCAAGACAGAGACAGAATCGGTATCCAACATCCCCTCGACCTTCTTCTACGAATACAAACCTTCGACAAATTTAGATCGCCAAGAAGTACCTTATGAACAGACCCACACCCACGCAGATTTGGGTACCCAAACCATGTATTATAGCTCAACCCTCAAGCCATGTAAAATACACCCTTCAGAAAGCTTTTCAGCCCTCCATATCACCAAATCCGATATCATCTTTTGTCCCTCCGCAGAGACCTATCTGCCGATCACAAACTCTTAGGAAGTGGATACCAAAACGTATCCAGAATTCTTCTCCTAACCCATTGTCTAACATAACTCTCACCCCGACTAATCTACAACCATGTAATAACTCATTCATGACCGAACCTTGTATAAATCCACACACTATAACCCAACATCACTTGTAATAATACCTCATCAAGAAATGTATGTATCATCTGAACGCATGTAGGTGTCTAGAGACCTGCACTAGTTCTGGAAAAGCATTGCATCAATCACACCACAACACTTGGCTACACGGGTTACACATCGGCTATGGAAAGGGATTGCGGTCTCACCTTAATGGGATCATAATTAATTTCCATACTAATGTGCTAATCTTTTGTAGTAGATCTTTTCCATTAGCAAGTCAATCATCATGCAAACCGAAGAAGGACCATCAGAAGCTGGCCCTAGTGCACCAATGGCCAATATTGGAGAACTACTCGCGGAATCTGATCCGACGATGCAACCACCAGAGTTTCAAGGTTTTCCACAACCCATGCCAATTGACGATCCTCCCAGAGGATATACTGAGAAGATTCATCGTAATTCTCACTGGTTTCAAGGCCTAGCAGGACCGTTAGCGGACGCAGATTTTATATTTGAATCCAACTTGGCGTTTGATTATCGTACATGGGCCAAGTACCAGTTCTTTTCAAGAGAATTCGAAGGATTGCAGAATACAGCAGACCTAACGCATGTTTGGGCAAGAGTCGGTTTTACAGAATATTTTAGTGACCCTTTGCCTAAACCTGACTTTTACAGATGCTTTTACTTAGTAACCACTTTGACTAGTTCGGAGAACAAGGACCTACCCGGCACATTTATGTTTCCATCCTTAGTGAATGACCCTCCATTCAGAAGGTTTTACTTGTCCAAAGATTTAATTTGTGCAGCTCTCAAAATACATGGAACACACACTCCGACAGAGCGCGAACGGCTAGTTCCAGAGCCAATGAAACACGGTGACGTTAGTAAGTGGGAGGATATTTCAGCTATAACCCCTGAGCTCTCCAAGCCATTACGGATATGCATGCAACACTTTGCTTTCCCCGCTCAGGATAGATTTACCATGCCCCACAAAGAATCTAGTTTGGCTTATACCTAGCATGTATCGGACCCCATACGGTTGACCTAGCAAGTTGGATAATTGATCAGCTCTATTTGGCACAACATAGATGGGAACGAAAGAAAGTCATCAATAGATGTTGTGCGCTTACGAGAATTATATATCTGTGCTTGGCGTATGACTTACCGATTGAGCGTGCCATGACCAGCGAGGAGTTAAAAGCATTCAAGGGGACAACAAAGAAAGCAAGGCAAGCTAGCAAAGGAAGAGCAAGAAAACAAATGAGAGGAACTATCCCCTGCCTTCAGGTGCCAGAATCACCCTCACCACAACCATCTCCAGAGCAATCTCCGACAGAAGCCACTCCCACGGTACAACCAATTCGTATACGGTTCTCCCGACCAGTCACAGCAGAGACCACTACCAGCACGGTTGCTCCTCAAGCAGCCACAACCCCAGAACCCACCACCACGACAGTAGAAGTTCCCACCACTATTGGTGCAGAAGCCTTTTCTTTTCCGATACCCAATATGGAAGCAGAACCAATAAACACGATGTTTGATTTCGAGATGCACGATGTGTTGTCTAGTGAATTTCAGTTCTCAGAAGGACAGATGTTTTCTCAAGAATATGAACGTCCAAGTTACCCGACCACACCCCGAGATCAGCCACATGGACAAGTAGTGTCGAGCTCCGAAGAAGAAAGAACAGAAACCGATGAAGATGAAGGCGACGATGAAGCCAGCCAGGGCACACATGACTCCCAAGAACATGTACAAACAGATGAACAAGGACAACAAATGGACACCCACAGTGATACAAGTACACACGAGGATGAGACATTTGAAGCTGCAGCTTATACACTGGCCATTAAAAAGTTATACCGTACTATGGAAAAGGTTTGGGCGCGTAAGAAGCTAACTGATGAAGAGAGCCAAACCCTCATAGAACAAGAGCTTGTCTCGGGCGGATTCGAAGAAGTATATATCAGCAGTTTCAGAGAGCTTGTCAAATCAGTCGGACCTACCAAAGCATTAAGGTATTTGCAGAGGAAACCGTTACCGCAGTATGACCCTCGCAGAGTTCGCTTATTATCTAAACCTGGTGAATATATTCGAGTACCGACAGGTGCTCAGTCATCCCAACAGGCCCGAGAAGCACGCCTGATTCCTGAAAGACCTGCGACCGAAGAAGCTATCCTCGTCGACTCCCCACCCCACCCTACTAATGTACAGACCACCACGGTAATCGGAGTACCCGCCACCCCAACTACTCCCCCCTCACCTCCTCTCTCTCCCATTCATCCACTATCTCCTAGACCAGCCACATCTTTCGACAACGTCAAAGCAGAAGCCTTTGTTGCATCCATTTCCATCCCCATGCCCACACCCACTCAATCAAGTTTCCCCCTTCAGACACCCACCTTTCCATCTACTCCCTTTCCCCCTCCATCTTTCCCATCCTTCCCCACACCTCCACGACACCTTTTCCCATATCTTCCCCCATTAACTTTTTCCCCTGTCTCACCCCCCTGACCTACCATATTTCCGTTTCCCCCTTTCCCCCGAGGAGTACAAGAAAACCCCCCTATAAATTACTCGTCAACATTTGTAAATCCAGTATTTACACCATCACAAGCACCCACAATCACACCATTATTCACAGTCACCGCACTTGACACGTCCAATGACATGGACATCTCACCGCCCACCGCACCACCACTCACTTCATTCACGGCACACCCATATTTAGGCACATCACAACTTTCCACAATCACCACCGCATCCACTCTCCCACCCCCATTCCCCATCCCCATTGCATCTACATCCACTGCATCTTTACTCGGAACATTTGTAATATTATCTCCCACTGTAGATACCTCATTTTGACAGATGTTCGCTTGCATGACTCAAGTACGAGAGGAGTTCACATATCTATGAAACAACTACCAGACACTGCAGACGTTCTAAGAGATGTTCACAACCGGTTTCTGAGAATACCATTCAGAAGTGTTCATCAGTAGGCCCACCCATTTATTGCAATTATTTGCCTGTGAACGGATGGTATATTCCACGGATGGTATATTTGAAACAACTACCAGACGCTGTAGACGTTCTAAGAGATGTTCACAACCGGTTTCTGAGAATACCATTCAGAAGTGTTCATCAGTAGGCCCACCCATTTATTGCATTATTTGCCTGTGAAACAACTACCAGACGCAGCAGACGTTCTAAGAGATGTTCACAACCGGTTTCTGAGAATACCATTCAGAAGTGTTCATCAGTAGGCCCACCCATTTATTGCAATTATTTGCCTGTGAACGGATGGTATATTCCATGCATTATCGACTCCCGCCATCAGATGAACCGCAACCAATTGATTGGGAGAAGCTCGAGGCAGACTTGGCCCGAGGCATTCGAATATCCGAGCACACCCTCGCTCAAGACCTCCTACAAAACTACATCCGATAGACCGCACAACAAGGTTCTGTCGAGGACGACAGAAGCGAGAGGGAGGGGGGTGTTGGAAGCAGCCAGAGGCATAGAAGACACGGAAGCATGTAACGACGGAGCAGGGAGTCAGTCGGATCTTTTTTCAAAGAATTATGTTTTAAAATACTTTTCAAAAACTCCCAACAGTGATTTTTATCACTATTGTAACATATGTAACATAGAAAACCCCTTTTCTTAATTTGTAGCTCCATTTTGTGCAAGCCGAGGAGTCCTCGAGCTTGAGGAGCTTAGATAAAATGAGCGTATCAATTTTGGTTATTTTTAGACACCGTTTACCCTTTCAAATAGCGCATAGGACCTATTTTTTAACTATGCCGGTCACTAGATGTGAAACCGGTCAAAACTAGTCTAGAAACTATAAAAAGAGCTAGAGAGCTCATTTTTGAGGTTAGCTTGTTTGAGTAGAGAAGAGCTTAGAGCTATTTTGAGCTTGTAAGAGTGTTCTTGAGCAATAGAGTTAATTTCTCACCTTCCATTGTGTCTTGCTTATCTCTTTGTAGTGTGTGTGTATGTGTGTGTGCATTTCCATGCTTCTCACCTCCACTCTCACTTCATCTCACGTTCACGATCTTCATATCACTCCTATCTCTTCCGCGGATTGACATTAAGGAGGTGGAGCTTCTTAACGTGGTTCTCACCATTGTGCTAGAGCAACAGTGATGATGGTGGTGAGGTAAGGAAAAGAAAAATAAGAAGAGTAAGGAAATTACCTACAACGCCAACGTCCCAAATCTACGTCTTACCATCACACGCTCGTCCTCAAAGTTCGTTACCTGGCAACGGTGCCAAAATTTGGTGTAGCTCAATGATGAGTAGCACCTCCTTTAATGTCAATCCGGAAAGACGTGAGGATGGTATGAGGACCTCGAGCAAGTGACGGCACAAGTGCGTGAGTGAGAAGCACACTAATATGCACACACATACACGCACACGCGCACACACGGCAAGACAAAGAGTGAGAAGCAATGGAGTTCTTAGTTTACTTTCGAAAAGCTCATACAAGTTCAATTCAATTACAAGCTAACCTCAAAAATGAGCCTTCTAGCTCTTTTTATAGTTTTTTACTAGGTTTTGGCCATGTCCAGACCTAGTGTCCGGCTTAGTTAAAAATTAGGTTCTCTACCCTATTCGGAGGTTCAAACGAAGTCTAAAAAATGTGAAAACTGACAGGTAGGTACTTCTAAAGCTCCTCAAGCTCAAGGACTCCTTGGCTTGCCCAAAATGGAGCTACAAAAATATGAAATGGTATTTACAATGGTTTTTAGTGATGAAAATCACTATTTTTGTAGGGGTTTCTATTAATGTTTTGACATACATTTCTTGGAGCTCCCTACTTGCTCCTTCTCCTTGTGTGTCCACCTCTTTTATATGCGTTAGTGTCCTGAAAAAATATTGGCCTACTTGCCAGATCGTCGTTGACTGCTCTGTCTGCTTGTACTTTCTCTTCTCTCTGACTCCCTTTGTAAGCTTCCTTGCCTTGTGAGTCCTTCAATTCCAACAGTGTATATACACGCTTGGGGGAAAATACCTCCTAAAGAAGGAAAGTGGCCACAGTAGGTTGCTTCTTTCTCAACAAAGACATACATGAGCTACCAAACATGAAGCAAAAGCCACTAGTGGACACACGAGTGTCATAGCAACCAGCCAAGTCATAGTCACAAAAAGCATGTAAATCTAGTGGTAGAGATCCCCCCTTGGGATAAAACTATCCAAGTAGCTGAGTACCACTCGAGTAGCGAAAGATGCACTTGACCACCTGCCAATGCTTGACACCTGGGCAATGCATAAACCTGCTCATCAGTGAGACAGCAAACTGAATATCAAGCTGAGTAATGCATAAGTAAATCAAGCATCCAATAGCCTCCTGATCAAGAACAGCATCAAATGCATCTTCGACATCATAAAGACTCAATTGTAAACCTATCTCCATAGGAGTGGCAATAGCTTTGTAGTCTTCAAGGCCAAAATGTTGCAATAATGTGTCAATATATTTTGTTTGATACAATGTTATTCAACCATCAACTTGCATAAATTGAATGCCCAAATAATGATGCAAATGCCCTAAATCTGACATCTCAAATGAGGCATGCAATCAGCCTTAAAATCAACAATATGCTTCTCATGAGGATCAGTGAGCAGCACGTGGTCAACATAGACAACAATGATCAGAAGCACATCACTTGCACGCTTAACATATAAGGTGCTTTTAGTTGGATTGTTCTCAGAACCATGTGCAATTAGATAGGCATGTATCTTTTCATACCAAGCACATACAATTCCTTCTTCAACCTGCACACTTTGTTTTCATGCCCTTCTGCACAAAGCCACAGGGATGAAAAACATACACTTCTTCATTCAAGTCACCATTCAAAAATGTAGTTTTAATTTCTAATCGATGTACATCCCAACCATGATGAGCTGCAAGAGCACAGATGCTATGAACAATAGCCATTCGACATGTAGGAGCAAAGATCTCATAAAAATCAATGCCTCTTTCGTGAGCATAACCCTTTGCAACAAGCCTAGCCTTATACTTGTCAACTGTTCCATCAAGCTTACGGTTTAGTTTGTATACCCACTTAGTGCCAATGGCCATCTTGCCAAGAGACAGGTCACATAAAGACCAGGTGCCACTCTTCATTATAGCATCATATTCAGATTACATAGTAGCCATCCAATTTTCTGAATTTTGTGCTTCATCAATTGAAACAGGCTCATTCTTATCATAGAAACTAGAGGTGGTCATAGCATAGCAATCTGATACAAAACAGGCACTATGGGAGCCAAAATGAGTATGATATGATAGAGATGCATATAATTTGCTATCACGCAAAGTCTACACCAGCCATTTTGGCATAGTTTTTGCCTCCTCAATATCAGCTTTGTCATCAACAAGTGCATCATGTAAATCTGCATCAAAAATGGAATGATCTGCATCATTACATGAAACGTGAAAAGGTTGAAAAGTTGCCTCATTTGGACTAGCACTAGATCCTCCACTTGTAAAAAGAAGCAGCAAAGTATCATACATACCTTTGGAGCTAACAGATATCTCCTTAGTGCATGAAAGTAATGGCTGAATAACATCTTCCATAAAAACAACATCGCAGCTAACCAAAATGCGGTTAGTCTATGGATGATACAAATGAGGCATGCAATCAGCCTTAAAATCAGCAATATGCTTCTCATGAGGACCAGTGAGCAACACGTTGTCAACATAGACAACAATGATGAGAAGCACATCATTTGCACGCTTAACATATAAGGTGCTTTCAGTTGGACTGTTCTCAAAACCATGTGCAATTAGATAGGCATGTATCTTTTCATAGTAATCACATGGTGCTTGCTTTAAACCATATAATGCCTTATTCAACCTGCACACTTTGTTTTCATGCCCTTTTTGTACAAAGCCATAGGGCTAAAAAACATACACTTCTTCATGCAAGTCACCATTCAGAATTGTAGTTTTAATTTCCAACTGATGTACATTCCAACCATGATGAGCTACAAGTGCACAGATGCTATGAACAATATTCATTCGACATGTAGGAGCAAAGGTCTCATCAAAATCAATGCCTCTTCCATGAGCATAACCCTTTGCAACAAACCTAGCCTTATACCTGTCAACTATTCCATCAAGCTTATGGTTTACTTTGTATACCCACTTAGTGCCAATGGCCATCTTTCCAAGAGGCACGTCACATAAAGACCAAGTACCACTCTTCATTATAGCATCATATTCAAATTACATAGTAGCCATCCACTTTTCTGAATTTTCTGCTTCATCAAATGAAACAGGCTCATTCTTATCATAGAAACTAGAGGTATTCATAGCATAGCAATCTGATACAAAAGAGGCTCTATGGGAGCCAAAATGAGTATGATATGATAGAGGTGCATCTAATTTGCTATCATGCAAAGTCTACACCATCCATTTTGGCATAGTTTTTGCCTCCTCAATATCAGCTTTGTCATCAAGTGCATCATGTAAATCTGTATCACAATTGGAATGATCTCCATCATCACATGAAACGTGAAAAGGCTGAAAAGTTGCCTCATTTGGACTATCACTAGATCCTCCACTTGTTTAAAGAGGCATCAAAGTATCATACATACCTTTGGAGCTAACAGATATCTCCTTAGTGCATGAAAGTAATGGCTGAATATCATCTTCCATAAAAACAACATCACAGCTAACCAAAATGCGATTAGTCTGTGGATGATACAAATGACGCATGCAATCAGCCTTAAAATCAGCAATATGCTTCTCATGAGGACTAGTGAGCAGCACGTTGTCAACATAGACAACAATGATCAGAAGCACATCATTTGCATGCTTAACATATAAGGTGCTTTTAGTTGGACTGTTCTCAAAACCATGTGCAATCAGATAGGCATGCATCTTTTCATACCAAGCACATGGTGCTTGCTTTAAACCATATAATGCCTTCTTCAACCTCAACTATGCTCAAAGAATTATGCTTAGCAACTCAAAGATGCATCCCGACATTTTGGAGTACTATATGCGTACCAATGTGCAATGTTTTGTTCATAACTCGAGAATGACTAAGCCAATTAAAATGAAACTTTGTAGTAAGAAAATAGAAAGTCTAATGAATCTATGGCAACTTTAATCATTGAAAATGATTAAGTATACACTGAGGAATGGATCAGAGAAGCTCATTGTTTTGAGTAGTACATGATAGAGTAGAAGAGATTAGATATGATAAAACTATATGTATTAATGCACATAAATTACATTGACATTGGCAATGAATGATTGCAGAATGTGAGGGAAATGATAGAGCTATGCTGTGATCTCAATATCCACTTGAAATCCCTCTGAATATCTCTCCAAATTGGGCTCCACATACGTGACTTTTGAAGTCTTCTTTTATAGCTAAAGTTGGAGCCCGTTTTAAAATTTCGAAATTCAAAGTTCTACCAAAAAATATCCCTAGAGTTTAGGATCTCAATCTCCATCTAACACACCTAATAATTTGTAAAAAGATTTTCCTAAGAACTCATAATTGGAAGTGATTCCTCCTACACACTTTTCCAAGGAGTAAAAATCAATCTTTTATAAGATATCATTCATGTGCTAATACATGAATGCACATACGAACTTTAGGCTATGTGATAAATCATTTAGGCTTGGAATAATTGCACCAACAAGACTACCAATAGCAGATAGATAGGGAATTTTGGTCATGAATTCATTTTCCTCATCTGATTTGGGGCAATCATCCTTCCTTGATTTCACATATGTGGGTAAAGGTATACACAATGCCTTTCCATCCTACATATTAAACCTGTGAAGTACTTTGGATATGTACTCACTTTGAGACAAGTATATGTATCTTTTACTCCTATCACGAGTAATGCGCATGCCAAGAATATGTTTGGCATCTCCCAAATCCTTCATATCAAATGTCTCACTCAACTTCTTTTTGAGAATTCACAAGTCATAAGAGGACTTCCCACCAATCAGCATATGACCTACATAAAGTATCAAGCATATCAAGCTACCAATTGAGCATCTCTTTGTGTAGAGACAATGATGCTCATTGCTTTGAGAATAGCCTTGAAACTTCATAAAAGCACCACTTTTGGTACCATTGTCTAGGGGGTTGTTTAAGTCCATATAAGCTCTTCTTGAGGTTACAAACTAGACTTTGTTTTTCAGGAACTACATAACCCGCTGGTTGTTCCATATAGATCTCATCTGTAAGATCTCCATGCAAGGAAGCATTTTTCACATCCATTTGGACTAGCTCTAAGTCCTCCATTGCAACAAATCCAAGCAACATGTGTAGGGTATTCATCTTGACCAGTAGAGAGAAGATTTCCTCGAAATCAACACCATGTTATTTCTTAAAACCCTTTGCAAAAAATCATGCTTTATACTTTGGAGAAGCACGATCAGATGTGAATTTTAGCTTATATACCCATTTACATGGTAATGCTTTCCTGCCCTTTAGCAAAGGTACTGAATCCCAAGTACCATTCTTGTGAATAGAATCCAACTCACTCTTCATGGCATGCTCCCACTTGACATGATCCTTTGTCTGCATAGCCTCTTTGTAGCAAGAAACCTCGCCAGCATCTGTTAACATAACAAAATCCAAAGATGGAACATATCTATCATGTGGATGTGAGACGTGTGTAGAGCATCTCAATGATTGTTGAACAACAACATTTGTAGACTGATCTGATCGGACATTCTCTTGAACATACCCATGTGCAACATTTTTATGCATGCTAATTGGAGGACTAGTATCCTCAAACACCACTGTTCTCACTTCAATCTCCTTAATGGGCTGTTTATGCATCTTAGACTCATTGAAACTAACATCACTACTTCTGATCATTGATCATGTATCAGGATCCCATAAGTGATATCCAAATTGTCCTTCTCGATCATATCCAAGAAAACTGCATTTCTTCAACTTATGTTCCAATTTTTTTCTAAGATTCTTGGGTACATGAATGTATGCTTCACACACCCAAAAACTCGAAGATGATCATAATATGGTGGCTTCCCTATCCATAACTCTTGTTCCACTTTTATACCTTTGGTAGTACTAGGTGAGAGATTAATCACATGAACTATAGTCAATACTGCTTCTACCCAAAAACCTTGTGAAAGTTTTGCATGATGCAGCATAGAAACTACTCTATCTTGAATAGTTCTATTCATCCTTTCTGTTAGACCATTTTGTACTCGGGTATAAGGAGCTATAAACTCTCTATGAATTCCTCTAGACTGATAGAAAAGGTTGAATTCATGTGAGGTATACTCACCCCCATTATCTGAACATAAAGCCTTAAGCTTAGTTACTTTTTCAGTCTCAATTGATGCAAGCCATTTTCGAAAAGTAGGGAATACCTCATCCTTTGCTTTGATAGGATATACCCAGACTTTTCTATAGTAGCATCATCTATGAAAGTGACAAAATAAAGAGAACCACCTAATGACCTTGTGGGCATAGGACCACACACATCTATATGAACGAGATCTAAAGGTTGAATTGAAGAGTCAATGTGCATCTTGTGCACATTCCTAGTTTGCTTTCCATATTGACAATGTTCACAAAATGAAAAATCAGAGAAAGATAACACAGGTAAGTAGCCAGAATGAGAAAGATTTTCCATTCCAGTACGTGATATATGGCCCAAAAGGCCATGCCAAATACAAGCCATAGGTTGTTCCGTAACAGCTAACAAAGTGTTCTTTTTGTGATATAAATAAAGAATAAAGTGAGCCAACTTTGCTTCCTTTCACAATAACCATATTGACCTTTGATATGCAAAAGGACTGAGCATAGAAGACCACCTTGTAGCCAAGGTCATCACGTTGACCAAATGACATCAAACTACATGATAATTGAAGTACATGGCATACATTATGCATAGTAAAATTTGAACCATCAATGAATTGCACAACCACATCTTTGATCCCGACAACATCAATTTAGTAAGAGTCACCAAGTCTCATAGTACCAAGAGACTTTTTTGCAATTAGAGAACCATTCTATGTGTGGTGTCGCATGGAAAGTTTCACCAAAATCCAGCAGCTAGGTGTGGGAAAGAGAATTAGCCATAACAGCCTCAGCTGGCATAGTGCTATCAAGTGTCAACACATCATCATCATCAAAAATAGCATTAATTTCTTCAATCTTCACATTCAAAGTAGATGGTGCAGGTAGTTGTTTAACATGCCCATCAACATTCTGTCCTTCACCTTTAGCATTCTTTAATGCATAACACTCTTTCTTCATGTGTCCTTTCTTATGACAATAATGGAATTTGATATCCCTCTTCCTTGATTTACATCTACTCTTATTCCATTGACCATTATTTTCCTTATTCTTGCTCCTGCCATGTTGCTGATTCTTTCCTTGGTAAGAATCTTGAACATTATATGCATCTCCACTGTGAGTGCCAACCATAGATTTTCTATGAATCTCCTCACTGAAGAGTGCTCCACATATGTCATTATGGATGAGTTTACCACCATGCACTATTCCTGATAGCTGTGCAAAACATATCCCATGATGATGGCAAGGTGCATAACAACAAGACTGCTTTCATTTCATTATCCATATCTATTTTTTGAGCCTATAACTGGGATAATATAGCATCAAACTCCTTTAGATGAGCACTAACACTTTTGAGTTCTTCATGCAAAGGTCATATAATTTTCTCATCAAATACACTTTATTTGATGCAGTGTCTTTTTCATATGTATTGCATAAGTTCTTCCAAAGCTCCTCTTCACTTTCACAGTCTAATACTATAAAGTAAACATTATATGCCAAGTGCAATTTAATGGTAGACCTAGCCATTTCATCTAACTCATCCCAATCATCTTCATACATGTCAGCAAGCTTCTTTGATATTACATTTACTGGCTTCCATTGCCTCCTCTGAATTAGCACATCTTCAATCTGATTCCTCCATAGAAAAAAGTTTGTGCCATCAAATTTTGGATCTCAAAATGGTCTTTGCCCTGCAAGTTATAGCTCCTCCTTGGAACACTAGCACTAGACCCTGATCCACCAGAGGTGCCTGAGACCTCTTATGCCATGATGATAGAGAACTGAATAGAATGATAATGGAGCTAGAAGAGTCCAAAACCCCATTAAAGCTCAAAGAAGGGTGATTAAGTATTAGATTCTAGGAGAGAATTTGGCAATCTTCCTAGAAAAATGAATTAATGAACAGTAATGACCAACCAAAAGAGTATGTGAGAATAAATGTGCTCACACCAATAAGTGTATCAAGGATTAAATAGACCACTGTATAGTTGAAAAAATCAAAAATCTAGAAAAATTTTGTCTGAGTATCCTCTACAAAATGAGCATATGACCAGTGTCAAAATATCATAAAATTGCAAGTACTAACATGTTTACCTGCATAGTGAATCACTAACTCCACTTCATATAATCAGCTATCTGAAAGAAGCCCACTAGGCTTATCGAGCACCTATGAACTATTGGTGTAATTAAAACCAAGCCCACATACTTGGTTAACTAGCTTATGCTTGATTTATTGACATAACTTATGCAAGACTTCATATGATCAATCTCTTGTAAAAATCCTTCAGATTTATCCTTGTAAAAGTGGATTACACCCACGTGGAGTTAGGAAGCTCTAAAATCACGAATCATTTGGTTGTTGAGTGATGAGGGAATCTATACTATACTTTAGGATTCACCTCTTAGATAGATGTTTGAATTTGAATTCCAACTTTGGCTCCAAGTACAACTATAAAAAAGGATCAAGAAGACCCATGTGCATCTCGAGCCCATGAGATCATTTTGAAGGACATTCATTGTGAAGTGAGAGCTTATCTCATAGCTCTGAAGTGAGAGCTTATCTCATAGCTCATTCAACTCTCACACATTGAGCAATGTATGATTGCCAATGACATTTGTATTTGTACATGTTTTAATACATATATGATCATTACATTCTCATTTCACTTCTCTGTTGTAACTCCATCAGAATAGTGATCTTCTTAGAGCTTGTTCTCAGTGCATAGTTTATCATTTGCTATGATTTAAAACATGATAGATTCAGAATGTTGTTGTTGGCATACAAAGCAACAAAGGAGTCATGCACAATACGGCAACAAGGCCAGATCATTTTTTCCCATAGATTATGTACAACCCAAGTGATTTTAATCACTACACAAACATTGTAAATCCCGTTTTTGGTAGATTAGACTCCATTTTGTGCAAGCCGAGGAGTCCTCGAGCTTGAGGAGTATTAGAAGTACCATCGTACCAAATTTCATAATTTTTAGACTTCGTTTGAGCCCTCAAATAAGCCCTGGGACCTAATTTTTAACTAGGCCGGACACTAGGTCTGGACAGGGCCAAAAGCTAGTCAAAAACTATAAAAAGAGCTAGAGAGCTCATTTTTGAGGTTAGATTGTAATTGAAACGAACTTGTAAGAGCTTTTGAAAGTAATCTAAAGAACTCCATTGATTCTCTCTCTTTGTCTTGCCGTGTGTGCGCGTGTGTGTGTATGTGTGTGCATGCTAGTGTGCTTCTCACTCACGCACTTGTGCCGCCACTTGCTCGAGGTCTTCATACCATCCTCACGTCTTCCCCGATTGACATTAAAGGAGGTGCTACTCATCATTGAGCTACACCAAATTTTGGCGCCGTTGCCGGGGATCGAGCTTTGAGGACGAGCGTGTGATGGTAAGACGTAGAGTTGACGCGTTGGAGTGGTAGGTATTTTCTTCACTCTCATCGAATTTCTTTTACTTTCTTCACCATCTTCATCACCATCATCATCATTCCCATCTCCCACCTCCATCTCCATCATCGCAAAAATTTCAGTTTTTGACTATATCCCCATCTCCACCTCATTTCCCTCATTTCACTTGTGAGAGAGAGCGAGAGAGCGAATTTGCATGCGCTGTTTTTGCATGTTTCTTGAGCTATTTTGCAGGTTTTTTGCTGTACCATCATCCCCAGCAGTGTGCGCAGGTACGACAGGCTCTGCACAGTTCCCGAGACGACGATCTCTGTCTATCGCGACAGACAGAAAATCTTAACATTTTGTGAATGCATGAGTAGCACTGTAACCTACACCTTGAGGGCATTCTAGATCACTAGAAGTTTTTCAAAAATTTGCGTTTTTTCTGTCTATCGCGACAGACACCGTCTATCGCGACAGACACCGTCTATCGCGACAGACAGAAATCCACGATAGACAGCGTCTATCGCGACAGACACCGTCTATCGCGACAGACAGAAATCCGCGACAGACACCGTCTATCGCGACAGACACCGTCTATCGCGACAGACAGAAATCCGCGACAGACACCGTCTATCGCGACAGACACCGTCTATCGCGACAGACAGAAATCCGCGACAGACACCGTCTATCGCGACAGACACCGTCTATCGCGACAGACAGAAATCCGCGACAGACACCGTCTATCGCGACAGACACCGTCTATCGCGACAGACAGAAATCCGCGACAGATACCGTCTATCGCGACAGACACCGTCTATCGCGACAGACAGAAATCCACGATAGACACCGTCTATCGCGACAGACACCGTCTATCGCGACAGACAGAAATCCACGATAGACACCGTCTATCGCGACAGACAGAAATCCACGATAGATACCGTCTATCGCGACAGACACCGTCTATCGCGACAGACAGAAATCCACGATAGACACCGTCTATCGCGACAGACAGAATTTCACGATAGACACCGTCTATCGCGACAGACACCGTCTATCGCGACAGACAGCCCCCACGATAGATTGTGTCTATCGCGACAGACACCGTCTATCGCGATAGACAGGCATTTTCGGCAAAAAATTAAGGAGTGAATTTTTGGAAATTTAGGCTAAATTTTGGGCATATTTGCACTTTCATGTACTCATCTACTTACGAAGGCCTTAGAAAATGCATTAAAACCCTCGAAAGGTTCTGTTTGTCTAGTTAACCCCCTAAACCCTGAACGGTCATAACTTTTTCATACGAAATCCATTTTCTGAGCTCTAGGGCTTGTCGGAAAGCTCGTGACATATACTACACGCCCTCAACTGTTTTTTATAAGAATAACGCGTTGATTTTCAGATAGGATATTTGGAAGTTGACACACTGAGGGGTAGGAACACCAAGGGAGCTCTAGAGTAAATTTGTAACAATGCAAAAGGGGGAACAAGGGTCATTAAAAAAGTGTCTGAAATAAATTGTCTGTCAATTGAAAGATCTACTTGGAGCTAATCTTGGGATTTATGCAGGCCTATTGAGAAGCGACTGAGAGTATCCAAGCAACGGTGTGGCACACGCTTGAGAATCAACTTCTCGAGCACTAAAGAGCAAGGTTCGGCAAGAAAGGTCGGAATATTCTCAACTCCTCTTCGTCAATTCCTAGCTTAGGCTAAGAGCGATTAGAAATAGGAGCAAGTCAGGGCGACGATAGGCCACTATCAAGTTGAAGACTACTTAAAAACTCAAGTTCAAGCTAAAAACTTAATCTCTGTACTGTCGACAACATAAAGGAAAGAACCTAACGTGGAACGATCAACCTGAAAGTACGGAGAACATTCAAGTATTCCTGACGACGTAATAACAGATAAGACTTTAAACACGAGGAATAACTAAAAAGAATCAAGTGACTGGTACCAATTGAGCGGCAACGAGGTTGTACTCTGGAAAAAATTTGGGGCTAATCAGATAGGCATATGAACCTTAGATCAGGACAACACCAAGTAAGAGAGAGACAAAGCCTTAGATCTTCAGAGGCTAGTGTCAACCACACTGCTAGGTCCTGGGCCCAGCAGTTGAGTCACCACTCTCATTACCCTAGCTCGGATACCAGTGAATCAGGGATGTCTCAAGGCATGGATAGACCTACGGGAAGTTCAGGTATGCCTTACTTGTACAGGGTGGAAGGCCCTTACAAAACACAGTTGGAATACCTTAGGACCAACCGATTAGGTGCGAGCATCTATGAGGACGGCCTAGGAAGATCTGTGGTCCAGATTAAAAACCCTGACCAATCCATAGGACTAGAGCACCCAGCTGTCAAGTTTGAAAACGGTGCATACCTGGACAAGGAAGGAACCATATACGTAGTCACCAGTCATCCAGATAGGACAGATGAATTTGGAAATGTAATTTCAGAAGCGGACTTAGGTGACTTGGAACAAGGAAACATGGGAGTGGAACCTAGAACCCCTCGAGGTAAATCAGTTCTCACTAGGATTATCACGCCTGAATGGGTCCCCCAAGACAACAAGAGCATAGAGTTGCTCCTCAATCGAGAAACTGATGAAGCCTTTTGGAGGTATAAGTCTAATCAGCCAACAGACTTAGGAAATATCATGATCTATGAGTTTAAGGATCCGGACAGCCCAGGTAGAGTGACTTACTTAGATCATGCTTCAGAACGGATCTTTGGGGTGACAGAAAATGATAGACATGCCTACACTTGGAAGGGCGAATTTATTTTCCCCCAACCTAGATCAAATGTATCCTATGGTCACCCTGGGGCTGGAACTTCCCAAGCTCATGGTACGCAAAGAGACAGAAGTAGAGATAGACCGGAAGTAAGTTTTGCCAACCCAGTGGGCAGAGAAAGAACGAGAACCGAGACGAATAGGGTAGAACCCGAGATGCAGAGAGCCCACAGGAACCAAAGAAATGTAGATGGATTCCCTCTGCCGAGACCTAGGGAGCACACAAGAACTTTGAGACCCACCCAGCTAGTTAAGTCCATGAAGAATTACTTTGACGGCACAGGAGATCCCTATGATCATGTGGCAGAGTTCAAGCAAGTCTTGAGAGCCGAACAAGTTGAGGATCTATTCACGCAGTACAATGCCTTCGGTCTAACCCTGAGGAATACGGCACTTACATGGTTTCAACCATTGGATGAGCGCCAGTTCAGGAGCATAGACCAACTCCTAGAAGCATTTATTATTGAGTTCTCCAAGAGTGGCATAAGACACAACACCTCCTCACTGATTCACAGCTTCAAACAAACCCCTCAAGAGACTGTGAGACTTGCAGGAAGAAGATTTAGACAATATCTTGAAAGGTGCCCTATTTCGGAGCTACCCACATCTGCTAAACAAGTAGCATTATTTCTTGACGGATTGCTGAGCCCAAAATTGAGATCCTACGTGTATCTGAAAGACCCTAGGACTATAGAAGAATGTGTACGTATGTGCATTGACATTGAAGATAACCTAGGAGAAGAGCTAGAGTTGTCCAAAATTTACAAAGATTCAGATAGTGCATCTAGTCAATCTTCCACACAAGCCACATCAATTGAAGAACTTGCCGAAAAAGTAGCTCAGAAACTAGGTGTAACTAGCAAACAAATCCCAAGGTTTGCCCCTGTGAAAAGGTGCTATACATGCGGTGGTGACCATATGGCGAACGTCTGTCCCATTATGGCTCAACCCCAAGTAAACCCTAGTAGCCAGTACTGCACCATAGAACGGAGATACACCAATCACACCGCACAAGACTGCCCATACAACAAGCAGGCGGTTAGGCAACCCTACCCTCAGCCCTACCAACAAGGCAGATACCAGAACCAGTACCCTCCACAACCATATGGCAGGCCACAACAAAATTTCCAACCTCAATATCAAAACCAACAAAGGCCTCAGCCTGTGCTAGCACAACAACCCCCAGCCCCAGCTAATGTGATTCCGGTAAAGTATACTGCTGCAGAAGAGAACCTGAATAGAGCTATAGTCCCTGTAACATCCTTGATCTCTGAAAATGACCCAAGTGATCATAGCTTTGATTCTACCCATGTGGATAGTCCCCAGGCTTACTACATGCAGTCTCCAGAACATGGCGAGTCCTACTATGGTGAAGAGCCAAACGAACCTAGTTGGGAGTCAGATTACACGAACGTCATGTATGCAAATCCCAATCCTAGGCCTCAATCTAGGCAAGTCAGACCTCCATTCCCAAGAGGACCGTGCTACAGATGCCAAGGTGATCACCTCATTCGTGATTGTCCCTTACCTCCGCCTACACAAACTCAGTCCGTGACTATCCAAGGCTTCTGCCAAGATTGCGGAAAAGAGCACCTCTTACGAGATTGCCCAAAGAACCCCAATAGCATGCCAAAAATCACCCCTATCAACGTTGTTGGGTTAGTGGTAGACTCCTCAGGAAGCGTCACTTCCACTGCACCAGTACAGGTAGTCACTAGGGCTCAGGCATTGCAGCAAAACCAAGGGGTAGGCCAGGAAAAGAGCCTAGATGCTAGCGATACTGAGAGCCAAAATAAAAAGAGAACAAGAGCTTGGAAAGATAGCCGCGAACGCATGAAAAGGCAATGGGCAAAGAAGATGAGTGAACTTGAGGAAAGTCTACGAGAAACCAAGGCTAAAATCATAGAGATCACGTCTCAACCGCACTCTCACACATTCCCACCGCTACCATCCCCATCACCCTCCATCCCTTCACCCTCTAAGACAGCCCACGCAACCCACCCACCACCCCAAACAGGATCAGTATTAGCTGATCCCACTCCCGAAGACATAGACATGATGCTTAAGGCATATCAGGCCAGAATCCAAGAAGGGCCAAACGTCACGGATCATGACAAGTGCTATCCTAGAGCTGACCTAGAGATAGAAAGAACCAAACTATGCGCGAAAATGGTCGCATTGGCTCAGACTATGTTTGAAGCCAGTCGCCTTTTCAATTACTCAGGCTCAGCCAAAACGCAATTACACTTGGATGGATTCCTAGAGAAGTTAGAGAGGATAATTGCAAGATCCGACAAGGAAGAAAAAAATCAAGACCAAGAAAAAGCAAGCAAAAACAGGAATCATTCCCAATCAGAAGTGTATGTGGCCAATGCCCCTAAACCAGACAACTTCCCCTCCTTAGAAAGAATAGAGAGGCTAATCGCACAGTCAGGAAAGGAAACTGCCCCTCAAAGAAAGGAAAGGGCCAGAGAACGGGTAAGCCAGCCTCTTCAGGAAGCCCGTGGGCATCCTCAAGAAGCTTATCTTCCCCCCCAAAAGGCAGATGAGCCTCCCTCGAAAGCTCAAGTACCTCCACAGGTTGCCTACATTCCTTCTCAGGGAGTGTATGAGCCTGTTTGGAAAAGTAATAGAATAAGTAATCCTCCCCAAGAAGCTTGTGCTCCAGTCATTTGCGAGAACGAGGAGAGAGCCAACAATAGAATCAGCCCTCCTTCACAGGTTGCTTATGCGCCCAATTCTACGGAGCCAGACACTTCTTCTTCTATGAATCGGTTTGCACCAGACTTCCTACGAGAAATTCAAGAAGACAAATGGGATAACGAAAGCGAGGTTGCCCCTCCTTTTGAACTTGTGGACGATGCACACGACCAATTCCCACAAGACATCCCATCTATTTACGGGGAGCATGAGAGTGTTCAGTCTCACGAGAGATTAGACTTTGAGTCGAATTCCATACAAGAGCTACCCCACTTCACAGGCCCATGGGAAGCAAAGTCCACATGTATGAGAGCACCCACAGTCATGGTAAGGAACGACGACTCAGTCATTCCTAGGAACACAGAGGTAGTGAAGAACACTAATGTGCAGTGTAATCTCAAGTTAGAAGAGCTACTCAAGGTTAGACCTGAATTATGGAAACATGTAGCCAAACAAGTACCAGAGATAGCAAAACCTCGTTCCCAGGTAGGATCCCATAGGACAGTGCCAGAAATTCCCTTGGATAAGATAGGGGATATGTGTGAAGGTGAAGAAGGGAACACCTATCTTCCCATCACCTACCAGGACTACACCACGAAGGCAATTTTGGACTCAGGTGCAGGAGTTGCAATTGCCACTACCTCCTTATGGAAGCGTTGGGGCAAGCCAGCACTCAGGCCAACGAGGATGAAATTGCAAATGGCCGATGGTCATATTGAGAAACCCTTAGGATTGCTAGAAGGAATAACTCTCACCACTTGTGGTGTTGAGTTTGAGCATAGCTTTGCTATATGTGACTTCAGCAAAAATCATGCTTATGAGATGATTTTAGGAAGACCATTTATGCGACAGTTGCAAGTGGTACAGGATTGGGGAACCAATTCTTTGTACCTGCAGCACTTAGGTGTTACAACCAAAGTCAATCTCAAGGATTATTCTCATAGAGATGTCCCTCCTATCCAATGGAATCCCATCCATAGAGCCAAAGATGATACAGAATCCGTGCATTCCATAGGGTCAGGATCCTCATGGATGCATGAAGACACCCACTTATGGATGTGCAAGGTAGCAGTAGAAGAAGAGAAGAGAGAGAAAGCCAGAGAGGTAGGTGCGAAAGAAACCCATAGATCAATCCAAGACCCAGCCTATGCACCTATAGTCTTTCCAGATGAGGAGTTTGAACCCCATGGCTGGGCAGAAATCTTAGCAACAATGGATGTAGCCATCAATGAAGAACAATGGACACCTCACTGTGATGAGGATGGTTATGATATTTCAGTCTTCTCCATAGAACCAATCATGGGAGAGGCAGTTCTAGAAGAATGCGAACCTAGCCCTGATGCATTTGAGGATGCAAGTGACTCCGATCTAGAGTCAATCATTATGGACCCACCATTTGCATCAGATGAAGAATACTTCCATGAAATAGAATTTCAACCCCAGAGGCATGGAGAGGTTACAAATGATGTAAGATTAGCAACGCATATGACCCCTAAGGAAGAAGGAAAGAAACGAAAGAAGAGAGAAGCCTTACCAGAAGAGGAAGAATCTTTGTTTGAGGTCCCAGAAAATTTTAAGAAGTATGAGATAGATGACAGGAGAGTCATGATAAGAATGCCTAAACGAGAGGCACAATCAGGAGAGGCCTATGATAACAAAGAAACCACCAAGAAAATAGTAGTGGCCCTAGAAGAAGGAGAGGAGAGATGCACGTATATAGGCCATGATCTGACAGAAGAAGAAGAGCATGAATTGATTGCCTTGCTAAGAGAATACAGAGATGTATTCGCTTGGAGTTACAAGGATTTGAAAGGGGTTGACCCGGACATATGCTCACACACTATTCCCATGACCTCAGATGCTAAACCCTCTAAGCAAAAGCCTTATACATATAACGATAATTACGCCGCTAAGATCAAAGAAGAGATAGATAGACTGGTTGAAGCTGGATTTATCTATGAAATTGAGCACACTGAATGGGTATCCCCCATCGTAGTGGTGCCCAAGAAGAATGGCAAGCTGCGTGTGTGCATTAACTTGAAAAAGGTTAATGCCGCCACGATTCGAGATAACTATCCGCTTCCCATCACAGAACATCTCTTAGAAAGAGTGGCAGGCAAGGAAGTGTACAGCTTCCTTGATGGATTTTCGGGCTACAATCAAGTAGCCATAGCTCCAGAGGATCAGCATAAGACAGCCTTTGCCACAGAATGGGGCATTTTTGCTTTTAGAGTAATGCCATTTGGGCTTACCAATGCACCAGCTACCTTCCAGAGGCTGATGTGCCATGTGTTTAAGGAGTTCCTGAGGAAGAGTTTAGAAGTCTATGTTGATGATCTTTGTGCTCATTCCAATGTTAGACAAACTCATATTCCTGAACTCAGACAAATCTTTGACAAATGTAGAGAATATCAAGTCTGCCTGAACCCAGAAAAGTGTGTTTTTATGGTCAGGCAAGGCAAGATTCTAGGACACATAGTGTCAAAGAATGGCATATCTACTGACGAAGAAAAAGTGAGAGCCATAGCGGAGTTACCTAGGCCAAAGAATGTCAAGGAAGTACAAGCTTTCATGGGGCATTGCGGTTATTATCGACGATTTATACACATGTATGCTGTCATTGCAAAGCCCATGTACGGACTTCTGACTAACTTTGAGTGGACAGATGAATGCGAGAATTCCTTCCAGGAGCTTAAACGAAGATTGTGTTCAGCACCAATCTTGACCACACCAGATTGGAATAAGCCATTCCATGTTCATGTTGATGCATCCAATTATGCTATAGGATGTGTGCTTGCACAACCTACTGGTGAAGGTAATATGGATCTTCCAATTGCCTATGCCAGTAGACAATTGAATGCGGCTGAACGGAATTACACCACTACAGAGCGCGAAGGATTAGGCATGGTATATGCAGTCAAGAAATTTAGACACTATTTGCTTGCAAATAGGTTTAAATTTTTTACTGATCATCAGGCATTGTTATATCTTGTAAACAAGCCATGCAATACAGGAAGATTAGTAAGATGGTTTCTCTTGCTAATGGAATATGATTTTGAGGTTGTGGTAAGGAAAGGTAGGACCCATTTGAGAGCAGATCACCTCTCTAGGCTCACATCGGGAGAAGCCCCACAAGGAGTGTCAGATGACCTTCCTGATGCTTACTTGTTTAATTTGGAAGTGGTGCCGCAGTGGGCTAAGCCATTGGTACCAGTATTGACATACGGGCCTAACCATCCTGTGGTAAACACACGGAACAGAGAGGTTGTAAAAGCCCAAAAATACCACATCATGGCAGGAAGCATGTACAAGCACACAGATCAAGGGATCTTGGCTTGTTGCGTAGAAGAGGATGAGTATGCTAAATGGTTGCAATTAGCACATGTAGGTGCGTTAGAGCAACACCATTCAAAGCAACGAACTTTACAGACTCTAAAGAGATTCGGAGTGCACTGGCCAACTATGGAAGCGGATGTCCAAAAGTTGTGCAAGGAATGCCCAATCTGTTGCACTAAACCACCGGTGGAACATGCCACTCTCTATCAAGTATCCATTGCGCCAGATTGGAGCGAACCACTAGTATCATTCCTGAGGACAAACACATTCCCTCCAGACATGACTCTGGCTAGGAAAAGGAGTTTAGAACAAGAAGCTTTGGATTACTCACTCATAGGTGATAATCTATATAAGCGCGGTAAAGATGGTTACCTGAGGTTATGTGTCCATGAAAGTGAATATCTCAAGATCTTGGAAACTGCTCACCAAGGGGTAGCAGGAGGACACTTTGGACCAGATCGAGTGATCAAGGCAATAATGTTTGCGGGCTTCTGGTGGCCTACCCTTCACATGGATGCACATACCTATGTGAAACGGTGTGATGTCTGTCAGAGGACCCAGTATCCTATACGCAAAGATGAGATGCCACTGAAACCTATGATGGGTGGACGTGCATTCTCTAAGTGGGGAATAGACTTCGTAGGTCCTATTAATCCCCCAGCTAAGGGTTCTCATGCGGAATACATCATTGTGGCAACAGATTATCTCACCAAGTGGGTAGAGGTAAAAGCTACAACCAAGAACGATGCTCAAACAACTGCCAAATTCTTGTTTGAGAATGTATTCACGAGATATGGACTACCTATAGAGCTTGTAAGTGATAGAGGCACTCATTTCTTGAATGAAGTTATTGAAAATCTACTCCAAGAATTCTTGGTAATACACAAGAAGTCTGCCCCTTATCACCCTCAAGCTAATGGTCAAGCTGAGAGCACTAATAAGATTTTATGCAATGTACTGACGAAATTAGTGAACACTAAACGCTCTGATTGGGACAAACAGCTACACCATGCTGTTTGGGCATACCGAGTGGCCTACAAAACGGTACTCCAAGCCACTCCCTTTCAGATGGTATTTGGTCAAAACGCTGTGTTACCCTTGGACTTCTTGATCCCTACATTGAGAGTAGCACGAGAGCACGAATGGACAGGTCATGAGCTCTCCTCTAGGATCTTTGACCTTGAACGATTAGGAGAAACAAGACTGAGAGCCGCTGCAGGGATATATGCAGCCAAGAAGAGACAGAAGGCATACTTTGATGCCCACGTGAAGGATAAAGGCTTGAAAGCAGGAGATCTAGTCTTAGTCTATACACTAAAACAACACGCGAGGAAGCTAGAAAAGAGAGGCTACGGACCTATGATCATCAATAGGATCTCCACGAGCGGAGCAGTACAATTGGCCACATTAGAGGGTGATGTTCTCCCAAATTATATTAGCGATTGCAGAGTCAAGTTGTATCAGGAACCCCTCACGGAGGAAATGCTCAGTCGACTCAACACTGCTAAGAAACGCAAAGAGGAAGAAAAGCGAGTTCGAGAAGAAGCTCAAGCTGAAGCTTTAGAACGCATCAGAAGGATGAAATTACGACGGCAAGGTAGAGATCAGCCGGGAGCGAATGACTATGCAGACCAAGGATTTCCTATGGCCATGTGTGAAGTTGCAGGAACAAGCTCGCATAGGATAATTGATAGACGTCCTTTCATAACCATAGATATAGGACAAGGAAAGAGTGCAAGGACCGTAAGAGCCTTGATTGACTCAGGTGCTGCCACTAGCGCTGTTAAGTTGTCTTACTGTCAAGAGTTACAGTTAACTGTCCATCCTGTGGAAGCATATCTCATAGGATTGGGAGGCGTGGAAACCCCTTGCATGGGCGAGGTGGAACTTCCCCTCTACATTCACAATGAGGCAATGACCGTTAAAGTACTAGTGTGTCAAGATGAGGATCTCACTGAACCCCTCGTCTTGGGTCAGGATTGGATCTATGACCAAGCAGTCAATCTAAACCTAAGAAGTGGACTTCTCCAGGTTTGGCTCAATCATAGTCGAGTTACAGTAGAATTAGACAATGGAGCACTCAAGGAACTAGAAAAGGCACAGACTCCTGGTCCTTCCAGGGGTACACATGAAGATGACCATGCTGTTCTTGTTCAAAACCCTGTGTTGCAGAGGAATGATATTTGCAAAAAAGGAGTCAGGGATGCAACGGAACTCCCTTCTTTTCCAAAGGCCAGAAGGAGGCAGCAACCAAAGGCGGATCCCAAGCAGAAGAAGCAGAGTACTACCTATGTCCGAGATCAAAAATACCTGCGCAGCAGAATGTCCCAGAAAATAATCCAGGTGTGGGTGCGGAAAGGCGAACGACCGGGTGCACCACCGTCAATTACGCGGGCAAAGCCTCTTATTAGTAACCAACAACACGATACTAATAAGAAGTCTTTCAGAAATTCTTCTGCTAAAGTAAAATCTATTTGGGTGCCCAAGAAGTCGATGAAGGCAAGCCCACAATCAAGACAAATTTGGGTGCCTAAGGCTTGCTTGAGGGCACAAGTGGCTACGCCAAGGCCACAACCTATGCAGCGTAACCCATCTACGAGTACAACCAGAATTCCCTCGTGCTCAACACTTAGGAACACACCAAGACCCATGAGCATGCATGTAATCACTTATAAGTGGGTCCCTAAAAGGCCCCACTCCCAAACAGCGACACCGACACAGCTCTCTGGAGTCTCTACGAAACCGAAAGCAAAGCCCATCCACTGCATTTGGCAGTCTAAGATCTGTAATAAACCCCCCGACCCCGATTTGTAAATTCACCCCACTTACTAACGGCATTAGTCTCCTAGGAATACACAAACGTTAACTACACTCACTGTCTTCGTGCACTTACTAACCACTAACTCACCATCTACCTCATGTTAATGTTGTAACGGGGACAACAACGGATTTATTTTGTCCATTACGATGTTAACACATGATTCTATATTCTCACAGAATCAGAAAGCAAGAAGAAAAATGGCAGAAGCGACAGGTTCGGGCTCACAAGTAGGGATACTTACTGCAGGAATTGATGTGGATAGCCTACCCGTGGATGTGCCCCCGACTGAACGACCAGTGGAGATGCAACACCTCCAGCAACTCCCGGTGCCAGATCCACCTACAGGAATCACGGAAAGAGTTCATGCGAATTCTCATTGGTTCAATGGCATGCCCGGTCCATTAGGTGAGGCCAAGTATATCTGGGAGTCTAAATGCAAGTATGACAGATCATGGGTGCGATTCCAATTTTTCTCCAAGGAGTTCGAGACTTTACAAAACACAGAAGATCTACAGATCATATGGCAACGAGCAGGATTGGCGGAATATTTTGAAGCCCCACTACCTAAACCCGATCTCCTCCGATGTTACTATTTGGTCTCCACATTACAAGCTAATGAAGATAAGGACCAACCCGGATCATTTGTTCTCCCCTCATTGCTGGGCAACAACGAGTTGAAGAGGTTTGAACTTACTGTGGAGTTGGTAAGCGACGCTTTAAATATGCATGGCACGCATGTACCCTCAGAAAAGGATGCTCTCGTTCCCAACAACATGAAGGACAGGAAAGTAGTGAAGCTGAAAGACATGGCAGCCCTCACCCCAAATGTGTCCATCCCTCTCCGCATGTGCATGCAACATTTCGCCTTCCCCGGTCAAGACCGATTCACACAACCACACAAGAAGATCTGGTTTGCTCTCTACTTGGCGGAGGCAGGTGCGCTACCTATTAAGCTACCAGTGTGGATTATAGATCAGTTGTATGAAGCGAACAAACGGGCTTCTAGGAAATTAGTGGTGAACGGATGCTGTGCACTCACACGCATCATTTACCGATGCTTGGCATATGATGTCCCCATTGAGCGTGCCTTAACTTGGGCACAATTACAAATGTTTAAAAGGCTCAAGACATCCACACATCAGTCCAAGCGCATGAGGGGCGCGATTCCGTGTGTCCAGGCAAGGGAAGTCCTGACTACTCCTGAGGCATCACCATTAAGAGAGGGCACTGTACCTCCTTTTACCATTAGGATACCCAGGTCGGAATCTGACACTACGACACAACCCACCCCATCGGCTCCTCCGGTTACACCTGAATTCGAGTTTGCTGCCACTGGAGAGGCGGAAGGACTGGACCCCCAGGATTTCGAAGCATTCCTACAAAGCACACAATTCTCTGATGTAGAGTTTTATTCAGAGGCAGAGGAGCAGGGCACATCCTCACGAAGAAGAAGAAAGTCTACAGACGGTAGACATGTCCATTGGAGTGACACTCAGGAAAGTCAACAACACGGACATCCAGAAGAAGAAGAAGCGTATGAAGAAGAGACCACTGAAGCCCCAGCATATACAGCCGAACTCCGAAGGCTGTATCAGATTATGGAAAGAGTACGATCGCAGCAATTACTCACTGAACAGAGCAGCAGAGTACTTATGACTCAGTTGTTGGAAGAAGCGGGAGTTGACTCAGAGTACAGGGAAGGTCTCTTATTGATGGCAGAAACATATGGAGTTGTAGAAGCTGTGCGCACTGCCATTCAGAGGCCTTCAGTTTAATATGACCCACGAAGGTTCCAGAATCGACCTCGCTCAGGTAAAAATATACAAATTCCCGTTACAGTTGCAGAAGAGCCGACTACTACACCTGAAACTATCAGAACAACCTCCCAGACAGCTAGCCAACAGCACCCAGCCACCCATGAGGAGTCCACCGAACCACTACCACCTACTCCCCCACCATCACCTCCTAGAAGAGAAATAGTAGAAACCACATCGACTACTCAACCCACCGACCCCACCTTCATCTTCCGTACTCCGATCTCCAGTGCCACCCTATTCTCTACCACTGATAATCCTATCTTCGAAGACAACCCCAACACTACACAATCCGCCGAACCCCTCCTAGACCCTGCCCTAGGGCAACCATCCCCAACGCCCTCAGCCACGGGTCATCCTGACCCTAGATCCACATTCATGGGCTTCCCTGCTACCACGCAACCCTTTCGGCCCTCCTCAAATTTACGACCCCAACCCCCGATATCCCTCTCTCCATTTCTACAATCCCTCCAGGACATTTTTGCTAGGGCTTTTCAACCAGGCCCTCAACCATTCCCTGTCTTTTCAGCTCCCCACCCCACGTCACATCTATTCACCACTTCCACACACACACCACCTACCATACCAATGTATATGGCAGGCCCCACACTAACACCCACTCCTGAAGGTATGGACATTTCACCACCCACGGCACCTCCACCCACGGTTTCACCTCCTCCCATTCCCCCTCCACCAATTTCACCCACACACACAACTTTCGTAGACACATCATTCACTGTCTCCCTTCCCCAATTCCCTTCCCATGCATCTTCCACAGTAAACACCCCCCACTCATCTATAGGTAATGCATTGGACACCATGTTGGCTTGTATATCAAATTTAAGAACAGATTACATTCAGCTCCAGCAACAAAACGCACGCCTGCAAGAGCACTCAGCGACACTACAGCTCCGCCTTGCGGTACTAGAAGAGGAGAATGCTCGCCTCCACACACAGTTCCAAACCCTCCAAGACGCCCATAATATATTGGAAGTACAGCTACAGAACGTAGATCAGGAAGCAGTGCAGGTGGTAGAAAGTCACCTACGGACACAACTGGAACGCAACTCAAAACTTCAGCGAAATATGGCGCTACTTAAACGCCATCTTGCGGCTGCTCAGGAAGAGAACAGACGTCTGCAAATACAAAATCAAGAGAACCTGGAGGCAGCTATTGAGAGCACACCGGGGGCACCCATTAGTCCATCCAAGTTTCAAGCAGTGACCCCCGATAATATAAAGATTATATTGGAAGATTATGCCATGTTGCTCGAAGCACATGATAAGCTATCGGAGGAGCTGGGACAACTAAAGCAGGAACACCAACAAGCACCAGCAGCTGCCCCTCCAACCACCCCCTCTGCGGCTTCGCTTCACACAGACGCAGAGGCCATCAAAGATCTCCAGGAACAGGTCACTGAATTGCAAACACGCCTACTACAATATGAGAGACCATCGTCCCCTCCGGAGGCTCCCACGGACGAAGAAGTTGTGCAAATTCCTGTGGAACAAACGTTTGATGAAGAATATGATCCGCAACCATTCCCAGGAGGCCAACAAACAGAAGAAGCGCAGGACACGTTCGAGGCACCACGGCCGCCATGGTTACGACAAGTGGAGGAAATAGGGACCTCGCATGAAGAGCGCACCGTAGTGCAAAATCAGGCTATGAGGGTCATAGAGGAGACTGTTTTACAATCAGATTACTTCAAGAACTTGTCATCAAGACGCCTGATTCTCTCATCGGAACTCCAGTACAGGCCATATTATATTATCTTGGCTGACTATAATGCAGAAATACAAAGAGTCACGGGTCAGATTCCTACTTTTGCGACCCAATTTCAACCCGAAGACCTTCCTCCAGAGGTGCGAAAAGGCAAGATTCGTCAACCAACATGGCGTCAGAAACTTTTAGAGACTTATCCAGAAATGCTACGCACATGGAACAACGCGCCGTTGCACCTCCTGTACAACCCATGCTACGGTCCAGTTCCCCGCCGCAGGTCGTGGAAGGCATTTAATATCAAGGTACAGAACAATGCGCAATGCAAGGAATGGCTGAACTACCCGTACATCGCGCCACCACAAGGACCACCATCGGTAGCATATATGATGGGGACCATTCGCCACTGGATGCCGCGCTTGAAGCCCATGCCAGATGTAGCAGCGCAAATGATGCTTAAAATCTTAGATATGATGCAAGTAGTGCTGAAGACCTTTAGAAATGCAGTCGCACCACAGGTACGTCTTCCGGGGTTTAGCAATGGAAATTACGACTTGGTGTATGACATGAGCACCACCCCCAGTATCCGTGTGGCTTACGCTTGGCATGCACGCATCAAGTACCTCCCCGCCTGCTACAAACAGACCTTCGAAGAAATGTTCAGATCAGGTTTCTGGGAGTACCACTCGGAAATTTTCGCACCAAAGCCGACACATCTGCTTCAACTGTTTGCTTGTGAACAAGCAATGTATTCAGAGTACTACACCACCCCGCAACCAGAGACCCCCGGTGCAATAAATTGGGAGGCATTGGAAGCCGATCTAGCAAGAGGCTTAAGGATAGGAGAACATGAACTGGCCACCAATGTCATCCAATATTACATCGACCACCCGCGCGAACAAAGGTCTGTCAGGGGCGACAGACGCTAGGAAGGGGGGAGTGTTGGCATACAAAGCAACAAAGGAGTCATGCACAATACGGCAACAAGGCCAGATCATTTTTTCCCATAGATTATGTACAACCCAAGTGATTTTAATCACTACACAAACATTGTAAATCCCGTTTTTGGTAGATTAGACTCCATTTTGTGCAAGCCGAGGAGTCCTCGAGCTTGAGGAGTATTAGAAGTACCATCGTACCAAATTTCATAATTTTTAGACTTCGTTTGAGCCCTCAAATAAGCCCTGGGACCTAATTTTTAACTAGGCCGGACACTAGGTCTGGACAGGGCCAAAAGCTAGTCAAAAACTATAAAAAGAGCTAGAGAGCTCATTTTTGAGGTTAGATTGTAATTGAAACGAACTTGTAAGAGCTTTTGAAAGTAATCTAAAGAACTCCATTGATTCTCTCTCTTTGTCTTGCCGTGTGTGCGCGTGTGTGTGTATGTGTGTGCATGCTAGTGTGCTTCTCACTCACGCACTTGTGCCGCCACTTGCTCGAGGTCTTCATACCATCCTCACGTCTTCCCGGATTGACATTAAAGGAGGTGCTACTCATCATTGAGCTACAGTTGTCTATTATAGGCTTACAAAATTTCATTAGCATTGCTTCTCAGGATTGTGAGATATTAACATATCTTTGCTCATTGGTCTAATGACTGTTGCAGCCCGTAAATGTTGGGATGAAGCTGTGATTTGCAAAACATCTTTCTCTGCATGTAGTCCATCATTTTTTATGAAATCCCTCATGATTGATAGCTTACTAAGTTAATTAGAGTTCCCCAAAAGGAAATAAGCCAATTGTTGTTGTGTTCAGAGAATTGTTCAAAACACTAAATAGGTGTACGAACAAAAATAACAAGTTTTTTGATCTTGGATCAACTCCAACATATATGTTTTGATCCATTGATTAGCGGATCATCTTCCAAGCAACATATATGACTATTGGTGTTCATTAGCAATCTAAAGAGGCCCACTACACTCTTGAGCCATCATTCTTAGCAGGTGTGAAGCAAGATCTAGCAATACCACTTCATCTCTTGTGATTGTCCACCATCTCCTCCAACATGAACAACTATATAGATCTCCTATGGTGAGGTTGGGTAAGTCTTCCACTTGCATCATCGAAGAGACCTTGACATCTAAGTATCTCTCAATTACGAAAACCTCACCACGGCCCTCTTTATCAAACATAAAAGGCTTTATGCAAAAACATCACCGCTATATCAATGACCACATGGATGTACATAAGTCGTACCCACAGAAGCATACATAGTGTGTATGTGCTCAAATATATGAAGTAAAATGACACTGAAAGATTGAATGCACAGCCCAAAAAGTGTTTGTTAGCTCTGTTGTTTAGGCTCTAAAACCTGTATAAATTTGCAACAATTGCTCCCACCACAATGGAAAACCTTTTGAGAAACCTATAGTGTGGCTGAAAACATAGCGCCAAAGGTGAATATTTATTGTCAGACAAGTACAAAAAACACTCCTTGATGTTCTTAGACCTGTGCAAAGAAAACTATGCACAAAAGTACTCCAACATGGCTCCAAAAATCATCCCAAATTTGCTACACCACAAGAGTATACCTTAGTGGCGAGAGATTTCCATGGTTGAGCGAGGTCTAGGGGGAATAGTGCTCGGATGGGTGACCTCCCGGGAAGTATCTGGAACCTCTATCTTCCTTGATCATTGAGGTCCTCCCTCGCATGCAACCAACGGTGCCAAGAGTAACTTCGGTGACTTGGATGACAAGGTATGCCAAGGTCTATGCCTGAGTCGCCACCTTAGTTGTAAGCCTTGGGTGGGTGGGCAGGTGCTCACTCACTCGCACAAAAGGAACAAAGCTTTTGGCTCGAAATGCTCTGATACCAATAAAGTATTTCGATGGCGATGCACCACAATGTGCTCTCCTTCTTTAGAGCTTGATGATGATATCCTCATATTAGAAAACCAAGCTCACAGCACCACATACAGTACTCCACACAAAGGCTACAGAATATGCAGAGTAAGAACAGTACATAGGGAGCACGAACACAGACTTCTTAGATGTTACAAATGCAATCAAACTTATAGTCTACATACCAGACATATTGAGGTACATTATCACTATGTGAAAGAGCGTCTTTATGCAAGAGATATTAATTTGGTATAAGTGCCTACACAAGATAATGTCGAAGACATATTCACCAAAGCTCTTCCACAAGAAAAGTTTGAAGCTTTTCTCAAAGTTCTAGGCTCCTTACCTTGTGGGGGCTAATCTATCAATCCCTTTATGTGTTCTGATCATTCGCTCCAAGGAGGTTTGTTACACTTATGTCTTCCTCGAGTACCTTTGATGTGAATCTTTTCCCTATACATGGGCACTTTTTACTCTAGTGCTCGATAGAAATTTTTTCCCCATCTCACCACATACATGATTCACTCATATGTGGTGGTACTTTGTAATTAGTGTTGAGATATCAAGCTCAACATGTGATGATCCAGGATGACACGTACCAGTTTTTCATTTCTCTGACATGTATAGTGGTCATACCGATATATGTCAGGGATACTTCATTGAGCTTTATTAGATTTATCTACCGAAAGTGATGGCACATTTGTTTCTTGCCAGCTCACTCATTCGCGGATATTAGGATTTTCCTTATGTACTGATCTTTATATATTGTACTTGTTGTATTCTTTTTTTTAGGTCATTCTTGTACATTCCTTTTATGTAATAGAAGAAGAAGAAGAAGAAGATCATTCTTCCTTGCCTCAATATGTGTGTGTGTTTCTCCTTGAGAGTGAGAGTGTGTGTGTGAGCTCTCTTCCTTATCTCCTTCCTCGTGACATGGTATCAGAGCCAGTGTGGCTGTAGAGAGCTCGTGGAGAAGGCGACGGTGAAGACTACGCTGCAAGGCGTGGAGAAAACGTGATTTCATAAACGGCCTCTGTTTGCTACGAAAATCATCGTGAAGGTAGAAGACCTCAAAATATTTTTGAAAGTTATCCCTTTAGGGTCACTGGTTTTTGTCACATCGAAGTTTCGGAGCCATCTCGACCTCCGTTTTGAGCCCGCAAGGTGGGGCCCACAGAAAAACCAGGTCAGTTTCAGAAGCTATAACTTGCGTTGTGTTCGGCGACACTCATATATTCCAGATCTAGAATTTCAAGCGATTCTATGTACTATTGATACACAAAAACTGTGTTTTTCTGAGATCAAACTGTCACGTCATAGTGCGACAGTGTTCAAGCAGAAGTGCTGCTTGTAGTGTTTTGCAGTGTTGTGAATTGTTGTAGAAATGGCAAACGTAGATGGAATGAGTCAGCTTATGAGCGATAAGCTGGACAAGAACAACTTCCATGCTTGGAGATTCAAAATGACGAATTTCCTGATGGGAAAAGGCTACTGGAAGTATATCGAAGGAGAGAATGAAAATGCTCCGCAGTTACCAGAAAGGAATCGGACTGCAAATCGGTTAAGAGCATATGAGGAATGGAATCAAGAAGCACGAAAGGTAATGTATTGGCTATCTATTAGCATACAGGATAGCATGATTGGACACATACATGATGCCAAGACTTCAAAAGAGGGTTGGAACAGCTTGGTCACCTTGTATGAGACTAATACAAAGGCACGGAAATTGCAACTCAAGAACGAGCTGTATACATTGGAAAAGAAGAGCATGACGGTAAGTGACTACACTCTTAAAATCAAAGGCATATGTGAGTCACTTGCATCTATTGGTGTGAGTGTAGATGATGATGATAAGGTGGAAGTGTGCCTTCGTGGTTTAGGAGCTGCATATAAGCAGTTCAGAACTTCTATACAGACCAGGGAAAATATTCCGAATTTTGCTGATCTGGTATCTATGCTTATTATTGAAGAAAAGAATCTTGGTGAGGACTCAAACTCCCAAGGAAAGCCCAGTTTTGAGCAGGTATTCTACTCTGGCAGAGGAAGAGGCAGAGGTAGAGGTTTTGGAAGTGGAAGAGGAAACAGTAACCAAGACCAAGGTCAACAACAGAATCATGCAAGAGGAAGAGGACAGTTTAGAGGCAGGGGGAGCCAAAGAGGTCGCAGAAATTTCCAAAGAAATGATTCAGGTAATGATAGTAAAGATGCTGGAATTGTGATAAACCTGGACACTTTGAACGTGATTGCAGGTTAAAGAATCAAAATAACAGAAGGCAGCAAAACAACTATGCATCCACAAGTGCAGATGATTCTAAGAAGCTGTTTATGGTTCAACATCACATGATGAATACGATGTCTGCTGGTGTTTCAAAATCAAATGATAATGTCTGGTATGTTGATTCAGGTGCTTCAAATCACATGACTAGTCATGCAGAATGGTTTAGTAGTTTGCAGAAAATGCCAGTTCCTGGATATGTTGAAACAGGTGATGATACATCGCATCCTATTGAGCATACAGGAAATGTAGCATTGTCTATGGGGGACGGGAAGGTAAAACATCTTGCTGATGTGTTGCATGTTCCAAATATAACAAAGAATCTGGTTTCTATTGGACAAATGGTTGACCAGGGATTACAAGTCAGGTTCAATGCTGATGGATTATATGTAGAAGAGTACAAGCAGGATGGACGATTGGTTGCCAAAGGAAACAAAGTGGGTAGGATGTTCACCTTAAATGTGAAGATTCCTGAAATGAATGCAGCCATGTTTGCAAAAGGTGAAGGAGTTATTGCAGATATAGAGATATGGCACAAACGGATTGGACATGCAAACTTGCAAAGGCTGAAAATCATGCAGTCAAAGGAGATTGTCCATGGACTACCAAATTTCAAAGTTGCAGAAATGCAAAAGGTATGTGCAGCATGTCAATTTGGTAAACAGTCAAGAGCATCATTTCCACATGACAAGCATGTTAGTGAGAATGTACTAGAAGTAGTACATACAGATGTTTGGGGTCTAGCAAAGACCACATCTATGGGTGGTTGCAGGTTTTATGTTACCTTCATTGATGATCATACACGCAAACTATGGGTATATTTCATGAAAGAGAAGAGTGAGGTGTTCACTCACTTCCAGAATTTTAAAGCTATGGTGGAAAAGCAGACAGGGAAGTACATTCAAACATTAAGATCTGATGGAGGAGGTGAATACATGTCAAATGAGTTCATCAATTTTCTAAAAAATCATGGAATTCGGCGTCAGTTTTCATGCAGGTACACACCACAACAGAATGGTGTTGCTGAACGCAAAAATAGACATATTGCAGAAATAGCAAGAGCCTTGATGGCTGAGAAGAATATGCCTCATTGTTATTGGGCAGAAGATGTGCATACTGTTGTATACATCATGAACAGAACTCCGACTACTGCTGTACATCAAGTTACACCTGAAGAGAAGTTTACAAGTAAAAAGCCAAACTTATCACATCTGAAAGTTTTTTGCTGTATTGCATATGTACATGTTCCATATGAGTTGAGGATGAAGCTTGATCCGAAAGCAGAAAAATGTGTCTTCATTGGATATTCCCTTGAGCAAAAGGGGTACAAATGTTATAACCCACTCACACGACAGGTGAAGGTGAGCAGAGATGTGGTATTTGATGAAATGTCAAGCTTCTATGCAGATGCCAAAGAAGGACTGAATCTTGAACCAAACGAAAAAGAAAATGCTGAAAAATCTAGTGCAGAATCTCAAGTTTTGAGTGGACCGGATGCATCACCAAGCAATAGTTCCAACTCAAATCCATGGAGTGGAAGATTGCGTGGAAATTTCAGTCCAGCAAATTCATCAAATACATCCAAGAAAGGTAAAGAAAAGCTTTTTGCTGGTAGTAAAACAGGTGCAGGTTTTGAAGATGTTGATGGAGATTCAAGTGGTTCAGAAAAGAGTATTGATGAGGAACTTGGATTGCCCTCTGTGAAGACTCCAGGAGTAAGAAGGGCACATGCAGATGATACAAGAAGAAGTGACCTAGGACCAAGAAGATCTGGGAGGATGCGTAATTCAGTGCAACGATTGACATATGATAGTTACATGGCTCGTCATTGTGCCTACATGACAAAGGTAATACAAGATGCTGAACCTTTTTGTTTTGAAGATGCAATTGGTAATATAGATTGGGAAAAAGCTATGGATGAGGAGATGGCTGCACTTATGGAAATGATACATGGAAGCTGGTTCCATTGCCACAAGGAAAGAAATCCATAGGCTGCAAATGGGTTTACAAGGTAAAGCTTAATGCTGATGGTAGCATAAGCAAGTATAAAGCACGATTGGTAGCTAAAGGTTATGCACAAACATATGGCATTGATTATGAGGAAACATTCAGCCCTGTAGCTAAAATGTCTACTGTCAGAACACTTGTTGCATTAGCTACAGCAAAAGGATGGACTTTGCATCAGATGGATGTGAAGAATGATTTCCTACATGGTGAGTTACAAGAAGAAGTATATATGGACCAGCCACAAGGATATGAAGATTCAAAACAACCACAATATGTTTGCAGGTTGCAAAAGGCTTTGTATGGGCTGAAGCAAGCCCCTCGTGCAGGGCATGCAAGGATTGCTGATTACTTAACCAGCATTGGGTTCTCTATGTGTGATGCAGATCACTCACTATATGCAAGGAAGGCTGATGATGGCATCACTATTGTGGCTATTTATGTTGATGACCTAATTGTAGGTGGTGATAATGAAGAAAGCATCAAAGAGGTAAAGAAACATCTTATGCAGGAATTCGACATGAAAGATCTTGGTGTGCTGCGCTATTTCTTGGGCATTGAGTCTATACATACAGAAACAGGTATATGGATGTCGCAAAGGCAATATGCCTTGAATATGCTGCAAAAGTATGGTATGGCTGATTGTAAGACAATTTCTATGCCATTAGATCAGAATTTGAAATTGGATACTACGTCAGGTGAAGCATTGGAAAATGCTACTATGTATAGGAAAATTGTGGGAAGTCTTATATATCTCACAATTACAAGGCCTAATCTAAGTTATACTGTTGGACTTGAAAGTCAGTTTATGAAGGTTCCCAGGAAGCCACATTTGGATGCTCTGAGGCGCACTCTACGTTATGTGAGTGCTACTTTGGATTATGCATTGTTTTATGAAGCTGGTGTGGAGTTGCAGATTCATGGATACACCGATGCAGATTGGGCTGTCAGTACTCCAGATAGAAGATCTACTAGTGGCTTTCTTTTCTCACTTGGAGGTGCAGCTATTACATGGAGCAGCAAGAAGCAACCCACTGTTGCTTTGTCGAGTACAGAGGCTGAGTATAGAGGTGTTGCAATGGCAGCATGTGAGGCATCATGGCTGGAGATGTTACTTGCAGATTTAGGTGTGGAAGTGCAAATGCCTATCACTATCTATTATGATAATCTTAGCAGCATACAATTAGCACGGAACCCTGTTTTCCATGCTAGAACAAAGCATATCGAGGTACATTATCACTTCATCAGAGAGAAGGTATTAGCAGGTGATATTGATCTTGCTTATGTGAGAACAGATGAGTAGGTTGCTGATATTTTCACCAAAGCACTTGGAGCTGAGAAGTTAAAGAAGTTTCGAGAGATGCTTGGATTACAGGATATGGCGTTGAGCTTGAGGGGGAGTGTTGAGATATCAAGCTCAACATGTGATGATCCAGGATGACACGTACCAGTTTTTCGTTTCTCTGACATGTATAGTGGTCATACCGATATATGTCAGGGATACTTCATTGAGCTTTATTAGATTTATCTACCGAGAGTGATGGCACATTTGTTTCTTGCCAGCTCACTCATTCGCGGATATTAGGATTTTCCTTATGTACTGATCTTTATATATTGCACTTGTTGTATTCTTGTTTTTAGGTCATTCTTGTACATTCCTTTTATGTAATAGAAGAAGAAGAAGAAGATCATTCTTCCTTGCCTCAATCTGTGTGTGTGCTTCTCCTTGAGAGTGAGAGTGTGTGTGTGAGCTCTCTTCCTTATCTCCTTCCTCGTGACAATTAGGGATATTTTTCAACTCTTACTTCAATTCTAAACATCGCCGATAGGTAGAGTTATTCCATCCATCCATCTTCTCCGTGTGTCTTGGTGCATTTTTGCTCCTTATGTGTGCTTCTCGTGTGTCTCTTGCACTTCTACACACACCCAAAAAGCCTTAGCTTCTATTTACATAAGTCGTGTTCTATAGCGATTCTTATCTTCAACCACTATTTGAAAGAATTTCTAAAATCAATCTTGTATGTGGGTCTATTATTTACAAAATAAATGGAAAATATAATCTCTCTATTTATTTCCAAATTCATCAACACCAAATGCATCCAAATATGTTCATGCTCTCATGAACCTTCAAGTGCTAAATCAAAGCACAAATCACATTAAAACCTCAATAGAATAAACTCCAATAATTCAACGTTCTATTAGTGATAACATGCTCCCTAGTTGAAAAAGCATCTAACCTCGGTTGATTAGAAAGAAAATAGCCATGGATGGCTAGTCACATGTCCCATCAATAAACATAATAAGCATGTTCCATGTAAGAACACATGCATGAAAATGGAAGATCGGAGTAATATATGTAGACATTAAATGATCATACTGAGCGGTTAGTGAAGTCCTATGGATCTATTGAGATTCTTCTATAAAATGATTCTCATATATTACCAGATATCAATGAGATTCAATACCTATGTGTATAGTATTGTGATCGATTATTTTCTCTGGTAAAAAACATTTCGTAATAATCTTCAAGAAAAGTAGGCTCTTCAGGAATACAAGTGAATGGTAGAATGTTGTTAACGATATTTTATGTCGATTTTTTGCACTAACTTGTCTTCATGGTGTCTAATAGAAGGTTGATTGCAGGTATGTTGGAAGGGAAAAGTGGGTGTTGTTGACGATAAGCCCCAATCGAATGAGCATGAATTGGAATGGTTCCACGGGTACAACACCTCCTCATGCTGCTCCACGACAACATCTTCAAGGTTCTTGAAGTTGATAGTGCTGACTATAGCAGGCATAATGCAAGAAGATGGGTAGCAGCACATGAAGCTAGATCAAAAGCACATTTCAACAGAAGTTTTTCTTGGTGGTTTTGTCCGTTTGTCTAAGGTTTGAAGGAGGAACAAAGAAGCAAGTTGCTAAGGGGAAGTTCCAATAGCTAAAGATCCTTATACCATTGTGGGATCTTGAATTGGGCACCTCTATCGACAAGTTTGTGAATATACTTGCATCCATTTTTGGCTTGAAACTTTTGATCAAAAGTCTAGAAAGATCGGGTTTGCAGTTGTAGCTGTCGTGAAAGTAAGGGAGTAGGACCACCAATCAAGGACGGATTTCAATACACAAAGTATTAGGTGGTTGGAATCACCAACATTCACAAGAATATGGTATAGGTGAAAAGATGTGAAGGAGTGCTAACCAAAGATGTGAAAGGGCATGGTAGTGATTCGAGTGGCTGAGAGTGAATTCCTCACAAAAAAGTGCAAGGTTGGTGGACAAGATACATTTTTCTTTCTTCCTTCTTGTTGCAGGTGGCCATCTACGTGAGACTAAATGTTCAAAGAGGAAGTCGTGCTAAATTCTTATCTCCATTGAATGAAGTTCCACCAAACATGGAGTCGTGTTGAGATCGCAAGGGTACAGAAAGGGTAGAATCAAAGATGATGGGCACCGGATGGAAGCAATTTTGAACCTACTCATGGGAAGAAGAATCAAGGTCATCTATCGTAGCTAATCATGCTTTTCGTAATAAGTAGAGGACATCCACGGAAATCAAGGTGCACTATTCAAGGATTGTACCATAGGAAGGGGGTACGCCCCATAACTCCGCATGAGGGGAATCAAAGGGGGGTCAATATGGAATTTGTTTTTTTTTTTTTGGGGGGGGGGGGGTGTGGTTTGTCGACGAAAGGAAGGGGTGGATTAGCTGTTTTTTTGGGTGTGTCTACTCTGTCAAAGGTAGGAGGAAATAAGTGTGGAGGGGTTATCTCGAGGAGATTGGGGGAACAAAAGGGGGGTTGTCCATTTGTGAGCTTCTTCGTTGGTTTTTGTGAAGGGAGCTTCCTTGTTGTGTAGGTACGAGAAGTCAGGGGAAAAGCTCTCACATTAACAGGGCAGGGGGAAACTGTACATGCTCTAGGGGGTGGCAAGCTACTTGCTCATTCTTAGCAAGGTCATCCTGGGGGAGTGTGTGGCAATAGCAGGCTGCCTTGTTATGTGGAAGGACGGGAATGACAACAAAGAGTTTGAAGCAGTATTCCCTTTCGCGCATCTTCATCGTTGGATAATCGGCCCTAGGGGAGGCAATAACAAAAGTTTGCTACCTCAATAATCATCCACTTGACATGGGTTATGATGAAGGCGTCATTGTGTGATGGATTAAAGATGTAGTGGATATGTGACATCCATGTACACCTATACTCATAGAATGCTAGGAACTCCAACTGAGACAAGCTCATTCTAAGGTGGCATGTGGATAAGCTTTTCACTTGGTAAGTACCTGCGTGAAGGCTCTGCGTCTATTCCATATCTACCCCTATTCTTTGAAATGGCCTTGGAAAGCACTGCTATGAACGAGAAACATTCTACTTCATGTACCTGAGGAGATCATGTGATCACATAACTGCAAACCTTGAGGGCTATGTTCAGTTTCTGGTTGGGAGCATGAAGTGAATTTTCTCTGTTGCTGATAGGTCTTTAACCCCAAGGGAAATTGCCTATGCACAATGATCTTTTGCTCGAACTTCTGATGTTAAGGCAACTTTGGTAAGCCTAAGTCCAACAAATTCAGCCCAATGTACTTGTGAAGGAGACGGGAAACGACCTACGCACATAGATGTCCAGCTCCCATGGTTACTCCTCACGGCCTTTCTCGCTCTTTACTCACATGCAAGTTACTCTCAAAAGCACCCACTCTCATACACAAATACCCATATGCGCTCGCTTTTCTGGTTCTCTCAAGCTCTCTCTCTCTCTCTCTCTCTCTCTCTCTCTCTCTCTCTCTCTCTCTCTCTCTCTCTCTCTCTCTCTCTCTCTCTCTCTACTCACTCCCAAGCTACTCCCAATAACACCCACTCTTATTATGCACAAATGCCCACACACGCTCACTTTTCCTTTTTTCTCAAGCTTTCTCACTTACGAACACTCAATTTCCCACACACCCTTTCACAAGCTCATGCACTCTCCTTTTTCCCCCTCCCTTACCCTCGCGCGTACTCTTACACACACCTGCTTGCTTTCTTTCTCATGCACTTTTCACCCACATACACTCATGCATAGACCCATGCACTTACACACATGCATGCACATATCATCTCACACACATACATCCCCCACACTACCCTTCCCTTTCCCGCTATTGCACACACTTCCGTACATACACACACACTCTCTCATACCCTTTCACCTACACGCTCACACACATATATTCACACACACACACTCCCACATGTACTTGCACGCACACTCTATCTCACCCTCTTCCACACCCTTTCGACCCCAATTGCATTTATCGACATCGAAACCGTATAGCAAGTCATGAGCAGAAGAGATTTCTAATTAATGATTAAGTGCCTGCCAAAACCTGGGACATAGATGAACTGAGAAGAAAAAAATTTCTGGCTCATGCTTCCTAGTAGATGGCCATATTTACATAAGTCCTGACAAAGTAAGGAATTTATTCCACTCCTCCAAAGATAGTAGCAACCTGTTATGGCCAAATGAGTAGACTAGACAAGAGCAAATAACTTCACACAAGCCAAGCAGAGAATCAGCAATAAGTCCAAGGTTCTAACTCGCAGTTATGTACCATATTATTTAGACAGATTGTACCTTGATGCAGACCTTTCCTTTAGGAAATAAGTGGAGTATATGTATTTTAACGGCAGCATGGTAGGTGTGTGTTTTGAGTAAAGTGAAAGTAACTATGTGCTTGACCTTCTGATATGACATGCTCCATCTTGGGTGAATAGAGGAGAGGAAAAGGAATTCTGAGAGCTCTAAGAGTAGCTCATCAAGGGTAGCTGAGATTGAATCAAAGCAAAGATAGAAAATCAAGGACTGCTTTGATCGTTGACAAACCTCGAGGCTCTGAGGGATATCTAGCAGCTCGTGGAGGAGCTTTCTTGGGCAAGAGTTCCTAATTCCAGCATTCTATTGCTATGGAAGGAGGCAGCATGAATCAAGAGCTGGCTAGTATCCATTAAAAAAAAATCGAAGAGGAGCAACAAATGGAGAGAGCATAGGTGCTAAACTTCTTTTCTAACTAGTGATAAAGGAGGAAATTCAAGAAGGTACAAGCAAAAGGAGCTCAGTACTACTTCGAATGTGTGGATAGTGTTGATCTGATGCTCACAATTTTTGGAAGCTGTCATGACCTCCTTCCTTGCTTCAGAAGGCTTGTGGGACACACGAATCCTTAGTATGTTCGCTCTCCAAGTTGTCTGGAGCTCCAACACATCTTCGAAGTATTTGTAGCTACAATATTCACAATTCAAGAAGTATGATTTATCAGGTTTGTGTGAACGTTGCAGTGTTGAGAACTGAGATGCATCAGGTTTTTGTGGATGTAACAGTGCTAGTTGAGATTGAGATTGCATAACGTTGGTTGGCTAATTTTGGCTTGCAAGTCTATTGACATCATGGAATGATATTTGTACACATGTTGATGGCACTTTTATTGCATTCCTGCAAATGATCAAAAGGATTGTCTCTTTGTTTGCTACAATTGCACTCGACATTTTTGCTCACAGTATTCTTGCACCGAGCATTTAGCGTGGAAAAGGGGAGCACCAGAGTGAGTGCTTAACATGTGAAGGGAAATCTAAAGCCATTCAAAATCTTAGGATCTAGGCATTGAATTGTGGAAGTGTGGTATTATTTGATACACCTCCTAATCTCGAACTTGCTGAGAGGAAGTTTGCATAGTTTGAAAAGAAAGAAGACTAGATAACTCATCTGGGTGCACCATTTGCAATTTTGCATTGAATACTCAACATTAGAAGGAAAATAATGATTATGAGCAGAAGATGGTTGATTTAGAAGCTAAAGTCATAATTATGGCTATCATTGCCTCTACTATGAAGAGGTTTCAGTGAAACGTTTGACCTTTGGGGTTTTGCTACAATCAATGCAAGCTGCAGTGCTTAAGTAAGAAAGGTTTCTTCTTATTTGTATTCATACATGGTGTCTTCCTAGTTGCTATCTTTGTTTTCTTCATTGCACAGTTGCAAGAAACGCTTTAGATGTGTGACTTGATTCCAAGAATTGAATAAGCTATTCTTGTTGTTGGCCTGAGGGAAGCAATAGAATAAATATGTGATTGTGCCTAGAGAAATCAGATATCTAGGTTTGACAGGTGATTAAGAAAGATGGTCACTCTTTATTGAAAAGGACCTATTGTTTCGGATTCAGCTTGCTGAATGTTTTATATTATTTGGTAATTTTGTCTTTTTTTTTATATATTAGGTTACTATCTGAAAGAACATACCGATTTCGTGGTTTTGTTAGTTGCATCTTTTTCAAAACATGTCTGATTATATGTAGTTGATTGAGTAGATGAATTTGGGTGGTTACGTGCACATTATGAGTGACTGAGTATGTCTGAATGGCTCTCAGTCTGAACATGAGGGTTTGAATTTTTTTCAAATATAGTGAGTATCTATGAGTTTGAGTGAGGTTATTTGAGCGTGAGACTGTGATTGTGGGAAGGTGTGACTTAAATTCTATGTGCGTTTGGAGAGCTAGTTTAAGAGTCAGCTTGTGTGTGCAAGCATGAGTGCATATGCCTTTGTGTGTTTGGGTATGCAAGTGTTTAGTTGCATAAGTGGAAGAGAGTGTGGGGGCTGGTGGTGTGTGTGTCAGTGGGAAAGTGAAGAAAAGAGAAGGTAAGTTTTGTTGTATGTGTAAGTGTTTTCTTGAGATAGAAAGAGAGGGTGTGAATGTATATTAGAGAGAGAGAGAGAGAGATTAAAGGAAACATCGAGAGTACCTAATAGCGAGGCTGAAAGGGTGTGTGCTGGAGTATGTGTATTTGGGTGAGTTTGATTGAGATATGGGGGGGTGAGAATTGAGAAGTTGGAGAATTAGTGAGCTAGATTGAAGAATAGTCAGGAAGGGAGAGAAACTTAGTGTGAGGTAGAAGAAAGGAAATAAGACGAATGCGAGTGCATTTGTGCATGTTCGTGAGCCTAGGATAAGAAAAGGGTTCCCAAAATTAGAAATCTAAGCACTGTAGTTGTAAGAAAACACCTTCTTTGTGACTTCATAAAAGACATTCCTTTGGCATGCCCAATGGGACTTGCTTAGCATATCTCATAGAGATTGATACAAGTTCGCTTGGTGCCCCAATCTTGTGGCATAGCCATTCGGCCCCACAGTTGCTTTGATCCTTGGAAAAAATGGTGCAATGAAGAGAAGTTTGGGGTTTTCAAAAGACTGATGCGAGCTCGATGAATGCTGGATGGACCAATAGATAGATTGAATTTGGCTGAACAATGAGACATCACATGAACACACATACTCAGTTTGGACCTATATCAAATTATGTTGGATGCTAATGTTGTGAGCAGATTGGGCATATTGCCAAATTTGGCCCTAGAGTGTCAAGTCCTTTGGACTTTGTTCCTATGTGCAAAGATTGTGGAAAGAGGAGTTTATATGAGCATACATGCGAGGTGAAAGGAATCTCTATTGGGAAGGATAGAGGAAAGGAAACTTGTTCAGCTTTCTCTTCTCTCCATGTGGATGTCAAAAACAATGAAGCGTATCTGGGAGCTGGGACCTCAAAGATGGCGAGGGGCATCTCCAAGATGATACAACCGATCAACGTGACCAATAGCTTTGAGAAGCTATAGATAGATAAGGACATTGGATGTGCAAGCAAAGATGAGGTCAACGAGCCTCAAGATAAAGTCTTAGCAAGGCTCATGGAAAGTCTACAATGTCAAGTAAATTGGATACGTGAGGAGCGAGACAATGACAGGACCAAGATGGAGAGATTAGAAAAGTCAAGCTGAAATAAAGGAGTTCTCAAGGAAATGGAAGGGGAAGGTGGCATCCATGGAAGGCAAAAACAAAGACTTGAAAAGGGAAAAAAAAAACTAAGGAAGGAAATTGAAAGACTTCAGAGTCGAAAAGTTTTTAGGAAGGGTATGGACATAGGAAGAGAGGAACTTGAGATTAATTCTGGTTTAGTGGTAGTAGATTGCTATGGGCTTACAATCAAAGATGAGTTTCAACAAGATGAGGATTATTTGATGAAGAGGATTGAACGAGGAGAACGAGAAATCATGAGAGTGCAAGAAGTTATCTACAGGTATAGTGATCAAGCGGAAATTCTTGGAAGCAGCAATACTTACCAAAACTCTAATCATTGGCAACTTAGCCACAGGTGAAAAAGTTTCTTCATAGTCCACTCCATGGGTTTGAGCAAACCCTTTTGCCACTAATCTTGACTTGTACTTGTTTATAGAACCATCTGAATTCTTCTTTATTTTATATATCCACCTGGATCCTATTATCTTCATGCTTGGCTTCTTGGGAACCAAATCCCAAGTATTGTTCTCCTTAAGTGCTTCAACTTCTTCCTGCATGGCTTCTCTCCATTCTTTCTTCTTATTGGCCTCTTCAAATGAAGAAGGTTCTTTTGTCATAGAGTCTTTAGTGATATACACAGAATGCTTGGTGACTAATGATGTGTCATAGCCATACCTTACATGCTTTTTACTTTCCCTCTGAGATCCCTCGAGTGCTTGATTGGAGGACTCTGGAATGTCTTCCAATTTCTTGAACTTGTTCTTGCCTCTTGAATTCCAAGCTTTGAAATCAATCTGCTCTTCATCCTCTGAATTGATATTGATCTTCTTGAGTGATAGTTGGAATTTCATAAGGTAACATGACCTTTCTGCAATCATCTTCAAATCATGAATTATTTTCATCAAAAACTACATCCCTACTAACTATAAATCCTTTGTTAGAGGGATTTTATAGCCTATAACCCTTCTGGTTTTGGTCATACCCAATAAATATACACTTTTTAGCTTTGGGATCAAGCTTCCCTCTAACCTACGAGGGTATATGTGCATAAGCAATGCACCCAAAGATTTTGCAATGGTCTAATTAGGGTTTCCTACCATTCCATGCTTCATAGGGTGTCATTACATCCAAGGATTTGGATGGGAGCATGTTAACCAAGTATGTGGCTGTGGAAACAACCTCTCCCCATAGGTAGTTGGGTAGTTTCTTCTCATTCAACATTGACCTTGCAGCTTCTACTATCAAGCTATTCCTTCTCTATGCCAATCCATTTAGTTCAGGAGTATACCTTGTTGTGACTTCTCTTTTTATACCTCTGTCCTATAAGAATGACTCAAATTCATGTGAGAAATACTCACCATCTCCATCAGATCTGATCCTCTTCAAGCTTCTACCTGTTTGGTTCTCAACTAATGCCAAATACTTTTTGAAACATGTAAATACTTCATCCTTATGCTTCATGAAGTAAAGAATTGTCTATCTACTGTAATCATCTATGAATGAAACATAGTACGTTGAATCTGAGATTGATGGATCTTTTTTGGGACCCCACACATCAGTGTGTACAAGCTCCAAGTAGTCTTCATACATGTACCCCTTTTTGTTGAATGGTTGCTTGTGAGCTTTGCCGAATTGGCATGCTCCATACTTGTATATCATGTGTTTCTTAGTTGATCCCTACATATTTGTTTTAGTGTTCTTTCTCCTATATGTCCTAGCCTTTTGTGCCATATCTCTAGTTTAGATAGGGTTTGATCTTTATAATTGAAGACTACTATGTTTCTGGTGTCTTCAATCTCAAATGTAAAGAGTTTACCAGATTTCTCACCTTTTGAGATCCTCTTGAATCCTTGTTGAGGATCTTCCACATATGCTCCATGCCTTGTGAATCTAACCTATAAGCCTTTATCAACAATTTGTACAACAGTGATTAGGTTCTTTGTTATGGTTGGTACATATAGGACCTTACTTAAGAGGTTCATGTTACCATCGAAAGCTTTGACATTTCCAATTTTCTTGACAGAGTGTCTAGTGTCATCACTTGTCTACACTTCATGCTTCCCTTTGGGTTCTTCAAGATCAGATAGCAATGCTACATTTCCAGCCACATGATTTGAACAAATTGAATCAAAAGAGAAAAGATGCTCATCATCTTTACCTTGCTTGGATGTCATGTTCATGATGAGTAGAGAGTCTTATTGGCCTTCTGTGTCGTTGTTATAGTCTCTTCTTCCTCTGAAACCACCTTGATAATTGTTGTTGTTGTAGCCTTGGTTGTAGTTGTGATTTTAATTGCTTCCTCCATTGTTGAATCTATCTCTAGATTGTCCATAACTCCCTCTATGCAAGCCTCTTCCCCTTTGATTCCTTGTATTCTTGAAGCATTCTTCTGTGTTGTGGTTGGTAAGGCCACAAACGTTGCGAGGTGGAGTTACTTCGGTCCAATTTGTCAATGAATGATGGAAATCCATCTCCCATCTTGCTTGTTGTTGCTCTGATACCACTGTTGGAGGAGATGGTGGATAGTCTTCAGAGATGAAGTGGTGTTGCTTAAACCTGCTTCACACCTGCCAAGAATAATTGTTGGAGAGTGTAGTGGGCCTCTTTAGCTTGATAATGATCATAAATAATCACCTATGTTGTTTGGAACATGATCCACTAATAAATGGATCAAAACATATAGATAGGAATTTAATCCAAGTTCATAGACTTGCTATTTTAGTCTCTACACCTATTTAGTATTTTGAACAGTGCTCTGAGCATGATAGCAGTTAGTCTAATTCCTTTTGATGATGTCTAATTAGCTTAAACAGCTACCAATCATGAGTGATTTCAACAAAAAAATGAATATCATGCTAAATATGATGTTTAGAAAATCATAGGAGTGTCCTGACATTTTTGGGATGCATCAACCGATAGACCAGAGAGTAAAGAAATAATAATATCTCATGATTCAAAGAAGCAATGATAATGAGATTTTGTAGCTATAAAGTAGACAATATAGTGAATCTATGATGCTTCAAATCACAACAAATGATCAACCATACATTGAGAACAAGCTCCGAGAAGTTCACTGTACTGATGTAGTCATGGTAGAGAAGTGAAGTGAAGATGTAATGAAAATATATGTATTAGATCATACACAAATACAATGTCATTGGTAACAATGTATTGCACAATGTTAGAAGAGTGATTGAGCTATGAAGTGATCTCTCAAATCACAATGTATCACTTTCAATTGATCTCCTGAAGTTGAGATGTCACATGGGTCATTTGATCCTCTTTTTATAGTTGATTTTGGAGAGAATCTTTTGAATTCAAATTCAAAGGTCCACCTAAAATTAAATCCTAAATTATAGGATATATTCTCTCATCAATCAACTACCAAATGAATCTAGATTTGATGCTTTCTAAATCCTTGTGGAAGTAAGGTTCTTTTACAAAGGTAAATTTAGTTGATTTTACAAGGGATTGATCATATAAGGTTCCATGAGAAATATACTAATCATCCAAGCATGTGGGCTTGGATTCTCTTGCACCAACACAATATTCACAATTCAAGAAGTATGATTTATGAAGTTTGTGTGAACGTTGCAGTGCTGAGAACTGAGATGCATGAGGTTTTTGTGGATGTAAGAGTGCTAGATGAGATTGAGATCGCATAATGTTGGCTGGCTAATTTCGGCTTGCAAGTCTATTGACATCATAGAATGATATTTTTACACATGTTCAAGGCACTTTTACTACATTCTTGCATTTGGAAGGATTGTATCTTTATCTGCTACAATTGCACTGGATATTTTTGTTCACAGTATTCTTGCATCGAGCATTTAGCAAGAAAAAGGGGAGCACCAGAGTGAGTGCTTAACTTGTGAAGGGAAATCTAAAGCCATTCAAAATCTTAGGATCTAGGCATTGAATTGTGGAATTGTGGTATTATCTAATACACCTCCTAAGCCCGAACTTACTGAGAGGAAGCTTGCATAGATTGAAAAGAAAGAAGACTGGATAACTCATCTGGGTGCACCATTTGCAATTTTCCATCGAATACTGGACATTAGAAGGAAAATAACAATTATGAGCAAAAGATGGTTGATTTAGAAGTTGAAGCCATAGTTGTGGTTATCATTGCCTCTGCTATGAAGAGGTTTGAGTGAACTGTTCGACCTTTGGGGTTTCACTGCAATCAACGCAAGCTGAAGTGCTTAAGTAAGAAAGGTTTCTTTATCGATTTCAGCACTAGCCGAGATTGACTTGGTTGTCAAATTTGTTGCATATATACAATTCATGATCTCTCAAATGGCGATGTTATTATCACTTTTGGTATTCTATATCATGGAATGTATAAGCTCATTTTATGCAAAATTTGTGAATTATTCAGCATGTGCAATTCATGATTCTTAGGCTATCTCAGATGCAAAGCTTCGACATGCACAATTTGGTCATCTAAAATTTTCTAGTTTTCTTTGCCTCCAAAAGTCTAAAATGGTGTCCTCTATGCCCAAACTTGAGATATCTTCTAAACATGTATGTGAAGGTTGAATTTTGGAGAAAATACAGTGTTCCACCTTCCCAAATGATCGTTTAGTTAGAGCTACTCATAAGATGCAGTTCATTCACATTGTCATTTGGGAATTATATACACTTCATGACTTTCATTGATGAATTTTCCAAGCATGCATGTGTTTATCCATTGAAAGCAAAGTCTGAAGTGCTTATGTGCTTTAAACAGTTCTTTCTTATGGTGAAAAATCTATTAGCATGCAAAATGGGCACCCTACAAGGGAGAGAATATATGTCTTCTGAGTTTAATGAATTTTTGGATAAGCATGGGATAAAACTAGTCAAAAGTCAAGCTTTACTACATAACTTGAGGTTGTTATGTGTGCAGCATATGTACTAAAATGGTGTCCCACCAAAGCATTGTAGTTAATTGCTCCATATGAGGCTTGACATGCTCACAAGCCATCTATTGCCTCATCTGTATATTTTTGGTTGTTTGGCATATGCATTATCGCATGAACAAGAACATAGAAAATTGGATGATAAGTCTGTGAAATGTATTTTTGTAGGGTACATTTATGAAAGCAAAGCCTATCGTTTATATCATCCACAATCTAAACACATTTTGGTTAGCCATGATGTTATTTTTGTGGAAGATGCAATTCAACCCTTACATTCATGTACAAACGAGACATCGATTAACTCAAAAGATGTGTATGTCACTTTACTTCCGTTTTTTTATAGGTGTACAATCTAGTGCTGGTCTAAACGAGGCAATTTCGTAGCCTTTACAAGTTCTAAATGATGGTGCATATCATTTTGTTTCTTATGCATATTTGCATGATGCACTTATTGATGAGAGAGCTGACATATAGAACACAAAAATTATGCCTAAATGGCTAGTGTAGACTTTGAGAAATAGCAAATTAGATACACATTTTTCATATCGTACTTGTTCAAGCTCTCATAGTGCTTCCTTTGCATCAGATTGTTGTGCAATGGCTATGAGAATGAGATGGTTGTTCTGCAATCAAATATGATGCTATTATGAAGAATAGTGCTTGGTCTTTATGTGATTTGTCTCTGAGAAAAAAGACCATTGGCAAAAAATGGATATACAAGATGAAATGTAAGCCTAGCGGAATAGTTGATATGTATAAGGCTAGGCTTGTGGCCAAAGTTTATCATCAAGAGAGAGGCATTGATTTTGATGAGACCTTTGCTCCCCTAGGGGGATTTGTCGATATATTTTGGCAGTTATGTGTGTGAACACACTTATGAATGTCGGGCACTTTTTTCCCTCTTTAAAATGCTTTTTCCCTCATCTTTTATATACACCTATAACCGTAACAAGTGACTTATCTTTTGTATACTTAGTTGGTAATACATTTGTGTTGTGTTGTTCTCCAAGCTTCTTTTTCTTACTTGTGTTGTTCGTGTGCTTCCATAGACCTCAATCTCTAACAAAATCAACCCTCTAACAAACACATCCATGCTCAATCCATCCAAATATGTTCTTGGCCTCAAGAACCTTCACTTGCTAAATCAAAACACAAATCACATCAAAACCTCACTGAAATAATCTCCAATAATTCAACATTCCATTATTGATAGCAGAGAAACTTTCCTGAGGGAATCTCAATAAACTCAAATGATTCTCTGAGGGAACTTGGACCCTTTAAATCCATGTATTCTACCAGTTGGACCTATACTTTTACAACATCTCCCTACTTGTACCTGCTACTAAACATGTTGGGAGAGATGGTTGGATGCACTCAGGAGATTGAGTTGAAGCTGCTAGACCTGCTTTGCTCCAGCCCTCCTTTGCTTCAGATATACTTAGTACACTTGATTAGCTTCCAAATGATACCAAGAAAGCATATATGTACTTTGCAAATGATATGTGTAATGATCAAATCAAAACACACTACTTGAGACTTCAAGAATCCAAGAAAACTTGCTAATTTGGTATTGACACCTGCTCAGTCTTTCACTCAGTATGACCAGCACACTTACAATTGATCAAATTCCTTCTGGACATATTAAATTAGCTTAGCAAGCTACCATTTGCAAGTGGAATGAAATAAAAGGATAAACTACACACTGAGAAATCACTTTAGCAAAATTATATGTACCCCCGACTTTTTAGGAGCTTTGCAGAAGAATACCAGAGGTCACTTCGAGCGAGATTTCTCCGAGATGGAAGATCCAATGAACTTGAAGTTTTGTAGGCATGTAGAAGACTTTGAGCTTATCCAATGTGCTTTGAATCACTTGATTTGAATAAGTAGATCCTGAGATATGCCCTGTTGAAGTTGACAGACTTGGAGATGATGACTCAGAGAAAACAGAGATAATGAATGTGTATACTTCTATTGATTGATGTAGTTGTACAATCTCATTAGCATGACAAGCATAGCTAAATGAGGTGTTGTGGTGTAGGCTATGAAGTAGCACTAACACACACAGAGTTACATTGGTAGAATGCCTCGGTGAGGGAGCTCAATTGGACTAGCTAACCCGCGATTTTTTACATTGACTTTTATAGAAGTTGAGTTGAGATTTGAATTTGAATTCAAATTCAAATCTCCTATAATCACTCCTCTAAAGGTAGGGAGATATTCTCTCCAGTTACACCATCTAATTTCCATGACTTAATCAAGTAGGTGTGTGTTCATAAATGACAAGTCACTAAGACTTTTACAATGAAAGTAAAAAGATAATAAATCATAGGTATGGGTTCCTATGCTCTTCCCTTCAAGTGAAGCCTTGATGAGAATTGTCCAAGCTAATCTTCTAAAATTCCAAGCCAAATGTGAAGGCTTGAAATGCACCAACAGCTCCCCCTCAAGCCAAGCACTTTGGCTTAAGTCTTCATTTTTAATCTTCAATCACATCCTGCAATCCAATCATGGATTTGAATCTGCATAACTTGTTTCCATCCAATGCTTTAGTGAGTAAATCTGCACATTGCATATTAGTAGACACATAAGTCAATTGAATGTCTTTGCTTAGCAATTTTTCTCTCACATAGTGGTAATGAACCTCTATGTGTTTTGTCCTAGCATGATATATTGGATTAGCTGCAAGGTGAAGAGAGCTTGTGTTATCTCCAAAGATGATTGGAGGCCTAGTGTATAGGCCTAGCTCTGTATACAAAAGCTTTAACCAGATAGCTTCTTGAGTGGCATTGGCAAGCCCTCTATACTCTGCTTCAGTGGATGACAATGCCACTGTAGGTTGCTTCTTGGCTGACCAAGAAATAGGTTTATCTCCTGCAAAGCAAATGTAACCTGATGTGCTCCTCCTATCATCCTTGCATCCTGCCCAATCTGCATTTGAGTATACTTTAATGTCAATATCTGATGTATAAGGAAAGTACAAACCATGGTTCTGAGTTCCCTTCAAATACTTCAAGATCTTCTTTGCTGCCTCTAGGTGAGGTACCCTTGGTTTGTGCATGAATTGGCTTAGCACACTTACTCCATATGCTATATCAATTCTTGTCAAGGTAGCATAATTCAAACTTCCTACCATGCTTTGATATCCTATAATGTCTTGTATTTCATCCCCTTCATGAGCACTAAGCTTTAGGTTGACCTCCATTGGAGTAGTTGAGACTTTAGCATCCTGCAAGCCAAACTTCTTGACCATATCCTGTACATACTTCTTTTGAGTGATATATATACCTGAGTTGGTGTAGACTAACTCAAGACCTAAGAAGTACTTCAATAATCCAAGATCATTGATCTTGAATTCCTTCATCATCTGTCCTTTGATGTGTATAATCCCATTGACATCATTGCCTGTAATGATGATGTCATCAACATAAACACACAAATAGATTACCTCTGTACTGCTTCTCTTTATGAACAGAGAAGTATCAGCTTTGCTCATCACAAATCCTTGGTCTTGGAGGTAGGTTGTCAACCTGTAGTTCCATGCTCTAGGTGCCTTCTTCAAACCATATAGAGCCTTCTTCAATTTACAAACATAATTTACCTTCTTGGGATCTTCATAGCCAGGTGGTTGTGACATGTAGACTTCTTCAGATATCCATCCATTCAAGAAAGCATTCTTGATATCTAATTGGTACATGTTCCAATTCTTGGATGCAGCTACACTCACCAATATTCTGATAGTTGGCATCTTAGCCACAGGAGAAAATGTCTCCTCATAATCAATGCCTTGGGTTTGTGCAAAACCCTTGGCAACCAACCTAGCTTTGTACCTGTTTATTGTTCCATCAGAATTCCTCTTTAGCTTGTAGATCCATCTGGATCCTATCACCTTCATAGTGTCCTTCTTGGGTACCAAGTCCCAAGTATCACTCTCCTTGAGAGCTTCCATTTCTTCATACATGGCTCCTTTCCATTCTGGTTTGGTAATTGCTTCTTCATAGGTACCTGGTTCTTCATTTAACAAATCCTTTGCAAGATATACAGAATGTTTAGTTACAAGTGATGTATCATACCCATATCTGATAGGCTTCTTACTTTCTCTCTGAGATCTCCTCATAGCTTGAGTTGAGGATTCTGGTATATCCTCTAGCTTCTTCATCTTCATCTTTCCTTTGGACTTCCATGCCTTGAATTCCTCAAGGTTAATTGTATCATCATCATCTGAGCTTGAGTCTTCTTTCTGGATTGGTTCCTCCTTGGTAAGCCTTGGAAAATCTTCTTCCATGTCATAAGGTAGATAACTTTCCTGCATTCATTCTCATACCATGAGTCATTCTCATCAAAGATGACATCTCTGCTTACCTTGAAGCCTTTGTTTGTTGGGTTGTAGAATCTGTATCCCTTTTGGTTCAAATCATAACCAATGAAGATACATTTTTCAGCTTTAGGGTCTAGCTTTCCCCTTACCTGTGAGGGAATATGCACATATGCTACACAACCAAAGATTTTGCAATGATCCAGAGAAGGTCTCTTACCATGCCAAGCTTCATATGGTGTCATACCATCAAGTGATTTGGATTGCAACCTGTTTATGAGATAGGTGGAAGTGGATACACCTTCTGCCCAAAGATAATTTGGCAGCTTTTTTTCATTAAGCATAGACCTAGTTGTTTCTACTATGAGTCTATTCCTTCTTTCAGCTACTCCATTTTGTTCAGGTGAGTACTTTGTGGTTATCTCCCTTTTGATGCCTCTTTCCTGCAAGAAATCTTCAAACTCATTGGAGAAGTACTCTCCTCCACCATCTGACCTTAGCCTTTTCAAGCTTCTTCCTGTTTGATTTTCAACAAGTGCAAGATACCTCTTGAAACAATTAAACACTTCATCTTTATGTTTCATAAAGTATAAGATAGTCCACCTGCTATAGTCATCAATGAAGTACACATAGTACCTTGAACCTGAAATGGAGGGATCCTTGCTAGGTCCCCAAACATCTGTGTGTACCAAGTCTAGGTAGTCTTTATGCATGAAACCTTTCCTTGAATAGGGCAACCTGTGAGACTTACCAAACTGACAAGCACCACACTTGTAAATCATGTGTTGCTTGGATACATTAGGTATCCCAAGCACACATTGATCCCTGCACATTTGCTTTAGGGTTCTTTCACCTATGTGACCTAACCTCTTGTGCCATATTTCTAACTCTGAAAGTGTTTGATCCTTGTAATTATATAAAGCAATGTTCTTGGTGTCTTCTAGCTCAAAAGTAAACAATCTACCTAATTTCTCCCCTTTGGCAATTCTTTTGAAACCATGTCTTGGGTCTTCCACATATGCTCCATGTTGAGTGAACCTGACCTGCAAACCTTTCTCCACAATCTGACCAACACTCATTAGATTCTTGGTGATGGTTGGTACATAGAGTACCCTACTCAATAGGTTCTGGTTACCATCACATGTCTTTACATTTCCAATCTTAACAACAGAATGTTTAGTATCATCACCTATCTGTACCTGATGTTTGCCCTTGGGTTCTTCCAAATCAGAGAGTAGTGCCACATTGCCAGCTACATGGTTAGAACATCCTGAATCAATATAAAATAAATGATCATCATTTGTACCTGCCTTGGAGGTCATATTCATGATCAATAGGGAGTCATCTTGCTCCTCTGTGTAGTTGTTGTAATCCCTTCTATTTCTGAATCCACCTTGATAATTACCATTGTGGTTGTGGTTGTAATTGTTGTTGTAATTATTGTTGTATCCATTGTAGCCTTGGTGTTGGTTGAACCTGCCTCTCCCTTGAGAGTATCCACCTCTTTGATAGCCTCTTCCTCTCCGATTCTTGTAGTTCTTGTAGCATTCATCTGTGGTATGATTGGACAATCCACAAATGTTGCATGGTGATGAGTTGTAGGGTCTCCCCCTACCTGACTTGCCTCCTCTGCCTCTTCCTCTTGAGGGTCTACCTCTCCCTGCATAGTTTGCTTGGGAGGTAGAACCTTCTTCATCAACCTTCTTACTTTTACTTTTATCTTTAACCTTCTTATCAGTATATAGAGCAGAGGGGTTGTTACCTTTTGATTGATCTCCTGCCTTTGTAAACTTTGCTTCATGTGTGAATAGTTGGCCCATGAGTGTTGTGAGATCTGGGGTATGCATGTCCATGTAGAGGTCCATTGCAGTGGTGAAGCTTTCCCACTTATCATCTGCCTTGAGTCCATTTGTTACTTGCCTGACTATTTGCTCCTCTTCAATCTCCTCTCCAATGCTTGCTAATTGGTCTGCCACATCTTTAATCTTGGTCACATACTCTGAGACTGATTGCTTGGGCTGCTTCCTAAGGGTTGTGAATTCAATCCACAGTTGATTCTTCCTGGCCCTTGTGTTGGAAGAGAAATATGTTGACAGAGTTTCCCAAGTCTCTTGGGAAGTCTTACAGTTCCTTATATGAGGTAAAAGGAAATCAGATATAGATTTAAGAAGGTAAGACCTTGCCAAAGCATCTTTTGCACACCATTTGTTGATCCTCTCTTGTTCATCCTTGGTGGGTAGTCCTCTAGCTTTGAATGAGGGCAATTCCTCATCTCCTGATATGTATCCAAATAAGCTTCTTCCTTGTAGATAGGTCTTCATCCTTAGAGACCAAGCTTGGTAATTTTTCCTGTCCAATTTGTCAATGAATGAAGGAAAACCATCTCCCATGTTTACCTTATTGGCTCTGATACCACTGTTGGGAGAGATGGTTGGATGCACTCAGGAGATTGAATTGAAGCTGCTAGACCTGCTTTGCTCCAGCCCTCCTTTGCTTCAGATATACTTAGTACACTTGATTAGCTTCCAAATGATACCAAGAAAGCATATATGTACTTTGCAAATGATATGTGTAATGATCAAATCAAAACAGACTACTTGAGACTTCAAGAATCCAAGAAAACTTGCTAATTTGGTATTGACACTTGCTCAGTCTTTCACTCAGTATGACCAGCACACTTACAATTGATCAAATTCCTTCTGGACATATTAAATTAGCTTAGCAAGCTACCATTTGCAAGTGTAATGAAATAAAAGGATAAACTACACACTGAGAAATCACTTTAGCAAAATTATATGTACCCCCGACTTTTTAGGAGCTCTGCAGAAGAATACCAGAGGTCACTTCGAGCGAGATTTCTCCGAGATGGCTGATCCAATGACCTTGAAATTTTGTAGGCATGTAGAAGACTTTGAGCTGAATCCAATGTGCTTTGAATCACTTGATTTGAATAAGTAAATCCTGAGATATGCCCTGTTGAAGTTGACAGACTTGGAGATGATGACTCAGAGAAAACAGAGATAATGAATGTGTATACTTCTATTGATTGATGTAGTTGTACAATCTCATTAGCATGACAAGCATAGCTAAATGAGGTGTTGTGGTGTAGGCTATGAAGTAGCACTAACACACACAGAGTTACAATGGTAGAATGCCTCGGGGAGTGAGATCAATTGGACTAGCTAACCCGCGATTTTTTACATTGACTTTTATAGAAGTTGAGTTGAGATTTGAATTTGAATTCAAATTCAAATCTCCTATAATCACTCCTCTAAAGGTAGGGAGATATTCTCTCCAGTTACACCATCTAATTTCCACGACTTAATCAAGTAGGTGTGTGTTCATAAATGACAAGTCACTAAGACTTTTACAATGAAAGTAAAAAGATAATAAATCATAGGTATGGGTTCCTATGCTCTTCCCTTCAAGTGAAGCCTTGATGAGAATTGTCCAAGCTAATCTTCCAAAATTCCAAGCCAAATGTGAAGGCTTGAATGCACCAACAAAACACGAAGATCATGATGGAAAAAGGTTGAATATGTATAAAAATCACTTCAAGAACTCAAGAAAGTGCTCAATAACACCTTCATTAAGGTATCTTAGTAGCTCTCCTAAGCTTTAAGCTTCAATGGAGACCTTGAATAGCAACAAAATCCCCAAAAATAGTGCCAAAAGTTGTTATGGATTTGCTAGCTCAAAGCACAAATAGCTACTAGTAGTGTAAATCAACGTAAATGTTTATGGAGTGGAACTTCAAACAATAGCACTTGAAGAAGGATCGACCCACACACAATCAAATAGTAAGAAACATGTGATTAAAGCATGAAAAAACACTTCCCGGAGGTAGAGATGGGGTTGAGACACTTCAAGAATACCATGAAACGTCCAAATGAAGAATGAAATGCAAGACAAGAGCTAAGAAGGAAAACGCACAAATTTTAACTCTTTTTCATTAAAAAAGAGACTTACAATTAGGGTTTTTGTCCTTTATACTTATGGATATGACCCTTTTTACATGAGTTTTGGAAAAAAAAATTAATAGAATAAATCGTATATATTTTTTTAGCATTAAAAATTGAAGCTAAGAATTTTAGAAAGATTACAAGATCATGGAATGAACTAGTTAGGCTCATGGAATTGGCCTTTAGAAAAATGGAATTGAAAGATAATCAAACCCCTTGAATAGGTGGAAATTACATAATATTATTACAAAGTAGGCATGCTAAGTCTTGGAGTGCCTCTGATGTTTCCAATCTCTTCTAGTGATGATTCTTTATTGTTTGGCCTTATCCAAGAGATGTAGCATGTTCTTCATGGCCCAAATTCAAAAATTTTGGTGGGCTCCTTCAAGTCTCCAAAGCTTTACCTGAGATCTTTGCTTCAGAAATACCAAAAGGTGCCAACGATGCATTTGGCCGAATTGAAACAAGAAATACAAAAAAAAAAAGCGAACTTGAAACATCCTCAACCTACATTAGCTACATTTTTAGTATTTGTAGACATAACAAAGCATATTCAAACCCCTACACAATATTCCACATGCCCCTTGCTACCGATACATGGAACATCATATACATGTGCAATCGATAGTTGGAGGCATCCACCTTAAGGTTACTTGGAAACATATTAAGTACATCATTGCTATAAGCCACATACAATGATTATACCTTGATGTGAAAAAATGATTGTTTGCAAGAAAAAAAAGAATATAGGTGCTTGTGAAGCTCTACGAAAAATATAGAAAACTTTGGGGCAACTATATTAGTTAGTGAAATCCCAAACCAAAAGCTTTACAAATGGAAAATAAATTACTTGCAATTAGTTGGAATAGTTCAAATAGAGGTTAAACTACCCTCAATGAAGTTTTTGAGAATGCATTCTGAATTTTTCAGAAATTCGAGATGAGTCACCTAAAGAAGCAATAATATGCTCTCATACCACTTGTTGCACTTTGGGGAGGAGGAAGACAAACACATAATACTATAAAACAGAAGTTTAAGACAAAAAACATAACAATGTCACCAAATGAATGTACGACTTTCTACTACAAAATCAAAACATTTTCTAGCTAGCAAGGCATGTAAGTAAGTATTTTGGCTTGGCTTGTGACATGGGTATATGTCCACATGTACCTTGTTTACCCAATAGAGTATTGTTGTTATATTGTTTAAGAGTCCAATATATCATGCAAATATCAAACATTGGTATGTTATCACTTTACTTGTGATTGTTTAACAACTAAACGCATTCTACTTCATAAATTTTATACTCAAGAAAAAGAAATAGATGGATTGTCTAAGAATCTACCACAACATAAGCGTAAACACTCTTTTCATAGAATGGAAGTTAGTTGATTCCTACTTTTGCATATTTCCTTGTACACTATGTAACATGGAAGGTCTAGATCATATAGTCACATATTATTTGTTATTTTTTAGATTTTCTCCCTTTGTTCGTAGTGTCCATGTGGGAAATTGTTACCATTGGTGTAAAAATGGAAAGGCAAATGTCCACCGCACACATTCTTACACATATGTTTATGAATAAAATGCATAATGGCCTAGTCAATGAACACATGAAAAAAAAAGGAGGTTATGAGGATGGAGAAGTGACGTGACTAGTGATAAAAAGAGTCGGAGAAGATTTTGAAAAACGACAGAGGTATGCAAAATGTATATGGAGCCAAAAAGCTTCACAAGCTCCGTAAGAAAGGGTTCAATATGCTATACCCGTATATCAAGTGGTTTTAACTATATGAACTATAGTACCTCCTTTTTACAATAAGCGCTTGTTCAAAGTAGAAATAGGGCATCATAAGATGCGTTCGCCAACCAAATAATGTCTTTGATCATGTTTCTATGCAAAGAGGCTAAGAATGCCAATTTTGTGCTGAATATCTAGGTGTCTAGATAAAGAAGCGATCCAATCAAGTCTTGGTGAGCATGCACATTAAGAAAAACTGAAGAATCATCAAGACCAAGCTTTGCGTTTAGTTCAAGCGGAGTAGATGTTGAAAGATGATGTCTCTACAATATTTGGGTTGAGAAAGGTAGCTAAGCATATGAAACAAAGATCATAAAAGTAGATGAAACAAACATAAAACCAAAGGGACCATTCGCAAGGATGGTCGATTGAAGATTGTTTGATTCCTTGATTGTGGAGATGAGAAGGCCTCAAAGACGACTCAATTTTCTCGGTATACGTCTCTAAACTCCAACCTACTGTTTTGTTGCAACAAAAGGGAATTGAATGGCATTAAGGAAAACTCCCCACCACACTCCATATCATTAAGAATATGAATATGCATGCATAATTGCAATTTAGATATAAAAACAACATGATACCTTCAAATGTGAAATTTTCAGGTAAAAGAAAGCTTCGATGTTGAATTTCCACGTATTTGAACAACATTTTTATTTCAATCCAGAAGTAGAGATTTTCACGTTGAACATTGAATTTCAGGTGTCTTCTATCTGATTTCTGATCACGGATTTTATACGCACATGATTAACTGATGACCTAATTTTTAATGACTATCGAACTCTAAGATAAAATAAAAATATAAAAAAACTTATACACAAAATGTAATAAAATATAACTAAAAAATATATAATGAACATAAAATTTATATCAAACTGTGAAAAAAGTAAATATATATTATATATAAAATAAAATATAAGCACACAAATATAAAAAAGTTTAGGTATAGATATGTATATTTTGTTAATAATATAACAAAACATTATATATATATATATATATATATATATATATATATATATATATATATATATATATATATATATATATATATATATATATATATATATATATATATATAAACTTCTTAGTAATGGAACAAAAGTGCAAGAGAGCAAGGATTACGACCACCACGTGCTAGAGAGATGACTCTCCTCCCAACCAAATGCCTCTATATATAGCTCTCTCCAGGGGACTGCCTTCTTGGGTAGGTGGATACTAACCATGCATGTGTTAGTCATGTAACAACATGTACGCCAACTAGTGTTCCAATTAACCGGAGTTAACTCAAGTGAATGCTTCTAGAAGGCTCTATATCTTTTTGGGCAAAATACTCTTACCCCATGGGGATTGAACCCAAGACCTCTGTCAGGGGAGCACTAGATTGTGCTCTCTGACTACAATAGACAAGATTTCGGAAATACACTTCTGATTACAAGATCACCCACGAAGGGGAAATGATACAAGAATACGTGACTGATACAAGATGTCCCACAACCCGGGACTGATAGGTATGAATAACTCAACTAGAGATGATACAGGAGATCCCACAACCCGGGATTGTAAGTATGAGACAAGATGTCTGGATTACAAGAACTCCCTTCTGGTAGATGAACTGGATACACGAAAGAACTCGATAGGATCTGGTACTACGAGATTACAAGGGGACGAGATAGGATGTCCAAGAATTAGACTAGAACAAGGAACAAGACAAGAACTAGAACTGGAACTTGAAGAGTACTTACTTGGCGGTCACGACTCCTTGAGCTCCCAAGACTGGTATTGGCAAGACTGATTATGAATGTGGTCAACCCCTCCTTTTATAGGTTTTCAAGGGCGGTTCATGAAAGGCGGTTACGAATTGATGATGTCATCGATGATGTCATCAATTCGAAACATGAGCTCTGGATATCCGAATCAGGCAAGTAGACAGTCGATCTTAGGATTTTGGCACGCTCTAGACGCAATGGAAGCATTGGTTTCTCCCAATTCTGAACCAATCATGAGATATAGAGTTCACATGGAATCTAAGGTCAGGGGTTTCCTTTGTCCATGACATCACCTCCCCCTCAAGCGACGAGTTCCACGAGGAGCGGTCATGTTATTTGGTCTCGGCTTCGTTGGATTTCTCTGATGCAATTCTTGAACCTTGATTGGTGCTCTTTGAAGGTTTTTTGCAGGTTCCCACGTACGATCATTAATGTCATACCCTTTCCAATGAATAAGGTATTCCAATCTTTCTCGGGATATTCTGGAATCTAGGACATGCTCGACTTCAAATTCTTCATGGTCATCAATCTCGATAGGTGGTGAAGGACTAGGTCTCTCCCCCCTCAATGGTGATATCTGATATGGTTCCAACATGGATACGTGGAAAACTAGATGTATTCTCATGGTACTTGGTAGGTGGAGCTTGAAGGTGACTAGGTTAATCTTGGCCAAGATGGTGAATGGACCAAATCTTTGATGATCTAACTTTGCACAAGGCCTTGAAGTTTGCAAATTGCTTCAGAGTAACCATACTTTATCTCCAATTTGATATGATGGATTCTGAACACGATGTTGATCTGCATAGTACTTATATTGTTCTTGAGCTTTACAGATCTCTTCCTTGAGTTCTTTGTGAATGTCCATCAGGTATTGGGCCTTGTCTCTGGCAGCTGGGTTCTTGACATGATTTGAGAGGTTTATATCCATCCTTGGATGTTGTCCATAGTTTGCAAAGAAGGGAGTTTGCTTTGTAGATGCATGAACACTATTGTTATAAGCAAACTCTGCAAACGGTAAAAACTCAAACCAATCATTTTGATGGTAGTTGCTGGTGCAACGAAGATATTGCTCCAGGACTTGATTCACCCGTTCTGTTTGTCCATCAGTCTGTGGATGATTTGTTGTGGATAGTTTAACTTGAACACCAAGGAGCTTGCAAAGACTGTTCCAGAAGCTGGATATGAACTGTGGACCTCGATCACTGACAATATCATCAGGCAATCCATGAAGCCTAAAGATGTATCTGAGAAAGAGTCTAGCAGTGGCTACACCTGTGATTGCCTCTGTAGTTGGAATGAAGTGTGCCATCTTTGTGAATCTATCCACAATAACAAGAATGGTTGTTGGAGTTAGACGTCTGCGGAAGCACACGAACAACACAAGGAAGAAGAAGAAGCTTGGAGCACAACACACAAGACTGAATGTATTACTAGAGAATGTACAAAGATAAGTAGCCCATTAGGGCAATAGGCGTATATACAAGCCGGGGAAAAAAAAACCTCCTAAAGAGGGAAAAAAGTGCCCCGGTGGTCCTAGAGTGTTCACACACATCACTACCTAAATATATCAACAAATCCCCCTTGGGAGTGATGCGGTGAACAAGGAGCTGGCACTCATGTATAAGGAAGTGCCAAGCTATGTGGAAATCACTCCACAAAAGGAAGTAAGCCCAAAGCTTTGCGGAAAGCTTCAAACTTCTCCCTAGGCAGAGCCTTCGTGAAAAGGTCTGCAATGTTCTCCTGCGTGGGCACATATGCTAAGCTGATCTCCCTAGCAGAGAACCTCTCCCTGACATAGTGATAATGCACCTCAATGTGCTTAGTGCGAGCATGAAACACAGGGTTCCTCGCAACTGCTAATGCGCTCTGACTGTCAGTGATGATGGTGGTGGCAGAAGACTGGCCAACACCCAAATCAGCCATAAGGCGTCTGAGCCACACACACTCAACAGTCGCTGTGAAAGCTTCCCTATACTCAGCCTCACAACTGGAAGTGGCCACAGTAAGCTGCTTCTTGCTCAACCAAGATATACATGAGCTACCAAGCATGAAGCAAAAACCACTGGTGGACACACGAGTGTCATAGCAACCAGCCCAATTTGAGTCAGAAAAAGCATGCAAATCTGGCAGTAGTGATCCCCCCTTGGGATAAAACAACCCAAGTAGCCGAGTACCACTCAAGTAGCGAAAGATGCGCTTAATCGCCTTCCAATGCGTGACTCCTGGGCAATGCATAAACCTGCTCATCTATGAGACAACAAACTGAATATCTGGCCGAGTAATGCATAAGTAAATCAAGCATCCAACAGCTTGCTGATAGAGAACAACATCAAATGCATCTTCAGCATCATGAAGACTCAATCGTAAACCTGTCTCCATAGGAGTGGCAATAGGCTTACAGTCTTCAAGGCCAAAATGTTGCAATAATGTGTCAATATATTTCGTTTGACACAAAGCCATTCCACCATCAACTTGCATAAACTGAATGCCCAAATAGTGATGCAAATGCCCCAAATCAGACATCTCAAATGAGGCATGCAAATCAGCCTTAAAATCAGCAATATGCTTCTCAATAGGACCAATGAGCAGCATGTTGTCTACATAGACAAAAATGATTAGAAGCACATCATTAGCACGCTTAACATATAAGGTGCTTTCAGTTGGAGTGTTCTCAAGACCATGTGCAATCAGATAGGCATGTATCTTCTCATACCAAGCACGTGGTGCGTGCTTTAAACCATATAACGCCTTCTTTAACCTGCACACCTGGTTTTCATGCCCTTTCTGCGCAAAGCCATGGGGCTGAAAAACATACACTTCTTCATGCAAGTCACCATTCAGAAATGCTGTTTTAATGTCCAACTGATGTACATTCCAACCATGATGGGCTGCAAGTGCACAAATGCTCCGAACAGTAGTCATACGACATGTAGGTGCAAAGGTCTCATCAAAATCAATGCCTCTTTCCTGCGCATAACCCTTTGCAACAAGCCTAGCCTTATACCTGTCAACTGTACCATCAGGTTTACGCTTCAGCTTGTATACCCACTTAGTGCCAATGGCCTTCTTGCCAGGGGGCAAGTCACATAAAGACCATGTACCATTCTTCATTATAGCCTCATATTCAGATTGCATAGCAGCCATCCAATTTTCTGAATTTTGTGCTTCATCAAAAGAAACAGGCTCATTCTCATCACAGAGACTAGATGCAGCCATAGCATAGCAATCTGATGCAAAGGAGGCACTATGAGAGCCTGAACGAGTACGATATGACAAAGGTGCATCTAATTTGTTGTCATGCAAAGTCTGCACCAGCCATTTTGGCATAGTTTTTGCCTGCTCAATATCATGTAAATCTGCATCAGAAATGGAATGATCTACATCATCATATGAAACCTGCAAAGGCTGAGAAGTTGCCTCATTAGGACCAGCACTAGACTGTCCACGTGTAAAAAGAGGCATCATATCATACATGTCTTTGGAGCTAACAGATGTCTCCTTAGTACATGAAAGCAATGGTTGAATAGCATCTTCCACAAATACAACATCACGACTAACTAGAATGCGTTTAGTCTGTGGATGATACAGGCGATAGCCTTTACTTTCAGAACTGTATCCAACAAAAATACATTTAATTGCTTTATCATCCACTTTTCTACGATGTTGTTCAGGCACTAATGCATATGCCAAACAACCAAAAACACGCAGATGAGCAACAGATGGCTTGCGGTCATGCCAAGCCTCATATGGAGTGATAGACTGCAGTGCTTTAGTGGGACACATGTTCAGTACATATGCTGCACACATGACAGCCTCAAGCCAGAAACTATGAGGTAAAGCCTGACTCTTGACCATACACCTCGCCATCTCCATGAGAGACCTGTTCTTCCATTCAGCAACTCCATTCTATTGAGGTGTATACGGCACTGTACACTGGTGTTTTATCCCACGTTCAGCCATAAATGCATTAAAATCTAAAGACATATATTAACCCCTCAATCAGAACGGAGGGTGCCCATTTTACATGCTGACAGATTTTCAGCCAAAACCAAAAACTATTTGAAGCACATGAACACTTCGGACTTTGCTTTGAGTGGATATACCCATGCATGCCTGGAAAAATCATCAATGAAAGTCACGAAGTAAAGGTAATTTCCAAAAGAGGGTGTCTGCATAGGACCACAGACATCACTATGTACAAGCTGCAATTTCTGTGTAGCCCGAACTGAACCATCTTTTGGAAAGGAAGAACGCTGCATTTTGCCCAAAATACCGCCTTCACAAACATGTTTTCCAGGTGCCTCAAGTTTGGGCAAAGAGGACACCATTTCAGATTTTTGCAGGCGTAACAAACTAGCAAAATTCAGATGACCAAAGCGTGCATGCCAAAGCTTGGCATCTGACATAGCCTGAGAATCTTGAACTGCACATGCCGAATCATTCACAGATCTTTCATAGTCTATGAGCTTATACAGCCCACAACATAAAATGCCAGAAGCAATAATCACATCGCCATTTGAGAGATCATGAACTGTACACCTGTCATCAACAAATTTCACAACCAAGCCAATCTTGGCTAATGCAGAAACTGATAACAGATTCTTTTTGATCCCTGGCACAAATAAAGCATCTGACAAAGTGAAAGAACTACCATCAGTAGTAGTCAAAATGATCTTACCAACTCCCATAACAGGATAAGAGGAGTTGTTGGCGCATGTAACAGTATTCCCTGTAGGGGCAGGCTCGAGTGAAGAGAAGAAACTACGCTGCGAGGTAATATGTTTGGTCGCCCCACTGTCAAAGTACCAAACATCTGAGTCTACTACAGACATGCACTGATCATGAGAAGATGGGTCAAAACTGCAGACAGTAGTAAACACCCATTCTTCTTCTTGCACAAGATTTGTAGACTCTGTTTTTGGTGTAGAGGCCTCTGCAACAACCATTCCAACCTCTTTCTTCTTTGCCTCTTTAGCAGCCAGTTTTGGACAGTTCTTTATGATATGATCATTGCCTTTACAGTACTTACAAAACAATTTCTGTTTTTCTAATTTTTTCTCATCTTTGTCTTGGTTCTTTGAATGTGTAGCATTTGTAGATTTCTGCTTACTAGTAGAAGAGCTCCATTTTCCTTTGCCCTTCTGACTAGCCAGGAAAGCTTGATTTGCAACTCGCATAATGGACCTGTTCTGCCTGGAATGATCTTCCTGCAACAGAACAGAGACTAACTCCTCAAATGATAAGGCATTCGGATTGCCTTTCATCATCAACCGAAGAGTAGAAGCAAAACTCTGATATGAGTCAGGAAGACCATTCAAAATGGTCTGCACAAGTGAGCTATCTGGTATAACCTCATCAGCAGAAATCAACTGTTCCTTCAAATCTTTGATCTTCGTTAGGAAACTGTCCATAGAATCACATTCATTCATGTGCTCACTCTCCAACTGTTTTCGGAGATAAGCAACACGAGCCTCATTCCTAGCTTGGTACAATGTGGTAAGTGTATCCCAAGCATCCCTAGCTGTTCTGCAAGAGCGTATGTGAGGAATAATGGCACGTTTGACAGACAAAGCTATCAATGCATGTGCCTGGGCATCTCTTCCATCCCAACGAATCTGCTCTGCAGTAGGTGCAATAGAAACAGCAACACGAACAGGAATCTGCACAATATCATCTTCGACACCATCTTCATCAGCTCCAGCACCTGTATTTGTAGTACCTGTAGTCGCAGGTGTAACAGGACGTCTTTCAACACCCTGCACAATGTTCCACAGTCCTTTTGCAACCAATACATGTCGCATCATATAAGCCCATAATGGGTAGCTGGTACCATCCAACTTATCCTCAACAGCCAACATACGGAATACATCACTGCTTTCAGCCATGGCCGGTGACTAAAATACCTTGATGCAGAAAATTGATTGTATCTCAAAAAGTTGAACGGAACTGCCCAGACGAGTTCTGCTAGACCTGTAGCAGACTTCGAGACGCTTAAACTGGCAAACAGAAACTGGTATATACCTTTGGCACAAAAGGACAAAATAGCCTGCACAAGCGCTGCGATAGTGCGTTTGGAGGCCAAAACGAGCTCAGATCGCGATTTCGGCACCAGAAAGCAAAGCAGTTTTGATCTCGGAAACACCCTAAGTATGCTCACCAAATTTTGTGCAAATCTGAGACTACAAACAGAGGAGTGTCGACGGTGCCCTAGATGAAGCGACGATCTGCTCTGATACCAATTGTTGGAGTTAGACGTCTGCGGAAGCACACGAACAGCACAAGGAAGAAGAAGAAGCTTGGAGCACAACACACAAGACTGAATGTATTACTAGAGAATGTACAAAGATAAGTAGCCCATTAGGGCAATAGGCGTATATACAAGCCGAGGGAAAAAAAACCTCCTAAAGAGGGAAAAAGTGCCCCGGCGGTCCTAGAGTGTTCACACACATCACTACCTAAATATATCAACAATGGCATCATACTTATTTGACTTTGGTAGATCTGTGATGAAATCCATAGATAATGAAGCCCATGGCCTTTCTGGAATAGGTAAAGGTTGCAAGAGGCCATAAGGCTTATGTCGTGGTACCTTAGATCTATTGCAAGTGTCACATGTTCGGATAGATTCTTTGACTTCCTTCCACATTTGAGGCCACCAAAAATCCTTGGATATGAGTTCTATTGTTTTATTTACTCCAAAATGTCTTGCTGCAAGGTTGTCATGACGTTGTTGAAGCACCTGGGTCCTGGGTTTTCTTGGAGGGACATACAATAGGTTTTTATAGAACAATAAGCCATCCTTTTCCTCGAATTCATTTACTTCTTGGACTTTTCCTTCTTGAGTTTTTTGCTTAACATTACAAAATAGTTCATCTTGTTGTCTCACGAATCAAATGATTCAAGGCTGAATCTTCAAGATGGGTTGAAGAGATAGCTGCTAACTAGAGATGCTCAGGCTTGAGTAATACACTCTCTTGTTGATCAAAGGCCTCTTCACCCTTCTTTGGTGCAAGGTAAGATCTTCTGGACAGGGCATCTGACTGACATTGATGACGTCCTGGACGGTATGTGATGACAAAGTCGAATCTGGATAAAAAGTTACTCCGTCGAGATTGCCTTCTATTGAGAATCCAGGTGGTCATAAAATACTCTAGGTTCTTGTGATCTGAATACACAATGACTTTATGAGCTGCTCCTTCTAGATGGTGACGCCATGTATCAAACGTGTCTACTATGGCAAGAAGTTCTTTATCATGAATTTCATAATTAATTTCTGGAGGGGAAAACTTCCTTGAATGATATGCAACTGGATGTAGGTGTCCATCATCTCCATATTGGGAAAGAATGGCCCCTAGAGCAAAGTTCGATGCATCTGTCTCAAGGAAGAAGGGCTTATTAGAATCAGGATGAACTAGAATTGGAGCGGTAGTGAATGCTGATTTCAAGGTCTGAAAGGCCTTCTCTGCTTCTTTGGTCCATGAGAATTTGGAGTTCCCTATAAGCTTGGTAATAGGCTGGATTCTCAAAAAGATTAAAAGGAAATCGAAAACATCATCCAACCACAAGATACTAGTGTGGTAACCAACATCAATGTGTCGACCCACTGAGGTTCTGTTGATGAGTTTTGGATTCAAATAATGCTTCACTTGAGACTAAGTTCAGATCATATTCAGTCATTCTGACTCCTTATTGGCAATGCAATTCTTGTGCATTTCTTTGAGTCAAAAGAGTGAATTTTACCAAGTTACACTAGGAACTTGGTGCTTGACTTAGTCAATCAAATCCTTGACTGAAAAAATCAACTCAAAATCAAAGTCCAACTTTTTTAGAAATTTATGAAATATTTTCGAATTAACAACACTTTATCTTGAAGTGTTTCAAGAAGATCTTGGAAGTTACTTTCTTTATATCTTCTGTTTCCTTGACCTTGAAGCTACCCAAACTAAGACTAAAAGATAATTATCATCCCATGGTCCGATGTACCATACCATCTTTCCTACATCAATCAGAGTATAAAATCTGGTGTCCCATACCACCCTATTTTATATTGACATTAATGTGTGGATGATACTTATCCTAGAGTCAAAACATCTCTTGATAGAGTACCTTCTTATTTCAATTCTTTAAAATAATTTTAAAGTATCAGGCATTACCTCTAACTAGACTTTCTAGGTTTTGATCCCTTCACATGATCGTTTCACGATCTTGTGCTTTCCTTTGGGAACTTGAAAACCTTTTGATGGAATATCCATCCTTCTTTGCTAGGGTTTTCAAATGAAAACCAATCAAAATTCCGAGTACTTGAATTTTCACAAATAAATAAATAAATAAATAAATAAATAAATATATATATATATATATATATATATATATATATATATATATATATATATATATATATATATATATATATATATATATATATATATATATATATATATATATATATATATATATATATATATATATATATATATATATATATATATATATAGGTTTATCCTTGACCAATTTGTAGTGACAAGAGCTTTTGACTTCTTGTCTTTGGATTCCTTTCTTTATTGCTCTGTTAGGTACCTACCCCGGCCAGGACTTTACAAGAATCTCTCTACTGCTTAAGTCTAAGCATCCACTCATGCTCTCTGGATTGATACCAAAATCCTTTAAGGATAGGCAAACATTTATGTTTTACCTTCCAAAGACTTAAGTACTGTTTTCACGGTTGCAGACTACATTCTTGGAATTCCTTCACTCTGTTTAGACTTGGAACAACTTACTCTTTTCACAATTTTCCATTCGATAAATGGAACCCGAGTGAATAATTCCCAAAAAGGAATTTTATTGCCAATACTTGGGCAATCTACAGAGTAGTTCCAATCGCAAGTTCTTGGAGGATCATGGCCAAGCTTGATCAAGTGTGGTTGACCTTGCGACTAGAATAAAGACTTAGCGTTTATTTTTGAGATCTCCTGAACTATCAAAAGCTTCTTTGCTTACTCGCGGGATTTTTAGAGATCTTTCCCTGAACTTCAGTCCAAGCATATATTGATGCCTCTCAGATTCCAAAGCTAAGAATCTTTGATATACATTTAGGTTATATCACTATTTGGACTTAAGTACCCATACTCATGGTTTGAAAATTACTAGGAACTACTTACAATTAAACTTACTTGAAAGATTCCAGTCTCACATCTAGGGAGATTTGTTCTTTCAAGAATTTTAGACTCCTACCAAGGAATCAAGTAATACTAAGCCAATGATTCATCTTGGAATCTTTTGCTTTCCAATCCAATGATTCATCTTGGAATCTTTTTCTTTACTGGAATGATCTTCAAAAGAAATTCTTGACTTTTGGACAAGACAAAGACATAAAGCTTTATTGCTTGTCCAAAAGATATTCCTTTTTATTTAATAAAATAGTTAACCAAACTGTTTCATTTTATTGGCTTATCTTTAGGAATTAGCTTAATTCCCAAAGATTACTTTGTCTTAGGTTTCTTCTTTAAGCTCTAGTTAGCTTAAATAAAACCAAGCATACGACCACCACGTGCTAGACATGCAAGAGAGCAAGGATTACGACCACCACGTGCTAGAGAGATGACTCTCCTCCCAACTAAATGCTCTCTCCAGGGGACTACCTTCTTGGGCAGGTGGATACTAACCATCCATGTGTATGTCATGTAACAACATGTATGCCAAGTGTCACAGTTAACCAGAGTTAACTCAAGTGGATGCTTCTAGAAGGCTCTTGATCTCTTTGGGCAAAATACTCTCCCCATGTACCCCATGGGGATTGAGCCCAAGACCTCCTCCTTCGCACCCATGAGACTTAACCACTAAGCTAAGTGGATTACTTAGTTACAAGAGCAAATGACTTCTAGTAAGTCTAAACTAGAGATCTTTGGTCATACACACGAGTGACCAAATGGTGTCCAATTTCAGATCTGTCTAAACTGGCCAAACCCTTAGATCATAGACTTACTTTATTACAAAAAGCATATGGAAAACTATAAAGAAAGTATAAATATAAAAGTATATAAAATGAAGAAAATTATGAATATATAAAAATAAACAAAAGAATATAAATATAAATAAAGAAATAGGTTTTTTTAATTACAAAATATATACAAATAAAAGTATGAATTAAATATATATTCTAAAATATTTGAACGAATAAAACTATAATATAATCTAAAATAAACTGAATATAAATTAATCTATACATCATATATATATATATATATATATATATATATATATATATATATATATATATATATATATATATATATATATATATATATATATATATATATATATATATATATATATATATATATATATATATATATATATATATATATATATATATATATATATATATATATATATATATATAAGTATAAAATAAAACATATACAAATACAAATATTAAACAATATATATTTTAAAATGTTTGAATGATTTAAAATATAATATATCTAAAATAAATGGACTGTAAATTAATATAAACATTCTATTTAACTATATATATCTATCTATGTATACATACATTTAGAGAGAAAATGTATATATATCTTTGTACGTGCTCGAACGGCTCTTTGATCGGGAGCCTGGAGGTTGCTGGAGTCCGAATTTTTTTAAGCTAGCGTGCTACACCTCTTCGAGTACGCTTCTATACTTCGGAAGAATAGCCAAAACATGTGGTCTAACTTTGAATTGTTAAAAACTACATAACAATATCTGAATTTCTCTCGAGCTTCTCAGAAATGATGTCATCCCCTTCCTCAAATATTTCAAATGACTATTGTAATATATATGTATAGTAATAGAACAAAAAACTTATGGAAAACTATAAAGAAAGTATAAATATAAAAGTATATAAAATGAAGAAAAGTATGAACATACAAAAATAAACAAAACAATATAATTACAAAATATATACACATAAAAGTATGAATTAAATATATATTCTAGAAATATTAATTATAATATGAGCTAAAATAAACGGATTATAAATTAATCTATACATTTTATCTCTCTCTCTCTCTCTCTCTCTCTCTCTCTATATATATATATATATATATATATATATATATATATATATATATATATATATATATATATATATATATATATATATATATATATATATATATATATAAAATAAAAACTATATACAAATACAAATATTAAATAATATATATTTTAAAATATTTGATTGATTTAAATTATAATATATATAAAATAAATGGATTGTAAATTAATATATACGTTCTATTTAACTATATACATCTATCTATGTATACATACATATAGAGAGAGAATGTATAAAATAATATATATATATATATATATATTAAACAATATATATATTAAAATATTTGATTGATTTAAATTATAATATATCTAAAATAAATGGATTGTAAATTGATACATACATTCTATTTAACTATATATATCTATTATGTATACATACATATAGAGAGAATGTATTTATATCTATGTACGTGCTCGAACGACTCTTTGATCCGAATTTGTTTAAGCTAGCACGCTACGCGAGTACGCTTCTATAATTTGGTAGCCGAAACACTTTGTCTAACTTTGAATTGTTAAAAACTACATTACAATATAGCCGAAACACTTTGTGTAACTTTGAATTGTTAAAAACTACATTACAATATCTGAACTTCTCCCGAGCTTCTCAGAAATTATGTCATCCCATTCCTCAAAGATTTCAAATGACTACCGTCTTGCGTTGGCACTCGCTATCGTCAAAGTTCGGTCCAGTCAGGTAGCCGCAATCCAGCACTGGAAGAAGAAGGTATTATCACTCCTTAAACAGGAGGTTTTCGTTATTGTTTATTCATATGTTAGAACTCGTAAGCGAGAATGCGCATGCGGAATAATTTATGTCAAAATCTCACTTCCTAAATGCACTGAAGAGATTTGGTTACTCATTGTACTATAAAGTATTCCGTAATGAATCTCATGTGGACTCTTTTGAGTAAAACAAATTTGGAAATCGTTACTCATTGTACAGTAAAGTGTTGCATAATGAATCTCATGTGGACTCTTTTGAGAAAACAAATTTTTTCCAAATGAGTGGAAAAGGGAAGATGCCTGTATGTTCCGTCCACTATTCGAACTCTTGAGGTCTCTTCAGACTTCGAGTCATCACGTTAAATATATACAGTTTATCGTAATGGTGATTACGAATGCTACTCGATTCCAAGATACACGATTATCCTCAAAGAAAAAACTTGTTTATCAGGCAGATGTTGACTCCTGAGTTACAGACAGTCAAAGTTAAGTGTCGGCCTGAATCCTCATCTGGAGATGGAAAGACATAATGCGAAGTCTAGCAGTATTGATGGAGGAAATATAATCAAATAAGGTTCGAGGCTTATGAGGATACCGATAAGGAAAGCTTCGTATCCAATGTTCATTCGTTTGGATTTACGCGGTACTTGTTTCTTACAGAAAAAAGACAAGGGAATAAGTAAACTTGAATACTAAAATAACAGGCAAACCAGCTTCAGCTTTAATAATAAAGAGCTCAAGATGTGATTTTTAAAAACAAGATTGAGTTCGATTGAGTGCGTTCGTTTGTTTGCATCTCGCATTTCATCAGTTAAACGTGAAGGCTTTAATTGTAATTCTGCGTCCCTAAAAGGTCGAATGTGCTCTCCAATACAACTCTGCAGTCCTACAAACATCCTTTCATGATACCTTCTGGGAAACTTCTTTGGCTTTGAACGCAAGACTTATTATGGTCTAAGAGCTATTGTGATGGTTGCGTCTGCAGGCCAAGTCTCGTAAAAAAGAAATTGACCTGTTACGGAAGATGTTCCAACAAAAGCAATGCGGTATTAAAGCAGATATATCATTCTATAAACAAATGCGCTACTATTGCGCTCTAATATATGAAAGAGAAACATTGCTGCCGTTTGGCTGATTCTACAAGTTTTGTACGTGATGTGTCTTTGTAACAGACTCTACAGTGTCAGCAATCTTGCCTCTGCCAGGTTCATGTAAATGCAACTTCTTCGAAACTGCTGGTATAGGATTTGAGGCATCACTTTCAGACGTTCGAGAAAATGAAATTGACCAACTTTTATTCCGCCAGTTTTTGAGGAATGGTAAGACATTAAGCTGGCATTACATTGCAATTTGATGAATGGAACTTGAATGGTTTAAAAACACTTTCTTTATCTTTCTTGGCAGTGAATAGATGGAATTACGCAAATGACCTGCAGAAAAACGAGGTATGTATTTTGTTTAAGCTCTTTAAATGCGCTCAAACTTTCATATTACTGGATTCTACAGCACAATGGAATCAATTGATACCAAAAACACCATATTTTTCATCCAATTCACTTTTAAAAAGTCTCAACAATAGATCAAACCCTCAAAAAACTTATGAAAGTATTGCAGTCTTGTGTCTACTTTATACATATTCATCACACATAAATTTGAGACCAAGTTGTTTCTTCAATGATCCATGGTTATGAGAGCAATGCAACGAGGCCTAAACTGAAGCCATTGAAATCAAAACAATTTGAAAGTAGCAATAAAACCTTCATCACTATGTTCCATGTAGTACCTAACACTTAAAAGTGCATCGTATATGAATAATTGGATCATTGTTTGTTTGTATTTCTTAAGTGTTTCATTTCAGCCGTTCAACCTTTTATTTCTTCTCCCAACATGAGACAGAACCTACAGAAGTGTGCAATTAGGAATTATGGAACGGGAACGTGTTCTTTGCCCTTGCATTGTAAGAAGAGGGATTCATGAATACCTTGTTGGAGTAGGGTTGCAATAATACACAAAACATGCAAGCAAAATGAGGAGCACAACACAAGATCATGTATTATTCTACAATCTGCAAACAGTACTCTTTAAGGATCTTGATTATGAATACAAGCTGGAAAATATTATTAAAAAGATAGGGAAATGAATGTCTTGATGATCCAAGCTTGCACACATCTTTCCCATAATATAACCACAAATGTCCTTGAGAGTTTTGAATTCCAGAAAAGCTTGCATTCTTTTTTGGAGAATGACTTGGCTTGTTGAGGAGTTATCGAATCGACAAAAGCTTCCATTTGTGTATAGAGATTCAAAATGACCTAGTTTGTAGAGGGAAAGAACAGATAGTTAGGTACATGGGTGTACATACTCTTGTTCTTTTGGAGAAACATTTGAATTGCATTTCCCATGTATAAGTTATATTAAGTTACATCTGTGGACTTTCCCAATAGGAATGGAAGTTAAAACAATGTGCATGAGGGGTATTGTGCACTCACCAAATTTTGGTGGCAAAGTGATGGCGTCAGTGAGGAATCGTTCTTTGATGAGAGCTAGAGGCATCCTTCATTGAACATATCCCTCCTTTCAAAGATCAAAGTACTCCTTGACTTGCAAGAATCATTCGGAATCTATGTTTCTCCATTGCATTGGAAATGGGTTCTTGATGATATTTAGTTTTGGATTGTCTAGTTCATCTGCAAGTCAAGGAGTGATGTTCTTATTTTCTTATTATAGAGTAGAAGTTGCTTACGAATGAAAGTATCACATAACTATACCAAACTTAAAGTAATTGGAGGATTCTACAAAAAGGACTAATAAGGAGACTCAAGAAGCAAGGGGTTATTTGGACATCTACTTTTACCTTGTCAACTGATGCATGAGATGGTAGTTTTCCAAGATCCAATATTCATTAGATGGTTGTGGGTGATTTGAGCTCCATGGAGCATGTGAAAATACCTTAGACAAGCTTCCAAGTGAGTCAGTGACCATTCTACTTTGAAGTATACTTGGCTCGATCTTGGGCATGGTATATAATAAGAGGAATGTGTAGCATCTTTCAAAGTATCATATAACTTTATCTTTTGGATCTTAGATGCTTGCTGTTTGTGAAATTTTGATCCAAGCATATTATTTTTTTCTTGCTCTTTTGCTAGAAGTGTCAGTGTAGCTCCTTGGGAGGATGTGTCCTAATTGTCTTTAGTTCTAGAAATATCTAAGAGAGAGATCACACAACCCACAATTCATTAGATATGGGTTCTATGGTGGGGTATCCTTGTGTCATTATAAATTGCAAGTATATTATAAAGTAGTGATTTAAGTTAGGATTTAAATCCTTTCAATCATAAAGGCTTAAAAAATGAGAAAGAATTCATGGTTTTTATTCAATGTTCACTATGAACAATATATCTTTTTATTTTTTTTCCACAAAAAGATCCTTCCATTAGTAGTTAAAAAATGCCCAACGTGCAACAATCCCACGTGGGGAACAGAAAATGAATACAAGGGGGGAAAATCACCCCAGAAAACAACTTAAAACCACAACAAACTTATCAACTAGAGGAGGCAGTGTGGGGGGGGGGGGGGGTGGGGGAGTGAGGCTGGTGGCTGGTAACTCCAACGAATAGCATCACCCTGAGTGGTAAAGAAGGGGTCTTTCTTCCAGAGCTGAATGAAGGCTTGATGCCGACGGGAGGTGTCATTGGAGTCCCCTTGAAGACGGTCCAGCTGCACATGCAAGGTGTGAACAAGCTCATGCCAAAAATCCCGAATAGTCTCGGCCGGACGAATCATGCGCCGCTCGAAGATGCATCGAGATTTTGCCTGCCAAATGAACCACATGGTTAGGCTGCTGATCAGCTCACAATACGGCTTGGCTGCACTGCTCCAAGTAGAGATGTGCAAGTCCTGAGTGGTGCCAATCCGCCCATCCTGATTCGGAATAATTGTACTGCCAACCTCATGCTTGTAACTGAGGGACGGGCAGAGAGAGAGCCTCAAGGAGCTGCACCCCAGGTAATGGTATGAGGGCCTGCCCGTCAGGTAAGAAGTCTCAAGATCTGCCGCCAAACCTGATCTGCTAACAGGCAGTCCCATAGACAGTGCCGGTGTGACTCCAAGTGATAGCCACAACCCTTACAATCAGGAGGCCGGTCCCCAAAGCTTAGCCTGGTGCCAACAACATTGCTCCTGTGGGCAGTCCCATAGATAATGCCATTATGACTCCAAGTGATAGCCACAACCCTTACAATCAAGAGGCCGGCCCCCAAGGCTTAGCCAGGTGCTAACAACATTGCTTTGCACGCAACCAACCACTGAAAAAGGAAAACCTGATGCGATTACAGAGTGCCCAAAATCCACTGCCAGTGTCATTCCCCTTGATCCCAAAGGAGGCGAGATAACGGTCGAGCCTCTGAGGCCCAGAGATGCCAATTGGGAAGGGTCCGAATGTCCGTCGGGTTAGGATCGATGTGCGAGTCCCAACCACGCGTGCTAACGACCCGAATCCATTGAAAGGTACAATCTGCGAGGATTCGAGGCTCCATTGATGAGCTAATCATCCACCCGTCCTCGCCGATCTCGAAGAAGAGAGTCCCATCCTGATAGATGCCCCGAGAAGCAATCAAAACGTCAGTCCAAGTTAAGGCCCCAAGCCAGGCCACCTTAGGTTGGGGATCAACCTGAGACTCTACTCCCCAGGAATCGAGGCCTCAACATCTCTAATCATTAGAGGCGCGCCACACATCCCCATACATCTGTCTTGCTCACGTGCCTCGGGGAGACTTTGAAAGCTGATTCAGTCAGCCACACTGCGCCCAGGGCATCCCCCCGCCCCGGAACATCCGGGTGGGAACCAACCATGAACCCTCTCTCTAATTGGATGTGGGGGTTCCAACTAATAGGCCGACGGAGCTTGTCCTTGGCACAAGACGGAGCAAGCTGAACAAGAGCGGGACGTAAATGCTCCGAAGATCTCAAGATATTGCAAGCAAACCCGTTCTCATGACACGAACGCCTCATTTCAACGCAAATCCATCTCATCTCAGGCTTCCAAGGCCCACCAATGGAAGGAGGGAGCGGCCGAGTCTCTGACGAAGAAAATCCTTCTAGGGCTCAGGGCTGGGAAGAAGAGCACGAACAATAAACTTGTCCAAAAGGGGTCTGCAAGGTCAATGATCCAAGACCACCCTGCTCAAGTGGGAGGGTGAGGACTCGCCAAGCAACCTTAGCCTGAGTGGGGCTGCCATCCCGGTCAGACCATAAGAAATTCTTGATTAGCCGCTGAATTTGGCTAATACAAGAACTTGAGAAGATCCAACAGGAGGTGACATACCACATCGTAGCCAATTGTTTGTTATCTTGCTTTGATACCAATTGTTGGTGTTGGGGCTCACAATCAATATAAAGAAATAAAAAAAATAGAGACAAGATGGAGAATAGACAATACATTAGAGAGATGAGAGACACCATGATCCATATATATTCATTGCATGTTGGAAGTGTACTTTTTATGATATAATCTGCTGCCTTTTGAGTTCTCTAGTGGAAGGTTGCTCATCTCTCTCTCTCTCTCTCAGAAACAAAGAAAGTAAGTCATATTAACATCTACCAAAAGACCAAACTTGGCCTATGAGACAAAACCATGTACAACTATGGTCATCTCTGTGTAGCAATGAAAAGAAAAATACTCACTACAAAAAAAAGAACTATGTAAGCTGACAACAACAAGATGATGGTGTACCTAGCAATGGTGGGGTAGTGGATATAAAGTAGTGGTGCGTGCGGGGAGCATGGCTTTGACTTCGTAGATAATGGCCACCTAATACATGGGGACCTATGTGGGAGTGAATGTGTATACCCTAACTGGTATAGATGGGTGGAGTATGTGGTACATTGGGGGTGGACTCAGTACCTCCTCCTGCCGGAAGGAGACCCAAGTGGTGATGGTGCATCTCTCCTCCAACATGTGGTTGTGGGCTATCCTCATGTGGGAGATGTCCTCCTGATGGAGTCGTGGTCATCAGTACCCAACCGTACATGGTTTGCATTGTGCTCTCTGTGCCACTGCTTGCTCAAGCGTGAGCCCTATGCCTCTGGAAGGCTGGTATGTCTGATGTGGCTCAAGTTGTGGAAAGAATTGAGTAATAGTCTGTTGTGTGCCTGTTTGTCTCCTATGTGTGCGGTGTAACATCTTCTCTTATCTCTCATATGCTGCGCTGATGAAGCGACCCATCCTCCACTGGTCTCCTGTGGTCATGCACAATTGGAGTGGCTCCTCAATATGGAATTGTGCTTGTAGGTCTGTGTATGCTGGGCATCTCGTAATCAAGTACTCCCCACTCTCTATCTTTGTATGGCATATTGGGAAGCACCTCTCCTCTTGGGGGACTCCTCTGGCCTGACCTCTCTCGATCTCGAGCTGATGTGATGAAACTCGAAGCTGCCCAAGGACCACGCGGAAGTGGTGTGGTAGATATGTTTGCATCTAACGTGGGGTCACAATGAAGCCCTGATATGAGATCTCTAGGTTGAAAACAACAAAGGATGGTCTACCTGGTAATGAGGAGGTAGTGGGGATAAAATAATGGTGTCTGGGGAGCGTGGCTCTGATTTTGCAGATAATGAGCACCTAAGACAGGGGGGACCCATGAGCGAGCGAATGTGTATACCCTAACTGTAGATGATGGGTGAAGGTGGGTGGAGTATGTGGTACATAGGCGGGGTATGAGTACCCCCTGGAGGAAGGCTTTCCCAGTGGTGGTAGTGCGCTTGTGCTCCATTATGTAGTGGTGGGCTATCCTAATGCATGAGATATCCTCCGGGTGGAGTCATGGTCGTCAGTACCCAACCATATGTGGTCGGTGTCGCACTCTTTGTGCCATTGCCTGTTGGAGTGTGAGCCCTATGCCTCTGGGAGACGGGTCCGTCTTAAGCGGCCCAACTCGCTGAAAAAACTGAGTACTCACCGTGCCTGTTGTGTAGGCTGTAGCATCTGATCTCGTCTCTGATATGCTGGAGTGAGGAAACACCCCATTCTCCATTGGATTCTAGTGGTCATGCACAACTGGAGTGACTCCTCTATCTGGAACTCTGCTCGTAGGTCCGAGTATGCTGGGCATCTGATAACCAGGTGCTCATCACTCTCTATCTTTGTATGGCATACTAGGCACCACCTCTCCTCTCAAGGGACTCCTCTAGCTTGATCCCTCTCGATCTCGAGCTGATGTGATGAAGCTCACGCGTGCCTGTTGTGTAGGCTGTAGCATGTGATCTCGTCTCTCATATGCTGCGATGAGGAAACACCCCATTCTCCGCTGGATTCCAGTGGTCATGCACAACTGGAGTGACTCCTCTATCTGGAACTCTGCTCGTAGGTCTGAGTATGTGGGCATCTGATAACTAGGTGCTCCTCACTCTCTATCGTTGTATGGCATACTAGGCACCACCTCTCCTCTCGAGGTACTGCTCTAGCTTGACCCCTCTCGATCTCAAGCTGATGTGATGAAACTCGAAGCTGCCCAATGACGACTCGAAGGTGGTGTGGTAGGTACGTATGCATGTAGAGTGGAGTCTCAATGAAGCCCTGGTCTGAGATTCATAGAAAATGCTCACGGTAGTGAAGCATTTTCGGTGTCAATGTCCCCCTTTGGGGAGGATATGTCCTCTGTATGCATGTATACCATATCTCCTGATGGATGATCCTATTTCTCTCTTGGTGGGAGAGTGAATAGGTGGGGGCCTGTGACTTGTACTGTACTGGTGTACTACAAACGGGTATAAAAGGAGGGATAGTAGCTGGCATCAAGGGTGTGGGGTGCTATGGGTATGCACTCTATATGCTCAATGGGTGAGATACAAACATGATATGCATAGGGAGGGGAGGCTCGATGGTGTCACAACCCCCTAAATGCCTGGAGTGGGTGTAGGATATAATGCATCGGTGGGTAAGGCATCATGGCGATCCTCAAAATGCTTTGGGCGTCCAAATCGATAGGGGTGCGCTGCTGACGTCTCTGTATCTCCATGTCATGGCGTGCGTGAATCGCCTGAATCTCTCTATGATGTGGATGAGCTCTCCGGACAAGGGGTCTCGGTCGTCGACGCTGTCGTCTAAGCTCCTCTGCTCTGTGTAATGTGACACCCCGCATCGAGCTGGGCCCTCGAGTGTATGTGGGTCTGAAAAAATCTGTAATATGAGTCTGAGGGGGGGGGGCCAGGTGTATCTCCATCTGCTGCTGGAGGAGTGATGCGTGGTGGTGCTGGAGCTCTACTAGGAAACGACCTATAGGGCGCTGGTCCTCTGTCCCCAATAAAGCCCTGATCTCTGTAGGCCCCCTGAAGAGCTGTGGGTAGCGGTCTCTGATGTCCTCATATGCCTGGCATCTACATGTGTAGTGCTCCTCGTCCTCCACCTCCTCTCTACATATCCTGCATAATCGCTCATCCCTGGGGGTATGTGTGGCTCGCCCAATCTCAATCTCAAGCTGGTGTGATGATACTCTGAGCTGCCCAATGGCCACTCTCTCAGCTGGTGCCATATATGTATCCATGTATCGTGGTCTCTGAATGAAACCATCCGCTGTCACAGTTAGGAAGTGCTCTCTGTAGTGTTGCCTCTTTGTGGGAAGAGGCTCCCGTGGTGCTATCCATGTCTCCCTGACGTGTATCTGTAGTAGGTCCTGACGGATGATCCTATTCCTCTCCGAACGAGAGAGGGTAATGTGGGGGGAAGAGAGGTCATACTGAAAAGGGGGGAGATCCGTAATGCTCATGCCATGGTCTGCTAACCATCGGTAAGTCTGTGCATACCATACTCTCTCATGCCCTGTCTCTGCCAAATGTCTAGAGCTCTCAAATGCAAGCATGGTGAGTCGGCTAGTGGGGAGCTCTCTGACTCTCAGAATAAAGGTCACCAACTGGAAGAGGGCCTCCACTAGCATCGGTGGTGTGCCAAGCTCAGCTCGTATAATGTCATGTGGAATGGAGGGCTTGCTGCGCAGCAAGCGTGATATCATGGTGATCTGGGGCCTCTCAATCTGCGTCCACATCGCCTCTGTGATCCCTTGTGCCCATACTGCTGCTGCGTACATCAATGCGGGTGTCACTAGAGTGTCAAAGAGCCACCCCTTAGTCCGGGGCTCCTGAAAATGTGTCTGAAAGCAGCGTCTCTCCAATCCTGCAAGTGCCGCATAACCTCGCGTCAATCTATCTCTCGCAGCCTGTGCCATGGAGAATACCCCGCCCGAGAAGGTGATACCTAGGTAGACGTAGGAGTCCACTACCTCTATCTGTCCTCCAGCTGCTGTGAAAGAGGCGTGATGGCGTACTGTCCTGGAGGTATGGAAGATCATGACCTTGGTCTTGCCAAGGTTCACTGTGAGTCCTCTCTCCATGCAAAAGGTATCGAGCTCCTGTAAATGTGACTGCAACCCCTCCTGTGACTCTGAGAGCAGGACAATGTCATCAGCATATAATAGGATATGTACTGGTGTACCTCCGATGTCTCCTCCTCTCCCTCCTGCTCGCTGTATATACTCCGTGATCTCGTCGATGTAGAGACCGAAGAGAGTGGGTGAGAGGGGGCAACCTTGTTTCACACCAATGGTGCTAACAAGGCTGTCTGATAGACCGCCGGGGCAGCGTACCCTGCCTGTGACTCGTGCATACAAAGCGTGGATGGCCCATAGCATGTCTGATGGAAGCTGTAACTCCTGGAGCCTCCGTAGTAGTCTCTCTCGAGGGACCATGTCGAAGGCTTTGCGGAAATCCACAAAGCAATAGTATAGTCTCTACTTCCTCGCCTTCGCGCTCTCAATCAAGCAACGAAGCACGAAGATGTGGTCGATGGTGGAGAAAGTGCGGCGGAAGCCTGCCTGGCCGGGTGCTCTGATCCCCGCTGCCTCAGCGTGTGTACTGAGCTCTGCCTCTAGTACTGCCCCATAGATCTTGGCCAGGATATGGCCTATCATAATAGTCCTGTAGTTCCCTGGGTCCATCATATCGCCGGACTTATGGATAGGCGTAATGGTATGCATAGTCCATGAGTTGGGTAATCCCTCAACCAAAGCACGGTTGAAGAGATGGGCGATCAAGTGGGAAACTACATCTGCTGCGTATATAAAGTGCTCTCCCTGTAGCCCCGTGTGGTCTGCTGAACGGCCATGCTGTAGCCTATGGATGGCCTGTCATACCATGCCTGCTGTGAAGAGGGTGGATATCACCGGACGCGGTGTGGAAGGAATCGGTAATGGTGGCTGTCCTGGGACGTCATATAACCTCTGGGCGTAGGTGTGCCAAGTCGAAGGATCGGCTATGGGTGTAGGTGGACGTGGCTCACGTAGTGCCCTCCACGCGGTGGCACAATCCCTACTCATGAGAAGGTCGATCAACTCTGCCTCCTGTCGCTCCTCAAAAGCTCGCCGCTTCCGGCGTGTGAGGGCTCGCATCTGTCGTCGTGCCTCCCTCTATGTGATGGATCCCAAGATACACTCCTCATCGTACCATCTATTCTGGGGTGTATGCCCCAACCGTGTCGGATGTGCAGTGCTGTGGGTGGTGTATGGGAAGCTGAGAGTAGCATATGTATGGAGGATCGAGGAGAAGTGGGCGGTGAGGGTGTCCAAGGAGGCATAGGGATCAAGGGAGTAGATGCGCTCTCGAACATGGGAGCTATAGATATGTGCTAGCTCATGTCTAAAGTGAATGGTGGTACGGGCTCGTGGCTGTGTGGTGACGGGGTGGGGTATGCATGGTGAGCCGTGAATGGATAGGGCAAGATATTTGGATCAGCTCCAATCGGTAAGGCTGGGATAGTGAATGAGGTGATCAGATGTGTCGCCTCCGGGGGCCCGATAACATAGTCTACCACACTGCCCCCTGTGGTGTCGTGGGTGGAATGCAGGTGAGACCGTGCGAGGTGGGCCAGCTCCCCATCCCATTATATATGACGAGACGGTGTGCTGCTCCCATCTGGAGTAAGTGTCGGCCATATAAGGTGGGTGTGGCGGTGTCGGCTGAGGCTCTGAGTGTAGGCATGTCCTCTATGGTACGAAGCATCTCAGGGTCGTCAAAGTCGTAGATATCACACTGGTGGCTCTGAGTGCGGGCATTGAAGTCTCCTACAAGGAAGACTTCACCCATCCCGGTATACTCCATAATCGTGTCATTGAGGCAGTCATATGGCGATGTGGTGTCTGGTCCCTCCCCTCCTGATGGGTGCTCAGGGGAATGTGTGAAGCGTGAACCAATGGGTGCAATATAGCATACGGCGAAGTACGCTGCTCTCTCTGATAGCTGCAAGCGTATCCACATGAAAAGTGCCTCTGGGTCTCTGGCTACCACCTGTACCCTGTGCTGTAACGACTGTCTATAGAGCACGGCTACTCCTGATCCTCGTGTGGTGTGCTGTCTCATCTGACGGCGGTGAGCTGACTCCCACATATAGCCCTCAATCCTCGGTAGGCTCCTCCCCGGGCTCTCGTGTGTTTCTGTCAAGAAGATAATGTCTCTGCCCTCCATCACCTCCTCGAGGCGCCCTGGATGTGTCCATAAAGATCCATTGCAGTTCCAGACTGCAATGTGCACCTCCTGCTGTGAGAGAGAGAGAGAGAGAGAGAGAGGGGAAAGAAAGAAGGTGTTTTTACGTCTATTAGGAGGCCGAACTCGGCCTATGAGACAAATCGATGTACATGGGTGTATCTTCTGTCAATCAAAAAAGATAAAAGCGCTGAAAAAACTAGTAAAGCTGATATAAAAGTCCGTAGTATGCATGTGGAGATACCGATGAAAGTAGCGGGGGTGTATGGAGTGCGATATCTATGATAGTCTATATGCAAAAGGGTAGTACAACAAGCATGAGAATGCATCCGAAACGACTAACTAGCTCCATCCTGTGCTAATGGGCAGGTGTAAGATGTGATACATAGGTGGAGGTGGAGTCAGGGCCACCCTGATGGCTGCAGCTGGATCAGCCATCATCTGGATCATCTCTCGTCCATGGCGCGATGGTCACAAGCTTGGAGCTCCGCAATCTGGTGTTGGTGAAGTCTCGGGGCCGGATATCTTACAGCACGGGGTCGTCTCCTAGCTCTAGAGGTCATATATATATATATATATATATATATATATATATATATATATATATATATATATATATATATATATATATATATATATATATATATATATATATATATTTTGTGGGAATTCTCACTTTATTGCATTAAAGAAAAATGATATACAAGAGCGTGAGGGGAGATAGTACTCTCCCTGTTCCCCAAGATAGATCCTACGCTACTAACAACTATATATATATATATATATATATATATATATATATATATATATATATATATATATATAGAGAGAGAGAGAGAGAGAGAGAGAGAGAGAGAGAGAGAGAGAGAGAGAGAGAGAGAGAGAGAGAGAGAGAGAGAGAGAGAGAGAGAGAGAGAGAGAGAGAGAGAGAGAGAGAGAGAGAGAGAGAGAGAGAGAGAGAGAGAGAGAGAGAGAGAGAGAGAGAGAGAGAGAGAGAGAAAGAAAGAAAGAAAGTCATATTAACGTCTTCTGGAGGCCAAACTTGGCCTATGAGACAAAAGCCATGTACAAGTGTAGTAACCATGTGTAGAAAATGAAATGAAATAAACACAAAGCTATCAAGGGTTGGTAAAAGGCTCGGGAGAAGTGGCTCTGACTCAGCAGATAGTGGCCACCTAATACAGGGGGATCCATAATATGAGTGAGCAAAACACCCTAGCTACTGGTGATGGGGGGAGGTGGGTGTAGTATGTGGTACATCGGAGGTGGTCTGAGTGCCTCCTGAAGGAAGACAACCGAGGGGGAGGTGGAACGCCTATGCTCCATCATGTGGTCGTAGGCTGTCCTGATGCGTGAGATATCCTCCTGATATAGTCGCGGTCGACGATATCCTACCATGCGTGGTCGGCGTCGTGCTCTCTGTGCTGCTGCCTGGTGGAGTGTGAGCCCTCTAGAAGGACCTCTCTGATCTAGCTCCGCTCGCTGAAAGAACTGGGTAATGGTCTGCTGGGTACTCACCCGTGGCTGATGTGTGGGCTGTAGTGACCGCTCTCGCCTCTCGTATGCTGCTGTGAGGAAGCGCCCCAAGCGTCGCTGGTCTCCCATGGTCATGCACAACTGGAGTGACTCCTCTAGCTGGAACTGTGCTCGTAGGTCTAAGTATGCTCGACATCTGATAACAAAATGCTCCTCACTCTCTACCTCTGTCTGGCATACTGGGCACCACCTCTCCTCACGGGGGACTCCCCTGGAGCGACCCCTCTCAATCTCGAGCTGATGTGATGAGACCCGGAGCTGCCCAATGACGACTCGGAGGTGGTGGGGAAGATATGTCTGCATGTATCTCGGGATCTCGATGAAGCCCGTGTCCGATATATGTAGAAAATGCTCGCGGTAATAGAGCATTTTCGGTGGCAATGTATCCCTAGGGCTCACCCATGTCCTCTGTATGTATGTATGCCATATCTCCTGACGAATGACCCTATTCCTCTCTTGATGAGAGAGCGAGTAGGTGGGTGCATGTGAGTCGTACTGTAGTGGTGGTAGCCTGTCTATGTCAAAGCCATGGTGGGCCAGCCAGTCTCGTGTCTGTGCATACCATGAAGAGGTGTCGCCTGCTAATGCCATATCACGTGATGCCTGGAGAGCACGATAAGCAATGCGCTCTGTATCCATGCTCCGAAGTCTGTGTACTAGGCATACTGTCTGGAACAGTGCCTCAACTAGCATCGATGGTGCAGCGAGCTCTGCTCTAATGATATCATGCGGTACTGAAGGCTTGCTGCGGATAAGTCTGGCAATCATGAGGATCTGTGGCCTCTCTAATGCTGTCCATACTGATGTAGCTAATCCCGGCCCCCAAATGGCTGCCCCATACATGAGCGCTGGCGTAACCAAAGTGTCAAAGAGCCACCCCTTTGTGCGGGGCTCCTGAAAATATGCCTGGTGGCACTGTCTCTCCATCAAAGCTAATGCTGCGTACCCACGTGTGATGCGGTCACGAGCTGCCTGAGACATAGAGAAGACCCCAGATGCGCTGCTGTAAATGTCACTCCCAAGTAAACATATGATCTGACCACCTGGATCGGTCCACCTGCTGCTGTGAACAAACTATGTCTGCGTACCTGTGCAGATGTATGAAAGATCATGACCTTGGTTTTACCAAGGTTCACAGATAACCCTCTGTGTCTGCAAAAGTCATCTAGGCCATGTAGATGATGCTATAGACCTTCTGCAGACTCTGAAACCAATACAATATCATCAGCGTATAAAAGAATATGGACATTGGCTCCCCGTACCTCAATGCCATCTCCCCCCTGCTGCTGTATGAAGTCCACTATCTCATCAATGTAGAGACCAAAGAGGGTGGGTGAAAGAGGGCATCCTTGCTTCACCCCGATAGTGCTAGCAAGTGGATCAGATAAGCCCCCTGGGCATCTAACTCTACCAGATACTCTCTCGTATAAGGCGTAGATCCCCCATATCATCTCCTCCGGAGCTCCAATATCAAGTAGTCGTCTAAAGAGTCGGTCCCTGGGAACAGTGTCAAATGCTTTGCGGAAGTCCACAAAGCAACAGTATAATCTCCTCTTTCTCACCCTTGCCTGGTCAATCAGGCATCGCAGAGTGAAGATGTGGTCAATAGTAGAGTAATCTCGTCTAAAACCTGCCTGTCCTGGAGCCCTGATACCCTTCCTCTCAGCGAGAGTACTCAACTCTATCTCTAGTACTGCCCCATATAACTTGGCCAATATAGGGCCAATCATGATCGTCCGGTATGTAGCTGGATCCATATATATATATATATATAGAGAGAGAGAGAGAGAGAGAGAGAGAGAGAGAGAGAGAGAGAGAGAGAGAGAGAGAGAGAGAGAGAGAGAGAGAGAGAGAGAGAGAGAGAGAGAGAGAGAGAGAGAGAGAGAGAGAGAGAGAGAGAGAGAGAGAGAGAGAGAGAGAGAGAGAGAGAGAGAGAGAGAGAGAGAGAGAGAGAGACTTTTTAACGTCTATTAGAGGCCAAAATCGGCCTATGAGACAAAACATATACATCAGTATGATCCAATCCACTGTGATCCCAAAAGGAAAATAAAGTGTGAGTACCGCAAACGGGTATAAAAGGAGTGGATAGTAACTAGCATCAAGGGTGTGGGGTGCTATGGGTATGCACTCTATATGCTCAATGGGTGAGATACAAACATGATATGCATAGGGAGGGGAGGCTCGATGGTATCACAACCCACTAAATGCCTGGAGTGGGTGTAGGATATAATGCATCGGTGGGTAAGGCATCATATGGAGAGAGAGAGAGAGAGAGAGAGAGAGAGAGAGAGAGAGAGAGAGAGAGAGAGAGAGAGAGAGAGAGAGAGAGAGAGAGAGAGAGAGAGAGAGAGAGAGAGAGAGAGAGAGAGAGAGAGAGAGAGAGAAAGAAAGAAAGTGTTTTTACGTCTATTAGGAGGCCGAACTCGGCCTATGAGACAAATCGATGTACATGGGTGTATCTTCTGTCAATCAGAAAAGATAAAAGTGCTGAAAAGAAACTGGTTAAGCTGATATAGATCTCCGTAGTGTGCATGTGGGGATACCCATGAAAGTGGTGGGGGGTGTATGGAGTGCGATATCTATGATAGTCTATATGCAAAAGGGTAGTACAACAACCATGAGAATGCATCTAAAACGACTAACTAGCTCCATCCTGTGCTAGTGGGTGGGATGTAATATGTGATACATAGGTGGAGGTGGAGTCAGGGCCACCCTGATGGCTGCAACGGGATCGGCCATCATCTGGGATCGTCTCTCCTCCATGGCGCGATGGTCACAATCCTAGATCTCCGCAATCTGGTGTCGGTGAAGTCTCGGGGCCCGATATCCTATATCACGGGGTCGTCTCCTAGCTCGAGATATCTGAGCCTGCTGAAGAGTCACCCCGCTCGGTATGTGGGCTGAGGGGGGGAGGGCTGCAGCACGTCGTGGAATAAAGAAGTCAGTGAGCTGACTCTGTCTCCCTCCTGTATGGAGTGCTACAGTAGGCTGGAGTAGGGAATCTCTGTGACTCTGTATCTCTAGTAAGAATCGCCCGAGCTGTCGCTGGTCTCTAGAGTCCATGATCTCTCGGAGGGTGGGCTGCCCTGCAAACAGAGTCTCGTATCTGCCTCTGATGCCATCATATGCGCTACATCTGCATACAAAGAGAGAGAGAGAGAGAGAGAGAGAGAGAGAGAGAGAGAGAGAGAGAGAGAGAGAGAGAGAGAGAGAGAGAGAGAGAGAGAGAGAGAGAGAGAGAGAGAGAGAGAGAGAGAGAGAGAGAGAGAGAGAGATGAAACAAAATATGCTAACAACTTCAAAAAGGCCAGAATGATCTATGAGGCCAAATGTTACAACATGGTGTGTTTGAGACAATGTGATGCAACAATTTGGTGCTTTGTTCCCTCCCACCCTGGAAATATTAGTTGATGTGAGAGGTACATGCAAAAGAAAATATGTGGGAATTTGTACACCTAGTGGTAGGGGAGGGGAATTCATTATCTGAAACTTACATAAGATACCAGACATCCAAGGGCTACACGTCAAGCAAAGGAGGGAAGTGAAGGGATATTAATTCTAACATGGCAGCTGAAAAGCTATTAATATTGTAGGACGAAGAGTCATTGTGTATTGATAGGGAAGGTAATTATTTAAAACTCACAGAAGAGATCAGACACGAGCTGCACATCAACCAGAAGATATGTAGGAGTTCTGACACTCACTGATAGGGGAAGGGACATCAATATTTGAAATTCACGCATTGGACCAAGCAGGCACCCAAGGGATACACATCACAATGAAGAACTGCTGCAAGTTCTAACATGGCAGCCATTAAGATATCAAGATTGCAGCGATAAAAATCAATGCCATGCAAGATGTTTCTTAGCTATAGCTGCATCAATGAGATAGGTTTCCACAATAATTCTGTGTGCAATTCGAAGCCTTGCACACAATATATGAGCCTCAAGAATTTTCTACCTTACTGTTCTTGGTCCCACTTTTTTATTCTTCTTCTTATGGTCTTTGTTATTTGATTCATCTTCTGCCATAATATTTTAATCAAAATTACTTAGTGAGTTGCAAGGAATAGATGCTTCATTTTCACTTGCTGGGATCATGTCTTTTTGTTTGAAGCTTTTTCATTGTTGTCTTATGTAACTTGGGTTATCTTATTGCAACATAATTGTGCTTGCTGGCCGTCATACTTATGATGATATTATGATAATGACTACACAATGGGCATATTCGCTTGATTACCAAATTTTATCTTTGTGTTTGTACTGTTGAATCTTCCATACTGTCATTTTATGTGATTTGTTAAGATGTTTGTGGTATTTTTTTTTGCAAAACTGGACTGTATTAAACACCTTTACGCATACAGTGGCTCCCAGGAACTTCAGATCTTCATCATGACAATCAGCTTTTCATTGCTTGCAAATTCCTAGAAGAGATTGTCAGGAAACGGAGCACTGTGAGCAACCGCGTGACTCCATATATTATTCGTGCTATTGATAATAGTTTTCTTCTTGGCCAGATGAATGATAGTGCCATAATTACAGGAAACTGCAAATAATGGGTATTTAACAGGTTATACACACCAAGCGATTGATTTCTTCCAAGGTATTTCTGAGGTGCTATCACCTGTCTCCTTGCAAACCCAGGTTTTACTTCTATTCCTTTCAAAATATGAATTGGCTTATTTAGGCCTTTGCTATGTGAAGATATTCTGCAGCAGGAACATGGGAGTAGGTAAGTTGAGATTAACTGAACTAGAGCTGCAGGTAGGATGGCAGAGAAAGCAGAGAGTGAGAAAATGCTACAAAATAGAAAAAAGTCAGTGAGAGATAATCAGAGTGAAAATGCTGATGGGAAAATAGAGAGAGTACAAATTGGGGCATGCTACTCTTAAATAACTTTAAAAAACGTAAGGATAATATTTTGAAGGCTAACATAAGTCTTGTTAATCATTTTTGTAGGTATAATTTTCCTTCCCTTCTTAGTTTGCCTTGCAACATATGCCATGACACTTACTCCATGGACCCTCACGTAAGGGATCTACAAGTTGAAAATAAAAAGTGAACTGTTACATCTAATTATTCATATTTTAGTGAAGTAGATGTGATTCACTGATGATAAGTTTGTGAAAAAGGTGATATCCAGGTGGTACAGTGTGTTTGGTACTATACGTGTGGTACATGAACAGTATTTGCCAGGTTTTTGGTATGGTATGGTGCATTGTGTGTATGTATGTAGATAATTACTTATTAATGATTATTAATATGTATTATGTATGGCAGAATACATATTTATTATGTATGTATGACATAATACATGTGTGTCTATGTATCTATGTTTATCCTATGTATGCATAATGTATATGTACGTATGTATGTATTTACCAATATACATCTGTACTATGTATGTATTTATGTATTTACTATATAATATGTAAGATGTATGTTATGTATAAGGTGATTGCATATATGTATTTATATGATATATGTGTGCATGTATAATTGTTAATATATGTCATATAACAAATAAGAGTACAAAGACCCTTATTCAACTCACAATTAAGTAAAAAAGAGAGACAGTTAGAGTAGAGATTAAGAGAGGAAGTACTCACACAAACAGATAAAAGGAGCCTAGTTTAGCTCCACACACACTAGCAAATAGACAAATACTTACAATAGCACAAGGAAGCTCTAACTCTCCAAGCGCTTAATGTGTACAAAGACCACAAGGTGGTTTTTATATAGATTAGGTACTTGGGAAAAATTTACAAAAAGCTTTCTAAAAACTTAACCACTTAAAATCTCACGAGTATCTTTTCTTTTGTTTTAATTAGAACGGAGTGGGCTTTTGGATGCATTTTATTATGTTTTGATTTGAAATTTAATTTTTTATTGGTTTCACGTTGTACTAGGCATGAACACATGATACACTTTTTGATGGGTCATATGATATTTGTTTGGCAAGTGTTATATATGGAAAGCTCTCCTTGAGTACAGGAGGGATATATAAAAATATCAGTGCCTTAAATTTTGGCCATGTTTGAGCAAACTTTGAACAACCTTTGATCACCATGTTGACCTCTAGAGTCTAGATTGGTGTAGCACAACATACGTGTCTTGACAAAGAATTGAAGAATGCTGAGCTATGGGCCTCCTATTGCCCTCACCTTTGTATGGTGGGGTGTCTTGGGTACTTGCCAAAACTCCTTGCCATCTGTCCGGTGTTCCATAGGGGGTTGGTGGCCCAACTAGGTGGTGACCTACATAAAGGAGCACACTAGAGGTTGGTTGCGCAACAGCCCCATGAAACCACATAACAAAAGATTGGTCCCCCCTAGAATATGTCTTTCAGCCTCTGCTTCGCGGAGCACTAGCAGGCTTAAGCGCGGAGCACTAGCAAGCTTAAGCACTTGCATAGCACCTCTGCTTCGGAGTCGCCTCGATAAAGGGTGAAGGTGGAAAGTAGGCTGCCTGGGATCTATGGCATCACCACGTGTGGTTGTCCTTGTGCTTAGAAGATGCTTGTGTTGGTCACCCAAGTGATTTATAAGCTGCAAGGGTTGGTTGCCCTGGAGAGATAAGTGATCACCCTAGCATGGTAAGGTGGTCGCCTAACGTAAGGTGGTTGCTCAACCATGCACAAGAAGGATGGCCTCCTACTCATGGACAAGAAAGGTGGTTGTCGAGTTGTTCAAAGGACTCAAGTTAGTGGTCTCCCAGGAGTTCAGGCCTATAAGTGGTGATCCCTTCAGACTCCAAACTAAGCAACTATGGTGGTCCTCCCAATGATTTGGGTGTTAAAAGCTATTGGCCAAGGGGATATATCAAAAAGTTGTTACCATGCAAGATGGGTGGTGGCCCACCTAGGTAACTACCCTCTATTGGTATTGCCTTCCTTCCAAGCTTCCATACCATTTTGTGGAGTGCAACCTATGTCAGGGGACACTTTGCCCTCCTCCAAGGACTACCTTTGTGCATGAAGAGCCACTCGTATGGCTTACTAGTATCTACATAAGAAGCAATTATGCACTCATTTGTACATGCGTGTAGAAGGAGCCCTTGTGCTCTAAGTGTTTGTGGCTGGTATTGGAGTTAAGAAATGTATACATGGGGGGCACATCACCCCAAACACCCATCCAACACCGCAGAAAAACTAGCTCCTAGGTGAGGGTATGAGGGGAGGGGGAAAAATCTAAGAAGGCAGCCCGTAACTCCAACGGATAGTATCACGCTAAACGGTAAAGAAGGGACCTTTCTTCCATAGCTGAAGAAAGGCAACCCATTGCGAATCGTGCCATCCGAGTCACCGTGGAGATGGTCCAACTGCCCCTATCAAGTGTGGATCAGCTCTAACTAGAAGTTGTGAATATACTCGGCTAGAGGGATCGTGAGCTGCTCAAAGATGCATTGGCATCTAGCCCTCCATATGAACCACATGGCAAGGTTGTTGATCACCTCCCTGTAAGGTTCGTCAATGCCGCACCAAGGGGAAATGCTAAGCTCCACCCATCCTATATCGATAAAATAGTAGTACCGGCCTCATGCTCGTAGCTAGGGGCTGGGCTAGTAAGGGAGCCCCAAGCAAGCGCGCCCCAAGAAATGGTATGAGGCCCCCTTCTCCAAGTCAGGAGCCTCAAGATCCACCGCCAAATTGTTGGAAATTAGGTAGGCCCATAATTGATACCACATGTCCATAGTTCCATAGGTCCAGGATCTACAACACAGATTTCAACAATCTTCCAATATTGACAAAACACGAACATACCACACTTAATCACACAAATGATGAGACTAAGATAGAGAGAGATTAGACAACATGTGTAAAGTGTTACGTAAGCCAGTGCTTACTCATACTATCATATATACAAATGTCAATTTACAATGTGGGAGCAAAACTCTGAACCACTGTATGTGAACAGAAATAGATGGAAGAGTCTACGTACAAAACTTACAAGATTATTCAGATGTAGAGACAGAAATCTGAATATGTATGAGATGTATGACTTGAGAGGTTGTAGAAGAGTGTATATGAGTGACAGAAAGAGGAAAGATCAATTGGAAATTGGTATTCAGCAAACCCTAATCTGATTTTAGGCTATGGAAGACCCTAAATCAGATGTGTGTGTGAAAGATCACATACATCAGAATTAGCATAGAATGCTAACATGTTGCTGACAGAAATCCTCATACTCATGTGAACACATCTTCTCAAACATCTCATCCGAATGTGCATGTAGCATGCATGTATGGATTCTCCTTTAGATATGCCGAATAGGACTCCTGATATGGATGCCACTGCCTCCATAAGCTCCAAGTAGTACCTGTGTGCATAAAGAGAATATGTACCTGAATTCTTAACATAAGATGCAAATTTTATGTTAACCTCCAATGTGTTTGAAGTACACCGAAATCTTCATGTAGAAGACAATCTTCAAATACATTATGTAGATGGTTGATCCACACCACCAAGCTGCTGATAGGTAAGTCCTCTCCATAAGCAAGAGTGAGCACACTCTTCTCCAAGAAGAACTCCATAGCTGCTCCTCAACATGCTCCTAGAGTGCACCATGGCTGCACCATGTGTGCTAGAGCACCACCGCTACTGAGGGACCAAAGCTTGCGTTGCAATTGGTGTAGGATGACTCAAAGTGACCCCAAAGCCCTATTTATATAGGCCACAAACTTCTAGCGACTAAAAAATAAAGCAGAAGCAAAAAACTTCCACGAAAAGCTGAATCGCTGCTTTTGTTTTAATTTTATTGCAATTTTAATGTGTGTTTGTTTATTTTAAAGTTGCTTTTAGCTATTTAAAATTAGCTTCTTGACCTTCTTTTTCACACTTCTGATTACCTGATGAATGATCTGACAACATTTTTATGATCCTTATGACGAGAGCTATCATATGAGGTCAAAACCCTAAATCAGCACAAAATTAGGGTAAGGGTTTTCTCCCAAATCTGATCTCTGATGACTGAATGTTATATACCATTGGAAAGCTCTCTTCAAGCTCTACAAGATAGGCTCATAAAAATTTTATCCATTTTTGTGCCAAAAATGACTAAGTACCAAAATTAGGGTTTCTGCCCTAAATGGATTTTGGACTGATGTGACATTGTTTTTCAACAATCTCCCCTGCAATGTCATATTGGTACAGATTGAACAGGATATGTAACTTCATTCATCTGCAAACTGTTAAACTTGCACTCCCGAATTGAACTTTAAACCTTTTCTTCGAAAGTCTTCTTCAAAACTGAATTTGAATTTCTTCAAACTTCAAAAAACTGAATTTGCTGAATATGAACCATACTACCTGAGAAAATATGCAAACCAGATATCCAATAGTGTATACATCAAGTAATCACTACTTGTCAACATATGTAGCATGAACTGACTCTGAATCTTCTATCTCTTGAAATAAATCTTCTCAAACTTGTAAAAATACACTAGGATTCACATATTTGCATTTACCTTAAGAAAGGTTTCTCAACGTATTTCTGCTGTGTCATGTAAATACACTAAACAGAATCAGGGATTGAATCCTGGGACTTGTGACTAACAACTCACAACTTAGTGTATTATGAACACTAGCTGGTTCATCTCTGACCGTACTCAACTCAATCCCCAACTCATGAGTCTCAAAATTTCATATCTATGATGTCATCTTGTCTTCATCCTTGTTCTATCTGTAAGTCTTTCATACCTCTTTCATAGCTGTTTCCTTCCTTCAAAGTCTGGTATAAACATATAGAAAGTTATATGGAAAATATAAGAGAAAAGGAAGTCTTACTTTCCCTTGGAAATGTTGGACTTTCTTCTTCTGCATCTTTCTTCCACCCGATGATGTCAACATCTTCAAACTTCTCTTCCATACCTTTTGTTCTCTTCATCTTGGACAAATGGTATACAAATGGAAGTGAATATAGAATCATGTTTTACCATCTCCTCATATCTCTGAATCAAAACTCTGCTTCAAATGTGACTGATATGACTAAATTTACCAACCTTTTGGTTAAATGCTGAATTACCTCTCTAGTGTACCTAGATCAAATTCTGTACCTAGATAAAAAACTTCCAACCAACTTACAACACGAGGTTCGGTGAAAATTAACTCATCTTATCTTCAAATTTGTCTTCTTAGATGAAGAGCAAGCAACTGCTCCCATGATCTCAAGATATTGCAAGCAAAATGATCCTTACTCTTCCTCGAGTACCCCGTACATCTCATCTTAGCAAAAATCCATATGATCTTAGGTTGCCAAGGCCCACCAGTAATTGGCCAGTCTTTGACGAAGAAAATCCTTCCAAGGCTCAAGGCCCGAGAGCATACCACGAACAACAAACTTGCCGAGCAGGGTTGCAAAATGATCCTTACTCTTCCTCGAGTACCCCGTACATCTCATCTTAGCGAAAATCCATATTATCCCAGGTTGCCAAGGCCCACCAGTAACTGGGGCAAAGAGGCCGAGTATCTGACGAAGAAAATCCTTCCAAGGCCCAAGGCCCAAGGCCCGAGAGCATACCATGAACAATAAACTTGCTGAGCATGGATTTGCCCTGACAAGTAGGGTCGATAATCCCAAGGCCCCTGAGCTCTGTGGAAAGCGTGATGACCTGCAAAGAAACCTTAGCCCAAGCGGGGCTGCCATCCCCTCCAGACCATAAAAAAATCCTTATTAACAGTTGTATTTGGCTAATATAGGAACTTGAAACGATCGAGCAAGAAGTGACATACCACATCGTAGCCAAGAGAACCTCATTAGCCACGAGAACCCTCCTCACTAGAGATAAGCGGGAGGGCACTGTTCGAGTACAGTAACTTCCTCTCGATGGTCAGGAGGAGGGGTGAGACCTGTTGCTCAGGTGAGAGCTCAAGACCGATTTGCCAACCGAGATACTAAACCGCAGTGCCAAGGGGAATCCAATGAAACTGTGGTAGGGAAGCCAACTAGGGTGAGCATCCGAGGCAATCCAAAAACCGCATGACTTGTGCCAATTAATCTTGGCACTAGAGGCATCACAAAATCTATCCAGAACATACTAAAATCTAATCATATTAACCTCATGGTTCTGCAAGTGAATGGTAGTATCTTCAACAAACTGAGCATCCAACTGAACCTCCTCTCTGACATGAAGCCTATTACTGGGCAAGCTAGTGTCTCAAGCATAAAGAAAAGCACTCATGGCCTCAGTAAAGAAAAAGAGTAGGATCCATAGGATAGCCTTGCCTAGCTGATCTTGAGATGTTGAATCTCTCTCCACGGCCCGTGGCCACAAGAACCTTGCTATGGGTAGAGCGATAGAGGGAAGCCACGCCCCGGATCCGGCCAGCAGGGAAGCCCATACACAAAATAGGGACTTCAAGAAAAGCCTAGCAATCTGATCATAGGCTTTCTCAAAGTCCAATAGAAGAACAACAACTGGCTCATCGTGAAACTAGGCAAGGGTGACAACCTCCTAGAAAGTGAAGATCTTGTCAAGGATACTATGACCCTTGACAAACCTGGTTTGAGTTGGGTGAATCAATGTCTCAAGCAATGGCTGCAGCCTCAAACTCAGAGCCTTCACTAGAATTTTGTAGGCTGAGTTGAGAAGCATAATGGGATGCCATTGTCGAATATTATCCAGGTGCCCCCTCCTTGGCGATGAGAAAAATCAGACCCTCGGCAAGAGACGAGGAAGGTGACCCCCTTCCATGATCTCCTAGAAGGAAAGTCTGATCCCATCACCAATGATCCCCCAGTAGCGGAGAAAGAAATTGGGCGAGAGACCATCCTCACCAGGGTGGATATCCCTAGCCAAACTACGCAAAGCATCAAGAAGGTCACTTTCAGTAAATGGGGAAAGAAGCAAAGCTTGCATCTCATCTGTCACAAAACGCCGCACATGCGGGAGGACGTAGCGTCTGCTCTCCTTCAATTTCTCATATGGACTCTCTATAGATAACAAGGTGCGGTAAAATTGGGTGGCAATCTCTCTAAGCTCCTCCTGCTCTGTAGCCATAGTACCATCCATCTGACGGCACTGTCTATCCCACTATGTGCATGCCAAGATTGGATCGCAAGAAAAAAGCTCACCAGAAAAATGATCACCAACCTGAGTCCAATGAGAAGCCTGTCTATGGTGAAAAAAGGCAAACCACTTATACTCGATCTCCCATAACTACTGCTATGCCCCACCTCCCACATCAGCTCATACCAAATTGCCGCAATCTGATGAGCAAGGCTCCCATCAATCTGAATATGCTTAGGAATGCGAAGAACCGGGGAGCCCTTGGTAGCTTCCTCCCCAAAGGTGACAACCGCTCGGCATGATCAAACAAGGAGGAACCCCCCACAATACATGTCATACCACCACAATCAGCGAGAACATCACTAACATAAATTCGATCAATCCTGGAGAGATTCATCCCACAAATCCGTCTTTCAGAGTGCGTGATGTGGAGACCGTCTCTCTCCCTATCAAAGCCCTCAGTATTCCATACATCATGCAACCTCAAGGTCATACATAATCTCTCCCAAGTCGCAAGCTCAGATCCATGCACAGTGATGTGACTACCTCCCTGTCGATCCTCGGGTGGTTGAATCTTAAGTCACTTGCCACACACCAAGCATTTGCACATGGGACTGCATGCATGATATGAGACCAGAAAGCGGTAGGAGCACTCTCATGGTTCGACACAAAAAGATTAAGGAAGCCAAATCTAATGCCTCCTTGTTGCAAGATCAACCAGATGGCCTTGCCAGGATGATCTCCCCTCTATCAAGGGGCATCGATCCCCAACCGAAATACATACACCTATCACCACCCCAAGATCCATTAGGCCCATGGCCAGCCAACCAAAAAACCTCACCTTGTCTCTGTAGAAGCTGCCCACATTGCTGCGTGCGGCCCAGGGAGAGATGATGTTTTGGAGCATTACAATATCAATGGGCTTGCCAACCAAGCATTGATGGAGCTCTTGTTGAAGGCGAGCTCTATAGCGCAAAAACTACGGCCCTCCCAATCCTTGAACGTTCCATGAAAGAATCATCATGGAAATGGGGTGAAGCAAGAGGCTGTTGCAACGAGCCATCTTCGAGGCTGGTTTGGACGAGGAGTAATCCCAGTGCAAACGTCCCCGATAAGAAGCAAAAGTCATCGATAAGAAGCTAACTACTTGAGGAGAACCTTGCAAAGACTCAGCCAAGTGGAATCACTTGACTCCCGTGCCTGCTTCTGGCCAAGCTCCTCCATGTATAAACATATAGCATGGTGGAGTGCTAGTATCTGCAATCACATACACAATGACATGACTCTCCTGAGCACCAGGAATGAAGAGAAGTTGAGAGGCATCCCGGATAAGAAGCCGATAAGAAGCAAGCATCCTCGATAAGAAGCTAACTAATCTGGGAGATCCCTGCAAAGATTGAGCCAAGTGGACTCACCCGACTCTCGTGCCTGCGCCTGGCCGAGCTCCTCCATGTATAAACATATAGCATGGTAGAGTGCGAGTATCTGCAATCACATACACAATGGCATGACTCTCCTAAGGACCAGGAATGAAGAGAAACTGAGAAGCATCCCAGATCTTATAAATCTTTTGTCAAGAACAAACATTAAATTTTCGACTTTCAAGGGTTTGGTGCAAGAGGATGCAAATGACCACGTAAAGAAATTTATCTCCTTATGTTGGGGACTAGAATTACAGATCGAGAGGACGAATTGAGAGAATGCCATGCCAACCCTATTTCCATCTACCCTCGACGAGCTTGGAGACAAGTCGTATGGCCAACATGGAGATAGTGGACACTTTTCTACTTGAGAAGCTTTGAAGATTGCCTTCTGCTAGACATTTTGACCCAATGATTTATTCGAGAAAACTTTGGACTAGCTTGATAACCTAAGGTTCCACCGGGTGAATCATTTCATGAGTTTTAAATGCATGCAAAAACTCTTGTTGCTCGCTTGCCACCTGACCTAGGTGACTTTTTGTGAAGAATCGGATTGAGAAGGCTTTGCCAAAGACTCGTCAACACAATCATCAAGAGACATTAAAGCTTGATAGTACCTTGGAAGAGTTCGTGGAGTGGCCTCACAAATAGAAGAGGGAAAAAGTACACTTTGAAGGTGGCAGCAAACCTGCCCACTCTAACTCTATGGACTAGATTGAGAAACTTGGGAGGGAGTTAGAGGCATTAAAGATGCAACAAAACCATCATAAAGAAAAGGTTCTCTCTCCATCCACACGACATAATGATGAGGTGCTTGCACAACTTTGACGGGAAGTGGAGTTGTGGAATGTTCAAGAGATTTCGAGACGAGTATGGTACACAATATGCAACAACAATGACCATTTTAATGGCTGTCCGAATAGGGTAACTTGCCACTTGTGTGGAAAGAGTGGTCATGAGATGTGCGATTGCTACTTTCTCAAGGGAATACAACAATGAGGTAACTCTCAAGTCCTGAATACCATCTATGCTTGTACCTCAAATTCACAAAACAGGGTTGAGAACCACTCAAACCGACCAACGTACATGAGACCTCTCATGTGCTATCGATGTAGAGAATATGGTCAGATCGAAAGTAAGGTACTTAAGCTAGTACAAGGTTGGAACTCTAGGTATCATTGAAAAGGCACTTACGCTAGTACTTAACCCTAATTTCTGCTCAAAAAATGTGTTTTTACTTCATTTGGTTCCTTTCAACATGAGGATCACGGAAAGCTCATTCATTTATGCATCTGAAGACCGAATTGGCTGATCGCTGCATACTTAGCTCTGAAAAGCACTTTCTTGCGATAATAACATCTCTACGCCAATTTTAGTGATTAGATGCTTTTTGGGGTGCGAATCAGCTTTTCGCCTAGTTTTTTTTTGCTTTTATGAAAATCTCAACATGGGCAGCCTAGAAGACTACATAAAGGGCCCTTAGTGTGGGAATTGAACTCATGACCTACCGGCTAGGAGTAGGATGGGCTAACCACTCCATGGTCGAGGATTACTTCCTAATCCTCCCTCTTAGGGTGTGGTTCAACCATCTCTTGCCCATCATTTCTTGAGTCTAACATTCTCTTCCGCTTCTAGAGACCTTCTTGGCCACTTGCCTATGGACTTGCCTTGCTCTCAACCTTGGTATCTTGAACCTTGCCTTTCCGCTTCTTGGCTAGTACTAAGTAGCCTACGAACTTGCCTTGCTCTCAACCTTGGCCGCTTGAACTTGCTTCTCAACCGTGCAAAGTATCTTGGATCCGCAATATAATGCTTTGATTAGAGCGTTCCAAGAGCTTTCCAACGATATCTTACATGTCTAATTCCAACCTATGGATTGGGAGATACATTCTACCCTTTGTTGGGCTCATCTTTGAAAGCGACACGTGGCACTTTCCATCCACCTTGCCCAAACCTACTTCTTAGGCCCTAATACCAATTGTGGGAATTGAACTCATGATCTATCAGCTAGGAGTAGGATGGGCTAACCACTTGCCCCAAAAGCCATGGTTGAGGATTACTTCCTAATTCTCCCTCTTAGGGTGTGGTTCAATCATCTCCTGCTCGTCATTTCTTGAGTGTGGTCATCACTTGGCATCATACAAGCATCCACCTTCATTGAAGGTCAAGGAGATCAGCTAGGAAATTTCCACACACTTGACGAGGTGTGCTTTACCTTTGGTGAAGCTATGAAGGAATTTGTATCAGCCAACCATAAGCATCCTTGCTGATTTACTGTGAGTAACAAGTCTATATCAGTTCCTTATTTGTTAGGTCACTAGTTTTTGATTTAGGGTTTCTGAAACCCTAATTTCAGAATTAGAGTTTGCTGTAAAACAGTTCTAAACTGTTCATATTCTCTATATTCTCTCACACACACACTCTTCATACCTCTTAGGCACTTCACACACAAATTTTTGTATCAAGTTCCCAATTTTTGCCTAGATTCAAAGTTTGCAATCATCTACACACATTGTAATTGACCTTCATATATAAAATAGTGTAGGTAAGCTATTTGCTTACTGTTACACTTGGAAAATCTTGTCTATTCTCTCTATCTCTCACTCATCATCTTTTTGAGTATTAAGGTGTGTATGCTAATGTTCATTTGTTGGAAGATCCTGACATGAAAACCTATGATTATTGTTATTGAGGTCCACCCCACTTTTAACATACACATGGGAGTGACTTTTCAAAAGAAGGTGCACAAGGTGTCTAACTTCCCTCCATAGGACCAACAATGGTAAGAAAGTGTAGTTTACATACGTTCAATATGGAAGAAAGCATACCAAATATTTGTAGAGAAATAAAGGACCAAGAAGTGAAACTTGCCCACTTGTCTAGGGAGATGATAGTGGGCAGGTGCACCCATTGGGCCAACATGGGCAGGGGCTTAATGGACCAACTTGGGCTAGTACATTGAGTGGTCTAAGCTGGGAGACTCCTCCGAGACCTTATTGGGAGGCTCCTCCCAAGTGGCCAAACCGGTTAAATCGGATGCCTACTTTTTGATGTATCTCTTCATGTTGGGCGAGTCATTAGAGTTATTTTGAGGTCACAAGGAAGGCCTTTTATAGGAGAGAAAAAGGAGGCATCCAATAGGATGAAGGCAAACATAACATTGAATATTTTAGGAAAATAATATGATAATATGAAAATTGGACTGAAAGCACTGATATTTTCGAGGGAAAAGTGATTTAAGTTAGGCCGGATGGAAGTTTTTGGTGTGTTTTTGAAAGGGATCTGATTTGAAAGGGGTGTGCCTTCGGTCTTGCGCGTAGATAATTTTGAACTTCTTCGTCGTGTTCCTCCTTGTGTTTTCTCCTTGAGCATGTCCTCTACTTCTCACTGCATCACTTCTCGATGATATGCAATCTCCATGACATCCTTATCTAGGCCTCACAGACCAACAACATTTGTATTCTCTATTATTGTTCTTATTCTTTGTGAGGATAAATGGACTAAAGTTTTTATCTCAAAAGGGTGTTGGGTGCACGGTGCTAGGTGATGATGGAGCCACAATGACAGAAGCGCAAGCATTGGGTGAATGTCTTCAAATGGTCATGAAAGGGGAGGATTATTGCCTTCAGGATCTCGCAAGGAAAAACAACTATTAAAGAAGTTATGGAGAATCATGTCTAACATGCACAATGAGCTTGTCATGACAACTGACCATGATCATAGTGTGACCGAGAGATTTAAATCGTGAGATTTAAATCGAGATTTAAACGTTTAGATTGTTTAAATCGTTCAGACCAAAAATAAAAACCCACTAAGAGAGAGTTTTATTTTCTTTTCACATATATATATCAATAGCTATTGTTTGATTGGAAATACAAGAGATTTAAAAGATCACATGTTAATGGACACATGTTAATATTGTATGGGAAGATTATTGTGTATTTAACGTCCTCATATATAGAGGGACAACTTTCCATTATCAATTACTAATTTACTTGAAAGATCATGTAGTGCCAATAAAGGTTTCTATTGTAGGCATGTGAGAAGCATAATTTACATATGCAAAAAAAATGTAGACATCTAAAATAGGCAATGCCAATCCTAATCACCCTCCTAGTATGCAATGACCAAGATATTATTGAGGGGATAATTATTGGATAAATGCCGAGAAAAAAATGAAACCAACTTGGGTAATCAAAGATCTACAACCAATCTCTAGAGTATAAGCCAAGTTGTTCTAACACTAAGATACATTACTCTCCACTATAACAAGGTAGAAGATCGAAACCAAAGCAAATTATGAGTCAAACACTACTACTTCAAAGTCAAAGGAAAAAAAAATAAAAATCGTTCAAAGGTGATAAAAATCGTATGGAGAGATTTAAATCGAGAACGATTTGAAAGGTTTTTATTTGGAGCCAAAAAGTCGCGATTTAAATCTACTATGACCATGATATAGGGTTACTCTTCTATGATCATTTCTATGAGCTTGTGGATGAGGCTCACACAAAGGGGGTACCTTCAGAAGCTCTTCCTACAAAAAGAGTGGAGTAGAATGGTGTGTGTTTATCTTTTGTAGATGTGTATCCCTCCTCATACGAGGAGTGGAAGCCCATTGAATGTATTATTCGGCAAATGGATGTACTTGAGGACCATTTGGGTAGTATGAATATGAAGGGAGAGCTTGCTCTAGCCTTGCAGAGCAAGGTATTTTCTTCGACAATCACTTCTATCAGCTTGTGGATGAGACTCACACAAAGGGCTACATTTAGAAGCTCCCTCTACAAAAGGAGTGGAGTAGAATGGCATGGTTAGTGCTTGATTGCACTCCAATGGAGGTGACCCGTAGCAGGTTAGATTATACAGAGACATAAGATAACTCTGTGCCACTATCTGCACAAAAGTTGTTAAGATAATTGTTTTCATACTTGTCTCTATATTTGTGGAGCCCTTTAAAGTATCTAATATGAAGGTAAAAAGGACCATAATTGCTTGTTGAAATATGGATAGTGCTTTGTCCAAAACATTGTTTTATAACAAATGACAACTTGATCGAATTGAGTGCTAATTACTGTTCGATACACTTGTGGTTTTTGTTTCTTAATAGGAAACTTTTTTTCCCATCACTATCTTTCTCTTAAATCTTATAGTCTTAACAGGTTTGACGGATTGATCCGTCTCCATAGGTTTATATTGAGAATGGTTGTGGTCATAACTCCTCATATGTCTGTGTGTACTTGATTGCCTCCTCAAATGTTTCAGGTGTATTTCTTTTTACCTCTCTCTTAATGGCCTTGTCTAAACCTTTCATATATATCCCCTAGTTTTTTGAAAATCATCAAAGCCCTTGTACTTCAAGATGATCACTCTATAGTGGGATATGTAGACCGATAGTGGTCTCCCTCCATGCATGATCCTATCCGAGTGATACCAATTCCTCTCTTCTTCACTCTTCTTCATTCTGATTTCTCTAGAAGAAATCCTTCAAGAAAACAGTTTCAAATCGGTTCTAGTCTCTAGGGATGGAATTTTCCGCCTTGAGATTGATCCGTTGCTTATAAGCTCGTGGGTTAAGCTCGTGCATCTTTGTTTCTTTCTCGATCATCCTTCGTGAAGGTTGGTGGTTTTAAGTCTTTGAGGAGGGGGGTTTCCCTAGAGATTACCCCCCTTTTGTTTACTAAGTTGAAGAGTATCCTTCCTAGTTGTCTCATGTATAAGAAGAGTAGGTTTTTCCCTTTCCTTCCTACTAAGGAAAGAGCTAACGTGTGTCTCCAAGGAGACCATATGGGCCTTCAGCTCTTCTATAAGAGAGGTAATGCTATCTATGATGGTCTCAATCCTATGGGTTTGTTCCTTGAGCTCATCAAATTGTTTGTGTGTCACAAGCTCATCGTAGAGCTTCGTGTATTGATCATTCTCTTATTCGGCCTCTCCCATTTGGTCTTTAGGTGGAGAAGTATGTGCTAATTTCCCTTGAACCTAAGTTTCCATATTTATCCCCCTCCCCCAAATGTAAAACGAGAGAGCTAAATGAAGATGGAAGTAAAACCTTTATATAACAAAAGAGAGAGAAACAACACAAGAGCATTTCCTTTGATTTCAGTTCTCGTCAGGCCCTAAACAAAATTCAATATATATGTTTTGTTGGCCCGAGGAAGATTTTAGAAACATAAATCACCCAAGAGAGCTCCCAACACGGCCTCAAAAAGTACTAAAAAATCATATGCGAAGCAAAAGTGAACAAATTTCAACTTCTCAGAGGTCCTCACGTCTTCAAAATGTACAAGCACCTATATATCATCTCCACGATGCTAGCTCAAGTGACAAAAGTGGTCGACTAGTTCTTGTTGAAGTACTCGAGAACTTTGTTGCAAAATGAAGTTTGGAAGATCACCTTCAAATCAAGACTAGGATCTCTCAAATCCAATCTTTGAGAGCCAAGCTATGGTTCTTGGAAGATGAGGGTGTGGGTGTAGGTAAGTGAAATGAATAAAATGATAGGAGGGTCTCTTGAGCAAGCTCAAAACTCCCTCATCAATGGTTCTTTCCATAATTTTTCTCTTCCATTCCCATGTCCACAACCCAATATGCATTGGCCCAAAAAGTGCTCCATCATACCCTTTAATTCGTACTCGCGATTTGGTAGAAAATTTGCAAAATAAAATACTTTTTACCTTTTTATATGATAGATGAAACTAATGTTACATATCTATTCTTTATAAAAAATACCACATTTAGGTACTCGAATCATTGAAAAAGCTTATTCCTATCTTTACTTATGGTCAAAAGAAGAATATACAATCGAAATGGTAAGATCTTGAAATCTGTTGTTTAGATGGTGTGGATTGATGAGTGTATTGATCTTTGTTTGATAAGTCTCTAGCTTCATTGATTAGAAAGGGGCTAGGATCTTTGAATACTTCGTGGATTGATAATTTAATATCTATGGTTATTGGTCTTTTATGATATAATGATTAGAGAGGACAACTCCAAAGTATAACAAACAAGAGCATCACCCATAGATCTAGTAGGCATGCGACATACATTAGAATGGACAAGATCAATTACAATAGACTTGTGAGAGATACCATAGTAGTGATAATAGTCACAGTAGGAACTTTTTTTTACTTGTTTATCGTGCTAACATTCATTACAAAGTCAAGCTTTGTGGCTTTGATATCAAACTTGTCCAAATTAGAAGGTTTATGAAGGCCCTCTTGGCTCATATGGCCAAGCCTTTTGTGCCATAAGGACATACAAGACTTTGCTTAAGAGGTTCATATTCCCATATGATGTCTTCACATTACCTATCTTCTCGAAGTCTTTTAAAATTGGTCTTTTTGAATTTGTCCATTAGAAACTTGTCCCGTTAAGTTGATCTTTCAAGTTCGTCCTTCTAGTCCAAGTTCAACAAGCAAGATCAGCCCAGCAAGTCAAGTTCAGCCCAGTAGGTCAAGTTCAGTTGTATTCTTTCTCAGAATTCGTCCTAAACTTGTAGGTCCTTTTTTAAGTTGGTCTTCCAAAGTTGCCTTGGTCCCGAACTCCTCCCTCTAATTTTACATCCCAACGCTCACCTCTTCCTCTTTCTTTCCACTTCATCTGGTCAAGTCACCATTAGTCACCATCTCTACGAATTCAAAAAGGATTGTAGTCTTGACTCATACTCGGTCTCATAAAAGAGGATCTCTTAGCCCAATCAAAACTCCTATCACGAGCTACCAGAGACAAATTGTTGACTACACTCCACCTCGGGTACCTCCCAACCCCCTACCACTTCTTGTTGGACCTTCATCCTCATCTTCTTCATCCTCTGAGGACATATTTAACCACGGTAATAACACAAGAAGGATGGCCGACAACAACAATAGAGGAATGGAAGAGGACTTAGCTTCTCCTCTATGGCGAATCAACATCAAATTTCCTACTTTCAAGGGAGCCTCGTAGGAGGACCTCATTATGCAAGAGGAGAGGACTTCAAAACCGACAGGATGCCTTTCTAGCTCTCTTTCCGGCTACCTTGGAAAGTATTGCTGATAGATGGTTCAACCAATATGCTAGAGGACATTTTGCAACATGGGAGGCCTTATTGACTGCGTTCACAAACAACTTTAGACCAGGTAACTCTACTGAGAGGACTCTTGACGAGTTAGAAAATCTTAAACTTCAGCCAAGAGAATCGTTCCTTGAACTTATGACTAGAGTAAAATCACTGGTAGCTAAGTTACCTCCTCTATCTGGGGACTTCTTAGTTAAGAAGTGGGTAGAAAAGGCCCTCCCGAAGTCGTCTCAACAGAAATTGAGGGAACTGTTAAGAGCGGATGCAACGCTTCAAGATTTTGAAGGTGCTGCGGCTAGGATCGAAGAAGCCCGTCAACATTTTGAAGGCAAGGAGGCATGTTAGGAAGAATCTCCATGGGATTCAGTGGCAAGCTTGCGAAGGGAGTTAGAAGCTCTCAAATTCCAGAAGAGCCTCCAAGAAGAGAAAAACATGGGAGATGATACTATTGCACATCTCCGACAAGAAATGGAGGAGCTGAAAGCTCAGAAGGAGATAAAATCATTTATTTGGTGTACATTGTGTAATAACCAGGCATAGCAATCAGGAGTGTCCAGAAAAGATCACATGCCAATTCTGTGGAAAGATTGGTCATGAAGCCAGAGAATGCAACTTCCTCAAGGGAATCCAAACCAACTGGATCCAGGCTTCTGGAACACAGTTTAATCAAAATACCCAAGGGCATCCCCAAGAGGTAATGTACACAGCTCCTCGGTATAACAACAATTCTCAATTCAATAACAATAGGAAACCACTCAACAAGAAGAAGCCCATCATGTGCTACAAATGCGGAGAGTACGGGCATTTTCAAAGTCACTGTCCTCTTCCAGAAGGCTCTCCTCCATGTAAACATTGTCAGGATGTCACTGACCACTACTCAAAGGATTGTCCAAAGTTAAGGCCAAGCGCTAGCCAAGGGGAACTCTGTGGCCAACAACCAGGAAGTTCCTCCTCTTCCTACCAAGTGAACGTAATTTCTATAAAAAGAGAATTCATTCCACAGTGGGGGAACTTAATGGACACTGGACATCCAGGTCATCTCGACAAGTTAGTTTATGAAGAAAGACAAAGTTTAGAACTTGGAATTCTTATAGCTACACAAGTTTTAAATGGACCAAGTATAGCAGAAGGAGGACTAGTCCTGGAAATTAGGCCAATACCACAAAATGGACTAAGTCCAAGAATGTGGCCAATACAGGAGCTCAACAACCTCTCTGATGAAAAGGTTTCTCACATTTGAAAAATTTCATAAACAAAACCAATTTTAGAAGAGAAACTAACTTCAGTTAATGAGTCTGTCCCACAAGGACCATTTTGTGAAATTAGACCAAAGTTAACTTTTGCACAGCAAACTATTACAGAATCTCTTGGAGCAAATGTGGTCTTATTACAAGAAATCCACTCAACATAAATGAGTTTTTCGTAAGCTTCGTGGTGGTCGACATCCCTCGAATAGATGGAGGTTATCCGCTCCTTATCTGAGACCTTGGCTGAGACACCATCAAGCAATCCATGATTGGAGTAACGACACCTTACTCATCATTATGGGGCAAGCTCGCCAATACCTGCACCTCGATGGTCAAAAGAAGGAGCCACATAAAAGTGAAGGTGAAGGTAATGCTCATTCCTATTCAATCCATAAAGACGAAGAACTTGATATGGAAGATGACGAGGACTTGATGCACAGGATAGAAACAATAGACTCATTTCCTTGTTATGGAGTAAATATCACCACAAGTGAAGTTGAAGTAGAAAGTATGGGATTAGGGGAGCAATTCTTGATTATAGAAGAGGAAGAGATAAATTGTGAACAGGAAGAGATAAAATGTGCAGGTACTATAAGGAGGAATCTCTAGACCAGGAAGAGGAAGACTCATCTGGACCTGAGACGCTGGGAATACAAAGCAAGGAGAAACTTGCACGGGAGCAGGAAAAGCAAGAATCAGTAAAAGGATGGATACAAGAGAAGAAATCCAATATCTTCTTGGATGAGTCTCCATTGCAATCTTGGTGATGTCTTCTCCTCAAACTCTACAGAAACTATTTTAACTCCTAGCCTAGTAAAGAAGGTCAACTTGGGAACTAAAAAAGGGTCACGTTATGGGCTTAGGTCCAAGCTACAGACATTCAATAAGAAGAGGGCAAAAATAGTTCCGGATTCGATGACTTCTCTAGACAACCTTCCTATATCCGAGTAAGGATATGCAAGACCTAAAAGCGGTAAGAAGCTCTCTTTCCCTCCACACACTCCTTCGAAGACACATGCTCCCACCACCCACTCTCATATAGTCACTCCTAACACTAGCCCACCCATTGCTTCCATTGTCACACCCATTCCATCTCACCCTGCCTCTTCTATCCCTTCACATACTCTAATATCCACAACCACAATGACACCACCTACTTTAGATCCTACGCATCATGTGTGTGAGTCCGTACCACGTCCTCCATCTCCGTCAGTCCCTTCACCCATTTATTCGCCACCACATCTACCTTTTTCAGCTCCAATTCCCAATCACCCTATCACTTCCACACCAAGGTAGATTCGGTTCGTCGAATTTTAAATTTTTCCGGTTCTTCCCATTCGGTTCTTCCGGTTCTTCGTTACACAGTCGAATTTTTTGCCATTCAATTTTCTCATATCTGGTGTCCTCAAGGTAAATGCCCATAAACTTTGACCTTAGATCCTCTAGCCCATCATTGCCTACGAGTTCCATAATCTTGTGAGCTTCTTACCTTCAGCCCATAGCCCCATAGCTTGAGCCTTGATCCTTGGTTCCATTTTCAACACGTTACAATGTGCTGCCCGCATCTACAAGCCCGGAGTCCTACACATACTAGCCCAAAAGATTTTGAGAGAGAGAGAGAGGGGAGAGAGAAGGAGAGAAATATTGAGCCATATTGGATCTACTGAGTGAAACAGATAGTTCCACATCTATCTAGAGAGAGGGGGAGAGATGCATTCATAGCTACTAGTTTGTAGTTACAAGCCAAGGGTCAATTTCACTTGTGTGGGGTTCAATTGCAATTTTTCATCATGCCTTGTGGGATTTCACCAATATGGGCTATCCATATCACTCATAATAAGTTGGTGAATGGTTTTGCATCTGGTTCTAGTACATATACCACTCTCTCTTTCTCTGTGTATATATATATATATATATATATATATATATATATATATATATATATATATATATATATATATATATATATATATATATATATATATATATATATATATATATATATATATATGTGTGTGTGTGTGTGTGTGTGTGTGTGTGTATATATGTGTGTGTGTGTATGTATGTATGTATGTATGTATGTATGTATGTATGTATGTATGTATGTATGTATGTATGTATGTATGTATGTATGTATGTATGTATGTATGTATGTATGTATGTATGTATGTATGTATGTATGTATGTATGTATGTATGTATGTATGTATGTATGTATGTATGTATGTATGTATGTATGTATGTATGTATGTATGTATGTATGTATGTATGTATGTATGTATGTATATATATATATATATATATATATATATATATATATATATATAATGAATATATGTCCGTTTGTAACAACGCACCTTACCTTCGGATACCATTCGGTCCTCGCACCTTACACGCACCGAACTGAACTCACCGAACGCACCGGACTACCTTGTCCCACACCACCCCTTATCGCATCAGCTCCCATACCCTCAACCCCGATTACATATAATCCACCCGCCAATAGCCCCTCTCTCCAACCAACCCCCACATAGAATATACCTTCCATACCAGCTCCTTCCGCACCTTTTAGTGTTGTAGCAGATACACTTGAGCATATGCTTGATTTATGTGACGAAGAAAACTCTTCCTTGGATTCGCAACTAGCGGCTATATAGCAACACCACACTAATGTCACTAACCATGTGCACCTTGCTAGCTTCTCTTATCAGGTACAATCGAGAATTTCGAGACCGTATGGACCACTTCGAAGAAGCACATGAAAGAGCTCAGCAGCGACTACTTGGTTTGTCACATCAGGAGAAACTATGTGAAGAATTGAAGAAGGAAAATAAGGAATTGCGAGCACTGATCCAAATCTACCGAGATAAGTTAGAGAAGGCAAGGGCTTTGCATGTTATGGTTGCAGAAGTGTTCTTTGAGCAGCCATCTTCTTCAGGGCAGCCACATCAGTGGGGGCCATCCTACCTCGAGGTAGGACTTCACCAGAGCATCTTTAGTTCTTTACTATTTAGATGATTTGTGATGATTTTGGTTCATTTCGATAGCAGTAATATATTTGTCCTATTTTGTATACAGACATGGACAGCCTATATGGCAAAGCTGTAATCATTTTGATTTCCGATCATTTTTTGTACTTCTTGATAACATTGTATATGTAATTTTCACAAAGGAAGCAACACTTCACATTACGGAAGCACTTCCCATTGAAGCACTCTCCGAGACGGAGAGTGAAGTAGTGGCGGGCAACCTATATAGCCGGAAATGGAGGAGGCTAGTCTGGAAAAAGTATCTCGTGAATTGGACCAACATAATATAAAGAAGAAGCCATTCCAACAATTGGTCTTTTTACAAAATTTGTCTTTTTAGCATTCGTCCACTTACAAATTGGTCTTTTTATAAAATTCGTCTTGCAAGAAGAATTGGCAAATTGGTCTTTTTACTCCTGGTGGGACCTATCTCTCAATCCGTCCTTTAGATCTTACTGGGAGAGTGAAGCAGAAAGAAAAGAGATAGAGAGTGGGTGGCAGAGTACCGGACTTGTTAGGTGCAGAGTACCCGACTTGGCAGATGACAGAGTATCGGACTTGGCACCTTGCAGAGTGCCGGATTGCCAGAGTACCAGAAAAGTGCCAGAAAAGTGACAGGGAAGGAGTGGTGGAGTAACCACTTGTGATAGCAGCCTATATAAAGAACCCTTTCGGATACATTGGATATTGTACGAGACAGAGAAGAAAATATACAAGACATAGGGACATGGGAGTTACGAAGCTTATCAGAAGATTCACAAGTACGAGTCAAGAGACAAGTGAAGGTACTGGAGAAGGGCATCTAACCTCTGTGGAGAAGCTTAGTGGACAAGAGGCTCTGGTCTTGTCGCCGAGGACAAGCAGAGTAAGTCAACTAGACTGAGTGCTTGAAGAGCCAAGTATACTTCTAGTACTGTGAGAGCCTCTAGCATTTGAGAGCCAATTTGATTGTAGTTGTGATTTAGTGAGAGATAAGTGAGTGTAGTGATTATTTGTTGCTTTAATGATCTTTATTGTACACTTCCATGCTTCCATTAATGGAGATATGCTTCTGTGAGCTTGTATTCTATTTTTGCGACTTATGTGACTTATTTACCTTGTGAACGGTTGATCTGTCTAATTTTCTAGCGGACTACTGAGTATGCAAGGCAGCACATAGTGCATACTGCACTCAAAAAAAGAACCTATCTCGAGCACAATAGAACAAGAATTTCGTCCACACCCTCTGTGAAGACTCCAGGAGTTAGAAAGGCACATGCAGATGATACAAGGAGTAACCCAAGACCAAGAAGATCTGAGAGGATGCAGAATTTAGTGCAACGATTGACGTATGACAGTTATATGGCTCGTCATTGTGCCTACATGACCAAGGTAATACAAGATGCTGAACCTTCTTGTTTTGAAGGTGCAATTGGAACCTTCTTGTTTTGAAGATGCTGAACCTTCTTGTTTTGAAGGTGCAATTGGTCATGGACAAAGGAAACCATCCTAAATCTCAGATTCAATGTGAATCCTATATCTCATGATTGGTTCAGAATTAGGAGAAACCAATGCTTCCATTGTGTCCGGAACGTGCCAAAACCCTAAGAACGACTGTCTTCTTGCTTGATTCTCACATCTAGAGACCATGCTTCGAATTGATGACATCATCGGTGACATCATCAATTCGTAAATACCCTTGGAAAACCTATATAAGGAGGGGTTGGCCACATTCATTCTCAGTCTTGTCAATACCAGTCTTGGGAGCTCAAGGAGTCGTGACCATCAAGTAAGTACTCTCCAAGTTCCAGTTCCAGTTCTTGTCTTGTTCCTTGTTTCAGTCTTGTCTAGTCTAGTTCTTGGACATCCTGTCTTGTCCTCTTGTAACCTTGTAGTACGAGATCTTGTCGAGTTCTTTCTTGTATCTAGTTCATCCCCTAGAAGGGAGTTCTTGTAATCCAGATATCTTGTCTCGTACTTACGATCCCGGGTTGTGGGATCTCCTGTATCATCTTTAGCCCAGTTTTCCATACATATTGGTCCCGAGTTGTGGGACTTCTTGTATTGGCTACATCTTCTTGTATTATTTTCTTTGCGTAGGTGTTCTTGTAATCATAAGTGTATTTCTAAAATCTTGTCTATGAAGTCAGAGAGCACAATCTAGTACTCCCTTGACATTTTGGCAAGACCGACTTCTATCCAAGACCAGGCATAATGGAGAACACTTATGAACATATTCTAGCATCACTTCAGAGTCTCCAACAACAAGTCGAAGACCTAACTTATCGACAGACACAAGTCGAGATGGGACATGCAGTGCATGTAGGTGCACTCCAAGAATTACAAGAACGAATCGGGAGTCTTAAAGTGAATCAAGGGAGCATTCAAGTGAATCAACGGCGTAATACATCATTTATGAAGGAACCCAAGATTTGCATGCCATAAAAGTTCGATGGGGATTGCAAAAAGTTTCGTGGATTTCTCAAGTTAAATTGTACATCCGTACGCAACTTGATAGATACCCTGGCGAGGCATCCAAGGTCGGGTTTATTGCAACCTTGCTCTGTGGCCAAACATTATCATGGTTTGCCCCAATCTTGGAGAAGAACATGGCAGTACTCGAGGACTATGAGGGGTTTCTTCGGGAACTCACCGCCACATTTGGGGATGTAGACTCCAGTCGAGTAGCAGAAACAAAACCTCGAAAGTTACGTCAAGGTAACCGCCCTGCCTCTACCTATGCATCTGAATTTAGGAAGTTGATATGTGAACTCACTTGGCATGAAGATTATTTCATAAGCCAATTTAGATGGGGTTTAAGAGATGATGTGAAGGACCTTTTTCTCACGATGCCAGAGGTTAAAACATTGAATGAACATATCATGCAAGCTATTCAATGTGATAACTGACTTTTTGAAAGGAAACAAGAAAAACAAGTAGAAGGAAGACCTCGCCAATGGAAACCCTTCCAACCCACTCCTAAAGATGAGTCTATGCCTGAACCTAACCTATGCAAATAAATGTAACTAGGTTTCAGCCTCTAACACTAGAAGAGAAACAGAGAAGGAGAGTTAATAAGTTATGTCTCTATTGTGGAAACCCTGGACATATTGCAATTGTCCAAACAAGAGAACAAACTCTAGAGTCGCAGTCACCCTTGTAGAGCAAGGAAACGAGGAAGTCGAGTTGTAAAAGAGACCATGCAGCCTGACCATGATATAAGAAAGGGTCTCATGATTCGAGCTACACCCATAGAAACATGTCTTGCACTTGTCAAGTTAATCATGCCCAAGAAGACCCTTTCCCTTACAGCCCTAGTAGATTCAGGAGCCTCCTCATGTTTCATCGTTGAAGGATTGGTTAAGAAACATGGAATTCCTGTACTTCGGAAGAACAAACCAGTAGTAGCTGAAGTAGTAGATGGACGACCTCTAGCATATGGTAATATAACCATGGAAACCACACCATTAAGAGTACACCTTGGTGACCATGAATCCCACATATGTTTCAATGTAATATCGAGTTCAGTACATCTAGTTATCATTGGAATGCCTTGGTTAAAGAAGCATAATCCAGGCATTAATTGGGAAAAGAATAAAATCACCCGTTGAGATATCCAGAAGAACCCAACATATGCCGGAGCCAAAGCCTTCATACATGCACTAAGGAAGGAACCTACATATATGATCTATGCCATACCAGCTCAGGAATCCAAGAAAGATGATCCAGTGGAGCTACCCAATCAGTATAAAGGCTTTGAAGATGTTTTTGAAAAGAAGAATGCAAATATCCTTCCAGAGCATAGACCTACCTTATGATTGTGCCATAGAACTTCAAGAGGGAACACAACCACCCTTTGGACCAATCTAGAGACTATCCCTAGAGGAACTTACAGAACTATGCAAGAACATTGATGAGAATCTAGCAAAGGTGTTTATCAAGCACTCAAAGTCTCTAGCAGGAGCTCCTATTTTATTTGTAAAGAAGAAGGATGGGACTCTCCAGATGTGTGTAGACTATCATGGATTGAATAAAGTCACTATAAAGAACAGATACCCTCTACCACTCATATCAGAGCTCTTGGAACGCCTTGGAAAAGCAAAATTCTTCACGAAGATTGACCTTCGAGGAGCGTACAACCTTGTCAAGATCAAAGAAGGAGACGAATGGAAGACAACATTTCGAACAAGGTATGGCCATTTTGAATATGTAGTTATGCCATTCGGTCTCACAAATGCTTCAGCTGTCTTCTAACATATGATGGATGATATCTTTCGAGAATATTTAAATGATTTTGTTGTAATATACCTTGACAATATCTTGATATTCTCCAAAAATCTAGAGGATCATGAATGTCATGTAAAGATAGTCCTAGAGAAACTAAGAGAAAAAGGATTATATGCAAAATTGTAGAAGTGCTCTTTCCATAAGACAGAAGTGGAATTTATAGGGTACATTGTATCGGATAAAGGAATTTTTATGGACCCTAAGAAGATTGAGACAATCCTTGATTGGCAACCACCTTCGTGTGTTCGAGATGTACAATGTTTTCTAGGGATTGCCAATTTCTACAGGATATTCATCAGAGATTACTCCAAGATTGTGACCCCTCTTACCAAGCTTACAGGGAACTCCAAATTCTCATGGAGTGAAGAAGCAAAAAAGGCCTTTCAAAACCTTGATATCAGCATTCACTACTGCTCCAATTCTAGTTCATCCTGATTCCAGTAAGCCCTTCTTCTTAGAGACAGATGCATTATACTTTGCCCTAAGGGCCATTCTTTCCCAAAATGGAGATGATGGACACCTACATCGAGCTCCATATCATTCAAGGAAATGCTCCCCTCTAGAAATTAATTATGAAATTCGTGATAAAGAACTTCTTGCCATAGTGGACGCATTTGATACCTGGTGTCACCATCTAGAAGGCGAAGCTCATAAAGTCACTGTGTATACAGATCACAAGAACCTAGAGTATTTTATGACCACCCGCATTTTCAATAGAAGACAATCTCGATGGAGTAACTTGTTACTTTCCATCCAGATTCGACTTTGTCATCACATACTGTCCAAGAGTAACTTTCCATATGACAATCTCGATGGAGTAACTTTCCATCCACATTCGACTTTGTCAACAATGTCAGTCAGATGCCCTGTCGAGAAGATCTTACCTTGCACCAAAGAAGGGTGAAGAGGCCTTTGATCAAAAGGAGAGTGTATTACTCAAGCCTGAGCATCTCCAGTTAGCAGCTATCTCTTCAAGCCATCATGAAGATTCAGCCTTGAAACATTTGATCCATGAGAATCTACCACAAGATGAATTGTTTTGTAACGTTAAGCAGAAAGCTCAAGAAGGAAAAGTCCAAGAGGTAAACAAATTTCAGGAAAAAGATGGATTACTACTCTATAAGAACCTATTTTATCATGTATGTCCCTCCAGGAAAGCCGAGGATCCAAGTACTTCAACAACATCATGACAACCTTGCAGCAAGACATTTTGGAGTGAATAAAACAATAGAACTCATATCAAGGGATTTTTGGTGGCCTCAAATATGGAAGGAAGTCAAAGAATATATCCGAACATGTGATACTTGCAATAGATCTAAGGTACCCCGACATAAACCTCATGTCCTCTTGCAACCTTTACCTATTCCAGAAAGGCCATGGGCTTCATTATCTATGGATTTCATCACAGATCTACCAAAGTCAGATAAGTATGATGCCATTCTTGTTATTGTGGATAGATTTACAAAGATGGCACAATTCATTCCAACTACAAAGGCAATCACAGGTGGAGCCACTGTTAGACTTTTTCTTAGATACATCTTTAGGCTCCATGGATTGCCTGATGATATTGTCAGTGATCGAGGTCTAGAGTTCATATCCAGCTTTTGGAACAGTCTTTGCAAGCTCCTTGGTGTTCAAGTTAAACTATCTACAACAAATCATCCACAAACTGATCAACAAACACAACGGGTGAATCAAGTCCTAGAGCAATATCTCCGTTGCACTAGCAACTATCACCAAAATGATTGGTTTGAGTTGTTACCCTTTGAAGAGTTTGCCTATAAGAATAGTGTTCATGCATCTACTAAACGAACTCCCTTCTTTGCAAACTATGGACAACATCCAAGGATAGATATACAACTCTCAAATCATTTCAAGAACCAAGCTGCCAAAGACAAGGCCCAGTACCTGATGGACATTCACAAAGAACTCAAGGAAGAGATCCATAAAGCTGAAGAACAATATAAGTACTATGCAGATCAACATCTTGTCCAGAATCCATCGTATCAAATTGGGGATAAAGTATGGTTACTTAGAAACAATTTGCAAACTTCAAGGCTTTGTGCAAAGTTAGATCATCAAAGATTTGGTCCATTTACCATCTTTGCCAAGATTAATCCAGTCACCTTCAAGCTCGAGCTACCAAGTACCATGAGAATACATCCAGTTTTCCATGTATCCATGTTGAAACCATATCAGATTTCACCTGAGGGGGGAGAGACCTAGTCCTTCACCACCTATCGAGATTTATGATCATGAAGAATTTGAAGTCGAGCATGTCCTAGATTCGAGAATATCCAGAGGAAGATTAGAGTACCTTATTCATTGGAAAGGGTATGACATCAGTGATCGTACTTGGGAACCTGCAGAAAACCTTCAGAGAGCACCAATCAAGGTTCGAGAATTCCATAAGAGAAATCCAATGAAGTCGGGACTAGAGAACATGACCGCTCCTCGTGGAACTCGTCACTTGAGGGGGAGGTGATGTCATGGACAAAGGAAACCATCCTGAATCTTAGATTCCATGTGAATCCTATATCTCATGATTGGTTCAGAATTAGGAGAAACCAATGCTTCCATTGCATTCGGAACGTGCCAAAACCCTAAGAATGACTGTGTTCTTGCTTGATTCTGATATCTAGAGACCATGCTTCGAATTGATGACATCATCAATGACATCATCAATTCGTAACCGCCCTAGAAAATCTACATAAGGAGGGGTTGGCCACATTCATTCTAAGTCTTGCCAATACTAGTCTTGGGAGCTCAAGGAGTCGTGTCTGGCAACTAAGTACTCTCTAAGTTCCAGTTCCAATTCCAGTTCTTGTCTTGTTCCTTGTTCCTTTCTTGTCTAGTCTAGTTCTTGGACATCCTGTCTTGTCCTCTTGTAACCTTGTAGTATGAAATTTGATATGAAAGATCTTTGTGTGCTGCGTTACTTTTTGGGCATTGAGTTTATACATACTGAAACAGGTATATGGATGTCACAAAGGCAATATGCCTTGAGTATGCTGTAAAAGTATGGTATGGCTGATTGTAAGCCAATTTCTATGCCATTAGATCAGAATTTGAAGTTGGATACTACATCAGGTGAAGCATTGGAAAATGCTAGTGTTAAAAAGAGACTTCAATGATGTGTGTCTGAGGTTACTGCGGACCCAAAGGAAGGGGGATACCATCCTAGTTATGGTAGAGAGATTGAGCAAGATGGCTCATTGCATACCCATGTAGGAGACCATAGAAGCTCCACAGGTAGTAGTTGTTTATCTAGCATGTTTTCAAATTGCATGGGTTACCGACATCCATAGTTTCAGATAGGGATGATTTATAGGACACTTTTGGAAGTTTGTATTGAGAAACTGAAGGTGTTATTAAAGATGAGTTGTGGTGATCATCCTTAGACAGAGGGTCAGATCGAGAGGGTCAACCAGATTTTAGAGGACATGTTGAGGGCATATGTGTCTCAGAGAAAGACAGATTGGGATAGTTATTTGCCACTAGTTGAGTTTGAACTATGGCATGAATCCCAATGTTTCGAGCACCATAGGCATGCCAAAGAAATGTCCTAGTGCTTCGTAGTTCTCAGCAAACATCCAAGCAAATTTAGAAATAGCTAAAGCCAAGATGCAGCAAGCAACTGCAAGGGCTAAAGAGTATGTTGATAGGAAGAGATCTCCTAGATCCTTTGAGGAGGGAGACAGATTCTTTCTTCAAGTACCAACTATATCTACTTTACTCTCCACAGGGAAGTGTCGTAAGCTATCACCAAGGTTTTGTGGACCTTGGAAGATAGTTAAAAAGCTAAGTCAAGTTGCATACCGATTAGAACTTCCTCGAGATTGTAGAGTGCATCCAGTGTTTCATGTCAGTAAACTTCAGAAGTATATTTCTAGGGAGAATAATCTAATAGAAGGTATTGTTTCTTTGCAGGAAAGTAATAGCATGGATCATTCTTCAGACAGGATACTAGATCGAAGACAGAAGCGATTGAGGAATCGTGTCATCCAAGATAAGGATACTAGATCGAAGACAGAAGCGATTGAGGAATCGTGTCATCCAAGAGTATCTAGTAGCCTAGAGAAGATGACCACTTACAGACTCTACTTGGGAATCAGAAGCTCTGGTCCACAAGTACTTTCTGTCATTGATCATTGAGGACAATAATCTTTAGAAGGGGAAGAGAGTGTCACACATTGATCCATAGGGATCGATCCACATTGATCTACAGGGATCAGTTCACATTGATCCACAGGGATGAGTTCGCATTGATCCACAGGGATCAGTTCACATTGATCCACAGGGATCAGTTCACATTGATCCACAAGGATCAATCCATGTGTGTGAGGGACAAAGGCCAACTTGCCAAGGTCCCAAGCTCGTGGGATACTTGGGTAGTAATGGGAATAAGTGTTGCATCATGGTCACATGTTCACACTAGACTATTCTAGATCATTGCTATTGTTCACATTGATCCACAGGGATCAGTTTGCATTGATCCACAGGGATCAGTTCGCATTGATCCACAGGGATCAGTTCGCATTGATCCACAGGGATGAGTTCGCATTGATCCACAGGGATGAGTTCGCATTGATCCACAGGGATCAGCTCACATTGATCCACAAGGATCAATCCATGTGTGTTAGAGACAAGGACCAACTTGCCAAGGTCCCAAGCTCGGGGGATACTTGGGTAGTAATGGGAATACGTGTTGCATCATGGCCACATGTTCACACTAGACTATTCTAGATCTTTGCTATTTTTAGAGTACATCATTGCTATTTTTAGAGTACAAGAGGGTATATATGGATGGAGGTGAGTCACACACATGGATTGATCCCTGTGGATCAATGTGAACTGATCCCTGTGGATCAATGTGAACTGATCCCTGTGGATCAATGTGGACTGATCCCTGTGGGTCAATGTCTGATAGCTACTATGTATAGGAAAATTGTGGGAAGTTTGATATATCTCAGAATTACAAGGCTTGATCTAAGCTACACGGATGGACTTGAAAGTCAATTTACGCAGGTTCGAGGAAGCCATATTTAGATTCTTTGAGGCACACTCTACGTTATGTGAGTGCTACTTCGGATTATGGATTGTTTTATGAAGCTAGTGTAGATTTGCAGGTTCATGGATACACCGATGGAGATTGGGCTGGTAGCATTCCAGATAGAAGATCTACTAGTGGTTTTCTATTCTCACTTGGGAGTGAAGCTATTACATAGAGCAGTAAGAAGCAATCCACTGTTGCTTTGTCAAGTACAAAGGCTGAGTATAGAGGTGCTTCAATGGAAGCATGTGAGGCATCATGGCTAGAGATGCTACTTGCAGATTTAGGTGTGAAAGTGCAAATGCCTATCACCATCTATTGTGATAATCTTAGCAGCATATAGTCGGCACGGAACCTTGTTTTTCATGATAGAACAAAGCATATTGAGGTACATTATCACTTCATTAGACATAAGGTATTAGCAAGTGATATTGATCTTGTTTATGTGAGAACACATGAGCACGTTGCTGATATTTTCACTAAAGCACTTGGAGCATAGAAGTTGAAGAAGTTTCGGAAGATGCTTGGATTAGAGGAGATGACATTGAGCTTGAGGGGGAGTGTTGAGATATCAACGTCAACATGTGATGATCCAGGATGACACGTATCACTTTTTCATTTCTCTGACATGTATAATGGTTATGCTGATATATGTCAGAGATGCTTCATTGAGTTTTACTAGATTTATCTACCGAGAGGTATGGCACATTTGTTTCTTGCAAACTCACTCATTTGCAGACATTAGGATTTTCCGTATGTACTTTTCTTTATATATTTCACTTGTTGTATTGTTTTTTTAGGTCATTTTTGTACATTCCTTTTATGTGATAGAAGAAGAAGAAGAAGAAGAAAAAGAAGATCATTCTTCCTTGCATCAATCTCTGTGTGTGCTCCTCGTAGATTGTGAAAGAGTGTGTGTGAGCTCTCTTCCTTATCTCCTTCCTCGTGACATATTTTGCATCAAATGTATAGAGACACTATTTGGTAGGACTCACATGAAATGATGCACTTGAATCGACAATCCATGTTTCAATTAATGCATCATTTACAAAAAGAAAGGCATCAATTAGATCACTCTATGGTGATTGCATGTCTTATGTATGAACATCAAGAGAAACATGATGTATACAAGCATCATCAATTTTTGTAGTAGCATATAAGATATCCTCCATGTTTGATAGCTCCTCAAAGACTACACTAGAGGTCACATTGGCCTTTTTCTTGTCCTTATAGCTATCCTATGCATCTATCTTGCCCTCTTTCTTCTTCTTATTACATGTGTTCTTCTTTCTATCTAGACCAACTTTGTAATACCCTCTTCGATTCCCCCATATTTGGTCCTTTTTAAGTCCATCAGAATCTCATCGGAGATAGAACCATTTTTACAAGTGTAATGACCTTCTTTTTCAAATTAGACCAACTTGTATCACACACGTCTTTTGACTTGTTTTGGACAAGAGTCCTTCATAATCTCGAGGAAAAGAATCCCTTGCACCCTCTCCTTCCATAGGTTAAAGTCATATTTCTCAAATCTCTTAATTTTGGAGAGTTTTTAATATCGTAGAAGTTGTAAACAAAAACACATCAAGAATGGAGATTGATACAAAAATGTGTGTCCAATAGCATAAAGTGGCTGCAACAGAAGTTTGGACTCAAATGCCAAAGAAAACGATAAAGCTATTAAGTTTTGGAAAATTTTAGATAAATTTCAACAAGCAATTTTTGCATAAAAAACAACAAATTTTATCTTTTTTAATCACAATAGGCATAAATAAAGCAAAATATTCATCCATTTGGAGCTTGTATCAATAAAATTCCTGATTTTTTGTAACAAAATGAATGTTTTTGGGCAAATGAACTTGCAATACAAGAAATTCCAAAACTAGTAGTTTTCCACAAGTTTAATGTATGCATTTGTAGAATAATATTTTTTTTTAAAGTAAAAAACCACCATTGGAAGGACTTAGCATATTGCCACTCACCCAACTTTTGTGGACACAAGCACTCGCCCAACTTTTTGGGACACTAGTACTCGCCGCACCCAATTTTCTTGGACACCGACGCTCACCAAACTTTTTTGAGCACCCACCCCCTTGGGTGACAAGGCGGTCTTGGCTCTAACGAGGAACACGACTACCAGATTCTGATAGGGGGGTCAAGGCAGTGACAGACGAATCAAATCACCACCACTAAGTTGGGCCACTACTACATGATAAATTCTGGTATCTGGCACCTCACAAGTGTAACTTCCCAGAGTGCCTTAACTCCCTAATTACTCGTGTCGCAACTTACCCTTTCCTATAAGAAGGGAGTACTTCTTGTAGGAGACACAAGAAGGCACATAGAGAGATGAACACGCTATGCCGAGATAGAGGTTTTGAGACACTTAGAGAGTTCTAACTAAGCTTAGATATCTTAATGGAGAGATTTCATCTTCTTAATCTTGCCCTAAAGCCAAGAAGTCCCTGTTAGTTGGTGCTAGCCAGAGGTTTCCCTTGGAGCAAAAGGAAGAGTAAAGCGTATAACTCCTTAGTGATATGATCGCCTATGCTATTTGTTCCAAAATGTCCTTATTGAGGCTTAATTCATAATTGTGAAGTGAATTTGATTGAAGTTCACATTCTAGGAGTAGTGCACTTGCGTTTTGTGCACCCACACACAACTCACCATCTATAGGTGAAATTTTGGCATGCACGGTGGGATAGGGCTTCTTGAGATTACTTACACTAGCCACCATTGGGCGATCCAACAACTTGGACACCTCCAATATTTTGGGCTACCTTCTATTTCCCAAAGTTGGGGGACCCAACAATTCGGGCACCTCAATTTTTTTTTGGGGACCACTAGGCTATATTCAAGTGCTAGGTGACAAAATGACCCAAAAGATGGGTGAACTGTAATATTGGACAACCACGAAAATTGGTCGACCTTGATATGGCGACTGTTAAGACAAACCAACACAAATTTTTTACCATCTTCCTCTAGTTAGGGAACTGTACCCATCGGATAGATAGCTTCACGAACCTTTCAAGTAAAGCCTCCCCTAGATGGTCTATGATACACACTAGAGCCCGTAAGGAGAGCCAGTTGAATCCTAAGAAGAGTCAAGACAGCCAGAGAGCTATCACAGAAGGAGGCAAGTAATAGAGGCATTAGTGGAGAAGCTGAAGGCCTAGCTGGATAGGAAACTTGAGAGCCAGCCAACATTTGAATTTTGGGCCACACCTGCAGGCTGCACCGCCATGGACCATGGAATGTTGGGTAGATTCCCCACAAATTTGGGCAATGGAAAATAGGGCTTTTCACCTACCTAGGCACCTGAAAACTAGGAGACGGAAAATAGGGTTTCTTCACCTACTTGGACACCTAAAAACTAGGCGTCTGAAAATAAGGCTTCTTCACCTATCAGGGCACCTTAAAACTGGGCGACTTCTGAGGCCTAGGCACCATTTTGGGTGAATGGACCCCCAAACTATCATGTGCATCGGCAAATCATCCTCTGATCTCGACAACTCCTACGATTGGTTGGGCGATTGAATGGGCATCTGGAATGGTCCACTTGGAGTTACTTCAGGCATCAAGGGATAAATTGTCTCAAGGAATTAAAGTTGAGATTGAAGAACACAACAACAAAGCTGAAGAACTAACTATACTAACTATGAATGATCTTAATGAGATAATGGAATGGATAGATGAAACTAATCATACGTCATGCTTTACAATCACATGCATAGAAGAAGAAGAACCAACTTTGGAGTCATTAATTCTAGGAGATTTTGCTAAGACTCGAAGATGAGGTAAATTCACAAAGGAAGACAAAATCGCTCAAATAAAAGACGAAGTAACAAAACCTATCTTCCCAATAGAAGAAATTCCATCTCGTTGGATGCAGGAAAAGAAACAATTAGTAGCAATTGATGATACTCCCGCCGCCATGAAAGGAATGCTGTTCAAAGGGGATACATCCAACGAATTGGACAATCCAGAAACAGTCAAGGAGATCAACATAGTAGGAAAAAAACCCCACAAAATCTTATGCTCGCAAGTTGGTTGTGGGACTATCCACTACTTCTCACAGAGGTAACCACATCCATGAATGATTTTTAGGACGCGCTTGCATGGAGTTACAAAGACTTGAGATGCATGACATGTTTGCATGGAGCTACAAAGACTTGACATGCATACCTAGAGAGTTAGGAGTACACACCATTTCTATGGTATCAGGAGCATGATCAATTAGAGATAAATTATATCGATTAAACCCAAAATATGCAGAGATTCAAAAAATGGAGGAAGCCGGCATCATTGTATTTGTAGAACATTCACAGTGGATATCTTCCATGGTCATTGCTCCTAAGAAACAAGCCAACAAAATCAGAATTTGTGTTGATTTTCGTGCCTTGAATAAGCATTTTCGGGAGCAGCATGTACCACTTCTATTGAAAACATACTAGAACATTTGAAACAATTGGAACAAGTGTTCCAATGCTATAGGGAGATGGGTCTTAAGCTCAACCCCAACAAATGTCACTTTTTGGTGACTCAAGGCACACTACTAGGACATGTAGTTTCTGTTCAAAGAATGGCACCCGATCTTGATAAAGTTATGTCCATTCTAAAGCTACTTGGACTAGTCAACACGAAGGAAGTGCAAAACTTCTTAGGACATACAAGATATCATAGGAAGTTCATACATATGTATGCAGAATTAACACATCCTCTCTCACGTTAGAGTAGGAGAAGCTTTCCTTTCCAATGGTATGAAGAGGGAGAGGCTTAATTCAACTATCTCAAACAAAGGTTGGCATCATCTCCGATACTTGTTTCTCTTCATTGATCTAATACCTTTCATGTACATGTAGATGTGAGCTTATGTGTTGTAGGAGCCATTCTTACCCAACATAATGGAACACACAAGTGAGACCAACCAATTCATTATGCAAGTAGGCTTCATATGGTTGCTCTTGTTTCAAGAATTTGACTTTGAAATCATACAGAGAAGTGGAAGACAACATGTCATTGCTGATTATCTTTTTGGAATCCAACTTCCTTCTCATGCAATCAAGGGATTGAAAGATGATTTTCAAGATAGTAACATATACAAGGTAAATATAGCATCAGCAATGTAAGGTATGATGCTTTAATTCAGCTTTTATCAAAAGGATAGTTCCCCATCAAGTTTTCCCCTATCGTAACAAATGACACTCTCTATAAGGTGGGGCCAACTTGGATGTATAAAAAAATTTTCTTAAGCCACACGAGAATGAAAGTGTTCTAAATATAGCACATGAGGGCGAATCAAGTGGACACTTTCCGTGACACATTACAACACTAAGGATCCTTCAAAGTGAATTGTGGTGGCCATATCTGTTTAGAGATGCAACCAACTTCGCCAAGGCTTTCTACGTCCATCAAGGGTGTGCGATAAACCAAACAAGACAGAAATTAGCCCCTCAATATCTCCATGGCATGGACACCATTTGAACATTGGGGATAAGACTTTGTGGGCCCAATTAAATGGGTTGCATGGGAATCTTATGCAAAATATCTGTTGGTGGCCACCGATTACGTCACAAAATGGGCTGAAGTAGTAGCCATTAAAGATTGTATTGCGGATACAGAAGCTTTCTTTTTATATGACCATATCTTCTACAGGTTTGGATGTCCAAGTTACCATAAACCAAGGATAACATTTCATTAATAAAGTACTTATGCTCATCTTTTCCAAATGCCAAATTTTTCACCATAAGTCATCTACATACTACCCTAGAGTCAATGGCCAAGTAGAAAGCACCAATAAAGTCCTCATGCTATTGCTTAGAAAAACTTGCGTGCAATTCCCTACTACGTGGGGACAAGCATATTTAGGTACCTTATGGGCTTACAGAACCTCCTTAAAGCTACTACGGGATACACACCATTTGAACTAGTATATGGAATGAAGGCTATTGCTCCATTTGAATTTTGGCAAGAATCTAATCACATAGGAGCAAATAGAATGCCAAGATCAACCCTGGCAATGACATCAAACTTTATCGGGATGTAGCTCCTGAAAGAAAAATGGAAAGTGGGCAATGACAGACTCACGTTGATACAAGAAAAAAGGAAGTGAGATCATGACGCAAATCTCTGGGAAATCTGATATCAAGAAAGAAAGTTTACTATATCACCCGAGACTTTTCGAGTTTTGGATTGTTTTATGTTTTAGTTGGTAATTACATATTTGGTAAATCATCCTTCTACCTTCTTAACGACCCTCAACTCACTAGCCAATATATTTAGGGGACCCACCTTTCGTGATCCACTTGCCCAATTTTTTGGGGCGATCATATACTCTAATCCCAATTTTTTGGGGCGACCATATACTCTAATCCACTTGCCCATTTTTTTGGCACCCAGATTTTTAGGAGACTCCTAACTCCTTTTGGAAACTTCATAATTGGGAAACTCCACATTGATTTGTCAACCTTACAAATTTGAGCAACATTTTCATAACCTCCAAGCTTATCTCATCAAGGCATAGAGATTGAGGCATCCCATGAATCCAAATCTCTGGGCGATTACCTTTGTACTTTCCCAATATTTTGGGGTGACCATCTCTATACTTGTCACCTGTGCACTTGCCCCTTTTTTTGAACACTACCAAAATTGGGCAATCATGAGGGGTACATCTTAAAATTGGGCTATCACCAATCTAGGCTAATTCATGGATTCCTAAAAGTTTGAGATAAATTTTTTCAAGGTGACTACTTTTTTGGGGTGATTTCTTTTTTTGGGCGAATGATTTTTTGGACGACCATTATTTCAAGTCATTCAAAGTGGGGGACTCTGGAGGGCTGTCTTCATTCTTCTTCAATTTTAACCTCTCAACAACTCCTCAATCCTTTTCAAATAGGAGAATTTCGGAGTGCTGTCTTCATTCTTCTTCAATTTTAACCTCTCAACAACTCCTCGATCCGCTTCATTGGTATTAGGATAATGGGCGACCATCTTTTGCAAACAAGTGCCAAATTTTGGGAGACTTCTAATCTTTACAACCTTCGAGTTGAATGACTCCTCCAAAGTGGGCAACTCCTCCAACTTCTTCATTTGCCTTCAAATTTTGGGCGACCATGCTCTGTACTTCATGCCCAATCTTTCCAATCACCTTCAATATGGAAAGTCCTCCAAATCGGGTGAATTCTCCATCCTCTTCTCCGGCCTTATAAATTTGAGCGACAGCATGCTCACTTGTCCATTTTTTTAGGGCGACCAATTTTTTAGGGCGAATCCTCATTTCCATTCAACACCTTGAAAATTGGGAAACTCTTCCAAATTGGGAGACTTCTCAATTTGTTCATAGGCCTTGCAATTGTGGGCGATCCCTGAGATACAACATCCATCAAGTGGGTCATCAATCTCCTCGACGACTACTCAATCTCCTTCAGATTCAAATTTGGGAGACTCGTATAGATTGGCAATTTATGAACCATCAAGATTGGATGACTCTGAGCGACTACTCAATCTCCCTCAGCCCATAAAATTAGGAGACTCATATCCCTCCAAGTTTACCAATTTTTGGGCGATCCTTTCCAAGCGACTTCTATTCAAAGCTATCTCTTCCAATCAATTTTCTCATGCACTCATCGTGAAGGGCCATGTTCTCATTCAATCACCAAAGCTACTCTTAGCCAACCCATTCATCACTCCTTTTTGTACCAACTTATAGCTTTTTGCTAAAGTTAGAGGCCAACCCATTCTATATCCTGAGGAATTCTCATAAGGAACCCATACAGATGAATCAATCTTAAAAGGAAGAATGATCCATAAGGAGCTTCTTAGACACTTTTGAGATCAATCCTCTCCCCCCCACCCCCTTCCTCCCAAGCATCTCAAGCGCATTAGTGCGTGGAATTCTCCATCACCCTCTGGCACAATGGGTACTCTTTTGATGACCATCATGCCACTATGGGAGATGATATTTGAGATGGGAAATCACCAAAGTCCTTGTCTACATCACTTCTTGCCTCTATAGGATTTATTATGATAGCACTTGGATCTTTTTTTTTAGGATAGTCTTGGAATTGATGCTTCCCATAATAACCATAGCATAATCCTTCCTTCATTGCCCGCTCTTTTTGATGAGGGATGAGAATAGACTTATTAAAAACCCTCTCATTCTGAGTGGACAATTTTCTTCTCACTCCTAAATAGTTTTGATCATGTGCACTTGCTTAGTCTCTTTTCGAGGTTCTCTACTTGTCAAAAGTGGAGCACTCAAAGAAGGGGGCCCATTCATCTTAGTCCAAGAGGATCTTTGGCCGTGAGAGCATGTGCATCTATGGCTATTCTCCTAGACTAGAACCACCGTTATGGCTTTTTCCAATGAGTGACACCTATCTTTCCTAATCAAAGTTCGTATAGCCTCTATCAAACCAAGATGAACTTACGGGCTTAGAGAACTCTCGGATGGAATCTAGTACTTTTAGAAGTACTTCTCTATACTTATATGTGTATGGTTGGATAGTCTAGTTTTTTTGATTAATGAAAAACTATGTATCTAATGCCCTAGACCTCTCATTAGTAGGCAAAAAGTTATAATACAACAAGAATTTAAATTGTTCCCATGTAGTGGGCCCCTTTTTGCCTTGTTCAATCTTATGTCACCACCTATGGGCGATGTGCATGAGATTATATATCGCTTGCTCAATCTTATGCCTATCATCCATCATACGACATAAGCGAAAATACTTCCCACTTGCTGAGTCACAATTCAATAGCATCAATAGTGTGGATCTCGGGCACTCCTAGAGTCATGGTAACGAGATAACTTAAGATCCTTAAGCTGCCACCTAGCCTCTCTTGTTGGGATGCTTTTATGAGAGACTTCAAGAGTGTGTCCCTCACTTAGAACTCCTATTTCCATCCCTAATATCTCAACATCAAGCATGAACTTTTCCTTCTTAGATCTACGTATGTGCTCCAAGATGGTATGAAGGGTAGCCTTTAGATGTGAAATCCTCTTACTCATGGTCTCTATCGACTTTAAAGAGTACTTGGTCATGTGTGTATCTAGGTACCAAATGTTAGGCTAATCACTCAGACTCCAGAGATTGCTCAAATGAAAGCTCAAAAGCTGTTAGTGCAACTCACCTACCATCCGTCATATCCACTTGTACCCAAAATAAATAGTAATCTGGAATGCTATGATATCAATACGTGGCTATCATGCAACACGCATTCCCACTACACATTAGGTACCTTAGGATATCCTTGAGCTAGGAACCTTGGCTAAGCTAGCCCTAGTCCAAGCCACACATGAGATGGTCTCTATAGACGATGTCTAAGACCTAAATTGATGGTGAATTCACTGGTCAAACTTGGTTAAAAATGGTCAAAATTTGTAGATGAAGAATTTCACATTCTGTTGTAGTGCTCAAAGAGAGGTTTTCAACCATATATAACACTTTGCAATGTGACTACATTTAGCCCTTCAAAAATCAAAGCCTATTTTCTAGTCAATGTATCCAAAAAAGTCAAAAGTAGGACTAAAGTTAAAAAAAAAGATCCTATGTCTACAATTGTAGGCACCTAAGTTTAGGTACAAGATCATCGCTTTTTGCCACACATCAACATTAGAAAGAACTTGCACAAAAATATGCTTACTTGTGGAGTACCTCTTCTTCTATTTGGGCTTGGTGGTCTTCTTCAACTTGGAGTAGCTTGCTTTTCATCAATCTCAAGAAACGCTACATGGTTCCCTTGTGAGTATTATTTTATATACTTGCTTGGAGAAGAATTACAAACATGGGAGGAGATTATAGACCTCAACCATTGGAGATTTATTGAAGTACTTGAACAACTTGGATATATTCTTGAAAATTTGTGGAGATCTTTTACTTAGAGCTAATTTTGTAGCTATCTATTTGTTACTTCATATATTGGAATATAATACAAATCTGGAGCATGGCTCTGTACATCTCTCTATTCTTGGTGTTGTATCTATTAATCTATTGTTTCTATATGTCTTTAAGAGTTGTACTATAGAAGCATATCTGATGTCTTGGGGTTAACGTTTTAGTGTACACTATAATAATAAATTAAAACAAAAAGAATTTATGTTTGATTGCACTGTATTAGTTGTCAGATCGTTTGAGTCTAGTCTTGGATGTTTGGGTCTAGTCTCGCTTAAAAAGAGGCACCAAGTTAAATGATTGTTTCAACAAATTGACCCTCATTGTATGAATGTGAAACATTTCTGCTTATGGATTAGTTTAATTCTAATTCTCTCATTCTAAGGTGTAGTAGAAGATTAGGGTTTAACTCTTTGTGGCATTAATTGCTTTGTATGATTATGAAGAAAGTGCTCACGTCTGAAAATAATTGCAGGTATTCTTATCAAAATATTGAGAGATAGTAGGCATGACAAAATGGTCATTGAAGGAATAGTTGCAGATTTGGCTTTACAACTAATTGAGATGATTCTCACCTACCAGTCTAATTTTGGTATACTCTTTGAGGAAAAATTGCTTCATTTTCTCTTCTCCGAGGAGCATTATGTGATAGCACCACACACAAACTTCTCTCTTGTTGCATTCCCTCTCCATTGATGTAGTCCTGCACTTGCATAGTTATTTTACGGCTTATTTTTAAGTGACTTACAAGTGGCATGTTTTAAAGCTTGAGGTATTGTTTTAGGTGTGGCTTTTTTTTATCAGATTTAGTTGATGTTGAAGCGAATCCTTGCTCATGGATATTCAAAGTTCTGACCAAGCTTGGGACCATCTGTTTTATGGGACAAAGGACCCTTATTATGGCATCAGCTCAGCTTGATCTACTTTATGAACGCTTATGCTTTACAGATCCTTTTGAGAAGAATGTTTGCCAAGTGTTCAACAATGTCTCATTTGTGTATTTCTCTACTGGTTAAATTCCTGATTTTTTAATGCGTCAGAGAGCTATAGTCATCTTATAATGAATATTCGATTAGATTATTTGATGCATTAGTGGTAATATATTGTAATATTTTGTACTAGACTGAAAACTCTATGGCCAATTTGCAGGTTTCAACTTATAGAGTGTTTGATTTCTTATCATTCATCTTGCTGGAAGTGTGATGAATATTTTGAAGAAGGTAAGCATCGATCTCTTGGGACTTTTAAGCTAGGTCAATCATTCCGTGACTGTTGGATGATAATTCATGGACATTCATTTAACGTCAAGACCTTGATTTTTGGATGTAGGGCTTCTTGAGGAGTGGGTCTCTGCCTTTGTGAAGGTCAGGAAAACCGGTGCAATCCTTGGCAAGTGCAACTCTCTCTTTGTTGCATATATGGAAAGGATCACTAGTCAGATGGTGAAACAGATTCATAGGCTTTCAATTGACGGAGAACAGACAAAGGACAAGAATGAAGCTTTCTCAAAGCTTGTAAATGCTACTTAAGTTATCTTGGTAAATCCTTCTATGCAATGCTTTTCCTGTATGAAATGTAAAAATTTATAGAAGCACTAAATATAGGGTAAAATTTAGTGCGATGAGAAGACTGAGTGTATTCTAGTTGTGAATGGATTATGGGATTAGCATCGAGAAGAAGTATTCAATGTAGAACAGCATCCAAGTTTTGTATCTCTGGTCGCTTCATTGCTGTTTTCTGAGCCATTTATATCTAATTTTATTTGAAAAATTGGCCCTCAAAAGAAGAAATGAAGATGATTAAGGGGTTTATATTAACGTGATCACCTCTTCCAGACACATCCGTGTCTTTTAAGCATTGTCATTAACCCCATTGGTTTTTGACTTCGAGGTCTGTTGATAATCTATTCTATGCCCAAAGGGATATAAGTTTTATATGTGAGTCAACTTAACTCATTTAAGGGAGCAGGAGACATCCTAACAGTACTACGACCCGAGCTTCCATTGATAATACCTATTTGCACTTGAGCGTGCGTTTATCTTCAGCATCTGCAATGATTAAAAAATGAATCAAAGAAAGTTTGATGTGCTAAGTAAATCAAGTTACCGTTACATTCTATAACATAAGGTTACGTTTGGCTTAAAATTAAAGGTAAAAACCACCCTTGCTTAGGAAGTACGAGTTTTTAATGGTTTGTGATTGCTTCCTTTCGTCAGAAATATGCCTTCGTCACAGTCAGAGACCATATAGGGTGTACATACATTCATCCATGTTAGAAAGGGCTACTCGTCATAAAATCCTTTGATGCACTCTCACAAATTGGCAGTGATTTCGTTCCACCTCAAATGTATGCATCACAATATTTATACATTTTGTGCAAATCAAATGATAACGGATGATTAACACATCCAACACTTGTGTTGATAAATTTAGTAATTATAAAAATATGTAAAGCATTTAGCCTTGCCAATATAATCTTTTCTGGAGGACCGATATTCCTGATATAAGAACTCCTAAGTAAAATGCAACGAATATCACATTTGAACGAAAGGATGCGTTTTCTCTACAAGCGTCCATTAGGATATACCAAATTACGATAATTTCGCCGAAACGACAAAGGTGTGTCCTTTTTTTCCTCGCTACGTGCATGCATGAATACGTACATTTTGTTCATATGTAGAACAATTGTAGTGCAATTAACCTAGCTTACAACAGATTGATATGTATAGAACTCGTGAATATCTAGCTTTCGAAAGTAGGCGAAATATTCAAACTTTTGCAGTAAGTCGATAATCCATACATCGTCATTGTGAACATACAAGTTGAATTCAACTTTTGAATTTAAAAAGTTGTGTATACGAAGAACTAAAGATCATGTATTATTGGAGATGGGAAAGAGGAGATGCATATGTATGATACAAAAAGCTTAATATGAGGAGCACAACATATGAATAATATTAAGAGTTCTTTCTCCAAATTAAGAAAACAAGAAATTGTACAAGAGCATTAGATGGTGTTGCAAAGTAGGTTGATGAACTTGTTATCTTGCTCATGAGGGATCATGAATTACATAGATCATAGAGTGATGCAATGGGGAACACTCTTATGCCTTTTGAGTCTCATTCCAATCAACTTCCAAAGGAGAGACCCATTTCTCCAGAATTGGTGTGTGGTATAAGTGGCAGTAGAAGAGACCAATTTCGGTGGACTAATTTCTCGAGAATTGGTCTAAATTCCAAAAAGACCAATTTCCCAAATCCGTCCAAGACAAAGACTATAGTGATTTTGGAAGATTAAATTATTCAGAGCACAGTAAGTGGAAAACCAATCTTGATTAGCCACTATAAGCTAAGGATCCACCAAACACGATGAAGCAGAGAAAGAGAGTGGAGACCAGAGTACCAGATTTGGCAGAGTACCGAACTTGATAGGGTACCAAAAAAGTTCAAGTCAGAGTAATAGTGGAGGTAACAAAGTAGTGGATTAAACGCTTGGCAAAGGTGGCTCATATAAAGAAAAGAATTCGAGTACTAGAGATATCTTATCATTACAGATAGAGAAGGAGAGTAGATAGAAGAGTGAGGATACTTGAGTGAAGTGTGTAGCTTCTCTCAAGCGTCAACAACTCAGTTTCAGGAGTTAGACTAGAGGCTTTGGTCTTGTCACAAAGGGTGGACAAGCGGAGTGAGTCTACAAGGCCTTAGTGCTCCAACAGGAGGCTTGTGCGCTTTAGCCGTATATTGGAGGTTGGATTGTGTGCTTCAACAATGCATTGGAGGTTGTTGGCTTGCATCAGGAGCTTCCCTCAACAACCACTTCTCCTATTAGTACAATAGGAGAAGTTAATACAATGTTAATACAATGTTAATACAATGTTAATACAATGTTGCTTTTGTGACTCCTATTTTGAATATTCTTGTCTTACTTTATTTTGTGCAAGGCATACACATAGTGCATACTACACTGAGGAAAAAGAACTCACCTTGAGCACAAGAACAAGAATTTCCTCTACAAGTGCTCAATTTGGCACACCTAGTTAGATCCTACTATTTTTCTCCTTACTGTTCTATCTTCATGTGATAGAAAGTATCTCTAAGCACGTGACATTTTGATCCTTGTCTTAGTCCTTGTTGTTTTTGTCTCTCATACTAGTCTAGAATTAGTCCAAATTTAGTCCAATTTTCCCGTCTAAATTTTCTCTCAGATTTAGTCCAAATTTCTTGTCCAACATTTTAGTCCAATTTTTTCATCTAAATGTTCTCTTAGAATTAGTCCAATTTTTTCATATAAATCTTTTCTCAAAGTTAGTCCAATTTTTTTTGCCAACTTGTTAGTCCATATTTTGTTTTTGTCCTATTTTTTAGTCCAAGTTTTAGTTCAAGTTTTAGTCAAATCTTTTTGGTCCAAATTTTGATACTCTCTATGAGGACATATAGAGAAGGCATAGTCTATGGTGTTGCTCTAGCACAATGGTGAGAACCACGTTAAGAAGCTTCACCTCCTTAATTGTCAATCCGCGGAAGAGATAGGAGTGATATGAAGATCGTGAATGTGAGATGATGTGAGAGTGAAGGTGAGAAGCATAGAAATGCACACACACATACACACACACAATGAAGAGACAAGCAAGACACAATGGAAGGTGGAAAATTAGCTCTATTACTCAAGAACACTAGTACAAGCTCAAAAGAACTCTAACCTCAAACGAGCTAACCTAAAAAATGAGCTCTCTAGCTCTTTTTATAGTTTCTAGACTAGTTTTGACTGGTTTCACATCTAGTGACCGGCATAGTTAAAAATTAGGTCCTAGATGCTATTTGGAAGGGTAAACGATGTCTAAAAATAACGAAAATTGATACGCTTGTTCTACCTAAGCTCCTCAAGCTCGAGGACTCCTCGGCTTGCACAAAATGGAGCTATGGATTACAAAATGGGGTTTTCTATGTTACATATGTTACAATAGTGATGAAAATCACTGTTGGAGGTTTTTGAAAAGTATTTTAAAACATAAGTCTTTGAAAAAAGATTTGACTGGCTTCCTGCTCCGTCGTTACATGCTTCCGCGTCGTCTGTGCCTCTGGCTGCTTCCAACACCCCCCTCCCTCTCGCTTCTGTCGTCCCTGACAGAACCTTGTTGTGAGGTCTGCCGAATATAGTTCTGTAGGAGGTCTTGAGCGAGGGTGTGCTCGGAGATACGAATGCCTCGGGCCAGATCTGCCTCGAGTTTCTCCCAGTCGATTGGTTGCGGTTCTTCCGGTGGCGGGAGCTGATAGTGTGTGGAATAGACCATTCATTCACAGGCAAATAATTGTAATAAATGTGTAGGCCTGCTTATGAATACCTCTGAATGGTATTCCCAGAAGCCGGTTGTGAACATCTCTTCGAACGTCTACTTGTAGCACGCCGGTAGATATTTTATTCTGCAATGCCAAGCATAACACACCCGTAGCGATGGCGTTGTACTCATATCATATACCAGGTCAAAATTGCCATGCTCAAAGCCCGGGGTGTTGACATGGGGTGCCTTGACGCGTCGGAAGACTTTAAAAATCATTTGCATCATGTCAAAGATTTTGACAGTCATATGCGCCGCTATATCATCCATATGCTTTAATCTAGGGAGCCAGTGACGAATTGTAGCCATCATGTAGCCAACAGTTGGTAACTCAATGGGTGGCTTAAAATAGGGGTAATTCAACCAGTCTTGGCACTGCTTATTGTTTTGTACCTTAATAGCAAAGGCAGTCCAGGAGCGGCGTCGTGGTACTGGTCCCCAACACGGGTTATACTTCAAATGCAAAGGGGCCTTTACCCATGTACTCATCATCTCTGGATATTGCTGTAGTAAATCTTTTCGCCACTCTGGTTAATAGATCCTTCCTTGTTGTGCATCTAGTGGCAAATCATCCGCCTCGAATTGAGTTGCATGCGATGGTTTCTTACCTGTCTCTTTCTCAATGGCTAACTGGTATTCGGCCATTAACATGAAATACGGTTTATACTGTAGCTCATGCCCAGATATGTATCGTCGCGGGGCCAAATGAGCAAAGAATGGAGACTGTAATATTCTTTCTTCTATCATCGCCATGGCATGTAATTGTGCCTCTACTCTCGCTGAGTGCGTTGTTCCAAGTTCCTCAATAGTCTTCATCCACGCGGGGGTCGGAAGTTCGTATGTCATCTGGCCTTCAGAGGTGACGCGTCCGCCTGGGATGGGTTGTGGCTCGTACGCCTCTTCAAACGTTTCCTCCACCGGGATGGTGACAGTTTCTTCCTCAGCTGGTAGCTCAGGTGGGGAATCTGGCCTTGGTGGTGCTTCATATACTGCGATCCTTGATTCAAGGTGTGATACCTGGGCCCGTAATGAGTTGAGTTCCTCTAGGAGGTCAGGAGAGGGGTCCACAGGTGCTGGTATGTCTTGGTGTGCCGGTTCTCGTAACTGGAGTAATTTATGATCTTCTTTGAGTTTTTGTAACTCCTCGTTCATGCGGTCGTATTCATCTAGTAATCTTACATGATCGTCTAGCAGCATTTTCATCGAGTCTGAAGGAATGGCTTTGAACCTGCTAGGACTGAGTGGTTGGTCTGGGTGGTCGAGCGTTGCTTCTAAGTTTTCTCGGTTCTGATCCTGTAAGCGCTGGTTTTCTTCCTTGGCGGCTGCTAGGTGTCTTCGTAGTAAGCCCATGTTGCATGTTAGCGTTGCATTGCGGACTGTCTGGGCTCTTAATAAGTTATCCAGGTCAGCAGTTGCTTCCTTGGTCTTTTCTTCGCTTTCTAGTTCCAATTTGTGATAAGCCTCGCGTAATTCCTGGTATCGGGTGTTCAGAGAGGCATTCTCAATAGACAATAAATTAAGCTGCGACTGCAAGTCATTGGTTGTCCTCTGCAGCTGCTGATAATTATCACCAAGAGATGTGAACTCATCTCTTACTTGCGTCACACACATGAACATCTGTCGGAATGCATTATCTACAGTGGGTGATAGTATTAATGGGGTGCTAAATGAAGATGCAGTGGGTGTAGATGCAACGGGAATGGGGAATGGGGGTGGGAAGGTGGATGATGTAGTGATTGTTGAAAATTGTGATGTGCCTAAAAATGTTTGTGCCGTGAGTGAAGTGAGTGATGGTGCAGTGGGTGGTGAGATGTCCATGTCAGTGGACGTGTCTAGTGCGGTGACCGTGAATATGGGTGTGATCGTGGGTACTCGTGCTGGTGTAAATACGGGATTTACAAAGGTTGAGGGGTAATTTACAGGGGGGCTGGCTGTAGCAGCTTGGTAGAAAGGGGAAAGAGGGGTTACAGTGGGTCGGGGAGGTGAGACGGGGGAGAAGGTTAATGGCGGTGGGAATGGGAAAAGGGTTCTTGGAGTTGTGAGGAAAGATGGAAGAGATTGATGAAGGAATGGGGTGGATAGAAAGGTGGGTGTGGGAGGAGGTAGACTAGGGCTAATGGGTGCGGGAATTGTGGGGTTAGTGGTCGTAAAGACAATTTCTGCAACACCACCGGCGAATGAGGATGTTGGTCTGGGGGAAGGAGGGTGAAGAGGGGAGGCTGGATGGACGGCCGGTGAGAGAGGAGCGGTTGGGATGGTCGGTACTTCAGTGACTACTGAGGTATGTACAGTTGTAGCGCGGGGTGGGGAATCTACAAAGATGGTTTCTACAGCCAACTAACTTTCGGGGACGAGGCGTGCCTCCCTGGCTTGTTCAGAAGACTGTGCTCCTGTTGGTACACGAATGTATTCGCCGGGCGTTGAAAGTAGTCGTACTCTGCGGGGGTCAAACTGTGGTAGTGGCTTTCGTTGCAAGTACCTGAGGGCTTCGTTGGAGCCTACTGATTTGACTAACTCTCTGAATCCTTTGATGTATGCGTCTTCGAATCCGCCTGTGACAAGTTCTTGTTCTATTATTGTTTGACTCTCTTCCTCTGTCAGCTTTTTGCGTGCCCAAACTTTTTCCATAGTTCTATACAGCTTCTTGATAGCTAGTGTGTAAGCTGCTGCTTCGTAAGTTTCATCTTCATGGGTACTTGTATCACCATGTGTGTTTGTTTGTTGGCCTTGACCATCTGTCTGTTCATGCTCTTTGGATTCCTGAGTTCCCTGGCTAGCTTCGTCGTCTCCTTCGTCGTCATCGGTTGCTGTTCTTTCCTCATCAGAGCTAGACACAATCTGTCCTTGTGGCTGATCCCTGGGTGTGGTAGGGTAGCTAGGCCTTTCAAATTCTTGAGAAAACAATTGTCCTTCTGAAAACTGGAACTCATTGGAGAATGCATCGGACATCTCAAAATCAAAAGTTTGGTCCAGTGGCTCTGCTTGTCCTGGTTCTAAATGGGTATTGGAAAAGAGAAAGCTTCCGCACCAATAGTGGTGGGAAGTTCAGCTGCTGTGGTGATAGGTTCTGTGGTTGTGGCTGTTTGAGGTGCAACAGTACTGGTGGTGCCCTCCGGTGTAACTGGTCTTGATAACCGTATACGAATTGGTGGTACCGTGGGAGTGGATGCTATTGGTGACTGCTCTGGAGATGGTTGTGGCGAGGGTGATTCTGGGACTTGTAGGCACGGGATAGTACCTCTCATCCGCTTTCCGGCTCTGCCTTTGCTAGACTTTCTAGCCTTCCTAGTGGTGCCTTTGAATGCTTTCAGTTCCTCACTGGTCATGGCACGCTCAATTGGTAAGTCATACGCCAAGCACATATATATGATCCTGATGAGGGCGCAGCACCCATTGATTACCTTCTTTCGCTCCCACCTATGTTGTGCCAAATAGAGCTGATCAATTATCCAGCTGGCTAGATCAACCGTTTGCGGTCCAGTACATGCTAAGTACAATCCAAACCAGATTCTTTTGTGGGGCATGGTAAAACGATCCTGAGCTGGGAAAGCAAAGTGCTGCATGCATATCTGTAATGGCTTGGAAAGCTCAGGGGTTATGGCTGAAATATCCTCCCACTTAGTTACATCACCACGTTTCATGTGCTCTGGGACTAGCCGTTCTCTCTTCGTTGGAGTGTGTGTTCCATGTATTTTCAGAGCTGCGCGAATTAAATCTTTAGACAAATAAAACCTTCTGAATGGAGGATCATTTACCAAGGATGGTAACATGAATGTGCCAGGTAGATCCTTGTTTTCTGAAGCTGTTAAGGTGGTTACCAAGTAAAAACATCTGGAAAAATCGGGTTTAGGTAGAGGGTCGCTAAAATACTCTGTAAATCCCGCTCGTGCCCAAACGTGCGTTAAATCTTGTGTATTCTGCAGTCCTTCAAATTCTCTTGAAAAGAACTGGTACTTGGCCCATGTGCGAAGATCAAATGCCAAATTGGCCTCAAATATGAAATCAGCGTCTGCTAATGGTCCTGCTAGGCCTTGAAACCAGTGAGAATTACGATGAATGTTCTCAGTATATCCTCTAGGAGGATCATCGATTGGCATGGGTCCTGGAAAACCTTGAAACTCTGGTGGTTGCATCGTAGGATAAGATTCTGCAAGTAATTCTCCAATATTGGCCATTGGTGTGCTTGGGCCAGCTTCTGATGGTCCTGCTTCGGTTTGCATGATGACTAATGAGCTAATGGAAAAGATCTGCTACAAAAGATTAACACATTAGCATGGAAATTAATTATGATCCCAATAAGGTGAGACCGCAATCCTTTTCCATAACCGATGTGTAACCCGTGTAGCCAAGTGTCGTGAAGTGATTGATGCAATGATCTTTTTGCAGAGCTAATGCAGGTCTCTAGACACCTACATGGTTCAGATTATGCCTACAATTCTTGATGAGCTTTTATTATGCATGATGTGGGGTTTGGGTGTATGAATTTATACAAGGTTTGGTTGAGGGTGAATTATTACAAGGGTGGAGTTTAAATGGGGTGGGAAAATTGTTAGATGATGGGGTACAAGAAGACGTTTGGATACGTTTCGGTATCCATTTCCTAAGAGTCTTGGAGTAATATATTACATGGCTAGAGGGTTGGGCTATAATACATTGTTTGGGTACCCAAATCTGCATGGGTGTGGGTCTATGGATAAGATACTTCTTGGCGATCCAAATCTGCCGAGTCTTTGTACTTGTAGAAGAAGATCGAGGGGACGTTGGATGCTGACTCTGCTTCTGTTGAAACTTTGTCCTGTTCTCGTCTGCAGTGTTGCCAATAGCCTGTGGTTGCTGTCCTTTTGGCACCCATATTTGTTTCGTGCCACTTGTTCTGTGATGTTGATACTGCTGCTTTCCTTGCCTTGTCTGGTGGTGTCGTCGGTCTGGGTTCCTCTGTTGTGGTTGACTCCTTCGTGGTTGGATTTGAGAGGTCCATTGGACGCTCTGCTTTGGAAAAGAAGGGAGATCCAACACTTGCGTGACCTGCCCATTAGGAAGTGATTCGTTATTTATCTTTAATCTAGGCCAGTCCGCAGCAAGTTTGGAAGGATGAGCACCGCAGGGTGTTGTGCTCATTTGGCCGCTGATGCAACCCACCTGATCGCTGATTGTGTTCAACTGCCCTAGTGGTTGGGTAGCTGCCCCTTCTAGTTTGCAGGAAGCCCCAAGGAAGATCTCCTGTCGTCCTTCTGATTGACAACTGTCCATAGCCAAGCCCGAGTGGGTTGGTGTAGACCTAACGTGACTGGTCTGACCCAAGTTCTTCCGGTCTTCCGTCGCATGTATTTCATAGGGTCTAGGGTTACAAACCTCAGTTGGAATGCCGTTAGAGAAGTCAAGCGTAAGGAGCCTTGTCTAAGATTTAGGTCCACTGAGTGATCGTATAGCCAATCTTGGCCAAGGATTAGGGGTTCTATCAGGTCTTCATCATGGCACACTAGTAGCTTCGCTGTCATGGTCACATCCTTAATGAGGATAGGAAGGTCCACCTCACCCATGCAAGGGGTTTCCATGCCTCCTAGCCCTATGAGGTATGCCTCAATTGGCCGCATTTCTATCCCTGAATCCTTATAGTGGGACCATCTAATCGCACTAGTCGCAGCACCTGAGTCAATTAAAGCCCTGAGCTCTTGGCAAGGGTTGTCGTGCTCTAGCCTGACTGTAATGAATGGTCTCCTGTCCACTATACTAGGATGAGTGGTTGATTTTACTTGACACATGGCCATGGGATATCTGGGTGTAGTTTCCAGATGGTTATAATGTTCTCTCCCTAGTCCTTGTCTTCTTAACTTCATGCGTTTAATGCGTTCTATTGCTTCTATCTGAGCTTCCGCTCGTATTCTATTTTCTTCCTCCTTACGCTTCTTTGCCAACGTGAGTCGTCTAAGCATATCCTCAGTAAGAGGTTCCTGATATAGCTTGACTCTACAGCCACTAATATAATTAGGCATTATATCTCCTTCTAAAGTGGCTAATTGTACTGCTCCACTTGTTGAGAGTCTGGTAATGATCATAGGTCCATAACCTCGCTTTTCTAACTTCCGTGCGTGCTGTTTTAGCGTATATACTAGAACTAAATCTCCTTCTTTTAGGCCTTTATCTTTCACATGTGCATCAAAATATGCTTTCTGTCGCTTCTTCGCTGCATATATTCCTGCTGCCGCCTTTAGCCTGGTTTCTCCTAATCGTTCCAAGTCCATTATTCTTGCTGATAATTCATGGCCGGTCCACTGATGTTCTTGTGCAACCTTAAGGGTCGCTATCAAGAAGTCCAAAGGAAGCACAACATTCTGACCAAAAACCATCTGAAAGGGAGTTGCATTGAGTACGGTCTTGTAGGCCACTCGATATGCCCAAACAGCGTGGTGTAACTGTTTGTCCCAATCTGAACGTTTGTTGTTCACAAGTTTCGTCAGTACGTTACAAAGGATCTTATTAGTGCTTTCAGCCTGACCATTGGCCTGAGGATGATATGGTGCGGATTTCTTGTGAATCACCATAAAATCCTGTAACAAATATTCAATGACTTGGTTTAGAAAGTGAGTGCCTCGATCGCTCACTAACTCTATAGGCAATCCATATCTTGTAAATACATTTTCAAATAAGAATTTTGCAGTTGTGTGTGCATCATTCTTTTTCGTGGCTTTTGCCTCTACCCATTTCGTAAGATAATCTGTGGCAACAATAACGTATTCAGCATGTGTACCTTTTGCAGGGGGGTTAATGGGTCCTACAAAGTCTATACCCCACTTAGAAAATGCACGTCCGCCCATCATGGGTTTCAATGGCATTTCATCTCTGCGAGTAGGAAACTGAGTTCTTTGGCACACATCACATCTCTTGACATAGGTATGAGCATCCATGTGAAGAGTGGGCCACCATAATCCTGCAAAGAGGATGGCTTTGATTATCCTATCGGGTCCAAAATGACCTCCTGCAACACCTTGGTGTGCAATCTCTAGTATGCTCAGATAATCGCTCTCATGAACACATTGTCTTAGATATCCATCTCGTCCTCTTTTGTATAGGTTATCGCCAATAAGTGAATAGTCGTGAGCTTCCTGCTCTAGACTGCGTTGTCGAGCTAAGGTCATTCCTTGAGGGAATGTGTTCGTCCCAAGTATGTCACTAATTGCTCACTCCAGTCTGGTGTGAGAGACACATGATACAATGTAGCATGCTCTACTGGTGGTCTTTCACAACAAACGTTGCATTCCTTACACAACTTGTAGACATCTGCTTCCATCGAAGGCCAATATACTCCTAATCTATGCAGAGTCTGTAATGTTCGATGTTTTGAATGATGTTGCTTTAATGCACCTATGTGTGCTAATTGCAACCAATTCGCATGTTCTGATTCATCTACACAACAAGCAAGAATCTTTTGATTATCCTGTTTATATATGCTTCCTGCCATTATTTGGTATCTCTGAGACTTGGTAATCTCTCCTTCTTTGATCTTTATCTTAGGATTCTTGGGTCCGTATGTCAGAATAGGGACTATAGGTTTAGCCCATTCTGGTGCTATCTCAAGGTTAAAGAAGTATGCATCTGGTAGATCATCCGCTACTCCTTGAGGAGCTTCTCCTGAGGTTAATCTTGAAAGGTGGTCAGCTCTAAGATGTATCTTTCCTTTCCTGACTACTACTTCAAAATCATACTCCATGAGTAATAGAAACCAACGTATCAGTCGTCCGGTGTTACATGGCTTGTTGACTAAATACAATAGGGCTTGATGATCTGTAAAGAACTTGAATTTGTTGGCCAACAAGTAGTGCCTAAACTTCTTTACCGCGTAGATCATCCCTAATCCTTCTCGTTCCGTCGTGGTGTAATTTCTTTCTGCTGCGTTCAATTGTCTACTAGCATAAGCTATGGGGAGATCTATGTTACCTTCATTCGTGGGTTGTGCTAACACACATCCTATGGCATAATTGGATGCATCCACATGTACATGGAATGGCTTACTCCAATCTGGGGTAGTCAATATAGGTGTTGAGCACAAGCGTCGTTTAAGTTCATTGAATGAATTTTCACATTCATTTGTCCATTCGAAATTGGTTAAAAGAGAGTACAAAGGCTTGGCTATGATTGCATACATGTGTATGAATCTCCTATAATAACCGCAATGGCCCATAAATGCCTGTACCTCTTTCACATTAGTTGGTCTAGGTAATTCTGCAATTACTTTCACCTTTTCTTCATCCGTAGAGATTCCATTTTTTGACACAATGTGCCCTAGAATTTTGCCTTGTCTGACCATGAAAACGCATTTTTCTGGGTTCAAACAAACCTGATATTCTCGACATTTGTCAAATATTTGCCTTAACTCTGGGATATGCGTCTGTCTTACATTTGAATGTGCACATAAGTCATCGACATAAACTTCCAAACTCTTGCGTAGGAATTCCTTAAAAACATGACACATGAGTCGCTGGAAAGTGGCGGGTGCATTTGTTAAGCCAAATGGCATCACACAAAATGCAAATATACCCCATTCAGTGGCAAATGCCGTCTTGTGTTGGTCTTCTGGAGCAATGGCTACTTGATTATAACCTGAGAATCCATCAAGAAAGCTGTAAACTTCCTTGCCCGCAACTCTTTCCAATAGATGTTCTGTGATAGGAAGAGGATAACTGTCTCTAATCGTTGCGGCATTAACTTTTTTAAGGTTAATACACACACACAATTTTCCATTCTTCTTGGGCACAACCACAATGGGGGATACCCATTCAGTGTGCTCAATTTCGTAAATGAATCCTGCTTCTATCAAGCGATCTATCTCCTCTTTAATCTTCGCAGCGTAGTTATCATTGTACGTGTAAGGTTTCTGTTTCGTAGGTTTTGCATCTGGAGTCATAGGGATTCTATGAGAACATATATCTGGATCTACTCCTTTCAAATCTTTGTAACTCCAAGCAAAAACATCTCTATATTCGCGCAATAGGGCAACTAGCTCTTCTTCTTCTTCCTTCGTCAAATCATGCCCTATGTATGTACATTTTTCTTCTTCTCCTTCTATGGCTACTATTATTTTCTTGGTTTTCTCTCGGTTATCATATACTTGTCCGTCATTCGCCTTTCTATTAGGCATTCGTACCATGATCCTTCTATCTTCGATTTCATATTTCTTGAAGTTCTCGGGTACTTCAAATAAAGATTCTTCTTTTTCTGACATGGTTTCTTTCTTCTTTCTTTTCTTGCCTTCATTTTTAGTAGTCACTTGAGTAGCTATTCTCACATCATTCGTAATTTCCTCGTGTCTCTGAGGGTGAGTTTCTACTTCGTAAAAATATTCTTCTTCTGATGCAAAGGGTGGGTCCATGATAATTGATTCTAAATCGAAATCACTCACATCCTCAAATGCATCAGGGTTAGGTTCACATTCTTCTAAAATTGCATCGCACATGATTGGCTCTATCGTGAAAACTGAAATGTCATAGCCATCCTCGTCACAGTGGGGTGTCCATTGTTCTTCATTGATGGCTACATCCATGGTTGCTAGGATTTCTGCCCAACCATGGGGTTCAAACTCTTCATCTGGAAATACTACAGGTGCGTAAGCTGGATCCTGAAGGGTTCGTGGATTTTGTTCTGCACCTAAGGTCCTGGCTTCTAACCTTTCTTCCTCTTGTTTGGCTACTTTACACATCCATAAATGAGTATCCTCATGCAACCAAGAAGGATCTGATTCTAATGAGTGCACGGATTCCGTCTCTACTGGTGTCTTATGGATGGTATTCCATTGTATTGGGGGTACATCTCGATGTGAATAGTCTTTAAGATTGACTTTGGTAGTCACCCCTAAATGTTGCAAGTACAAAGAATTAGTTCCCCAATCTTGTACAATTTGCAACTGACACATGAATGGTCGTCCCAATATCATCTCATAAGCATGGTTTTTTGCAAAGTCACAAATGGCAAAGGTATGCTCAAATTCTACACTACAAGTGGTGAGTGATATGCCTTCTAGTAAGCCTAGTGGATTTTCTATGTGTCCGTCAACTATTTGTAGCTTCATCCTGGTAGGTCTGAGTGCTGGCTTACCCCAACGTTTCCATAAAGCGGTGGTAGCTATGGCTACTCCGGCTCCTGAATCTAAGATGGCTTTCGTGGTGTAGCCCTGATGGGTTATCGGAAGATAAGTGTTACCTTCCTCTCCTTCGCTTATATCTCCAATATTTTCTACGGGTATTTCTGGTACCTTATTTCGTGATCCTATTTGTGAGGGAGTAGTAGCAAGCTCAGGGAATTGATTTGCTACATGTTTCCACAACTCTGGTTTTACCTTTAACAACTCCTCTAGAGTGAGATTACATTGTACTTTAGTGTTCTTGATCACTTCCGTGTTTCTAGGGATTACTGATTCGTCATTCCTCACTATTATCGTGGGTGCTCTCATACTAATAGACTTTGCTTCCCAAGGTCCTGTGAACTGAGGTAATTCTTGTAAAGAATTAGATTCAAATCCTGTGTGTTCACTCAGTTGTTCTTCCTCTACATCATCGTATATAGAGGGGATGTCTTGGGGAAATTGTTCCTGCAAGTCGTCTATTTCTTGAATAGGAGGATGGGTTCCTTGTTCCTTTCTCCATTTCTCTTCTTGGATTTCTCTCAAAAATTCATGTGAATATTTATGTATGGAAGACAAATTGTCTTGACTTTCTGAGTTGGGTACTTGAGACAGTGATGGTGCATTCCTTTCCTGTGTCTCTGGGACAATAGGGTTCCTAGGCTGATCTTTTTTCTCTTTGCTTTCAATCAAGTATTCTAGCCTCTCCATTAGTCCTTGAAAGTGTAACTCCGGTTTTGCCATGTTATTCCAATTAAGATATCTAGAGGCTTCAAACAAAGCTTATGCTAGTTCTACCATCTTCATGCAAAGTTTAGTTCTCTCAATTTCTAGATCCGCTCGAGGGTAGTTTTTGCTCATTTCAGCTACTTGAGGTCCCTCTTTTAATCTAGCCTGATATGCACGAAACATCATGTCTAGATCTTCTGGTATGGGTTCTGCTAAAACTGATCCTGATTTCTGAGCTGGATTCTCTTGACTCAATTCTTGCGAAGTCAATTCTAGAATTTTGGCTCTAGATTCCTTTAAACTTCCTTCCAACTCAGTTATCTTTTTACTCCATTTTCTCTTAATTCTTTCTCTAGAATCTTTCCAAGATTTTGTCTTTTTACTGCTAGATTCTGCAACTTCACTGGTTTCGGCTACTTTCTCTTGATTAAGCTGTTGGTTCTGTAAGAGCGCCTAGGCTCTTGTTATAGCTTGGATCGGCACGTATGTAGGGTTGGATCCATCTGCATTATTTACAATACCTATCACGTTGATCGGTGTCACATTCGAAGCATTAACCGGGTTCTTAGGACAATCTTTGATTATGTGCTCCTTGCCAAAATCAGCACAAAAGCCTTGGATGTTATAGTACTGTGATTGTCCTACTATCGGGGGATGTGGACAATCCTTTATGAAATGATCTCCTTGGCACCTAAAGCATGGTCCTCTAGGGCCCTGTGGTCTTTGTTGTCTTAATTGGGGTCGTGGATTTGGGTTTGTGTACATCACATTAGCATAGTCTGGCTCCCAACTAGGTTCCACTGGTGGACTATCATAATGATATGTTTCTACGTGTTCTGGTGACTCCGTGTAATAAGCGGGTGGACTATCTACATGCGTAGAGTCAAAACTGTTTGAGTGTGGGTCACTTTTTGTGATCAAAGGTGAAGAAGGCACTATAGCTCTACTTAGGTTCTCTTCTGCAGAAGCGTATTTGACTGAGATGACATTCGCTGGTGGGGGTGGCTGCTGAGCTAAGACAGGTTGAGGTCTCTGTTGAGTCTGGTATGGGTAGTTCTGAGGAGGCCTATAGTAATAAGGCTGAGCATTGTATTGGCCTTGATACCTACCTGGCTGCGGGTATGCTTGCGGGTAGCTCTGTCTCACGGTTTGTTTGTTGTATGGGCAGTCCTGAGCCGTATGATTCGTGTATCTTCTTTCAATTGTACAGTATTGGCCACTAGGGTTGGCTTGAGGTTGTGTTGCATTGGGACACACATTTGCCATATGATCACCACCACAGGTGTAACAACGCTTGTTCATTAGCACCCTAGGTTTACTAGAAACTCCTAGTTTCTGGGCCACTTTTTCTGCTAGGTCTTCTATTGAGCTAGACAATTTTGTGGATGCTAGAGATGAACAGTCTGAGTCCTTATAGACCTTTGAGAGTTCCAACTCGTCTCCTAAGTTGTCCTCAATGTCTATACAAATTCTTACACATTGCTCTAGCGTTCTGGGTTCCTTTAGGTACACGTAGGAGCGTAGTTTAGAGCTCAACAAGCCATCTAGAAACAATGATACTTGTTTGGCTTGTGAAGGTAGCTCTTGCATTGGACATCGTTCAACATATTGTCTAAACCTACGTCCTGCCAGTCTTACTGTTTCCTGAGGGGTCTGTTTAAAGCTATGAATCAACGAAGACGTGTCTCTAAAAAGTGATGAATGACTCTAAAAAGTGATGGATGTCTCTAAATTGCCTTTGTTGCAAAGGTTGGAACCAAGTCAAAGCGGTATTCTTTAATGTTAGCCCAAATGCGTTGTATTGCGTGAACATGTCTTCATTGATTTTACTAATTGAGTGGGTCTCAATATTCTTGCGTGTTCACGTGGTCTAGGTAGAGGAAAATCATCTCTACAACCTGGTATTCCATGATCTCTTTGTCTATCTGCTCTATTAGTGTCCGTGGTTGTTCTATCTCTCCCCATGGGATGATTAAAGCTTACTTCCGGTCTCTCTTTATTTCCCTCTCTTTGATTTCCATGGGCTGAGGATGTTCCTGCCCCTTGTTGACTTGTATTCATGTTCGTCCTAGATGGAGGGAATACCAATTCACCTCTCCATGTGTATGTGTTTTTAGCGTGGTCAGGCACCACAAAGACTCTTTCTGAAGTCTCATCCAGGTATACAACCTTTCCAGGTGTATCTGGGTCCTTTAACTCGTATATAGTGATGATACCTACCTCACTAAGTAGTTCGGTCTTGTATCTCCAAAAGGCTTCATCAGTGTCTTTATTTACAAACAACTCTATGCTTCTGTTGTCCTGAGGGATCCAATCTGGGATTAGTACTCGTGTCAGTACAGATTTCCCTCTAGGTGTTCTAGGCTCTTCTAATGGTTCTTTTCCTTGAGATTTTGCTTCCGTCTCTGGTTGAATCACGCCAAACTCGTTGGTATTGTTTGGCTGCGTACTTAAGATGTACATCGTTCCTTCCTTGTCTATGTGAGCGTCTCTCTCGAATTTCACCACTGGACGTTCCAATCCAATGGGTTGATCGGGGTTGTGCATTTGCACCACTTGCCTTCGCAAACCATCCTCATAGATGCGAGCACCTAATCGGTTGGTTCGGAGAAACTCTAGTTGCGTTCTATAGGGTCCTTCAGGTTTTTCTAAATAGGCTACATTTGACCCTCCTTCTGGTTTTTCTGTGCTAAATGCCATTTCTGAATCACTAGTATCTGAGCTCTCGTAGGGATAACTAGTGTTCAATTGTTGAGCCCACGATCGTGCAGTAGTTCTTACACTTGCCTCTGATGATCTAAGGCTTCGTCGGTCTAACTTACTTATATGTTTGCCCGATCTAAGGTTCATTAATTTTCTTCCTTGCACACTCAGTACACGCTCAGATCGTCAATGATTCTTTGTTATTACTTTCTTGATTCTTTTTAAATTTCTTTAGATTCTTGTCTTAATGTATGCGTCAGGAATTCGACTTTCCATGGTACTTTGAGTTCTCATTCCGTCAGACTTATGTTCTTTCCTTTAGGTTTTCGTGTCACACACCTTTACTTTAGACTTGAACTTGATAAATTTAACTCTCTTGAACTTGAGGCATTCCTATCGTCTTAATCCACAATACTACCGTTTATCCTAAGCTAAGAATTGACTGAGGGGGTTGAGTAATCTTCCAACCTCGAGTCAGCTTTTCTGGTTGCTCTGATGCCCAAGAAGCCGCGCTTCCCAAGCTTTATGCCCTTCATTGCCTTGCCTTGGTTGCCTTCGATTTCCCTTGCTAGACCTGGAAAAATCCAATATTAGACCAATTCACAGTTGGATGATCAAACACTTGAGTATATACACCTTTTAAGTCCCTTCCCTTTTGCCCAACTTTTTAATGCTTGCCCCCTGGCTTTCTAGTCCCAAACTAGGTCAACCTCAAAATATCTTATCTAAAAATAGATGTATCCTTTAAGAAAAAACAGTTGAGGTCACGTAGTTCTCGTCAAGAGCTTTCTAATGAGCTATTAAGCTCAAAAAACGGACTTCGGATGAAAAAGTTATGACCGTTCAGGCCCTGGGGGGTAAAAACTGACAAACAGGTTTTTCTCCAAATATGGGCTAAGGGGTCTCTTATGAGTCTAATCACCCAAAAATTTCCCAAAAATAGCTCCAAAATTGGCCAAAAAATGAAACCCTAAAATTTGCGATGGGGTGCACAATCGCGATGGTGTGAGACAATCGCGATGGTCTGGGACCGTCGCGATGGCGTGAGGGTGAAGTGCACCATCGCGATGGCGTGAAAGTGGACAATCGCGATGGCGTGAGTGTGAACCGTCGCGATGGCGTGAGAGTGAACCGTTGCGATGGCGTGAGAGTGAACAATCGCGATGGCGTGAAAGTGGACAATCGCGATGGCGTGAAAGTGGACCGTCGCGATGGCGTGAAAGTGGACAATCGCGATGGCTCGATCAGGCGGACAATCGCGATGGCATCAGTCAACGGTCAACGTGAAAAATCGCGATGGTCCAAAGTGAACCGTCGCGATGGTCACAGATGCGATGGCTTGAGCCAATCGCGATGGTCTGGGATGGCGTGAGCCAATCGCGATGGTCCAAAACTTCGGGTTGTCGCGATGGTGTGAGGTGCGAGCCGTCGCGATGGTCTCGCTTGCCACGTGGCACCGTCGGCGCGATGGCGTGAGCCAATCGCGATGGTGTGGGGTCAACCGAACAGTTGCGATGGTCCGCGAACCGTCGCGATGGTCCAAATGAACCGTCGCGATGGCGTGAGACCATCGCGATGGTCCGGCCGAGCCGTCGCGATGGCGTGAGCCAATCGCGATGGTATGACACAATCGCGATGGTCTGAGACCATCGCGATGGTCCACCAAACAGAGAATTTCTGAAATGCGTCTGTGGATTCGTAGATGCGCAAGGGTCGCCTACACGCCTGTGTGGTCGCTTACCTCAAATTCCAAAGTTTGCAGACCATCGCGATGGTTTGACACACTCGGAAATTTCTGACAGAAGGTGATTTTCTTACCTTTTTGCAGCCTTCCTGATGCACTGAAGTACTGTTCCTGCAAGAAAACTCAAGAAAGCAAAAGCACACACAAGCACAAAAGCTCTCTCTCACTCTCTCGCATGCACAAATGAGGGGAAATGAGGAGAACGGGTGGATATGGTGAATTTTCTGATTTTTTTGGAGATGAAGATGATGATGCGGTGATGAAGATGGAGTGCGGGGGAGGTGAAAAACACTAAAAACTAAGTAAAAACAACAACAAAAACTGAAATTTTTACCTTCCAACGCCACTTCTTGCTATACTCTTACCATCACACATTCGTCCTAGACTCGATCCCCGGCAACGGCGCCAAATTTGGTGTTGCTCTAGCACAATGGTGAGAACCACGTTAAGAAGCTTCACCTCCTTAATTGTCAATCCGCGGAAGAGATAGGAGTGATATGAAGATCGTGAATGTGAGATGATGTGAGAGTGAAGGTGAGAAGCATAGAAATGCACACACACATACACACACAATGAAGAGACAAGCAAGACACAATGGAAGGTGGGAAATTAGCTCTATTACTCAAGAACACTATTACAAGCTCAAAAGAACTCTAACCTCAAACGAGCTAACCTCAAAAATGAGCTCTCTAGCTCTTTTTATAGTTTCTAGACTAGTTTTGACTGGTTTCACATCTAGTGACCGGCATAGTTAAAAATTAGGTCCTAGATGCTATTTGGAAGGGTAAACGATGTCTAAAAATAACGAAAATTGATACGCTTGTTCTACCTAAGCTCCTCAAGCTCGAGGAGTCCTCGGCTTGCACAAAATGGAGCTATGGATTACAAAATGGGGTTTTCTATGTTACATATGTTACAATAGTGATGAAAATCACTGTTGGAGGTTTTTGAAAAGTATTTTAAAACATAAGTCTTTGAAAAAAGATTTGACTGGCTTCCTGCTCCGTCGTTACATGCTTCCGCGTCGTCTGTGCCTCTGGCTGCTTCCAACAGTCTATGACTCATACCCAATCTCATAAAGGGGGATCTTTGAGTCGTGTCAAAATGCCCATCAAAAGCTACCACAAGATTATTAACTATACACCTCCTTGGATACCTTCCAATCCTGTACAATTGCCCATTGGGTCTTCATCATCATCCTTATCTTCGGAAGGAATACTTGCTTATAGTAATAAGAAAAGAAGTATGGTTGATGATTTATCAACTCTTTTATCTAGATCTAACATAAAGTTCCCAACATTCAAAGGAGCTTCCCCATGAGGACCCAGATGATCATGTTTGAAGGTTCTGATCCTTGTGCAAGAGCAGGGGGCTCCAGGATCAACATGATGTCTTCCTTGCTCTCTTCTCTCCTACCTTGGAGGGCATTGTTGATCGATAGTTTAGCTACTATGACAATGAACATTTTACAACGTTGAATGCTTTGAAGATTGCTTTGACTAACACCTTCAGGCGAGGTAATTCCACAGAATGAACTCTGATACTTGGAAAACCTTGAACTCCAACCATGAGAATCATTTTTCGAGCTCATAACTAGAATAAGGTCTTTGGTAACAAAAATCCATCCCCATCTAGAAGGTTTTATAGTCAAGAAATAGATGGCAAAGGCTCTTCAAAAATCCTCTCAGCAAAAGTAGAGAAAATTATTAAGAGCAAATGCAATCCTACAAGACTTTGAAGGCATTGCTGCCCAGATCGAAGCACGCCAATATTCCAAAGGAAGGGAGGCATGTCAAGATGATTCTCCTTGGGATTTTGTGGCAAGCTTGCAGAGGGAGTTGGAGGCTCTAAAGTTACAAAAGACACTCCAAGAGGAGAGAAATTCAAGGGAAGACAGTATTGCACATGTCTAACAAGAGGTAGAGGAATTGAATTCTCAAAAAGAGATAAATGCTTTCATATGGTGTACAATCTGTAATAACTAGGTCATAATAATCAAGACTATTCGGAGAAGATCATATGCCAGTTCTGTGGAAAAAGTGGTCATGAAGCACGTGATTGTTACTTCCTTAAAGGAATTCAAACCAACTGGATTTAGGTCCTTGGTGCACAATTCAAACACTATATCCAAGGGAATCAATAAGTAGCTATGTATATAGCTCCCTCGTTTAACAACAATAATAAAAGAAATCCCATTAATAAAAAGAAGTTAGATGTCGAGAATATGGTCATTTCTAGAGTAGATGTCCTCTCTTGAAAGGTTCACCTCCATGCAAGCTCTACCTTGATGCTATTGACCACTACTCGAAGGACTATCCAAAATTATGGCCGACTACAAGCCACGGAGGACTATCTGGGTAGCAGCCAGGGAGTTCCTCCTACCAAGTGAATATAATATAAGTAAAAAGGCAAAGAGATTCCAAAATAAGGAGACCTCACGAACATGGATACTCTAGGTAATCTAAATCTTGTAGATAGGCCTATTTCAAAAATTGAGCCCAATTTCAGAATTGGACATGCTAGACCAATTTTAGAAATTAGATCAATTTCAAAAATTGGACTGATTTCAAGAATCGACCAATTTCAAGAATCAGACCAATTTTAGGAATTGGTCTAGTTTTTAGAAGTAGATCAATTTCTAAAATTGGACCAAGCTAGGAATGAATACCAATTTCAATTGAGAATTTGTAGCCTTATGGTCCAATTTCTCAACCACTAGTAATGAAGCAAAGAGAAGAGCAAAAATATAGTGTCTCCATATGTGCTCTAAAGAAGGAAGAAAGAGAAGCCATATTGCTAAACTCACTCTATTCAATTAGTTGCATATTAAAATCTCTTCGAGAAAATGTGGTATCACTACAATAAATACACACAACTGACATAAATGGGGGAGTCCTCACACGAACTCAGAAGAAGTTACAAGATCAAAACAGATCCAAGACCAATTTCCAAGAGGAGATCGAGTTTAGTATGAAGAATCATTTTTCCGGAGGAGAAGAGGTGGATAAAGCCTACAAAGACACAGTAAGGGATCTACAAGAGTCATAAGAAGAACAAGACATGGATTCCATTATTATCGATAGAGAGAATCTTCTAAAGAATACTTACAAGTATGTATCTTTATATGAACTCTTGAAAAATGGATGAAAGATTCAAAAGTGATGTCTTATGTATAATAGAGACGTTTTTTCCGCCACCCCCTGAGATCACAATTAGTGGCAGACATCTGTAGAAAAATATTATCATGATAGGTGAAAGACCAAACACTAACTCCAGAAGTCCCAGAATCACTTTGACGATTCGAGGCAAGGCTTTTACAAGAGTGATTATTGATGGAAGATCAGACATTAAACTAATGCCCCACTATACTAGGATTTCTTTGGGTTTAGAAATGACAAATAAAGCCCCTTTCACTGTAACTCTTATAGATCAAAGTAGAGTTCAACCATTGGCAATAGTGGAGCAAGTACTTGTGCTTATCGAGAAGATCCAATTTTTCTTAAGCTTTTTTGTGGTTGATGTTCCTCACATGGATGGGGGCTATCCACTTCTGATTGGAAGACCTTGGTTGAGGCATCAATTTGTAGTTCATGATTGGACCAATGACACCTTGCTAGTCAATACTTCCGGGCACTTGATATAATACCTACAGCTTGACAACAAGGATCAAGAGCAGCAAGAAGGTAACACATATTTCTTTTCCATCCATAAGGAAAAAGAATTAGAAGAAGAAGATGATCAAGACCTGTTGTGATGTATAGAAGTAATAAACTCATGTTCTTGCTATGAAGTTAAGGTCACAGAAAGTGAAGAAGAGGTTGTAGAAACTATAGGCCTTGGGGAACCAACTCTTGACTATAGAAGGGGAAAGGAAAAGGTGTGCAACTACTACAAGCAGGAATCTCAAGATAAAGAGGAGATATTAACACACAAATAGGAGCCATCAAAAGGGCTTAATGAGGAGCTTCCACTAAATGAGGAGCTATCAAGTGAATGGGTTCAAGCGAAGGAAACCAATATCATCTTAGATGAATTTCCATATTATGCACGTGATATTTTCTTCCATGAGTCCATAGAGTCTATTTTGGCTTCCAAATTGTGAAGCATGTTAACTTGGGATCGAAAATAAAAACTCAACCAGTTCTCCTTGCTTCTTGGTTGTGGGAGTATCCTAATATACTAACAAAGGTAAGTACATTTATGCAAAAATTCAAAAATGTCTTTGCATAGACCTATGGGAACCTAGAAGGGATAACTCCACATTTAGGAGAGCACACCATTCCTCATGCTGAAAATGAAAAGCCTATTAGGGGAAGGATATATAGACTCAATTGCAAATATGCAGAAGTTGTGAAAAGCGAGATCGAAAAGATGGGAGAAGTGAAGATTATTATACCACTGAAACATTCATAATGGTTGTCATCCATGGTCATAATACTGTAGAACCAATTTTTGAAGGACAGAGTAAAGGATGTCACCAAGGGACCAAATATCAAACTGGGCGCCAAGACGTCCAACATCTGGATTTGGGTACCAAGACGTCCAAAATCTGAAGTTGGGGGCCAAGACGTCCAAATCTGGAGTTGGGCACCAAGACGTCCAAAATCTGAAGTTGGGCGCCAAGACGTCCAGTTGGTAGAGTTGGGCGATTGCATGCCCAAGGCATGCCCAGACAAGCAGACCTGAGAAGGCGGCCAAGTGGGGCCCTGCCACTCATCATTACACGACAAAGTCTGGTACTGGCGGCGGCCAGGCTGACAAATGAAACTGCCTAATGCATTAACTTCCCATTACTCCCATGTAACAGACTTACCTATTGTACCGGTTCCTCACCTCTCTCCTATAAAAGGGAAAACCTCAAGAGAAGGGATATGAGAGATAGAGCATGTAGTGCACACTACAGGAGAAGATAGCGAAGAGTGAGTGCAGGATGTAGATAGTAGAGTCTTGCTCATGTTATCTGCTTATGCTGCTTATGTTATTTGCTGATGTTACTTATGTGAGAACACTTGGAGTTGCATTCTGTTGTTCCTTTGCTTGGTATGATCACCTATGGTATGATTAGTGGTATGATTAGCTGTGGTATGATTAGCTAATGGCTTGTGTTTTGACTGGGATACATTTGGCTTTCTAGTTAGTATGGTCTTGCGCTCTGTTCTGCTCCATGCTTGCTGCTGCTGTGACTCTTACTTCTAAGTGTAGTCTCTAGTGATGATATGAAGGCATCGTGATAAGTGTCTATTATGGTAATGTGATTTAATGTGCTCATGTGTTTACATATGCTCTAGGAGTAGTGCATTTTGCATTCCCTGCACCCACTCACTTCACTTCACCACCTAGAGGTGAAAATTTGGCACGCTCGGTGGGACGGGGCTTTTGGAGATTTCCTTTTCCTTGAGAAATCACTTAGAATTGAGTACCTTTTCCTTGAGAAATCACTTAGGGTTGAGTGCCCAGGGTCACCTCTCCTCTTCCTCCCCCTTCTTAACTTCTTGGGGGACTACTCCTCCTCCTTTGGAGTCTTGGGCGACTCCTCCTCCTCTTTTGGCTTCCTAGGCGACCCTCCTTCTCCCCCTTCCTAACTTCTTGGGCAACTGCTCCTCCTCATCATCCTCCTTAATTTCTTGGGAGACTACTCCTCCTCCCCTTTTGGCTTCCTAGGCGACCCTCCTCCTCCTCTTTCTTGGCTTCTTGGGCACCTACTCCTCCGCATCCTCTCTTGGCTTGGGCGACTCCTCCTCCTCCCCCTTCCTTACTTCTTGGGCGACTACTCCTCCTCATCCTCCTTCTTGGCTTCTTGGACGCCTACTCCTCCTGCCCCCACGGGAGCAACCTCTTCTTGGGCGAAGAATCCTCCGGGGCGACCTCTTCATTGGGGCGACTTCCTCCATCAGAAGTAGTTCAAAAGATGGTCCATGACCCACACCAAAGCTAGCAAAGAGAATCAGTTAAGCCCTAAGAAGACACCAATAAAAAATTACCACAGAAGAAGGCCAGAACCTTACCTAACACCCATCAGAAGTCTATCTGCCTCAAGCCTAGCTTCTAGAATAGAAGGGGTAGACGACAAGGCTAAAACTCAAAAGACTTTACCTCAAGACACTCGTCTTAATAAGGCTATGGCAGAGGAACTTTCCACTCTTTTGTCAAGGATAAATATTAGATTTTCTTCATTTCATGGCGGTGCTAATGAAGATCCTGAAGATCATATACGAAGATTTCTTTCAATTTGTAAGAGCAAGGGCTTACAACAACAACAAGACGCCTTCCTCGCTCTCTTTCTGTCAACACTTGAAGGATTGGCTGACAAATGGTTCAGCCAGTACGTGGAAAACCATTTCCAAACATGGGAAGCATTGAGGACCGAAATCAGAGACACATTTCGGCCAGGTAACTCTACAGAAAGAATGTTAGATGAACTTGAGAATCTAATCTTGCATATGGGAGAATCATTTTCAGAACTTATGACGCGGGCAAGGCCACTCGTGGCAAGATTTCCGAAACCACCAGGGGATTTCCTTGTTAAGAAGTGGGTGGAGAAAGCCTTGTCGAAATCCACACAGCAAAAGCTGAGAGAGCTTTTGAGACCAGATGCCACTTTGAGAGAATTTGAAGAAGCTGCCACAAGGATTGAGGCTGCATGGGTTCATTTTGGAACACATCGGGGAAAGACTTTTCCCCAAGATGAAGACATGGTGACAGCCTTGAGGAAGGAACTAGGGACCTTAAAGCTTCAAAGAAATTGAGAAGAGGAAAAGGGTACTTCGGAAGGTCTCGCTCAAATACGAGAAGAGCTTGAAGAACTCAAAACATTAAGGGAGGTAAGAACTGGACTATGGTGTTCTCTCTGTAGTACTCAAGGACACACATGACAAGAATGTCCAAGGAGGCTAACATGCCAGTTTTGTGGAAGGGGTGGCCATGAGGCCAAGGATTGTTATTTTCTGAAAGGTCTTGGAAATCAGGCTATGATGCCAGGACAACCACCGGCAGCTCAATGGGTGGGGGTGGCTCAATCCTTGTTAGGGCAACCTCCCTTACCATCCACTACAACACCTCCTATAACAACGTTTTACACCAATCAAGGACCTCAACGGCAAGAAGGTAGGCCTCGTCAGAACCGACCACCTAGGCCTATAATGTGTTACAGGTGTGGGGAGTATGGACACTTCCAAAGTAAATGTTCACCTCCTGAGGATACCCCACCATGCAAAAACTGTTCTGAAACACGAGATCATTATACGAAGGATTGCCCAAAGTCAATGCCGTCTACAAGCACACCAGGTAACTCTTGCCCCCTACATATGATCACAATATCTAATGATGAGGGCAATGTAGACTCTCCAAGTGCCCGAGTAGTCCAACTTGAGGAACTTCTCGGAGTAATGACTAGGGCACAAAAGTAGAAGGCAGCTTTGAAAGATGCTAGCAGAGAAGCAACAAATTCAACAAAGGACAAGGGAAAAAGGACCATCGAGCATGAACCTTCTCAGGAAGCCAAACACAACCAAGACAAGGAGAAAATATCACTAGGAAGAGTAGGAAGAAATGAAGACACTCTTGAGCAGGTTGTTGACAAAGCTTATGCAGTATCTAAGGAGGACCTAAGGTACTTTCAGAATGGATCTACTTCAAGGAACAATCAAGAAGGCTTTCTCACTGCAGTTCAAGTCTTGTAAAGCAGCTACCAATAGGTATCTTTATATAACTTGTTAGCTATGAGTCTTGGATTCAGAGGAGAAGTAATGGCTTCCATAAATGGGTTAGACCCTGGCACCATATTAAGTGGCGGGCAAGGCTGCACTTCTCTAATTTCTCAACAAATACCTATACCCTCAACTTATAGCTCAGAACCATCTAGGATAGCACCTCTTACTGATTACAAGAGCCCTAGACTAACTGTAAGTATCAATGGAACTCCTTTGGTAGGAGTGGTAGTTGATGGGGGATCTGGTATTAATCTAATGCCTGAGTACACAATGACATTGCTAAATCTGAAACCAACTAAGGATGCTCATTTTACAGTATCATTGGCAGACCAAAGCAAAGGTAAGCCCACTAGGCATAGTGGAAAAGGTTGAAGTCGTCATCCATAAGCTAAAATTTGTGTTGGATTTTGTGGTAATAAAACTCCCAAAGGTGAAGGGAGGATTTCCTCTTTTGATAGGAAGGCCATGGCTACGCCACAGTACAACGGTGCATGACTCGGGTAGTGACACCTTATGGATGGCAGGACCAGGCAAGGTAATGAGACAGCTTCAGATGGAAGGAGGAACGGATGAAGCCCTGGGTGCTTCTCAAGTTGTTCTGCATCCAGAGCAAACTACAGAAGAAGACAATGAAGATAACAATGGAGAAGATGAACAACAAACTAGACAAGAAGGAGCAAACATCTGGCCCACACCTCCTCCACCATGGGTTCTAGAAAATCAAGACATATCAGGACAAGAAAGGGCGCCTTCACCTCCATGGGCGTCTCCACCTCCTAATTCAAGAGGACAAGAAAGGGCACCTTCACCTCCATGGGCATCTCCACCTCCTAATTCAAGTTGGGCGTCTGGACCTCCTAATCCAAATTGGGCGCCTTCTCCACCTCCACACAGTTGGGCGACTCCACCTCCTAGTCCAAGCTGGGTGCCTCCGCCTCCAAGTAGCTGGGTCACTCCAGAGGCTTGGGCTCCATACTTTGCTCAAGGGCCTCCACACTAGGCACCTGAATGGGCAGCTTATCCTCCATCTTGGGCTACCACTACAATTGGTTGGGCGGCCCAATGGGCATTTGGGAAGCCTCACACAGAGCCATATAAAACAACATCACCTGACATTAAGGAAGAAGTTGATATAGGAGAAGAAATATCTAATGAAGATCTAGGCGACATCATGGTTTGGATTGAGGAGACCAATAATGTTTCATGCTTTACAATAGCAATCAAGGAAAAAGAAGAAGAAGAACCTACTGTGGTGGAGTCTGTGGTATTAGGAGAACCAGCTCAAGATTTCCGAAGAGGTAAAGTTTTGAAAGGAGTTGAAGGAAGAAAAGGGATTGAAGCAAGCCAAACAGAAGAAGAACTAGTAGAAAGCATTTTCCCATTGGTGGAAGTCCCAGTAGGATGGACACAGGAAAAGACCCAAGAAATCACCATCAATGATAGTCCAGCATTCACCAAGCAAATGTTGTTAAAAGACAAGGAAGAGGCAATTTTGGAGCCAGTTAAAGAAGTCAACTTAGGGGAAGAAGAAAATCCATAAAATCTTCTATTGGCAAGTTGGCTGTGGGACCACCCTCTTCTTCTCACAGAGGTAATAACATTCATGAATAATTTTAAAGATGTATTTACATGGAGTTACAAGGATTTGAGAGGAATACCAAAAGAACTGGGAATACACACTATTCCTCTAGTGGCAGAAGCTCGTCCAATTAGAGGGAAAATGTATAGGTTAAATCCCAAATATGCAGAAGCAGTCAAGAAGGAAATCCAGAGAATGGATGAAGCAGGTATCATAGTTCCTGTGGAGCATTCAGAATGGTTGCCCTCTATGGTCATAGCACTTAAGAAGCAACCTAATAAAATTAGGGTTTGTGTGGATTTCCAAGCATTAAATAAGGTAACCATCCCTGACGGGTTTCCCACTCCCTTTTATGAACAAGTGATTGAAGATGTGGCAGGACATGTGCTGTACAGTTTTATGGATGGTTTCAGTGGATACAATCAACTGGAAATCCGTCCTGAAGATCAACCAAAAACAGCCTTTGTAACTCCTTGGGGAGCCTATATCTATACCAAAATGGCTTTCGGCCTTAGAAATGCACCAGCCACTTTTAATAGGACAGTATATCTGATCTTCAACAAGTTGCTCCTAAAATTCTTAAGGATTTCATGGATGATTTTTCAGCCTTCTCTGGAGCAGCCTGCAACACTGCAGTAGAGAATGTGCTAGAACATTTGAAGCAATTAAAACAAGTTTTCCAGCGTTGCAGAGAGAGAGGTTTGAAACTTAACCCTAACAAATGTCATTTTCTGGTAACCCAAGGTACCTTATTAGGACATGTGGTCTCTGCTAAAGGGATGACTCTAGATCCAGATAAGGTAATGTCAATTCTTAAGCTTCCAAGACCTATAAATGCTAAAGAGGTCCAGAGCTTCTTGGGGCACACAAGATATCACCGCAAGTTTATACGCATGTATGTAGAGGCAGCACGACCACTTTCACGGCTTACGAGTAAAAGTTTTCCCTTTCAATGGTTTGAAGAAGAAGAATCAGCATTCACCTATCTAAAACAAAGGTTGGCATCTGCACCTATACTCATTTCACCAGATTGATCTAAAACATTCCACGTGCATGCGGATGCAAGCTTGTATGCAGTAGGAGCTATACTGAATCAACCAAGCGAAGTACAAAAATTAGATCAACCCATTCACTACGCAAGTAGGATCCTCTCAAAAGCTGAGAAGAATTATAGAACCAAAGAAAGGGAAGCATTGGCTATTGTATTTGCCCTCAAGAAATTCAGACACTATTTATTAGGCACTACCTTCACAGTGATTACGGATCATCAAGCTTTGAAATATTTGTTGAATAAGCCACAAGTTGCAAGAAGAGTATGGAGATGGTTGCTTCTCTTCCAAGAATTTGACTTTGAAATTGTGCAGAGGAGCGGTAGGCAAAATGTCATTGCAAACCACCTCTCTCGCATCAGGCATCCAATTCAAGCAACAAAGGGGATAGAAGATGATTTCCCAGACAGCCAAATATACAAGGTAAATATAGCACCTACATGGTATGATGATTTAACTCTCCTTCTAGGAAAAGGCCAATTTCGTACTGGGTCTACTCCATTGGAAAGGCGTAGACTCCTCCTAAAGAGTAAGAATTTCATGATGGCAAAAGATACCCTCTATAAGGTTGGTCCTGTTGGGATGTACAGAAGGTGTCTTCAACCACATGAAACTGAAACTGTTCTTCAATTGGCACATGAGGGTAAGTCTAGTGGTCATTTTCCTGGACATATCACTGCACTAAGGATACTCCAAAGTGGCCCATGGTGGCCATATCTCTTCAGAGATGCCACTAAATCTGCCAAGGCATGTGATGTTTTTCAACGATGTGCACCCAAACCAACACGACAAAGGAACCAACCGCTTAATATCTCTGTAGCTTGGCAACCCTTTGAGCATTGGGGAATAGACTTTGTTGGCCCAATTTTTCCAGTAGCACAAGACTTAGGTGCAAAGTATCTTTTAGTAGCAATGGATTATGCCACTAAGTGGGCTGAAGTAATAGCCAGTAAGGAATGCACTGCTGAAACGATAGCCACCTTCTTGTATAATTATGTCTTTTGCAGATATGGATGTCCAATAGAGGTCACAATAGATCAAGGGTCTCATTTTGTCAACAAGGTGCTCACTTTGATTTTCGAAAAGTATCAAATATTCCATAAGAAGTCATGTGCATACTACCCAAGAGCAAATGGTCAGGCAGAGAGCACAAATAAGGTTCTCATGATCTTACTAAGAAAAACATGCTTACAGTTTCCTAATACATGGGGCCAGGCATACCTTGGAACCTTGTGGGCCTACAAAACTTCTTTCAAAGCCACAATAGGACATACTCCATTCGAGCTAGTGTATGGAATACAAGCAATTTCCCCTTTTGAGTTCTTGCATGGCTCCAACCATGTGGGAACCAATCGAATTCCTGGATTTACTAACACACTCTCAGCCAACATTGTGAGGCTACAACTTCTTGAAGAAAGAGAAGGATAGGCTATGAAACTCTAGTAACATTTCAAGAAAAAGAAAACAGGACCATGATGCAAACATATGGAAATAAAAGATTAAGAAAGGAAGCTTAGTTTTGCGGTACCACCCGCGACTCTTTGAGAAGAAGGCTAAGAAGAAGTTGATGCCGAGATGGAACAAACCTTTTAGGGTCATACACACACTTCCAAAAGGGGCAGTACAAATCTCCACATTGACGGGCACAATACTGCCCTTAGTCAATGAATCTAAGCTAAAACCCTGTATAGAAGGATAGGAAAGCAGGAATTGCCTGTGTAAATAATGTATATACCCTTATGTTATTTCCTATTAGCTTATGTCATTTCCTTATTTAGCTATTGATTTTTTCATCTATCTTCTTCATGTATCCCATTCCCATTTATCTATTGTCCTTCCCACCCACTCCTAGAACACTATGGTCACTACCATCTTCCTCTTGCTACTCATAGGCATTATGCTACTAATTTCTTCTATCTCTTATCACATAAAATTTCTCCTCACTGCCATCCCTCTAAGCGAAGAAGGCAAAAGATCATCTCAAACAATTTACCACTTACCTGGGCGACCTCTCCTCCATCCTTCCTCTCCATGGGTGACCTCTCCTCCACCCTTCCTCTATTGGGGTCCTTTCCTCCATCCTTCCTCTCCTAGGAAGACCTCGCCTTCCTTACTCCTCCTTCCAATGCCACACTCCCTCCAATGCTACAAAGACGCCCTCAATGCCTTCCTTGCTTACCCAAGCACCCGATCTATCCCCTCTCATCTCTTCCCTTCCAAAAATTCCTTCTCCTCCCTCTCAGTAACAAATTTTCTATGCTCTGCCATTTGGCACCTCCCCTCTATGGTTGACTAAGATCACTTCCCTTCCTTCTCCATCATTCTAAGGCAAACACCCTCCCACCATAAGCAACCTCTCCACCAAACTCTACTCTACCCTACCTCCTCATCCTTGGCGACCCCTCCTCCTTGGCGACCTACCTCCCAACTCCCACAATGAGCGACCCTCCTCCCTCTCAACCTCTATGGCCAGGCTGGGCGACCCTCATCCTTCCAATTTGCCAACTTGGGGGACCCTCCTCCCACTCAACCTCTATGGCCAACTTGGGCGATCCTCCTCCCTCTCAACATCTATGGCCAAGACTGGGCGAGCCTCATCCTTCCAATTTGCCAACTTGGGCGACCCTCCTCCCTCTCAACCTCTATGTCCAAGACTAGGCAACCCTCATCCTTCCAATTTGCCAACTTGGGCGACCCTCCTCCCACTCAACTTCTATGGCCAACTTGGGCGACCCTCCTCCCTCTCAACCTCTATGGCCAAGACTAGGCGACCCTCATTCTTCCAAATTGCCAACTTGGGCGACACTCCTCCCACTCAACCTCTATGGCCAAGCTGGGCGACCCTCCTCCCTCTCAACCTCTATGGCCAAGCGGGGCAACCCCTCCTTCCACTTTGCCAAATTGGGCGACCCTCCTCCCTCTCAAGCTCTATGGCAGAGCTGAGTGACCCCTCATCCCTCCCCCTTGACAATTGGGGCAACCTCTCCTCCATCTCAAACTATTAACCAACCTGGGTGACATCCTTTCCCCTTGACAATTTGAACAACCTCTCCTCCATCTCAAACTATTAACCAACCTAGGTGATAGACCTCTCATCCTTCACCTTTGACAATTTGGGCGACCTCTCCTCCATCTCAAGCTACAATCTGGCGACCCCTAATCCGTCCACCTTGATAAAGTGGGCGACCCCTCCTCATCATACATTTTTATGGGCGACCCTCCCTTCTCCTCCCTTCAAATGGCTTGGATCTCCTCCCCTGCTCTTTACTTAGATATGACTTGGATCAACTCCCGTCCTCCTTCCAGGGTTAGGTTAAAACTCCTCATCTTGATTCTCCTCCTCATTCTAGCCTCCTTAGAATCTCAATAGGCAACCCTTCTTCACTCACTTCTACCCTTGGCAACCTACCTTCCAAATCCCACCTGGGGCGACCCTCCTCCCAACTCTATTCTCATGACCTTGACACCTACTTCCCACCTAAGGCGACCTCTCCCCCCAACTCCCACAATAGGGTGACTCCTCCTCCCACCTCTCCCATTAGGCGACCCTTATCCATACCTAGGGAGACTCCTCCTCTAATCTAGTACCAATTAAGGCACCCATCCTCACCCTTCTTACTCATTCCACATAAGAGCAATATACCTTGCCTCAATTATATGATTATCTCCCAAGTGAAAATATTCTGACCTCCCGCACCTTTAAAGAGCTCTCAATCGCCCAACGGCTTATAAAAGGTTCTTTATCAAACATGAAAATCTGACATCGGTATCTAACTCAAGGCAAACAATAAGCTTGAACCCATCTATCGAGAAGGGGAAAAGGGTGCTCAACTTCCAATGCAAAAAGGTAGTGAAAAATGACCAGACATAATTGACCGTGGAATCAGTGACCATTCTAGAAAAGTCCTTAAAAGGTCTCTTGGAGCTATATTTTGTACTAGGAGAACTCAATATTATTTTTGGCAGCTCATGATGTATTCACTCCATTTTCTCTCTAGAAATATTTGATGTAAGCACTCCATTTAGTCTCTTGTAACACCTCAATTATTTATTTTTCCCTTCTCTCCAAGATGGAGAGACACTAGTGGCGGGCAACCTGTAGAACCAATTTTTGAAGGACAGAGTAAAGGATGGCACCAAGGGACCAAATATCAAACTGGGCGCCAAGACGTCCAACATCTAGAGTTGGGCACCAAGACGTCCAAAATCTGAAGTTGGGCACCAAGACGTCCAAAATCTGGAGTTGGGCACCAAGACGTCCAAAATCTGAAGTTGCACGCCAAGACATCCAGATGGTAGAGTTGGGCGACTGCATGCCCAAGGCATGCCCAGACAAGCAAACCTGACAAGGCGGCCCAGTGGGGCCCAGCCACTCATCATTACACGACAAAGTCTGGTACTAGCTGCGGCCTGGCTGACAAATGAAACTACCTAATGCATTAACTTCCCATTACTCCCATGTAATAGACTTACCTATTGTACCGGTTCCTCACCTCTCTCCTATAAAAAGGGGAAACCTCAAGAGAAGGGATATGAGAGATAGAGCATGTAGTGCACACTACAGGAGAAGATAGCTAAGAGTGAGTGCAGGCTATAGATAATAGAGTCCTACTCATGTTATTTACTTATGCTGCTTATGTTATTTGCTGATGTTACTTATGTGAGAACACTTGGAGTTGCATTCTGTTGTTCCTTTGCTTGGTATGATTAGCGGTGGTATGATTAGTGGTATGATTAGCTAATGGCTTTTATTTTGACGGGGATACATTTGGCTTTCTAGTTAGTATGGTCTTGTGCTTTGTTCTGCTCCATGCTTGCTGCTGCACTGACTCTTACTTCTAAGTGTAGTCTCTAGTGATGATATGAAGGCTTCGTGATAAGTGTCTATTATGGTAATGTGATTTAATGTGCTCATGTGTTTACATATGCTCCAGGAGTAGTGCATTTTGCATTCCCTGCACCCACACACTTCACTTCACCACCTACAAATACCCAAAAAGCAGTCCAATAAGATTCGAATCTATGTTGACTTTAGGGATCTCAACAAGGTGACAATACTTGATGGATTTCCTACCCCTTTCTTTGAAAAAGTTTTAGAAGATATGGATGGACATTATCTGTACAACTTTATGGACCAATTTAGTGAGTACAATCAGGTACCAATTGATCTTGCAGATCAATTAAAAACTACCTTTGTCACTCCATGGGATACATATGTCTACACAAAAATGGTCTTTGGACTAAGGAATGCCCTTGCATCATTCAACAGAGTGATCTACACCATTTTTAGACCACTTCTTTTAAAAATTTAAAGAATATTTATGGATGATTTTTCTATCTTTTCAGGTGCAAGTTATTCATCTTTGATTGAAAATTTTATAGAACACCTTTCTTAGCTGCAAGAAGTGTATGAGTTATGCAAAAGTGCACGATTAAAGCTATACCCAAACAAATGTCATTTTTTATTCACTAAAGGCACTCTTCTCTGGCATGTGGTCTCTTCAAAAGGTATGACTTCTGATCCAGATAAGGTCTTAGCTATCATGCAGATGCCTTGTCCTATTAATGCAAAGGAAGCACAAAGCTTCTTAGGACACACTAGGTACCATAGGAAGTTCATACGGATGCATGCATATGTAGCAAGGCCATTTTCGAGTCTAATAGGTAAGTTAGTTCAATTCAGTTGGATTCATGAGGAGGAAAAGGCATTTGAAGCCCTCAAAAAGATGCTGACGAATCCTCCCATTCTCATTGTTTGAGATTGGGAGGTCACTTTCCATGTGCATGTAGATGCGAGCTCCACTATAGTAGGGGCAATTCTCGCACAACCCAACAAAGAGCACAAATTAGATCATCAAATTCATTTTACCTATAGAATTCTCATCAAGGTTGAACGGAACTATAGCACACCAAAAAGGGAGGCATTGATCATAGTATTTGCCTTAAAAAATTTTAGACATTACCTATTGGGTGTTCGCTTTGTGGTAATCATAGATTACCAAGCAATCAAATATCTACTCAACAAGCCTAATATTGTTAGGGAGATGTTTGCTATTTTTCTAAGAGTTTGATTTTGAAGTTGTACAAAGGCATGGCAAACACCATGGAATGGTGGAACTCATATATAAAATACAAGTACTAGGCGAAGACAAGGGAGTCGATGACGACTTGCTAGACCACCATATCTTTCATGTAAGCACTTACCCTTTATGGTACAATGAATTATTCTATCTCTTTTCTAGTGTAACTTGCCCCTCCACATGATCGCATTAGAAAAGCAAAGATTTCTGATCATAAATAGAAGCTTCACAGTGATTGGTGGGCACCTTTTCAAGGTCGGATCGGATGGCATAATTAGAAAGTGTGTATACCCTAAGGACGTCCAAGCAATTTTAGAGTCTGCACATAATGGACCCTTCTCATGTCATTACCCATGTCATATCATTCAAGCTACTCTATCTCGTGGCCCTACCTCTTCAGAGATGATGTAATATGGTAAAATCTTGTGGTATCTGCCAAAGATACGATCCTCAACCATCTAGAATCAACAATAGGCCTTTGAAAGTTTCAATACCATGACAATCCTTTAAATGATGAGGGTTCGATTTTGTTGGCCCAATATATCCAATGGCTCGCCCATCTAATTCTAAATATTTATTGGTAGCAACAGACTATGCTACTAAGAGGATAGAGCTCATTGCATCAGTGGATAGCACATCTGATACCGTGGTAAGATTCCTTTATGAGCACATATATTTTGTAGATATAGCTACTCAATTGAAGTTAACAGTGACCAAGGTACTCATTTCATCAACAAAACTTTGATAAATATTTTGTAAAGAAATCATGTGCATATTACCCTAGAGCTAATGGGGAGGCAAAAATGACAAAGAAGGTTTTAATTACCTTGCTTAAAAAGATGTTTCACCAACAACCCAATACATGGGGCATGACATACTTGGGTGTCCTTTGGGCCTATAGAACTCCATATAAGGATACCATTGGGCACACACCCTTTTACCTGCTCTATGGCATTGAAGCTACACTCCTCTAGAATTCATCCAAGGCTCTGTAAGGGTAGGATAAAAAAAGGTTACTCACTAGGCTAAGCAAACACAACATTGGAGAATTCATCTAGTAGAAGAACTCAAGATGAGAGAAATTGATAACATAAAGACTAATCAACTAAGAAGTAAGGATTGTTATAGTCAACATCTCTGGAAATGATCACTACAAGAAGGCTCTTTGGTACTTTTGTATCAACATTGTCTCGCCAACAAGAAGGATAAGAAAATTTTTACAAGATGAAGAGGACATTATAAAGTAGTTCAACTACTCCCCTAAGGTGCAATGCAACTTCCAAAATTCGAAGGAGAACTTTTATCCATGTTTAATGGCTCTCAGGTGAAAACTTATGAAGAATAGTCATTAGATTCATGACACATTGTATATAGTGTATATACGATATACTTGGTTTTTCATTATCATCCTCTAATAAGGTATCTCAATTTGACTTAATAAAGAACTAGTACAAGTCTCAAAATTAGTCTCATTAATTTCTCACCCATAATTTCTCCAAACCATATTAGTCTCACACTCTTGCATATCAACCTTCTCTCATTCTCCTCATCACCTTCGAATTCGCCTCTATCCATCAAGTAATTTCTTTAATTCATGTATCAAATCCATCTAAATTAAGCTGACTTTATTGTAATTTGTCTCCAAGTCATGCATCAAATCCATCTAGTTTAAGGGAACTTCATCGTAATTTGTTCCCACACGAATTGCCCCCTACTTCAACCTACAAATTTGTCTCCCATCATATTTATCCCTTGCAAAACTCGTTCGAAGCAATCCTCCAAAGCAATCCTCCCAATTCTCTCCCAATAATTCTTGAATCAAAAACATAACAATCCTCTCATCAAATTAGTCTCAAGGAGCCGATTTGTCCAAATCCCTCTCTGTTCTTTTGAATAATTCAGCCCGTATCCAAAAGTTTTGTCCATGAAAAATCTACCTCTCTCCTAAATCGTCCAACCACCCAAGCAAAGTCATCCTCTTTAGTACTACTCACTATCTCAAAGTTGTCCATTCTTGGCATCACAAATTGGCTCACTATCCTCATGGTACTTGAGACATTGGTACCTCAAAAAATCATCCTCCATCACTCGTCAAAATCGTTTGCTCTACTTAATTTGACTTTAAAAGATTGACCCTGCTTATCAAATCCCTCTTCCTAAACTCTAAATTCGTCCCACCCCATTTGCCCTGACCAAATTCACATGCATAATAGATAACCACCCCTCAAATATTTGCCTCTATACTACGCATTATGATCATATAACAAAATTTGTCTCTCTGCCCAGATTTACTAACCATCGCCAACTCACTATTCGAAACCATTCAAGCCATCTCAATGATTCAATACCCTCCCCGTAAATTCGCCCATGATATGTACTAAATTCATCCTTTGATCGCCCACCCGATTTCATTAAATTTTTGCCCTAAATAAGCCAATCACTATTCACCATAATTGTCCCTAGTATACCTTTAGAATTCATCCTCCAAAAATATGCGAAGTTCATTCTTTCAATTAGTCCACATCCTATTCATCTCAATCTTATGCACTAGATATCCAAATTCACATCAACAAATTATTCATTCCAAAATTCTACCAAAATTTCCCAATGTTGGGGGATTATTTAGTTGAAAGGTACTTGAGTGTTTGTAGGAGAAGAAGAAGACAGACAACTATATTGGAAGCTTGTGTGTCTTCATTAATCATAAACAAGACAATGGGTTTGCCTAGAGACAAAATTCTCTTTACGCGATAGCACTTAAGCCCAAGAGCACATACGAAAGTGTACAAAAAATACCACAATGACTAGTGCAATCAACCTCGTCTATGCTGATCCTCCACCTTTTCTAGTAGCATGCTCTTGTGCATACCTTGCAATGAAGATTCCAATAAGGTTGATGGAAGGGTCACTCTCTGTCAACATGCATCACCTCCTTGATGTTCTTTTGATCCATCTCTCCTTGATGGTCTTTTGCTCCATCTTAGTTGCTCTCTATGCAATACCTTTGCATACTTCTTAGCACACTTTGTCACTCTCCTTGCACTGTGCATGTACTATGCAAGTGTCTTGCTCTCTCTTGCTCCTTACTCTAACTCCTTAGTCCAAGAATTGTGAATGCCTTTGGTTGTGTGTCAATTTTTCTTGCTTACGTTGCTTCAATTGCTAGTGTATCTTGGTGCTCACTTTGATGTCCCTAGAACCACTTCATGTGTAAGGCCAATGAATCTCTATTTTGTTATGTAGTGACCTTAGGAGAAACAAAATTTTAATGGGGGGCCACTCATAAACTCTTGCATATCGCTTTCTGGTATTGTGAATGAAAACCGGAGAACTCATACTAACACTCAATTAAGAAGTAAAACTCAGAATATCTGCTGACCATTACTAAACAGGAAGAACTCATGAGCAGTAGGCGAGGTGATATAACTGCATCAAGGCCAAATGTGTGTGGACAATAAATAATAGTCACGTCATGTGACATATCAAAATATAAGAAGGGATGGGCTCTATAGGTAAGCTTAGAGGAACGGATACCCCTAGCAATCATAGTGGCTATGAGTGAACCAAACAAAAAATGAGGACATGATCTAAGGGAAGCGTGGATATTAGCACCCTCGGGCACTAAATAGAGGAGGGAAGCCAGTTGCCAAAGACTAGTGTGTCAAAGGCTATTATAAAAAAAGGGTCCATGAGATCGATGGACGGTAGGGCTAGGTGAAGGTGGATGGCAAGGTGAGATGATAGATCCACTATGGAGGTTGAAGTTGGGCGTGGGGCCATGGATAGCGGGTGACTATCCTAGCTGAGGGGAGGGTGAATAATGGAACCACCCTAATGTGTCGACCGATAGGAGGGGTAGGGAGCCTAGGTGGTGGCACACCAAGGGCAATAGACACATGAGCTCGAGAGTGATAGACATGGGAACATAGAGGTGACATGATGACGTGAGGGTGGAGGTGGATGAAATGATAAAGGGTAAGGGTGGAGGGCATGGGAAATGGAAAGTAGGGGTGCTAGCGGGCCTAAGGCAGGGTGAGGGATCTAAGAAGTGGATGCATGTACCTATGAAGCAGGTGGGGAGAGCTCCATAGCTCAAGGAGGAAGCTCTAGAGCTCCAAGGAGGGGGTAGGAGGGGATGGTAGTGGGGGAGGAGGGGGGAGGGAGGGGTTAGCGGGGAGGGATGGCAGCAAGGGAGGGAGGGAGGGAGGGGGGGAGAGGGGAGAGAGAGAGAGAGAGAGAGAGAGAGAGAGAGAGAGAGAGAGAGAGAGAGAGAGAGAGAGAGAGAGAGAGAGAGAGAGAGAGAGAGGAGAGAGAGAGAGAGAGAGAGAGAGAGAGAGAGAGAGAGAGAGAGAGAGAGAGAGAGAGAGAGAGAGAGAGAGAGAGAGAGAGAGAGAGAGAGAGAGAGAGAGAGAGAGAGAGAGAGAGAGAGAGAGAGAGAGAGAGAGGGAGGGAGAGAGGGAGGGGGGGAGGGAGGGAGAGGGAGGGAGGGAGGGAGGGAGGGAGGGAGGGGGAGAGAGAGAGAGAGATAGAGAGAGAGAGAGAGAGAGAGAGAGAGAGAGAGAGAGAGAGAGAGAGAGAGAGAGAGAGAGAGAGAGAGAGAGAGAGAGAGAGAGAGAGAGAGAGAGAGAGAGAGAGAGAGAGAGAGAGAGAGAGAGAGAGAGAGAGAGAGAGAGAGAGAAAGAAAAGAAAGAAAGAAAGTCATATTAACGTCTTCTAGAGGCCAAACTTGGCCTATGAGACAAAACCATGTATAAGTGTAGTAACCCTATGTAGAAAATGAAATGAAATAAAATGTACTCGCTACCCAAAGCTATATAGGGCTGGAAAAGACTCGGGAGACGTGGCTTTGACTCTGCAGATAATGGACACATGATACATGGGGAATCCATAATGTGAGTGAGTAAAATACCCTAGCCACTAGTGATGGGTGGACGTGGGTGTAGTATGTGGTACATTGATGGTGGTATGAGTGCCTCCTAAAGGAAGACAACCCAGGGGGTGGTGGTACGCCTCTGCTCCATCATGCGGTCGTAGGCGGTCCTGATGCGTGAGATGTCCTCCTCATATAGTCGTGGTCGGTGATATCCAACCATGCGTGGTCGACATCCTACTCTCTGTGCTGCTTCCTGGTGGAGCGTGAGCCCTATAGATGGACCTCTCTGATGTAGCTCCGCTCGTTGAAAGAACTGAGTAATGGTTTGTTGGGTACTCACCCGTGTCTGATGTGTGGGCTGGAGTGACTGCTCTCGCCTCTCGTATGCTGCTGTGAGGAAGCATCCCAAGCACTGCTGGTCTCCTATAGTCATGCATAGCTGGAGCGACTCCTCTATCTGAAAGCATGGTCGTAGGTCTAAGTATGTTGGGCATCTGATAACAAAATGCTCCTCACTCTCTACCTCTGTCTGGCATACTGGGCACCACCTCTCCTCATGGGGGACTCCCCTGGACCGACCCCTCTCAATCTCGAGCTGATGTGATGAAACCCAAAGCTGTCCAATGATGACTCGAAGGTGGTGGGGTAGGTATGTCTCCATGTATCTTGGAATCTTGATGAAGCCCTCGTCTGATATATGTAGGAAATGCTCATGGTAATAGAGCATTTTCGGTGGCAATGTATCCCTAGGGCTCACCCATGTCCTCTATATGTATGTATGCAGTATCTCTTGACGAATGACCCTATTCCTCTCCTGGTGAGAGAGCGAGTAGGTGGGTGCATGTAAGTCGTACTGTAGTGGTGGTAGCCTGTCTATGTCAAAACCATGGTGGCCAGCCAATCTCGTGTCTGTGCATACCATGAAGAGGTGTCACCCGCTAATGCCATATCACGTGATGCCTGGAAAGTACGATAAGCAATGCACTCTGTATCCATGCTCCGAAGTCTATGTAATAGGCATACTGTTTGGAATAAAGCCTCAACTAGCATCGATGGTGCAGCGAGCTCTGCTCTAATGATATCATGTGGTACTGAAGGCTTGCTGCGGATAAGTCTGGCAATCATGAGGATCTACGGCCTCTCCAATGGTGTCCATATTGATGTAGCTAATCCCAGCCCCCATATGGCTGCCCCATACTTGAGTGTTGGCGTAACCAAAGTGTCGAAGAGCCACCCCTTTGTGCGGGGCTCCTGAAAATATGCCTAGTGGCACTGTCTCTCCATCAAAGCTAATGCTGCGTACCCACGTGTGATGCGGTCACGGGCTGCCTAAGACATAGAAAAGACCCCTAATGCTGCTATAAATGTCACTCCCAAGTAAACATATGATCCGACCACCTCGATTGGTCCATCTGCTGCTGTGAACAAACTATGTCTGCGTACCTGTGCTGATGTATGAAAGATCATGCCCTTGGTTTTACCAAGGTTCACAGATAACCCTTTGTGTCTACAAAAGTCATCTAGCCCTGCTGAAGACCTTCTGAAGACTCTGAAACCAGTACAATATCATTAGCATATAAAAGAATATGGATAGTGGACCCGCATACCTCAGTGCCATCACCTCCCTGCTGGTGTATGAAGTCTACTATCTCATCAATGTAGAGACCAAAGAGCATGGGTGAAAGAGGGCACCCTTGTTTCACCCCGATAGTGCTAGCAAGTGGATCAGATAAGCCCCCTGGACATCTGACTCTACCATATACTCTCTTGTATAAGGCGTAGATCCCCCATATCATCACCTCTGGAGCTCCCATATCAAGTAGTCGTCTGAAGAGTCGTTCCCTAGGGACAGTGTTGAATGCTTTACAGAAGTCCACAAAGCAGCAATATAATCTCCTCTTCCTCACCCTTGCCTAGTCGACTAGGCATCTGAGAGTGAAGATGTGGTCAATAGTAGAGTAATCTCATCTAAAACCTGCCTGTCCTGGAGCACTGATACCTTTCCTCTCAGCGAGAGTACTCAACTCTGTCTCTAGTACTGTCCCATATAACTTGGCCAATATAGGGCCCATCATGATCGTCCGGTACATAGCTGGATCCATAGTATCACCTGACTTATGAATGGGCACTATGGTGTTCTCAGTCCAGGAGTCAAGGAACCCTTCAACCAATGCACGATTGAAGAGAGAGAGAGAGAGAGAGAGAGAGAGAGAGAGAGAGAGAGAGAGAGAGAGAGAGAGAGAGAGAGAGAGAGAGAGAGATGTTGATATATTTAGGTAGTGATGTTTATATATATGTATGCATAAGTCTCAAGCATTTACGCATTCCATTATAAATGCATACACACAACATATGCACGTGCATGACTGAGATATGAGCAAGACATGTACACTGTTCTGAATGACAATGGTAGAGATGAAGAATAGGAATGATCAATGATAAGATGTATTATCTAGCAATGTTGTACATGATCATTGGCATGACGAGTAATGGCCAATGATAGTGAGAAGTGTAGGCTATAATGTGAGCCTCTTAACTTCAACACCTGATATACAGTATGCTAAAAAAATGGGGCACTAAGGTCGCTAGATTTTAAGTGACTTTTATAGTGACTCTCTTCACATTTGAATTTTGAAATTCAAGTGCACTTCCACCAAAAAGTTCTTCCTCTAAACAAGGAGATATTCCCTCAAGGAAATTCTTACCATAAAGCTCTCCTAAATCCACGAGTTTAGTGGCATTTACAAAGATTCTTCTAAGTCAAGTGACTTTTACAAGAGTTAATGGTGAAAAACATAAGCAATGGTTCTTATGGGTCTTCAAGCATTTGCACATAATGCTTCTAATGCCTAGACAAGTGTGAAGGCTTGGCACTTGCACCAACAGAAATGAAGAAATGGTGAGAGAGGGAGAAATAGTGAACGGGATCATCCAAGGCTTCCAAGAAGCTCCAAAAAACTTCTTCGGCTTCTTCCCATTCATTCATACATGCAAGAGAAATCATCCTGTAAAGCCCGTTCCATGTATGTACAGAGCATTATAGATGATTCCTAAATTTTGTATTATCATTTCGGGTTCGATTCCACCGTGCGTGCCAGTGTGAGCCGCCGGAATGGAATTTACAATTTCTGTAATGAAAATTTGAAAAGTCGCACGCATACCGAAAGGTCGTAGCGCAAACAATTGTAACCCTTTTTCGATTAATGTAAGAGGGGCACGCATGAGACATAGGGTGACGATGCCGGACTGTTAGTCTGGGCAAAGTGCCTAATGTGGATCGTGTTGCATTGACCATACCTTCCATATTCTGAGTATTCTGTAACTCTATTCATTAAGTCCAGTAATTAGTCAAGTTTTCTCTGGTGAAGTATGAAGTTAATTTGATATCGCGATAAAGTGACGAAGTTGCATAGTTAATTGTCTTGTGGTGAAGCATGTTGTAATGCACACAAGAGATAAGTAGTTGAAGAATAATCTAATTTAGAGCGTTAAGTTGGTGTAATAGCATACATTGAATCTGTAGATTTGGGAAAATACAAACAGGTCCTCTGTTTTACAGACCCCTAACCATCCCAAGAACCTAGATTTGATAAACAGTTTAAACTTTATTTAACATAATCATGAATGAGTGTGTAGATGAAGAAGGTTACGATGTGAATCTTTACATGGTAATCCTCCAAGAAATGGAAGAATTATTGGAAAAGGAATGGAGAGAGGATTATGAGAGTACTTAAATGGAGCCAGAATTTAATTTAGAGGAACAATACTTAAAAGAGATTAAGCCTAACGAAGAGGAAGAGGCACCAAGAGTATTAACCATAGAAAAGTACCAAGAGAAACAAGACAATGCGTAGGTTCAAGTTCTAACAAAGGAACCACCAGATGTGTTTGAGGTTCCAAAACACTTCAAATGATATGAAATTCAGGAACGAAAAATAGCAATTCAAATGCCAAAAAGAGAAGCCTAGGAAGAAGAGGCCTATGATAATAACAAACAAACCAAAAAGGTGATAGTAACTATGGAAGAGGAAGAGGAGAGATGTACCTGCATACACAAGGATGTATCACCAGAAGAGGAGCAAGAATTGATAGAATTAATAAGAGAATATAGAGATGTATTCAAATGGACCTACAAAGACCTCAAGGGAGTGGATCCTTCCATTTGCTCCCATAAAATCAATGACCCCTGAGGCTGAACCCTAGAAACAAAGACCATACATGTATAATGATGTCTATTTTGCCAAGATTAAGGAGGAGACTGACAAATTGTTAGTTGCGCAATTCATTTATGAGATAGAACATACATAATGGGTATCAACCTTGGTTGTAGTGCCCAAAAAGAATGGCAAACTTAGGGTATGCATCAATTAAAAAAAGATTAATGTAGCTATAATTCGTGATAATTACCCATTACCCATAATTGACCACCTCTTGGAAAGAGTAGAAGGCACGGAGGTCTACAACTTCCTTGATGGCTTCTCAGGTTATAACCAAGTAGCCATTGCTATAGAGGACCAACATAAAACAACATTCACTACTGAATGGGGAGTGTACACTTTTTGAGTGATGCCATTTGGGCTCACAAATGCTCCTGTAACTTTCCAATGATTGGTGTGTCATGTATTCAAAGAATTTCTAAGAAAAAGCATGGAAGTCTACGTAGATGACTTATGCACGTATTTCTATAAAAGGACTCAACACATTACCGAGCTATGAAAGATATTAAAGAAATGCAGGCAATATAGAGTGTGCCTGAATCCGGAGACATGTGTCTTTATGGTAAGGTAAGGAAAGATTTTGGAACATATTGTCTCTAAGAATGATATCGCCATTGAAGAGGATAAAATAAAGGTCATCTTGGACTTGGCTAGACTAGGAATTGCGAAGGAAGTACAAGATTTTATGGGACATTGTGGATATTATGGAAGGTTCATCCACATGTATGCCATAATTGCAAAGCCATTGTACAGATTTTTGACACAATTCACATGGATGGAGGAATGCAAAAAGGCAGCCATGACTAAGTTCAAGACCTATTTTGAAAGTACCCAATTGGAATAAGCTGTTCCATATCCATGCGGATGCATTGAATTTTGCGATTGGATGCATATTGGCTCAACCTGCTGATGAAGGAAAATTAGATCACCTTATTGCATACGCTAGTAGACAACTGACGCTTGAGAGAAATTACACCACAACTGAAAGAGAAGGCCTAGGAATGGTGTATGTAGTGAAGAAATTCTAACATTATCTCCTAGCCAATAGATTCAAATTCTTCATTGACCATCAAGCATTATTGTATTTAGTCAATAAACCTTGTGATACAAGAATGCTGGTGAGATGGTTCCTATTACTCATGGAATTTGATTTCAAAGTGGTAGTCAAAAAAAGAAATACACATTTAAGAGCTGACCATTTATCCAAGATGACACATGGAGAACCACCCACTTGAATAACAGATGATCTACCTAATACATATCTATTCAATTTGGAAGTGTGTCCAAAATGGGTAGAAAAATTAATACCAATTCTCATGTATGGACCACACCATAGGATCAATCGTGACAATAGGAAGGAGTTCATGCAATCAAGGAATCTACATATTGTGGCTGGTAGTCTATACTACAAGGAACCTGATAGCATGTTACTAAGGTGAGTAGGAGATGCTGAACGAAAAAATCTACTAGAACGAGCTTATGTGAACTGATGGAAAATGCATAAGGGCATTAATGGAATAACAAGGGAATTGAAAAGACTAGGGGGTATACTAGTCGAACATGCAAAAAGATGCACATGAATACATGTTGAATTGCCAAGAATGCCAAGAGAATGTCCTTGAGGACCATTCGTCATTACATTTCTCTACTATAGCACAAGACTGGAGTAACGCATTAGTGAAGTTTTCCAAATCACAAAACTCATGAGGAAGGAGCAAGTCTAGCAAGAAGGAGGGCTTTAGAAGAAATGAGTAAAGATTACACTATAATTGGAAAACAATTAATCAAAAGGGGGAAGGATGATCGACTATGGTTGTGTGTTCATGAAGGAGAATAACTATCTATATTAGAGATGGCACATGCAGGTGTAGTGGGAGATTATTTTTAGCCAAAAAGACTATAAAAATGGTTCTCTTTGTAGGATTGTGGTGGCCAACTCTACATATGGATGCCAATACATATGTATGAAGTTGTGAAGTGTGCCAAAGAACCAAATAGCCTATAAGAAGAGATTATATGCCTCTAAGATCGATGATCTATGCAAGGGCATTCTCCAAATGGGGTATTGACTTCATTGGACTTATAAACCCTCCTATAAAGGGATCACATGCTGAATATATTATTGTTCCCACACGTTATTTGACAAAATGGGTGGATGCAAAAGCGACTAGGAAAAATGACACCCAAACAATAGCTAAATTTATATTTGAAAATATTTTTACATGCTTCAAACTTCCAATAGAAATTGTTAGTGATAGAGGGACATATTTCATCAATGAAGTGATTGAATCACTAATGAATGAATTTGTCACGATTCACAAGAAATCCGCTTCCTATCATCCACAAGCTAATGGACAAGCTGAGAGTTCCAACAAAGTACTAGACACAATCTTAACTAAATAGTTAACCATGGAAGGTTGGATTGGGACAAACAATTGCATCATGCAATATGGGCCTTCAGTAGACAACTATTGGAACTACCCCATTCAATTCCGTGTATGGACAAAACACAATTTTGCCAATTTTCTTTTTAGTCCCTGCTTTATGAGTGGTGCAACAAAATGAATGGATGGGCCATGAACTATCTCAATAATTGGATCAAATTGAAAAAATTCATGAGACCTGACTACAATTAGTGGCAAGAATCTATGCAGCTAAAAGAAGACAAAAATCCTATTATGATGGACACATTAAAGATAAGGGCTTAGAGGAAGGTGATCTTGTATTGGTGTACACATTGAAAAAACATGCAAAAAAGCTACAACAATGTGGATATGGTCCACCTTTTGATAAATCAAATATTGACTTGTAGAGCAATAAACTTAGCCACATTAGATGGAGATGTACTTCCTAATTACATAAGTGGCTGTAGAGTCAAACGATACATGGAACCATTAATAGAATGGATGTTGGCAAGACTCTTAGGAGTGCAGAACCAAAAAAAGGAAGAGGAAAGGATTAGAGAAGAAGCTCGAATGGGAGCACTAGAGCACTCGAATGGGAGCACTAGAGCGAATCCAGAAGAGGGAAGAGTGGATAAGATAGTGGGATGAATGATATATACAAGGAGAAGAACCCATACCCATGACAAACTATGAAATAGGTAACACCGAGAACATGAGTGATTGTGTCACTCAAGCATACTTGAATCTAGGAATCGGCATAAACAAATACCAATTAGTGGATTTCTTAATTGACACAGGGGCTGCATTAAGTTGCATGTGAGTCTCATTAGCCAACGACCTCAAAACGGCTATGAATCCTACTAAAGCATATATGATTGGAATTGGAGGGCAAATCATTGAGTGTCTAGGAGAAGTATCATTGTCCCTGCATATGGGAAATACTATCATGGATCAATGATTCCTAGTATGCAAGAATGAAGACCTTCTCAAAGGTCTGATACTAGGTCAAGAATAGATTCTTGAAAATGAAGTCAGCATACATCTCACACAGGGATACATATCAGCTAAACTAGGACACAAGGAAGTTTTTAGTCTTCTAGAAGCCAGAAAACCCAAAGTGACTTAGACGATAGTACCTAAGGCAACAACTTAAGAGTAGAGTAGAGACAAAATTTCCAATGTGTTCATGAATCAAGAGAGTCATAACCTTGATTTATCCATACCTTGTAATGTACAACATGATCCTTTAGAAACCTCTCCCTTACAAAGTGAAACTGCAAGAGTGAGTGAGGACATTTCATTTGATCACATTAGCAAGCATGTTGAAAAGTCTACACATATGTCGACTATGAGAATACAACAAGGATTGAATACATGATTAAAATGGATTCAAAAAATTCAATTGCCACAACATGAAGATTAGAAGATTGAATGGATCAATCAACAATCAAAGACACAAAAAAAGTTGTCATCTGCAATTGCCATGGAATCAACCTAGAATTTCTGTGCATATGGCTTCCAAAGCCATTGATTGAGGTGCAAAGGACACAACAACTTATTTGGATTCCAAAATCGGGCCAAAGACAAGCACATTAAGAGATGGAAAGACTGATTGAGATGCCACATCCCTCAAATCAAGCACATGAAGCAATCACTAAGAACAAGTGTTCTCCTGTCGGTTGGTCTTCTTGGAACCAATGTCCTTTGGCCTTTATCACACCCTTCATTGGGAATTCAAGCACTTCTTCTTGGACCTTCACTTCAAAATCTTCAAAATCCATCTACACTTTTAATGTAGTAGAGAATTAGTCTTGATAATAAACCAATTCAACCATGTACTTGTGTGTATTGACTCGCCGTTTCTCTTGGCTTGGTATCCCCCTCGCTAAGTAGAGACAAGTGAGGTACCTTACCATATTTTTTCTTATTTATAGGATTGAAAGAAAACAAAAGATTAGTTTATAACCAAAGCATTTATTTATTTACAATCATTTGATCATTCCTATGATAGTACAAGCTAGGTCCTATTCCTATAATGGAAAGGTGCACCACTATGTTTGTTGAAGAAGCTGTGTGTTGAATGCATGGCCTTGTAATGTGACCCTATCATGCATACTCTAGATGCAATTGACTCTTTATGAGTGAAAAAATAGTCTCTTGGATCGTCTTGGTCGATTCCTTGTTGCTTCTTTGGTCTCCATATTAATATTGTATTCTGTTTTCATGATGTTTGTGTCTGTTGTGTTGCCCTTCCTTCATTCTTGAATGTAGTCTTTGACCTTCTTCTACCCTTGGATTGGGATTTCCATGTTGTAGTCATCTGGGGATTATCATGGACACTGACCACCAATTCCCTGTGTTGTCATAGGATTTCAAGGTCTTACAAAGAATTCCATCAACACTTGAGGTTTTGAAAAAGGCTAGAATTCATAAGTATTTTGAGCTACCTATTTACAAGCATGACTTCCAACGTTGCACTCAAGTGATGAACACCTTTGTTGGCATACAAAGCAACAAAGGAGTCATGCACAATACGGCAACAAGGCCAGATCATTTTTTCCCATAGATTATGTACAACCCAAGTGATTTTAATCACTACACAAACATTGTAAATCCCGTTTTTGGTAGATTAGACTCCATTTTGTGCAAGCCGAGGAGTCCTTGAGCTTGAGGAGCATTAGAAGTACCATCGTACCAAATTTCATAATTTTTAGACTTCGTTTGAGCCCTCAAATAAGCCATGGAACCTAATTTTTAACTAGGCCGGACACTAGGTCTGGACAGGGCCAAAAGCTAGTCAAAAACTATAAAAAGAGCTAGAGAGCTCATTTTTGAGGTTAGATTGTAATTGAAACGAACTTGTAAGAGCTTGTGGAAGTAATCTAAAGAACTCCATTGATCCTCTCTCTTTGTCTTGCCGTGTGTGCGCGTGTGTGTGTATGTGTGTGCATGCTTGTGTGCTTCTCACTCACGCACTTGTGCCGCCACTTGCTCGAGGTCTTCATACCATCCTCACGTCTTCCCGGATTGACATTAAAGGAGGTGCTACTCATCACTGAGCTACACCAAATTTTGGCGCCGTTGCCGGGGATCGAGCTTTGAGGACGAGCGTGTGATGGTAAGACGTAGAGTTGACGCGTTGGAGTGGTAGGTATTTTCTTCACTCTCATCGAATTTCTTTTACTTTCTTCACCATCATCATCATCACCATCTCCCACGTCCATCTCCATCATCGCGAAAATTTCAGTTTTTGACTATATCCCCACCTCCACCTCATTTCCCTCATTTCACTTGTGAGAGAGAGCGAGAGAGCAAACTTGCATGTGCTGTTTTTGCATGTTTTCTGAGCTATTTTGCAGGTTTTTTGCTGTACCATCATCCCCAGCAGTGTGCGCAGGTACGACAGGCTCTGCACAGGTCCCGGGACGACAGCCTCTGTCTATCGCGACAGACAGAAAATCTTAACATTTTGTGAATGCATGTTTATCATTGTAACCTACACCTTGAGGGCACTCTAGATCACTAGAAGTTTTTCAAAAATTTGCATTTTTTCAGTCTATCGCGACAGACACTGTCTATCGCGACAGACACCGTCTATCGCGACAGACAGAAAACCACGACAGATAGCGTCTATCGCGACAGACACCGTCTATCGCGACAGACAGAAATCCGCGACAGATACCGTCTATCGCGACAGACACCGTCTATCGCGACAGACAGAAAACCACGACAGACAGCGTCTATCGCGACAGACACCGTCTATCGCGACAGACAGGAATCCGCGACAGATACCGTCTATCGCGACAGACAGAAATCCGCGACAGATACCGTCTATCGCGACAGACAGAAATCCGCGACAGATACCGTCTATCGCGACAGACACCGTCTATCGCGACAGACAGAAAACCACGACAGACAGCGTCTATCGCGACAGACACCGTCTATCGCGACAGACAGAAATCCGCGACAGATACCGTCTATCGCGACAGACACCGTCTATCGCGACAGACAGAAAACCACGACAGACAGCGTCTATCGCGACAGACACCGTCTATCGCGACAGACAGAAATCCACGATAGATAGCGTCTATCGCGACAGACACCGTCTATCGCGACAGACAGAAATCCACGATAGACACCGTCTATCGCGACAGACACCGTCTATCGCGACAGACAGCCCCCACGATAGATTGTGTCTATCGCGACAGACACCGTCTATCGCGATAGACAGGCATTTTCGGCAAAAAATTAAGGAGTGAATTTTTGGAAATTTAGGCTAAATTTTGGGCATACTTGCACTTTCATGTACTCATCTACTTACGAAGGCCTTAGAAAATGCATTAAAACCCCCGAAAGGGTCTGTTCGTCTAGTTAACCCCCTAAACCCTGAACGGTCATAACTTTTTCATACGAAATCCATTTTCTGAGCCCTAGGGCTTGTCGGAAAGTTGATTTTCAGATAGGGTATTTGGAAGTTGGCCCACTGAGGGGTAGGAACACCAAGGGAGCTCTAGAGGAAATTTCTAGCAATACAAAAGGGGGAACAAGGGTCATTAAAAAAAAAAGTGTCTGAAATAAATTGTCTGTCAATTGAAAGGTTTATTTGGAGCTAATCTTGGGATTTATGCAGGCCTATTGAGAAGCAACTGAGAGTATCCAAGCAACGGTGTGGCGCACGCTTGAGAATCAACTTCTCGAGCACTAAAGAGCAAGGTTCGGCGAGAAAGGTCGGAATATTCTCAACTCCTCTTCGTCAATTCCTAGCTTAGGCTAAGAACGATTAGAAGTAGGAGTAAGTCAGGGCGACGATAGGCCACTATCAAGTTGAAGACTGCCTAAAAACTCAAGTTCAAGCTAAAAACTTAATCTCTGTACTGTCGACAACATAAAGGAAAGAACCTAACGTGGAACGATCAACCTGAAAGTGCGGAGAACATTCAAGTATTCCTGACGACGTAATAACAGATAAGACTTTAAACACGAGAAATAACTAAAAAGAATCAAGTGACCGGTACCAATTGATCGGCAACGAGGTTGTACTCTGGAAAAAATTTGGGGCTAATCAGATAGGCATATGAACCTTAGATCAGGACGACACCTAATAAGAGAGAGACAAAGCCTTAGATCTTCAGAGGCTAGTGTCAACCACACTGCAAGGTCTTGGGCCCAGCAGTTGAGTCGCCACTCTCATTACCCTAGCTCTGATACCAGTGAGTCAGAGATGTCTCAAGGCATGGACAGGCCTACGGGAAGTTCAGGTGTGCCTTACTTGTACAGGGTAGAAGGCCCTTACAAAACACAGTTGGAATACCTTAGGACCAACCGATTAGGTGCTAGCATCTATGAGGACGGCCTAGGAAGATCTGTGGTCCAGATTAAAAACCCTGACCAATCCATTGGACTAGAGCACCCAGCTGTCAAATTTGAAAATGGTGCATACCTGGACAAGGAAGGAACCATATACGTAGTCACCAGTCATCCAGATAGGACAGATGAATTTGGAAATGTAATCTCAGAAGCGGACTTAGGTGACTTGGAACAAGGAAACATGGGTGCGGAACCTAGAACCCCTCGAGGTAAATCCGTTCTCACTAGGATTATCACGCCTGAGTGGGTCCCCCAAGATAACAAGTGCATAGATTTGCTTCTCAATCGAGAAACGGACGAAGCCTTTTGGAGGTATAAACCAGATCACCCAATTGATATAGGAACAATCATGATCTATGAGTTTAAGGAGCCGGATAGCCCAGGCAGAGTGACCTACCTAGATCATGCTTCAGAACGAATCTTTGTGGTGACAGAAAATGATAGGCATGCCTACACTTGGAAGGGTGAATTTATCTTCCCCCAACCAAGATCAAATGTATCCTATGGTCAACCTGGAGCTGGAACTTCCCAAGCTCATGGTACGCAAAGAGATAGAAGTAGGGATAGACCAGAAGTAAGTTTCGCCAACCCCGTGGGCAGAGAAAGAACGAGAACAGAGACGAATAGGGTAGAACTTGAGATGCATAGAGCCCACAGGAACCAAAGAAATGTAGATGGATTCCCTCTGCCGAGGCCTAGAGAGCACACAAGAACTTTGAGACCCACCCAGCTAGTTAAGTCCATGAAGAATTACTTTGATGGCACAGGAGATCCCTATGATCATGTGGTGGAGTTCAAACAAGTCCTGAGGGCTGAACAAGTGGAAGATCTGTTCACGCAATACAATGCCTTCGGTCTAACCCTTAGGAACACAGCACTTACATGGTTTCAACCATTAGATGAGCGTCAGTTCAGGAGCATAGACCAACTCCTTGAGGCATTTATCGTAGAGTTCTCTAAGAGCGGCATAAGACACAATACCTCCTCATTGATTCACAACTTCAAACAGACCCCCCAAGAGACTGTCAGATTGGCCGGAAGAAGATTTAGACAATATCTTGAAAGGTGCCCTATTTCGGAGCTACCCACATCTGCTAAACAAGTAGCCTTATTCCTTGACGGATTGCTGAGTCCAAAATTGAGATCCTACGTGTATCTGAAAGACCCTAGGACTATAGAAGAGTGTGTACGTATGTGCATTGACATTGAAGATAACCTAGGAGAAGAGCTAGAGCTGTCCAAAATTTACAAAGATTCAGATAGTGCATCTAGTCACTCTTCCACGCAATCCACATCAATTGAGGAACTCGCAGAGAAAGTGGCCCAGAAATTAGGAGTAACTAGCAAACAAATCCCAAGATTTGCCCCAGTGAAAAGATGCTATACATGCGGTGGTGACCATATGGCGAACGTCTGTCCCATTATGGCTCAACCCCAAGTAAACCCTAGTAGCCAGTACTGCACCATAGAACGGAGATACACCAACCACACCGCACAAGATTGCCCATACAACAAGCAGGCGGTTAGGCAACCCTACCCTCAGCCCTACCAACAAGGCAGATACCAGAACCAGTATCCTCCACAACCATATGGCAGGCCACAACAACATTTCCAACCTCAATATCAAAACCAACAAAGGCCTCAGCCTGTGCTAGCACAACAACCCCCAGCCCCAGCCAATGTGATTCCGGTAAAGTACACTGCTGCAGAAGAGAACCTGAATAGATCCTTAGTCCCAGTAACATCCTTGCTTTCTGAAAGTGACCCGGGTGACCATAGCTTTGATTCTACCCATGTGGATAGCCCCCAGGCTTACTACATGCAGTCTCCAGAACATGGCGAGTCCTACTATGGTGAAGAGCCAAACGAACCTAGTTGGGAGTCAGATTACACGAACGTCATGTATGCAAATCCCAATCCTAGGCCTCAATCTAGGCAAGTCAGACCTCCATTCCCAAGAGGACCGTGCTACAGATGCCAAGGAGATCACCTCATTCGTGATTGTCCCTTGCCTCCGCCCACACAACCTCAGTCCTTGACTATCCAAGGCTTTTGCCAAGATTGCGGAAAAGAGCATCTCTTACGAGATTGCCCAAAGAACCCCAATAGCATGCCAAAAATCACCCCTATCAACGTTGTTGGGTTAGTGGTAGACTCCTCAGGAAGTGTCACTTCCACTGCACCAATACAGGTAGTCACTAGGGCTCAGGCATTGCAACAAAACCAAGGGGTAGGCCAGGAAAAGAGCCCAGATGCTAGCGATACGGAGAGCCAAAATAAAAAGAGAACGAGAGCTTGGAAAGATAGCCGCGAACGCATGAAAAGGCAATGGGCAAAGAAGATGAGTGAACTTGAGGAAAGTCTACGAGAAACCAAGGCTAAAATCATAGAGATCACATCTCAACCGCACTCTCACACATTCCCACCGCTACCATCCCCATCACCCTCCATCCCTTCAACCTCTAAGACAGCCCACGTAACCCACCCACCACCCCAAACAGGATCGGTATTAGCTGATCCCACTCCCGAAGACATAGACATGATGCTTAAAGCATATCAGGCCAGAGTCCAAGAAGGGCCAAACGTCACGGATCATGACAAGTGCTATCCTAGAGCTGACCTAGAGATAGAAAGAACCAAACTATGCGCGAAAATGGTCGCATTGGCTCAGACTATGTTTGAAGCCAGTCGCCTTTTCAATTACTCAGGCTCAGCCAAAACGCAATTACATTTGGATGGATTCTTAGAGAAGTTAGAGAGGATAATTGCAAGATCTGAAAAGGAAGAAAAAAATCAAGACCAAGAAAAAGCAAGCAAAAACAGGAATCATTCCCAATCAGAAGTGTATGTGGCCAATGCCCCTAAACCGGACAACTTCCCCTCCTTAGAAAGAATAGAGAGGCTAATAGCACAGCCAGAAAAGGAACCTACCCCTCAAAGAAAGGAGAGGGCAAGAGCACGGATAAGCCAACCTCTTCAGGAAGCCCGTGGGCCTCCTCAAGAAGCTTATCTTCCCCCCCAAAAGGCAGATGAGCCTCCCTCGAAAGCTCAAGTACCTCCACAGGTTGCCTACATTCCTTCTCAGGGAGTGTATGAGCCTGTTCAGAAAAGTAATAGAATAAGTAATCCTCCCCAAGAAGCTTGTGCTCCAGTCATTTGCGAGAACGAGGAGAGAGCCAACAATAGAATCAGCCCTCCTTCACAGGTTGCTTACGCGCCCAATTCTACGAAGCCAGACACTTCTTCTTCTATGAATCGGTTTGCACCAGACTTCCTACGAGAGATTCAAGAAGACAAATGGGATAACGAAAGCGAGGTCGCCCCTCCTTTTGAGCTTGTGGACGATGCACACGACCAATTCCCACAAGACATCCCATCTATTTACGGGGAGCATGAGAGTGTTCAGTCTCACGAGAGATTAGACTTTGAGTCTAATTCCATACAAGAGCTACCCCACTTCACAGGCCCATGGGAAGCAAAGTCCACATGTATGAGAGCACCCACAGTCATGGTAAGGAACGACGACTCAGTCATACCTAGGAACACAGAGGTAGTGAAGAACACTAACGTGCAGTGTAATCTCAAGTTAGAAGAGCTACTCAAGGTTAGACCTGAATTATGGAAACATGTAGCCAAACAAGTACCAGAGATAGCCAAACCTCGTTCCCAGGTAGGATCCCATAGGACAGTGCCAGAAATTCCCTTGGATAAGATAGGAGATATGTGTAAGGTGAAGAAGGAAACACCTATCTTCCCATCACCTACCAGGAGTACACCACCAAAGCGATTTTGGACTCAGGTGCAGGAGTTGCAATTGCCACTACCTCCTTATGGAAGCGTTGGGGCAAGCCGGCACTCAGGCCGACGAGAATGAAATTGCAAATGGCAGATGGTCACATAGAGAGACCCTTAGGATTGCTAGAAGGAATAACTCTCACCACTTGTGGTGTCGAGTTTGAACATACCTTTGCCATATGTGACTTCAGCAAGAATCATGCCTATGAGATGATTTTGGGGAGACCATTCATGCGACAGTTGCAAGTGGTACAGGATTGGGGGACCAATTCTTTGTACCTGCAGCACTTAGGTGTTACAACCAAAGTCAATCTCAAGGATTATTCTCATAGAGATGTCCCACCTATCCAATGGAATCCCATCCATAGAGCCAAAGATGATACAGAATCGGTGCATTCCATAGGGTCTGGATCCTCATGGATGCATGAAGATACTCACTTATGGATGTGCAAGGTAGCAGTAGAAGAAGAGAAGAGAGAAAAGGCCAGAGAAATAGGTGCAAACGAAACCCATAGACCCATTCAAGACCCAGCCTATGCACCTGTAGTTTTTCCAGACGAGGAATTTGAACCCCATGGCTGGGCAGAAATTTTAGCAACAATGGACGTAGCCATCAATGAAGAACAATGGACACCTCACTGTGATGAGGATGGCTATGATATTTCAGTCTTCTCCATAGAGCCAATCATGGGAGAGGCAGTTCTAGAAGAATGCGAACCTAGCCCTGATGCATTTGAGGATGCAAGTGACTCCGATCTAGAGTCAATCATTATGGACCCTCCATTTGCATCAGATGAAGAATACTTCCATGAAGTAGAATTTCAACCTCAGAAGCATGGAGAGGTTACAAATGATGTAAGATTAGCAACACATATGACCTCGAAGGAAGAAGGAAAGAAACGAAGAAAGAAAGAAGCCTTACCAGAAGAGGGAGAATCTTTGTTTGAGGTCCCAGAAAATTTTAAGAAGTATGAGATAGATGACAGGAGAGTCATGATAAGAATGCCTAAACGAGAGGCACAATCAGGAGAGGCCTACGATAACAAAGAAACCACAAAGAAAATAGTAGTGGCCATAGAAGAAGGAGAGGAGAGATGCACGTATATAGGCCATGACCTGACAGAAGAAGAAGAGCATGAATTGATTGCCTTGCTAAGAGAATACAGAGATGTATTCGCTTGGAGTTACAAGGATTTGAAAGGGGTTGACCCAGACATATGCTCACACACTATTCCCATGACCTCAGATGCTAAACCCTCGAAGCAAAAGCCTTATACATATAACGATAATTATGCTGCTAAGATCAAAGAAGAGATAGATAGACTGGTTGAAGCTGGATTTATCTACGAAATTGAGCACACTGAATGGGTGTCCCCCATCGTAGTGGTGCCCAAGAAGAATGGCAAGCTGCGTGTGTGCATTAACTTGAAAAAGGTTAATGCCGCCACAATTCGAGATAACTATCCGCTTCCCATCACAGAGCATCTCTTAGAAAGAGTGGCAGGCAAGGAAGTGTACAGCTTCCTTGATGGATTTTCGGGCTACAATCAAGTAGCCATAGCTCCAGAGGATCAGCATAAGACAGCCTTTGCCACAGAATGGGGCATTTTTGCTTTTAGAGTAATGCCATTTGGGCTTACCAATGCACCAGCTACCTTCCAGAGACTGATGTGCCATGTGTTTAAGGAGTTCCTGAGGAAGAGTTTAGAAGTCTATGTTGATGATCTTTGTGCTCATTCCAATGTTAGACAAACCCATATTCCTGAACTCAGACAAATCTTTGACAAATGTAGAGAATATCAAGTCTGCCTGAACCCAGAAAAGTGTGTGTTTATGGTAAGGCAAGGTAAGATTCTAGGACACATAGTGTCAAAGAATGGCATATCTACTGACGAAGAGAAAGTGAGAGCCATAGCAGAACTACCTAGGCCAAAGAATGTCAAGGAAGTACAAGATTTCATGGGGCATTGTGGTTATTATCGACGATTTATACACATGTATGCTGTCATTGCAAAGCCCATGTACGGACTTCTGACAAACTTTGAGTGGACGGATGAATGCGAGAATTCCTTCCAGGAGCTTAAACGAAGACTGTGTTCAGCACCAATCTTGACCACACCAGATTGGAATAAACCATTCCATGTTCATGTTGATGCATCCAATTATGCTATTGGATGTGTGCTTGCACAACCTACTGGTGAAGGTAATATGGATCTTCCAATTGCCTATGCCAGTAGACAATTGAATGCGGCTGAACGGAATTACACCACTACAGAGCGCGAAGGATTAGGCATGGTATATGCAGTCAAGAAATTTAGACACTATTTGCTTGCAAATAAGTTTAAAAATTTTACTGATCATCAGGCATTGTTATATCTTGTAAACAAGCCATGCAATACAGGAAGATTAGTAAGATGGTTTCTCTTGCTAATGGAATATGATTTTGAGGTTGTGGTAAGAAAGGGTAGGACTCACTTGAGAGCAGATCACCTCTCTAGGCTCACATCAGGAGAAGCCCCACAAGGAGTGTCAGATGACCTTCCTGATGCTTACTTGTTTAATTTGGAAGTGGTGCCGCAGTGGGCTAAGCCATTGGTACCAGTATTGACATACGGGCCTAATCATCCAGTGATAAACACACGGAATAGGGAGGTTGTAAAGGCCCAAAAGTACCACATCATGGCAGGAAGCATGTACAAGCACACAGATCAAGGGATCTTGGCTTGTTGCGTAGAAGAGGACGAGTACGCTAAATGGTTGCAATTAGCACATGTAGGTGCATTAGAGCAACACCATTCAAAGCAACGAACTTTACAGACCTTAAAGAGACTCGGAGTGCATTGGCCAACTATGGAAGCTGATGTCCAAAAGTTGTGCAAGGGATGCCCAATCTGTTGCACTAAACCACCAGTGGAACATGCCACTCTCTATCAAGTATCCATTGCGCCAGATTGGAGCGAACCACTAGTATCATTCCTAAGGACAAACACATTCCCTTCAGACATGACTCTGGCTAGGAAAAGAAGTTTAGAACAAGAAGCTTTGGATTACTCACTCATAGGTGATAATCTATATAAGCGTGGTAAAGATGGTTACCTGAGGTTATGTGTCCATGAAAGTGAATATCTCAAGATCTTGGAAACTGCTCACCAAGGTGTAGCAGGAGGACACTTTGGACCAGATCGGGTGATCAAGGCGATACTATTCGCGGGCTTCTGGTGGCCTACCCTTCACATGGATGCACATACCTATGTGAAACGGTGTGATGTCTGTCAGAGGACTCAGTATCCTATACGTAAAGATGAGATGCCACTGAAACCTATGATGGGTGGACGTGCATTCTCTAAGTGGGGAATAGACTTCGTAGGTCCTATTAACCCCCCAGCTAAGGGTTCTCATGCGGAATACATCATTGTGGCAACAGATTATCTCACCAAGTGGGTAGAGGTAAAAGCTACAACCAAGAACGATGCTCAAACAACTGCCAAATTCTTGTTTGAGAATGTATTCACAAGATACGGGCTACCTATAGAGCTTGTAAGTGATAGAGGCACTCATTTCTTGAATGAAGTGATTGAAAATCTACTCCAAGAATTCTTGGTAATACACAAGAAGTCTGCCCCTTATCACCCTCAAGCTAATGGACAAGCTGAGAGCACTAATAAGATTCTATGCAATGTACTGACGAAATTAGTGAACACTAAACGCTCTGATTGGGACAAACAGCTACACCATGCTGTTTGGGCATACCGAGTTGCCTACAAAACGGTACTCCAAGCCACCCCCTTTCAGATGGTATTCGGCCAAAATGCTGTGCTACCCTTGGACTTCCTAATCCCTACATTGAGAGTAGCACAAGAGCACGAATGGACAGGTCATGAGCTCTCCTCTAGGATCTTTGACCTTGAACGATTAGGAGAAACAAGACTGAGAGCCGCTGCAGGGATATATGCAGCCAAGAAGAGACAGAAGGCATACTTTGATGCCCACGTGAAGGATAAAGGCTTGAAAACGGGAGATCTAGTCTTAGTCTATACACTGAAACAACACGCAAGGAAGCTAGAAAAGAGAGGATACGGACCTATGATCATCAATAGGATCTCCACAAGTGGAGCAGTACAATTGGCCACATTAGAGGGTGATGTTCTCCCTAACTATATTAGCGGATGCAGAGTCAAGTTGTACCAGGAACCCCTCACGGAGGAAATGCTCAGCCGACTCAACACGGCTAAGAAACGCAAAGAGGAAGAAAAGAGAATTAGAGAAGAAGCTCAAGCAGAGGCTTTAGAACGCATCAGAAGGATGAAATTACGAAGGCAAGGTAGAGATCAGCCTGGAGCGAATGACTATGCAGACCAGGGATTTCCCATAGCCATGTGTGAAGTTGCAGGAACAAGCTCGAATAGAATAATTGATAGACGTCCTTTCATAACCATAGACATAGGACAAGGAAAGAGTACAAGGACCGTAAGAGCCTTGATTGACTCAGGTGCTGCCACTAGCGCTGTTAAGTTGTCTTACTGTCAAGAGTTACAGTTAACTGTCCATCCTGTGGAAGCATACCTCATAGGACTGGGAGGCGTGGAAACCCCTTGCATGGGCGAGGTGGAACTTCCCCTCTACATTCACGAGGAGGCAATGACCGTTAAAGTACTAGTGTGTCAAGATGAGGATCTCACTGAACCTCTCGTCTTGGGTCAGGATTGGATCTATGACCAAGCAGTCAATCTAAACCTAAGAAGTGGACTTCTCCAGGTTTGGGTCAATCATAGTCGAGTTACAGTAGAATTAGACAATGGAGCACTCAAGGAACTAGGAAAGGCACAGACTCCTGGTCCTTCCAGGGGTACACATGAAGATGACCATGCTGTTCTTGTTCAAAACCCTGTGTTGCAGAGGAATGACATTTGCAAAAAAGGAGTCAGGGATGCAACGGAACTCCCTTCTTTTCCAAAGGTCAGAAGGAGGCAGCAACCAAAGGCGGATCACAGGCAGAAGAAGCCGAGTACTACCTATGTCCGAGATCAAAAGTACCTGCGCAGCAGAATGCCCCAGAAACTCAACCAGGTGTGGGTGCGGAAAGGCGAACGACCGGTTGCACCACCGTCAACCACACGGGCAAAGCCTCTTATTAGTAACCAACAACACGACGCTAATAAGAAGTCTTTCAGAAATTCTTCTGCTAAAGTAAAATCTATTTGGGTGCCCAAGAAGTCGATGAAGGCAAGCCCACAATCTAGACAAATTTGGGTGCCTAAGGCTTGCTTGAGGGCACAAGTAGTTACGCCAAGGCCACGACCTATGCAGCATAACCCTTCTACGAGTACAACCAGAATTCCCTCGTGCTCAACACTTAGGAACACACCAAGACCCATGAGCATGCATGTAATCACTTATAAGTGGGTCCCTAAAAGGCCCCATTCCCAAACAGCGACACCGACACAGCTCTCTAGAGTCTCTACGAAACCGAAAGCAAAGCCCATCCATTGCATTTGGCAGCCTAAGACCTGTAATAAACCCCCCGACCCCGATTTGTAAATTCACCCCACTTACTAACGGCATTAGTCTCCTAGGAATACACAAACGTTAATGACACTCACTGTCTTCGTGCACTTACTAACCACTAACTCATCATCTGCCTCATGTTAATGTTGTAACGGGGACAGCAACGGATTTATTCTGTCCATTACGATGTTAACACATGCTTCTATATTCTCACAGAATCAGAAGGCAAGCAGTAAAATGGCAGAAGCGACAGGTTCGGGCTCACAAGTAGGGATACTTACTGCAGGAATTGATGTGGATAGCCTACCTGTGGACGTGCCCCCGACGGAACGACCAGTGGAGATGCAACACCTTCAGCAACTCCCGGTGCCAGATCCACCTACAGGCATCACGGAAAGAGTTCATGCCAATTCTCATTGGTTCAATGGCATGCCCGGTCCATTAGGTGAGGCCAAGTATATCTGGGAGTCTAAATGCGAATATGACAGATCATGGGTGCGATTCCAATTTTTCTCCAAGGAGTTCGAGACTTTACAGAACACCGAAGATCTACAAACCATATGGCAACGAGCAGGATTGGCGGAATATTTTGAAGCCCCACTACCTAAACCCGATCTCCTCCGATGTTACTATTTGGTCTCCACATTACAAGCTAATGAAGATAAGGACCAACCCGGGTCATTTGTTCTCCCCTCACTGCTGGGCAACAACGAGTTGAAGAGGTTTGAACTTACTGTGGAGCTGGTGAGTGATGCTTTAAATATGCATGGCACGCATGTACCCTCAGAAAAGGATGCTCTCGTTCCCACCAACATGAAGGACAGGAAACTAGTGAAGCTGAAAGACATGGCAGCACTCACCCCAAATGTGTCCATCCCTCTCCGAATGTGCATGCAACATTTCGCCTTCCCCGGTCAAGACCGATTCACGCAACCACACAAGAAGATCTGGTTTGCTCTCTACTTAGCGGAAGCAGGTGCGTTACCTATTAAACTACCAGTGTGGATTATAGATCAGTTGTATGAAGCAAACAAACGGGCATCTAGGAAATTAGTGGTGAACGGATGCTGTGCACTCACACGCATCATTTATCGATGCTTGGCATATGATGTCCCCATTGAGCGTGCCTTAACTTGGGCACAATTACAAATGTTTAAAAGGCTCAAGACATCCACACATCAGTCCAAGCGCATGAGGGGCGCGATCCCTTGTGTCCAGACAAGGGAAGTCCTGACTACTCCTGAGGCATCACCATTAAGAGAGGGCACGGTACCTCCCTTTACCATTAGGATACCCAGGTCGGAATCCGACACTACGACACAACCTACCCCATCGGCTCCTCCTGTCACACCTGAGTTCGAATTTGCTGCCACTGGAGAGGCTGAAGGACTGGACCCCCAGGATTTCGAAGCATTCCTACAAAGCACACAATTCTCTGATGTGGAGTTTTATTCAGAGGCAGAGGAGCAGGGCACATCCTCACGAAGAAGAAGAAAGTCTACAGACGGTAGACATGTCCATTGGAGTGACACTCAAGAAAGTCAACAACACGGACACCCGGAAGAAGAAGAAGCGTATGAAGAAGAGACCACTGAAGCCCCAGCATATACAGCAGAACTCCGAAGGCTGTATCAGATTATGGAAAGAGTACGATCGCAGCAATTACTCACTGAACAGAGCAGCAGAGTACTTATGACTCAGTTGTTGGAAGAAGCGGGAGTCGACTCAGAGTACAGGGAAGGTCTCTTATTGATGGCAGAAACATATGGAGTTGTAGAAGCTGTGCGTACTGCCATTCAGAGGCCTTCAGTTCAATATGACCCACGAAGGTTCCAGACACGACCTCGCCCAGGCAAAAATATTCAAATTCCCGTTACAGTTGCAGAAGAGCCGACTACTACACCTGAAACTATCAGAACAACCTCCCAGACAGCTAGCCAACAGCACCCAGCCACCCATGAGGAGTCCACCGAACCACTACCACCTACTCCCCCACCATCACCTCCTAGAAGAGAAACAGTAGAAACCACATCGACTACTCAACCCACCGACCCCACCTTCATCTTCCGTACTCCGATCTCCAGTGCCACCCTATTCTCTACCACTGATAATCCTATCTTCGAAGACAACCCCAACACTACACAATCCGCCGAACCCCTCCTAGACCCTGCCCTAGGGCAACCATCCCCAACGCCCTCAGCCACGGGTCATCCTGACCCTAGATCTACATTCATGGGCTTCCCTGCTACCACGCAACCCTTTCGGCCCTCCTCAAATTTACGACCCCAACCCCCGATATCCCTCTCTCCATTTCTACAATCCCTCCAGGACATCTTTGCTAGGGCTTTTCAACCAGGCCCTCAACCATTCCCTGTCTTTTCAGCTCCCCACCCCACTTCACATCTATTCACCACTTCCACACACACACCACCTACCATACCAGTGTATATGGCAGGCCCCACACTAACACCCACTCCTGAAGGGATGGACATTTCACCACCCACGGCACCTCCACCCACGGTTTCACCTCCTCCCATTCCCCCTCCACCAATTTCACCCACACACACAACTTTCGTAGACACATCATTCACTGTCTCCCTTCCCCAATTCCCTTCCCATGCATCTTCCACGGTAAACACCCCCCACTCATCTATAGGTAATGCATTGGACACCATGTTGGCTTGTATATCAAATTTAAGAACAGATTACATTCAGCTCCAGCAACAAAATGCACGCCTGCAAGAGCACTCAGCGACACTACAGCTCCGCCTTGCGGTACTAGAAGAGGAGAACACTCGCCTCCACACACAGTTCCACACCCTCCAAGAAGCCCACAATATATTGGAGGTACAGCTACAGAACGTAGATCAGGAAGCAGTGAAGGTGGTAGAAGGTCACCTACGGACACAGCTGGAACGCAACTCAAAACTTCAGCGAAATATGGCACTACTTAAACGCCATCTTGCGGCTGCTCAGGAAGAGAACAGACGTCTGCAAATACAAAATCAAGAGAACCTGGAGGCAGCGATTGAGAGCACACCGGGGGCACCCATCAGCCCATCCAAGTTTCAAGCAGTAACCCCCGATAATATCAAGATTATATTGGAAGATTATGCCATGCTGCTCGAAGCACATGATAAGCTATCGGAGGAGCTAGGACAACTGAAGCAGGAACACCAACAAGGCCCAACAGCTGCCCCTCCAACCACCCCCTCTGCGGCTTCGCTTCCCTCCGACGCAGAGGCCATAAAAGACCTCCAGCAACACGTAACTGAATTGCAAACACGCCTACTACAATATGAGAGGCCATCTTCCCCTCCGGAGGCCCCCACGGACGAAGAAGTTGTGCAAATTCCTGTGGAACAAACGTTCGATGAAGAATATGATCCGCAACCATTCCCAGGAGGCCAACAAACAGAAGAAGGGCAGGACACGTTCGAGGCACCACGGCCGCCATGGTTACGACAAGTGGAGGAAATAGGGACCTCGCATGAAGAGCGCACTGTAGTGCAAAATCAGGCTATGAGGGTCATAGAGGAGACTGTTTTACAATCAGATTACTTCAAGAACTTGTCATCGAGACGCCTGATTCTCTCATCGGAACTCCAGTACAGGCCATATTATATTATCTTGGCTGATTATAATGCAGAAATACAAAGAGTCACGGGTCAGATTCCTACTTTTGCGACCCAATTTCAACCCGAAGACCTTCCTCCAGAGGTGCGAAAAGGCAAGATTCGTCAACCAACATGGCGGCAGAAACTTTTAGAGACTTATCCAGAAATGCTACGCACATGGAACAACGCGCCGCTACACCTGCTGTACAACCCATGCTACGGTCCAGTCCCCCGCCGTAGGTCGTGGAAGGCATTTAATATCAAGGTACAGAACAATGCGCAATGCAAGGAATGGCTGAACTACCCGTACATCGCGCCACCACAAGGACCACCATCGGTAGCATATATGATGGGAAGCATTCGCCACTGGATGCCGCGCTTGAAGCCCATGCCAGATATAGCAGCGCAAATGATGCTTAAAATCTTAGATATGATGCAAGTAGTGCTGAAGACCTTTAGAAATGCAGCCGCACCACAGGTACGTCTTTCGGGGTTTAGCAATGGAAATTACGACTTGGTGTATGACATGAGCACCACCCCCAGTATCCGTGTGGCTTACGCTTGGCATGCACGCATCAAGTACCTCCCCGCCTGCTACAAACAGACCTTCGAAGAAATGTTCAGATCAGGTTTCTGGGAGTACCACTCGGAGATTTTCGCACCAAAGCCGACACATCTGCTTCAACTGTTTGCTTGTGAACAAGCAATGTATTCAGAGTACTACACCACCCCGCAACCAGAAACCCCCGGTGCAATAAATTGGGAGGCATTGGAAGCCGATCTAGCAAGAGGCTTAAGGATAGGAGAACATGAACTGGCCACCAATGTCATCCAATATTACATCGACCACCCGCGCGAACAAAGGTCTGTCAGGGGCGACAGACGCTAGGAAGGGGGGAGTGTTGGCATACAAAGCAACAAAGGAGTCATGCACAATACGGCAACAAGGCCAGATCATTTTTTCCCATAGATTATGTACAACCCAAGTGATTTTAATCACTACACAAACATTGTAAATCCCGTTTTTGGTAGATTAGACTCCATTTTGTGCAAGCCGAGGAGTCCTCGAGCTTGAGGAGCATTAGAAGTACCATCGTACCAAATTTCATAATTTTTAGACTTCGTTTGAGCCCTCAAATAAGCCCTGGAACCTAATTTTTAACTAGGCCGGACACTAGGTCTGGACAGGGCCAAAAGCTAGTCAAAAACTATAAAAAGAGCTAGAGAGCTCATTTTTGAGGTTAGATTGTAATTGAAACGAACTTGTAAGAGCTTGTGGAAGTAATCTAAAGAACTCCATTGATCCTCTCTCTTTGTCTTGCCGTGTGTGCGCGTGTGTGTGTATGTGTGTGCATGCTTGTGTGCTTCTCACTCACGCACTTGTGCCGCCACTTGCTCGAGGTCTTCATACCATCCTCACGTCTTCCCGGATTGACATTAAAGGAGGTGCTACTCATCACTGAGCTACAACCTTGCATTCGGCTCTAGAGAAGCCATCCATGCCCGAAGCAAAAGTTCTTAATGTCGAGGGAGAATGGATTACCATCCAATTTACACACGAGCTGATAAAAGAAGCATTCAGATGGTCCAAGGATGGAACCACGACCTCAAGGAAGAGAGTCATGGGGCCAAAACAAGAACACTCCTAGACATTAATCACATTGACATCGAAGAGGTAGTTCAGATACGCAACACCTCAGAAAATCATGGTCCAAATCTTATCTCATGACACCAAAGAAATCGACAACAAAATAAACCTAACACCCTATATTCAAGAAACATTGTTTGAAGCCAAGAAACAATGGGGGTCACAAGAAGTTCCTTAATGGAAGTGTGGAATTAATAGTATTAATCTACCATGCCTTGAAGATCAGGGAATATCTAAAGGAAATGCCATCTTTAATGAAAATGGCTAAATACGCTAAGAGATCTATGGTACCTAAAAAGAAGAAAGGTGTGTGGGTTACAGAAGAAGCAAGAACAAGCTCACATCCAATGATGCAAGGAGCAAAACGACTCAGGGAAGTACTAAAAGAAGAACTAACTCCAATCTCAAAGAGGATACATGTCCTCCCAAGGACATAAGTTGAAAAGCCCACACTCATCATAGAGGCGGAGTTACAAGAGGCCATGGAGAAGACACATGAGTTCATGGAAGGATAGTTGAACCTGCCAGTCCAAGGGCATCACTACCATCAAACCCATACAACATCTCATCATATGCCATGCAAGAGACTAACTCAATTTCACAGATACAAAGAGTTGGTATTAGTCAATTCAAGATTTTCATCCGAAATTCTAGAAGATCATGACCAATCCACCATGACATGGATATCCAAAGTGAATCAAATGATGATGGCAGATGGGAGGAACTAAATCAGATAAGGGATGCACATGAAGTGGAGGGCAAAGAACAAGAACAAGCACAAGTTATTAAAGTAAAGGATGAAAAAGTGGAGAGACAACAAAAAGAGGAAACATACACACTTAACATGAATGATACAATAAAGCTTCAGTTCATAGAAGTTACTTTTGAAGGTCATTCTAGAATGAACCATCCAAAGGAAGAACAAACATAAGAAGAAATCATGGAACAAGAATTGTTTACACCCATTAAGGTGGTGGTAGAACCATCACCTATGGATGAAACCTTTCAAGGAAGCACTACAAAGGCTACCACGATCAAGGAATAAGATCATCCAATCCACTTGCAAATTAGAAACCATGTAATGAGACATTACACACTGAAAAAGGAAAAGACATGCAAACAAGTGAAGAACCTAGTATACCCAAAACCTGTTGAATGTGGATGTGGCACAATTGAAATTGGTTCCCACCATTCACTATTTCACTCATAACTTGAAGCACATTTGTCAGATTTGAGTTAAAATACAAAGCACTAGATGTGTCTTGTCGAGAGCTTTGAAAGGAACATGCTATTGATCATATTCAAAGTTATGAGCTAGGAGAAACGTCCAAATTTGTACTTACTATTGTCACCGGTATCATGACATGCATTTTCAGAGGATTAATGAGTAGGAGAGGTAGATGGAGTGAGTTACATACATTATAGCATTGTCACTTTACTTACCATCATGTGTGCGCATGTCTTCATACACTTGATACATTGAATTTCATGGATTGATAATTAAACGTGTATTAATCCACCACTATATACACTTGTGGGGTGATTGAGGTATAATCTCAGTTGACACAAGTCCTTAAGGATCTACAACTTAGGTACACAGTTGTAGATCAAGTTTTCTTGGCTACCCAAAAGGACAAAGGTAAATGGACCTCTTCTACTAGTAAGCAGAAATATGCTAACTCTGCACAATCAAAGAAGAATGAAAGGGATGAGAAGAAAAAAAAATAGAAATAGTTTTGCAAATACCGTAAAGAAAATGATCATGTCATAAAGAGTTGTCCAAAATTGGTTGCTAAAGAGGTAAGGAAGAAAGAGGCTAGATTGGTTGTTGTAGAGGGTTGTATATCCAAAACAGAGTCTGCTAATCTTGTGGAGAAATAAGAATGGGCATTTACTACTGTTTGTAGTTACGATCCATCTTATCATGAATAGTGTATGTATCCAATAGAATCAGATGTTTGGTACTTTGATAGTTGGCCAACCAAACATATTATCTCGTAGCATAGTTTCTTCACTTCACTCAAGCCTGCCCCTACAGGGAATACTATCACATGCACCAACAACTCCTCTTATCCTATCATGGAAGTTGGTAAGATCATTCTGACTACTATTGATGGTAGTTCTTTTATATTGTCAGATACTTTATTTGTGCCAAGGACCAGAACAAATTTGTCATCAGTTTTAGCTTTAGCAAAAAATGGCTTGGTTGTGAAATTTGTTGATGATAGATGTACACTTCATGATATATCAAATGGTGATGTCATTATTGCTTTTGGCATTTTATGTTGTGGGCTATATAAGCTCATAGACTATGAAAAATCTATGAATGATGAAATCAACATGTGCAGTACATGATTCTTAGGCTTTGTCACATGCAAAGCATGCATGCTTTGGTCATCTGAATTTTGCTAGTTTGCTATGCCTATAGAAATACGAAATGGTGTCATCTCTATCCGACATTGGGGCACTTGGTAAACATATCTCTAAAGGCTGTATTTTGGGTAAAATGCAGCATTCCTCATTCCCAAAAGATGGTTTAGTTTGAGCTACTAAAAAATTATAGCGTGTTCACACTGATGTTTGTAGTCCTATGCAGACACCTTCTTTTGGGAACTATCTTTACTTCAAGACTTTCATCAATGATTTTTCTAGGCATGCATGAGTATATCCATTAAAAGCAAAGTCCGAAGTGTTTATGTGCTTCAAATAGTTTCTCGTTTTGGCTAAAAATCTACTAGCATGTAAAATGGGCACCATCCATTCTGATGGAGGGGGGGAATATATGTCTTCTGACTTTAATGCATTTCTGGCTGAATGTGGGATAAAACGTCAATGTACATTGCCATATAAACCTCAACAAAATGGAGTTATTGAATGGAAGAACATGTCACTCATGGAGATGGCAAGGTGTATCGTCAAGAGTCAAGCTTTACCACATAGTTTCTAGCTTGAGGCTGTTATGTGTGTAGCATATGTACTTAACAGGTACCCCAGTTAAGCATTACAGTCTATCACACCATGTGAGGCTTGGCATGGTGGCAGGCCATCTAATGCTCACCTCCATGTTTTTGGTTGTCTGGCATATTCATTAGTGCCTAAACAACAATGTAGGAAATTGGATGATAAAGCAGTGAAATGTATTTTTGCTGGGTACAATTCTGAAAGCAAAGGCTATCGTCTGTATCATCCATAGACTAAATGCATTTTGGTTAGCCATGATGTTGTTTTTGTGGAAGATGCTATTCAGTCATCACTTCTGTGGGAATTGAACTCATGACCTACAAGCTAGGAGTATGATGGGTTAATCACTTGCCCCAAAATCCATGGTTGAGGATTACTTCCTAATCCTCCCTCTTGGGGTGTGTTTCAACCATCTCCTGCCAATCATATCTTGAGTCTAAAACTCTCTTCCCCTTCTAGACATCATTGTCCTCAATGATCAATCCTTGATCTCCCCTTGAATTGATGTCCTCACTCTTGCATAGTCGCTTGAACCTTCTTGTTCTCAACCTTGGTCTCTTGAACGGGCATACGTGAGGTCGATGTTGGTTTTAGGCATGGCATTGTGCCTCTCATGTGCTTAGTTTGGTGCGATGTAGATGATTGTAGAGGAGCTACTGGGATATCTACTTTTAACAAGAGCATGCACCAAGCACTCCAGTACTTCTCCTACTCAAGGGAGGTTCTCCTTAGGGAAATATACCCTTTAACACTTTTGTGAGTAGGCAGATATCAATAATTGCACAAAGTTGTGAATACTTAGGGATAATATTAATGACAAATGACAAAAATGGAAGACCAACCACTCCTTAGTTCAAATTAGATGATTACAACATAGGTGAGAGATGCTTAAAAGTTTATGCTCTGGGCTAACATTCCACTCCAGAACTAAACAACATCAATACAAGGGATTTATCCAATCCGTACAATGGACACATCTAGACGCACACTAGCACTGATCAATACAAAGTATGAAGACTGCTCTAAGGGGAAGAGCACGAAATATCAATGACTCACACTGAATGACAAAACCAAGCCACTCTCTTCACACTATAATGCTATTAGCCCTCACTAGGAAGCCCACACTCTGTATCCTCACCACAGAGTGACTTCCTACAGTAGGCTTGTAGACATAGAGTGCCAAGAGAGGACCCCTGTACATACGTATGTACATGTGTGTATATGAATGTATCCCAAATGAACACAAGTCCATTGCTTTTATAGGCTAAAATAGGCAAGGAGGGCCTTGCCAATTCCTCACGTCCACCGATCATGTGCCGGTTGCTTGCCCAAGATTGGAGGGGTAAAATATGCAACCAGTCTTAAATTGGATCCTCAAAATTAGGCAGTCGTCATGAATGGTTGGCGGCAACAGTCATTTCTCCACTTTCACTTTTACCACTTACATTTTTACTGTCACTTTTGCATGCAAGTTGAGATCCTCATTTTGTGCTGCCCATGATGTTTGAATGACCCTGAGAAGCACATCCTTCACCTAATTTTTGTAGTAGCTTTTGATCCTTCATATTAAGTGGCAGTGTGGGAGGTGAGTTGTGGGGAGTTGAGGGAGATTACGGGGGTTGTGGGAGGTTGTGGGTGGGAATAGGGGGTGAGTTGTGGGGAGTTGCAGGGGTTTTTGGGATGTGGTCAAAAATTGATCCAAGATTTCAAAGTTATTATTGCACCATTGAAAAGTACGTTTTGAGAGCTTTCCAACGATATATAACACTTTAGGGTTTGGTTGAGAAATGATCCTCCAAATATCCATCCAAAACTGCATGAGAACCTCATGGGAGGTCGTGGGAAATTGTGGGGTTTGTGGGGTTCATCGTGTTTGTGGGGGGTTGTGGAGGGGTGTGGAGTTGTGTGGGGTTTGTGCAGTTTGTGGAGGGTTGTGGAGGGGTGTGGAGTTTGTGGAGGGTTGTGGAGGGGTGTGGAGTTGTGTGGGGTTTGTGGGGTTCGTGGGGTTTGTGGGGTTTATGGAGGGTTGTGGAGGGGTGTGGAGTTTGTGAGGGGTTGTGGAGTTGTGTGGGGTTTGTGGAGTTTTTGGAAGGGTGTGGAGTTGTGTGGGGTTTGTGGGTGGTTGTGGAGGGGTGTGGAGTTGTGTGGGGTTTGTGGAGGGCTATGGGGGGGTGTGGAGTTGTGTGGGGTTTGTGCAGTTTGTGGAGGGGTGTGGAGTTGTGTGGGGTTTGTGGAGGGCTGTGGAGGGGTGTGGAGTTGTGTGGCATTTGTGGAGTTTGTGGAGGGTTGTGGAGGGGTGTGGAGTTGTGTGGGGTTTGTGGAGGGTTGTGGAGGGGTGTGGAGTTTGTGGGGGGTTTTGGAGTTTGTGGAGGGCTGTGGAGGGGTGTGGAGTTGTGTGGGGTTTGCGGGGCTTGTGGGGTTCGTGGGGTTTGTGGGATTTGTGGAGGGTTGTGGAGGGGTGTGGAGTTGTGTGGGGTTTGTGGGGTTTGTGGGGGTTTGTGGAGGGGTGTGGAGTTGTTTGGGGTTTGTGGAGGGGTGTGGAGTTGTGTGGGGTTTGTGGAGTTTGTGGAGGGGTGTGGAGGGGTGTGGAGTTGTGCGGGGTTTGTGGAGGGTTGTGGAGGGGTGTGGCGTTGTGTGGGGTTCGTGGGGTTTGTGGAGGGTTGTGGAGGGGTGTGAAGTTGTGTGGGGTTTGTGGGGTTTGTGAGGGGTTGTGGAGGGGTGTGGAGTTGTGTGGGGTGTTGGAGCAGAGCAATCATCAATAAGTGATTACATGAAGTCCAAAAGTGAAAAGATATGTGGAAGGATGAAGATTACTTTCAAAGGAAGAAAATAGAATCAGAAATGTTTCTTTTGTATATTACTCTTGTAAATAGTTCAATGTATTTTGGAAAAGATGACGAGTTAGACTCGTATATATATCTACAGATATGTATTCGTAGTAAGAGAGAGTAATATAGATCAGATAGAGAAGAATAGGTGAAGAGGTGATGAACATTGTATGTATCATCAACCATATGTATGAAAAGTAATGAAGAAGAAAATGTTGTAGAATTCTGCGCGTCGATCTTCTCTCCCATTCTCCTTCTGTGCTTAATCTTTTGAGGAATCCTTTTGCACTTATCTAAGTCCATAGCTAATCTATCTATGGCTAGAATTTGAGAGGTTAATTGCATTCAGGCTGAGAGAATTTTGGTTAGGAACATTCATATGTAAGAATGTTCTAAGAGTCGTAAAATCTGGCGCACATTTCATCTTCAAAGAAATGGTCAGTGCTCAGTCCACAGTGTAAAGTTTTACACAAGTGAGGGCTTAAAATCTAAGTTGGAAGGTAAGCCATCTATGGCTAAAAGATCTTGATCAAACGGGTTCGACATTGTGAGAACCAGTGCTAAGAAGTTGCAGGTGTCAAAGTCGCCATTGCAGAGAAGCTCTTTCAGACATAGGTAAAGTGTTTCACACATTTCTCAGTGTGTACTCAATCATTTTGAGAAATTTAACTTGGTAAAGTTGCGCAATCTCAAGGCGAAGTGATGTGCAAAGTTTTGTCAAAAACTTTACAGAATTGATTAGTCAATGAGTGATTAATCTGCAGCAGACTTTTCTGGAGAAGTTGAATTTTTCAGAACATTCAATTTTTCTGATAAATTGATGAATGATCTCTAAGTTTGGTGGAGTCTAAGGTTAATCTTGATATAGAGGTAGTCTAACTTCAAGGTTAACTTGTTCTTTTGGAGATTAACACTCTCCATCAGTGGTATCAGAGCAGGTTGTGTCAAAATTGAAGTGAAGATGACTCCGACTATTGCAGAAGTACAAATCTTTACATTTTGAAGGTGGAGAAGGGTAAAGGCTGAAGAAAACTTGAAGGAAGACATACAAAGAGTATCAAAAGGATCAGAAGGAGCAACATTCGAAGTAAAGGTACATTCATTATCTGTAAAGGTTAAAGTTTTGAGACTACAGGTGAAGCAAGGATGGGAGATAGTCTCCAAATTGAAAAGTTGGATAGAGAGAACTATCCAGCTTGGTCTATGAGGATGGAAGCTCATCTTATGAGCAAAGATCTGATAGGATACATCACAGGAGATGAAGAAAAGCCAGAATTCAGAGATCCTAGTGTTCCAACTAGGGAGGAGCTTGCAGACTTGAAGAATTGGATGAAGAAAGATGCTCAAGCAAGGAGCATAATCTACATGGCAGTCAATGACTATTTGCTTCCTCACATTAGAGGACTTGAAAGTGCATGTGACATTTGGAATGCTTTGGAGGAGCATTTCCAAAACACAACCAAATCAAGGAAGGCTTCACTATGGGCAGAACTCACTACTTTCAAGAAGAAGGCCTCACAATCAATCTCTGATTATGTGACAAAGATGAAGGACATTGCAGATTCTCTAGGTGCAGTGGATGAAGACATTGAAGAAGACAAATTGGTAAGACAAATACTCACAGGGCTAAGAGGAGATGAGAAGTGGAAGCCCTTCATTTTATCTACAGAACTTTCATTAGATCATTTTACTCCTGATTTGAATCAATTGTTAGGTCATATGCTAACTTTTGAGAATGATGTCAAAGGAGATGTTGATAAGAGTGCAGGTCATGCAATGTACTCTAAAGACAAGAAGAAAGCTAACAAAGGGAAGCAACAATCAGGTGAAGAAGAAGGTACATCAAACCAAGCAAACTTTATAAGAGGAAGAGGAAATGGCAGAAGTAGAGGAAGAGGCAGAAACAACAAAGATAATGCAAGAGCTTGTTGGATATGTGGTAAGACCAATCATCTATCTCATGATTGTTGGCATAATAATCAAAACAATGGTAATTATCAGAACTTTAATCAAAGAGCAAGAGGTGGTAGATTTCAGAGAGGAAACTTTAGAGGTAGAGGTGGTAGGAATTCTTTTGGAAGAGGTGGAGGAAGAAACTTCCAAAACCAATCCTATAATAACACCTACTACAACTATACATCAGATCAGAAGGAGGATTCAACTCTCATTATGAATACATGTGAAACCTCACATGAAGACATGAGAGTGTTCTATATTGATTCAGGATGTAGTAATCATTTAAGTGGAAATATTGCTTTGATGACTGACCTAGATCATAATGCAATTAATCATACAGTTCAGACAGGTGATAATACAAAGCATAAGGTAAAGTCAATTGGTTCAGTCAAAGCTAAGGATGGGAGCACTCTTCTGAGTAAGGTACTCTATGTTCCCACAATTCCAAAGAATTTGATCAGTGTAGGTCAAATTGTGGAAAAAGGATATGAGGTAAGGTTCACCAATGATGGAGTTTATGTTGAAGACCCTAGTCAAGGGTATAAACAGGTTGTTACAGGAAAGAAAGAAGGAAGGCTCTTCACATTGAAGGTACAAGGAAATGTTGGACATGCTATGTTCACATATGGAGAGCAGAAGGTGTCAGAATTGGATCTTTGGCACAAAAGACTTGGACACTTTAATGAAAGAGGTATTAAAGAAATGATTAACAATGATTCAGTGCTTGGATTGCCTAACATTGCAGGTCAACACATGACATACAGATGTGAGGCATGTCAATTAGGTAAGGCTCATAAGCAATCCTACTCCAAGCATGGGTTTATGTATTCAGAAAGACTTGAATTGGTGCATACAGATGTGTGGGGTCCTTCAAAGGACTTTAGTATAAATGGCTCAAGATATTATGTCATATATGTTGATGATGCTACCAGGTGGATCACAATTTATGTGATTAAAGAAAAATCAGAAGTGTTTAATACATTTAAACACTACCATGCATATGCAGAAAGGATTACAGGTCAAAAATTAAAGAGACTAAGGTCAGATGGAGGGGGAGAGTATTTTTCAAATGAGTTCAATGATTATTTGTGGAATGCAGGTATAAAGAGAGAAGTTACTTGCAGGTATTCTCCTCAACAAAATGGGGTAGCAGAAAGAAGGAATAGGACACTTGTTGAATTTGCAAGGTCTATGATGAAAGAGAAGAATTGCCCAAATTATTTGTGGGCTGAGGCTGTTAATACAGCTACATACTTGGTTAATAGATTGCCTTGTAAAGATTTGCAGGGTATGACACCATATGAAGCTTGGTGGAGTAAGAAACCTACCTTGGATCATTGCAGAATATTTGGATGCTTGGCATATGCATATGTGCCATCTCAATTAAGGCATAAGTTGGAGCCTAAGGCAGAAAAGTATGTATTCATTGGCTATGATGATAAGCAAATGGGATACAGGTTGTGGAGTCCATCCACAAAGCAATTTATTGTATCCAAGGATGTTACATTTGATGAGCAAGGTACTTGGTATGCAGGTAAATATAATATACATGCAGATGATGAAGAAGTAGTGGAACAAAGAAAAGGTAAAGCAAAGATTCAATTACTTGATGAAAGTGAGAATAATGAAGTACAGATTGAAGTGGAAGAGAGACCAAGGTTTGATCCAGAAAGTGATGAACCAGAGACCTCAAGAAGTGCAAAAGTTAGGAGGTCATCTAGGCACAAATGGCAACCTACAAGGTATAGCTATGACACTTCATTCTTGACTACTAAAGATTATGCTTATTTGGTAAAAGCAGATGAAGACCCTTCTACATTTGAAGAGGCCAAAGGGAAGAAGAATTGGGAAGATGCTATGCAAGAGGAGTATGATGCATTGATAGAGAATCAGACTTGGGATCTGGTTCCTAAACCTAATAGCCAGAAAATCATTGGTTGTAAGTGGGTTTACAAAACAAAGAGATTTGCAGATGGAAGTGTGTCTAGATACAAAGCTAGACTTGTTGTGAAAGGGTATGCACAGACATATGGAGTGGACTATGATGAGACTTATAGTCCTGTGGCAAAGATGACAACCATCAGGACACTTATAGCAATTGCTGCTTGCAAAGGTTGGAAGTTATCTCAATTAGATGTCAAAAATGCTTTCTTGAATGGTTACATTTCAGATGAAGTCTACATGGAGCAACCAGATGGGTTCAAAGATCAAGTGAGTCCAAATTATGTGTGTAAGCTCAAGAGAGCTTTGTATGGGTTGAAGCAAGCCCCAAGGGCTTGGAATTATAGGCTTGTGAAATTCTTGAATGATCTTGGATTTCAAGCATCAAAGGCAGATAGTAGCTTGCTAGTCAAAGCAAGTGAAGATGGGTTCATTTATGTTTGTATTTATGTTGATGACATAATACTTACAGGAACAGATGATAAAGGAATACAAATGATCAAGAAGCAGATGGAGAAAGAGTTCAAAATCAGTGATTTGGGGAACCTATCATTCTTCTTGGGAATGGAGATTTCTTATACTCAACATGGAGTATATGTGACCCAAGAAAGGTATCTTAAAAATTTGCTAACCAAATTTAAAATGGAAGATTGCAGAGTTGCACCTACACCTTTGGAAGTAAACCATAAATTGTCTAGGTTTGGAGGAGAAGAGTTCAGAGATATGAAACTCTATCAAAGTTTGGTTGGTAGCTTGATTTATGCTACATTAACAAGGCCTGATTTATCATATGCAGTTGGTGTGCTTTCACAATTTATGCATTGTCCTAGAAAGGAACATTGGATTGCAGGACAAAGAGTACTTAGGTACATCAAGGGTACACTCAAAGAAGGGTTGTACTATGGGTTTACTTCAGATACAAGAATCAAGATATATAGTGATGCAGATTGGGCAGGTAATGTGGATGATAGAAGATCAACACATGGATACTTGTGCTATGTAGGAGACAAATTGATTTCATGGTGTTCTAAGAAGCAACATACAGTTGCTTTGTCATCTACAGAGGCAGAATATAAAGGTATGGTGGAAGCTGCAAAAGAGGTAATATGGCTAAAGACACTTATGAAAGTTTTTGATGTGGTTCAAAGTACTCCTATTGTTTGTGGAGACAACATGAGTTCTTTATACTTGGCAGCTAATCCTGTGTTTCATGCTAGAACTAAGCATATTGAAATACAGTATCATTTCTTAAGAGAGAAGGTTATTGAGAAAGAGATTGAAGTCATACACACTCCTACAAAAGATCAACTTGCAGATATGATGACTAAAAGTTTGGATGGACCTAAATTGCAGAGGTTTAAAGATATGGCAGGAATAAAGAAGATGCAGGTAATCACAATTGAAGATTGAGGGGGAGCTGTTGGAGCAGAGCAATCATCAATAAGTGAGTACATGAAGTCCAAAAGTGAAAAGATATGTGGAAGGATGAAGATTACTTTCAAAGGAAGAAAATAGAATCAGAAATGTTTCTTTTGTATATTACTCTTGTAAATAGTTCAATGTATTTTGGAAAAGATGACGAGTTAGACTCGTATATATATCTACAGATATGTATTCGTAGTAAGAGAGAGTAATATAGATCAGATAGAGAAGAATAGGTGAAGAGGTGATGAACATTGTATGTATCATCAACCATATGTATGAAAAGTAATGAAGAAGAAAATGTTGTAGAATTCTGCGCGTCGATCTTCTCTCCCATTCTCCTTCTGTGCTTAATCTTTTGAGGAATCCTTTTGCACTTATCTAAGTCCATAGCTAATCTATCTATGGCTAGAATTTGAGAGGTTAATTGCATTCAGGCTGAGAGAATTTTGGTTAGGAACATTCATATGTAAGAATGTTCTAAGAGTCGTAAAATCTGGCGCACATTTCATCTTCAAAGAAATGGTCAGTGCTCAGTCCACAATGTAAATTTTTACACAAGTGAGGGCTTAAAATCTAAGTTGGAAGGTAAGCCATCTATGGCTAAAAGATCTTGATCAAACGGGTTCGACATTGTGAGAACCAATGCTAAGAAGTTGCAGGTGTCAAAGTCGCCATTGCAGAGAAGCTCTTTCAGACATAGGTAAAGTGTTTCACACATTTCTCAGTGTGTACTCAATCATTTTGAGAAATTTAACTTGGTAAAGTTGCGCAATCTCAAGGCGAAGTGATGTGCAAAGTTTTGTCAAAAACTTTACAGAATTGATTAGTCAATGAGTGATTAATCTGCAGCAGACTTTTCTGGAGAAGTTGAATTTTTCAGAACATTCAATTTTTCTGATAAATTGATGAATGATCTTTAAGTTTGGTGGAGTCTAAGGTTAATCTTGATATAGAGGTAGTCTAACTTCAAGGTTAACTTGTTCTTTTGGAGATTAACACTCTCCATCATGGGGTTTGTGGAGTTTGTGGAGGGCTGTGGAGGGGTGTGGAAATGTGTGGGGTTTGTGGAGTTTGTGGAGGGCTGTGGAGGGGTGTGGAGTTTGAGGGGTTTGTGGCGTTCATGGGGTTTGTGGGGTTTGTGGAGGGATGTGGAGGAGTGTGGAGTTTGTGGGGGGTTGTGGAGTTTGTGGAGGGGTGTGGAGTTGTGTGGGGTTTGTGGGGTTTGTGGAGGGTTTTGGAGGGGTGTGGAGGGGTGTGGGGTTGTGGTGATGGTGGGGGCTGGGGGGGTGGTGGGGGAAAAGAGGAGGGCTGGTGGAGTTGGAGGGGGTCGTGGTGATGGTTGGGGCCACGGGGGTGGTGGGGGAAAAGAGGAGGGGACGGTGGGGTTGGAGGGGGTCGTGGTGATGGTGGGGGCTGTGGGGGTGGTGGGGGAAAAGAGGAGGGGACGGTGGGGTTGGAGGGGGTCGTGGTGATGGTGGGGGCCGTCGGGGTGGTGGGGGAAACGAGGAGGGCTGGTGGAGTTGGAGGGGGTCGTGGTGATGGTGGGGGCCGTGGGGGTGGTGGGGGAAAAGAGGAGGGCTGGTGGAGTTGGAGGGGGTCGTGGTGATGGTGGGGGCCACGTGGTGGTGGGGGAAAAGAGGAGGGGACGGTGGGGTTGGAGGGGGTCATGGTCATGGTGGGGGCCGCGAGGGTAGTGGGGGAAAAGAGGAGGGATGGTGGAGTTGGAGGGGGTCATGGTGATGGTGGGGGCTGCGGGCGTGGTGGGGGAAAAGAGGAGGGGATGGTGGGGTTGGAGGGGGTTGTGGGGGAGAGAGAGAGAGAGGGAAATGCCGCGATACAGACCCCCACATCAAGTCTTTGCACCGTCCCGGTGCAATTCCCAAAGCTGAAAACAAGATAGTGAAGGAAGTTCTTCCTCCTTGACTTAATTCAAGTGATTCTTCACCCTGGAGATATTGACCAGGTTTTTTTTTGACTTTTTTTTACTTTTTTTTGACTTTTTTTTTACTTTTTTTTCCTATATATACATATAATAAACTGCAATCACTGAATGAAATACGATAGGTATGGTGAATGAAATGCTACCAATTTACCTTAATTCAGGTACTTCTTCACCCTGGAGACATTGATCAGGGGTATCCTCTAACCCTGCAAATCCTCCAGATGTAATGCTCCATGAGGTAATAACTTTACCACCGTGTAAGGTCCTATCCATTTGGGTGCCAGTTTGGTTGGAATTGTTGGGACCTGATGCACTAAAACCATGGATCCTTCCTGAACTTCATTGGACCTCAGACACCTGTCATGCAATCTCTTGCGCTCTTCTTGTGTTACCTGAAGTTTTTGCATTGCTCCTTCTCTGTATTCTTCTAATGCCACCAATCTCTCAATGGGAGGTTCGATTCCAATGATTTTGGTTCCCATTTCCTTTTTGATAATGAATTCAAATGGGGCCAATGCCTCTTTTCCATATACTAAGTGAAATGGACTCTCACCAGTTGTTGGAACTGAAGGACTCACAAGGCAAGGAAGCTTACGAAGGGAGTCAGAGAGAAGAGAAAGTACAAGCAGACAGAGCAGTCAACGACGATCTGGCAAGTAGGCCAATATTTTTTTTAGGACACTAACGCATATAAAAGAGGAGGACACACAAGGAGAAGGAGCAAGTAAGAAGCTCCAGGAAATGTATGTCAAAATGTTAATAGAAACCCCTACAAAAATAGTGATTTTCATCACTAAAAACCATTGTAAATACCATTTCATATTTTTGCAGCTCCATTTTGTGCAAGCCAAGGAGTCCTTGAGCTTGAGGAGCTTTAGAAGTACCTACATATCAATTTTTGTATTTTTTAGACTCCGTTTAAGCCCTCAAATAGGCCCTCGAACCTAATTTTTAACTAGGCCGGACACTAGGTCTAGACAGGGCCAAAACCTAGTCAAAAACTATAAATAGAGCTAGAGAGCTCATTTTTGGGGTGAGCTTGTAATTGAATTGAATTGGTATGAGCTTTTTGAAAGTAATCTGAGAACTCCATTGCTTCTCACCCTTTGTCTTGCCGTATGTGTGCGTGTGTGTGTAAGTGTGTGGATGTTAGTGTGCTTCTCACTCACGCACTTGTGCCTTCACTTGCTCGAGGTCTTCATACCATCCTCACGTCTTCCCGGATTGACATTAAAGGAGGTGCTACTCACCACTGAGCTACACCAAATTTTGGCACTGTTGCCGGGGATCGAGCTTTGAGGACGAGCGTGTGATGGTAAGACGTAGATTTGAGACGTTGGCGTTGTAGGTAATTTCTTTACTCGTCTTATTTTTCTTTTTCTTACCTCACCACCATCATCACCATCATCATCCTCACCATATCCGATCTCCATCTCCATCATCGTGAAAATTTTCAGTTTTTGATCATATCACCTTCTCCACCTCATTTCCCTCATTCCACTTGTGAGAGAGAGCGATATTGTGTGCGTTGTTTTTGCGTGTTTCTTGAGCTTTCTTGCAGGTACTTGCTGCATCATCATCTCCAACACTCCGTGCAGGTACGAAACATAACGGAACTGTCTCTGTGTCGTCGAAGTCTGTCGATCGCGATCGACAGAAAAATGCCCATTTGGTAAAACAAAGTGCACCACTATAATCTACATGATGAGCACATGCTAAATCACTAAAAACAATTAAAAAATTCCGAGTTCCTCTGTCAATCGTGATTGACACAGTCAATCACGACTGACGCCCACGACTGACAGACCCTGTCAATCGCGACCGACAGACAGACCCCACGACCGACTGACTGCCACGTAGGACCCTGTCAATCGCGATTGACACCGTCGATCACGATCGACAGCCACGACCGACACCTCTGTCAATCGCGAGTGACACCGTCGATCGCGACCGACTGAATTTTGACGATTGACAGAAAAATTCACGTTGCCACGTGTCCATCGCGACGGACACATCCCCGATTGACTGAAATTATGGCGGAAATCCCGGAAAAAGTGTCGATCGCGATTGACACCGTCGATCCCGATTGACACCGTCGATCGCGATTGACACCGTCGATCGCGATTGAAAGGACCCAGGACTGACTTTGTCGATCGTGATTGACACTGTCAATTGCGACTGACGTGTTGATCGCGACCAACAGGCCCGACGGACACCTCTGTCAATCGCGATTGACAGGCTTTTTCGGCCAAATTTCTAGGGTTTTTCTTGCATATTTTTGGGGTAATTTTGGGCATACTTATCAAGCTATTAGTGACTTGTGAGGTCCCTACACTTGCATTTTGAGAAAAAAATCTTGTGAACTATCAACCTGTTTGAGCCCTGTTTTAACCCTAGAACCCTGAATAGTCATAACTTTCTCATACGAAATCCAATTGTTGTGATTCTTGTCTTGTTGGAAAGCTCATGGGGGAACAAAATTCAGGGATCTCTAGAATTGTCTTCCAAGAAAATCACAGTGCAAATTGGTGTTTGTGTTACATGAATGAAAGTGATTGGTTCTGTCTTTGGAATTTAAGTCTTGAGCTAACTTTGGAACTCTTATAGATCTATTGAGAGCATCGAAGGGCATTCTAAGCAAGAGTAAGTGCAAGCTTGGGAACACGCTTCCTGGGCATTCAAGGGCAACCAAGAAGGAAACAAAAGGTTGGAAACTCTCAACTCCCTCTGTCAATTCCTAGCTTAGGCAAGGAACGACTAGTGATAGGAGTAGGCCAGGGCGGCGATGGGCATTTATCAAGTGAAGACTACCTATATACTCAAGTTCAAGCTAACAACATAATCTTTGTACAGTCGAGAACTTTAAAGGAAAGGAACTTAACGTGGAACGATCAACTTCAAGTGCGGAAATACACTCAAGTATACCTGACGACGTGATATCAGACAAGAACATAAACACGGTAATCAACTAAAAAAGAATCAAGTAACGGATACCAAAGAACTCAGCAACGAGGTTGTACTTGGGCAAATTTGGGCTATTCAATTAGGGTTATGAACCTTAGATCAGGGCGACATCTAGGGAGAGATAGACAAAGTCTTAGGTCTTCAGAGGCTAGTGTCAACCACACTGCTAGGTCTTGGGCCCAACAGTTGAGCCACCACTCATACTACCCTAGCTCTGAGACTAGTGAATCAGAGATGTCTCAAGGCATGGACAGACCTACGGGAAGTTCAGAAGTGCCATACTTGCACAGGGTAGAAGGCCCGTACAAGACGCAGCTGGAATACCTTAGGACCAACCGATTAGGTGCTAGCATCTATGAGGATGGCCTAGGAAGATCCGTGGTCCAAATAAAAAACCCAGACCAATCTATTGGGCTAGAGCACCCTGCTGTCAAGTTTGAAAATGGTGCATACCTTGATAAAGAGGGAACCATATATGTGGTCACTAGTCACCCGGAGAGGACAGATGAATTCGGGAATGTGATCCCTGAGACGGACATAGATGACCTAGAACAAGGGAACGTAGGAGGGGAGCCCAGGACCCCTCGAGGGAAATCTGTTCTTACTAGAATCCTCAATCCCGAGTGGGTTCCCGAGGACAACAAGAGCATAGATCTGCTTTTGAACCGAGAAACTAGCGAAGCCTTTTGGAGGTATAAATCTGATCGGCCAATTGATATAGGAACGATCATGATATATGAGTTTAAAGATCCAATAGCCCAGGTAGAGTGACCTACCTAGATCACGCTTCAGAGAGGATCTTTGTGGTTACAGAACATGATAGACATGCTTACACTAGGATGGGTGAGTTTATTTTCCCCCAACCAAAATCTAATGTGTCCTTTGGTCACCCGGGAGCTGGAATGTCCCATGCTCATGGAGTTCAGAGAGACATAAAGAGAGACAGACCTGAGGTAAGCTTTGCCAACTCCTTGGGAAGAGGAAGAACGAGAACGGAAACAAATAGAGTGGAACTTGAGGGACATAGAGCCCCAGGGAACCGAAGAAATGCGGATGAATTCCCTCTACCAAGACCGAGAGAGCACATGAGGACCCTGAGACCAACCCAGCTAGTTAAGTCCATGAAAAACTACTTCGATGACACTGGAGACCCCTATGATCATGTGGCTGAGTTCAGGCAAGTCTTGAGAGCTGAACAAGTGGAGGATCTATTCATGCAGTACAATGCCTTTGGTCTAACCCTTAGGAACACAGCCCTTACGTGGTTTCAACCATTGAATGAGAGACAATTCACGAGCATAGACCAACTCCTAGAGGCTTTCATTATTGAATTCTCTAAGAGTGGCATAAGACATAATACCTCCTCATTGATTCACAACTTCAAGCAAACCCCTCAAGAGACCGTGAGACTTGCAGGAAGAAGATTTAGGCAATATCTTGAAAGATGCCCTGTTTCGGAGCTACCCACACCAGCTAAGCAAGTGGCTTTATTCTTGCATGGATTGCTAAGTACCAAATTGAGGTCATATGTGTATCTGAAGGACCCTAGGACTATAGAAGAGTGTGTACGCATGTGCATTGACATCGAGGATAACCTAGGGGAGGAGTTAGAGCTTTCCAAAATATACAAAGATTCAGATAGTGCCTCTAGCCTCTCTTCCATGCAATCCACATCAATTGAGGAACTCGCTGAGAAAGTGGCACGAAAACTAGGTGTCTCTAGCAAACAAATCCCAAGGTTTGCCCCAGTAAAGAGGTGCTATACTTGCGGTGGTGACCATATGGCGAACGTGTGTCCCATTATGGCTCAACCCCAAGTAAATCCGAGTAGCCAATACTGCACCATAGAACGGAGATACACAAATCACACAGCACAAGACTGTCCATACAATAAGCAAGCGGTTACGCAAACCTACCCTCAGCCATACCAACAGGGAAGATATCAGAACCAATATCCACCACAGCAGTATGTTAGGCCCCAACAAACCTACCAACCACAATATCAGACCCAGCAAAGGCCTCAGCCTGTGTTAGCCCAACAACCTCCAGCTCCATCCAATGTGATCCCTGTAAAGTATGCAGCTACAGAAGAAAACCTGAATAGGGCCATAGTTCCAGTAAACCCACTGCTATCAAAAAGTGACCCCAGTGACCATAGTTTCGATTCTACACATGTTGATAGCCCCCAGGCCTACTACATGCAGTCTCCTGAACATGGTGAGTCCTACTATAGTGAAGAGCCAAATGAATCTAGTTGGGAGTCAGATTACACAAACGTCATGTATGCAAACCCCAACCCTAGACCTCAACTAAGGCAAGTAAGACCCCCATTCCCTAGAGGACCATGCTACAGATGTCAGGGAGATCACCTCATTCGTGATTGCCCCATGCCTGCACCTACACAACCCCAATCAGTGACGATCCAGGGCTTTTGCCAAGAATGTGGAAAGGAGCATCTCTTACGAGACTGCCCTAAGAATCCTAATAATATGCCGAAGATCACTCCTATCAATGTTGTTGGGTTAGTTGTAGACTCCACAGGAAGTGTAACTTCCACTGCACCAGTGCAAGTGATTACTAGAGCTCAGGCATTGCAGCAAAACCAAGGGGTAGGCTAGGAAAAGAGCCTAGAGGCTAGTGAAACTGAGAGCATAACCAAGAAGAGGACTAGAGCTTGGAGAGATAGTCGTGAAAGAATGAAAAGACAATGGGCAAAGAAAATGAGTGAACTTGAGGAAAGCCTAAGAGAAACTAAAGCCAGGATAACCGAACTCACAGCTCAAACTCCCTCTCACACTGCCCCACCTCCATCACCTCCACCATTCCCATCTCCATCCGACCCGCCACCTTCCAAACCGCCTCACCTAATCCCACCACCCCCTAGAGTAGGATCAGTCCTAGCAGATCCCACTCGCGAGAACCTAAACATGATGCTTAAAGCATATCAGGCTAGAATCCAAGATGGGCCAAACGTAACTGATCATGAAAAGTGCTACCCTAGAGCAGAATTAGAGCTTGAATGAACCAAAATTTGTGCTAAGATGGTGGAATTGGCTCAGACCATGTTTGAAGCCAGTCGCCTCTTTAACATATCTAGTTCGGCTAAGACGCAACTGCACTTTGAAGGACTGTTAGAAAGAATAGAGAGGCTAATTGCACAATCAGAAAAGGAACCCGCCTCTCAACATAAGGACAAGGCAAGTGAAAGAGCAGGTCTTCCTGCCCAGGAAGCCTATGTGCCTAACTCTACGGAGCCAGACACATCATCGTCCATGAATCGGTTCACACCAGAATTCCTACGAGAGATTCAAGAATACAAATGGGCAAAAGAAAGTGAAGTCCCTCCTCCCATTGAACTTGTGGATGATACACACGACCAATTCCCACAAGACATCTCATCCATTTATGAGGAGCAAGAGCGCACCCAATCCCAGGAAAGATTAGACTTTGAGTCTAACTCTCTACAAGAATTACCCCACTTCACAGGCCCATGGGAAGCTAAGTCTACTTGTATGAGAGCACCCACGGTCATGGTACGAAATGAGGACTCAGTCATACCTAGGAACACAGAGGTAGTGAAAAACACTAAAGTACAGTGCAACCTCACCTTAGAAGAGCTACTCAAAGTAAGGCCAGAGCTATGGAAACATGTAGCCAAACAAGTACTAGAGATAACAAAACCTCGTTCCCAGGTAGGATCCCAGAGAAGAGTGCCAGAAATACCATTGGACAAGATAGGAGACATGAGTGAGGGCGAAGAGGGAAACACATATCTTCCTATCACCCATCAAGGATACACCACCAAGGCCATTCTAGACTCAGGCGTAGGTGTTGCAATTGCTACCACTTCCCTATGGAAGCGTTGGGGCAAGCTAGCACTCAGGCCCACGAGGATGAAATTGCAAATGGCCGATGGTCATCTAGAGAGACCCTTAGGGCTGCTAGAAGGAAAAACTCTCACCACGTGTGGTGTCGAGTTCGAGCATACATTTGCTATATGTGATTTTAGCAAAAATCATGCCTATGAAATGATCTTGGGAAGACCCTTTATGCGACAGTTGCAAGTGGTACAGGACTGGGGATCCAATTCTTTATACTTGCAACACTTAGGTGTCACGACCAAAGTGAATCTCAAAGATTACTCTCATAGAGATGTCCCTCCTATCCAATGGAATCCCATCCATAGGGCCAAAGATGATACAGAATCAGTGCATTCCATAGGATCAGGATCCTCATGGATGCATGAAGACACCCACTTATGGATGTGCAAAGTAGCAGTAGAAGAAGAGAAGAGAGAAAAGGCCAGAGATATAGGTGCAAAAGAAACACATAGATCAATTCAAGACCCAACCTATGCACCTATAGTCTTTCCTGACGAGGAATTTGAACCCCACGGCTAGGCAGAAATTCTAGCAACAATGGATGTAGCCATCAATGAAGAACAATGGACACCCCACTGTGATGAGGATGGCTATGACATTTCAGTCTTCTCTATAGAGCCAATCATGGGAGAGGCAGTGTTAGAAGAGTGCGAGCCTAGCCCTGATCCATTTGAGGATGCGAATGACTCCGATCTAGAGTCAATCATTATGGACCCACCTTTTGCATCAGAGGAAGAATACTTCTATGAAGTAGAATTTCAACCCTAGAGGCACGGAGAGCTTACAAATGATGTAAGGCTAGCCACACATGTAACCCCTAAGGAAGAAGGAAAGAAAAGGAAGAAGAAAGAAGTCACACAAGAAGAGGAGGAATCTTTGTTTGAGGTCCCAGAAAATTTTAAGAAGTATGAGATAGATGACAGGAGAGTCATGATCAGAATGCCTAAACGAGAGGCGCAATCGGGGAAGGCCTATGATAACAAAGAAACCACGAAGAAAGTGGTTGTAGCCATCAAAGAGGGAGAAGAAAGATGCACGTACATAGGCCATGACCTGAGAGAAGAGGAAGAACAAGAGCTAATAGCCTTGCTAAGAGAATACAGAGATGTATTCGCTTGGAGTTACAAGGATTTGAAAGGAGTGGACCCGGACATATGCTCACACACTATCCCCATGATCTCAGATGCCAAACACTCTAAGCAAAAGACATATACATATAATGATAATTATGCCGCCAAGATCAAAGAGGAGATAGATAGACTGGTTGAAGCTGGATTTATCTATGAAATTGAGCACACTGAGTGGGTATCCCCCATTGTGGTGGTGCCCAAGAGAAATGGAAAGCTGCGTGTATGCATCAACTTAAAGAAGGTCAATGCAGCCACAATTCGTGATAACTATCTGCTTCCTATCACAGAGCATCTGTTAGCAAGAGTAGCAGGCAAGGAAGTGTACAGCTTCCTTGATGGATTTTCGGGCTACAATTAAGTAGCCATTGCTCCAGAGGATTAGCATAAGACGGCTTTTTCCATGGAGTGGGGCATTTTTTCCTTTAGAGTAATGCCATTTGGGCTTACCAATGCTCCAGCTACCTTCCAAAGACTGATGTGCCATGTATTTATAGAGTTCTTGAGAAAGAACTTAGAAGTTTATGTTGATGATCTTTGTGCTCATTCCAACATTAGACAAACCCATATTCCTGAACTCAGACAAATCTTTGACAAATGTAGAGAATATCAAGTCTGCCTAAACCAAGAAAAGTGCGTTTTTATGGTCAGGCAAGGCAAGATTCTAGGACACATACTGTCAAAGAATGGCATATCCACTGATGAAGAGAAAGTGAGAGCCATAGCCAAGTTACCTAGGCCAAAGAATGTCAAGGAAGTGCAAGCTTTCCTGGGGCATTGTGGTTATTACCGACGGTTTATACACATGTATGCTATCATAGCAAAGCCTCTATATGGACTTAAGACTAACTTTGAGTGGACTGATGAATGTGAAAACTCCTTCAATGAGCTCAAAAGACGATTGTGTTCAGCACCAATCTTGACCACCCCGGATTGGAACAAGCCATTCCATGTTCACGTGGATGCATCCAATTATGCTATTGGGTGTGTACTCGCGCAGCCTACGGGTGAAGGGAATATGGATCTCCCTATTGCCTATGCCAGTAGACAATTGAATGCTGCTGAACGGAACTATACAACCACCGAACGAGAAGGATTAGGCATTGTGTACGCAGTTAAAAAGTTTAGACACTATTTGCTTGCCAATAAGTTCAAATTTTTTACTGACCACCAAGCTCTACTGTACCTGGTAAACAAGCCGTGTAATACAGGCAGATTAGTAAGATGGTTTCTCTTACTAATGGAATATGACTTTGAGATAGTAGTGAGGAAAGGCAGAACTCACCTGAGAGCAGATCATCTCTCAAGGCTCACATCAGGAGAAGCCCCACAAGGAGTGTCAGACGACTTACCTGATGCTTACTTGTTTAACTTGGAAGCTGTACCTCAGTGGGCTAAGCCATTAGTGCCAGTATTGACATATGGGCCTAACCACCCAGTAATAGCCTGTTAGCAGCAGACAAGGAACTGAAGGACTAACGAGGCATGGCAGTCAGAGAAGAGAGTCAGAAGGGAGAGAAGGCACAAGCAGACAAGGGAGTCAACGAAGATCTGGCAAATAGGCCAATAATTTTCCTCATGAAGAAGCAAGTACGAGCACTCACGCAGATCTAGCACTAAGGCAACCTTTAATTTTTCAAATCCTTTACACCCATTCAAAGTGATTCTCATCACTAAACACCATTGTAAATACCATTTCATCTTTTTGTAGCTCCATTTTGTGCAAGCCAAGGAGTCCTTGAGCTTGAGGAGCTTTAGAAGTATCTACATGCCAATTTTCATATTTTTTAGATCTCGTTTGAGCCCTCTAATAAGCCTTGGAACCTAATTTTTAACTAGGCCGGACACTAGGTCTGAACAGGGCCAAAGCTAGTCAAAAACTATAAAAGGAGCTAGAGAGCTCATTTTTGAGGTTAGATTGTAATTGAAACAAACTTGTAAGAGCTTTTTGGAAGTAAACTAAGAATTCCATTGCTTCTCACTCTTTGTCTTGCTGTGTGTGCGCGTGTGTGTGTGTATGTGTGTGCATGCTAGTGTGCTTCTCACTCACGCACTTGTGCCGCCACTTGCTCGAGGTCTTCATACCATCCTCACGTCTTCCCGGATTGACATTAAAGGACGTGCTACTCATCACTGAGCTACACCAAATTTTGGCTCTGTTACCAGGGATCGAGCTTTGAGGACGAGCGTGTGATGGTAAGACGTAGAGTTGACGCGTTGGAGTTGTAGGTATTTTCTTCACTCTCATCGATTTTCTTTTACCTTCTTCACCATCATCATCATCACCATCTCCCACCTCCATCTCCATCATCGCGAAAATTTTCAGTTTTTGATAATATCACCATCTCCACCTCATTTTCCTCATTTCACTTGTGAGAGAGAGAGCAAGAGAGCTGTTTGTGTGTGCGGATTTTGCATGTTTCTTGAGTTTCATTGCAGGTTCTTTCTGTATCATCATCCTCAGCACTCTGCGCAGGTACAAAAAACTCAAAAACTGTCTCGCGGTCGCAGGCTTCTGTCGATCGCGACTGACAGAAATTTTTGGTTTTTCACAAAATTGAGTGCACCACTAGAACAAGCACAAGGAGCACATCCTAAAACACTAAAAACAGTAGAAAAATTCCGAGGTTTTCTGTCAATCGCGACCGACAGATCCTGTCAATCGCGACCGACAAATCTTGTCAATCGCGACCGACAGATCCTGTCAATCGCGACCGACAGACCTCCACGATCGACTGACTGCCACGTAGGACCCTGTCAATCGCGATTGATACCGTCTATCGCGATCGACAGCCACGATCGACACCTCTGTCAGTCGCGATTGACACCGTCGATCACGACCGACTGAAATTCAACGACCGATTGACTTTTACGTGTAGCCACGTGTCCATTGCGACTGATAGACCCCCGATTGACTGAAATTTCGGCAAAAAATCCGGAAAACGTGTCGATCGCGATTGATACCGTCGATCACGATTGACAGCCACGATCGACTCTGTCGATCGCGATTGACACTGTCGATCGCGACTGACAGGCCCGACGGACACCTCTGTCAATCACGATTGACAGACCTGTCGATCGCGATTGACGGGCTTTTCGGCCAAAAATTAGGGTTTGCTTTTGTTCAAACTTTGGGATAAATTTTGGGGCAAATAGTCAATCCATTAGCATAATTGGAGGTTCCTACACGTGTTTTGGGAGAAAATCCTAGGATCTGTCAGCTAGATTGAATCCTGTCTTAACCCCCTAAACCCTGAACAGTCATAACTTCTTCATACAAAATCAATCTCTTGAGCTCTAGGGCTTGTTGGAAAGCTCGTGGCATATACTACACGCCCTCAACTATTTTTTATAAAGATAATGCGTTGATTTTCAGATAGGGTATTTTGAAAGTTAACCATACCCAGGGGGATCAAAGTCAGGGGTCTTTAGAATTGTTTTCTTAAAAATCACTATGCAAGTTAGTGTTTGTGCTACAGGACTGAAACTCATCGGTTCTGTCTTTGGAATTTAAATCTTAAGGCTAACTTTGGAACTCTTACAGATCTATTGAGAGCTTCGAAAGGTGTTATAAGCAAGTGTAAGTGCAAGCTTGGGAACACACTTCCTGGGCACTCAAGGGCAACCAAGCAGGAAACAAAAGGTTGGAAACTTTTAACCCCCTCTGTCAATTCATAGTTTAGGCTAAGAACGACTAGAGGTAGGAGTAAGTCAGGGCGACGATAGGCAGGTATCAAGTTGAAGACTACCTAAAAACTCGAGTTCAAGCTAAAAACCTAATCTCTGTATTGTCCATAACATAAAGGAAAAGAGCCTAATGTGGAACGATCAACCTAAAAGCACGAAGAACATTCAAGTATTCCTGACGACGTAATATCAGACAAGACCTTAAACACGAGAAATAACTAAAAAGAACCAAGCGACTAATATAAAGTAACTAGCAACGAGGTTGTACTTTGGGCAAAGAATTAGGCTACTTAGCTAGGCATATGAACCTTAGATCAGGACGACATCTAGTAAGGGAGAGACAAAGCCTTAGGTCTTCAGAGGCTAGTGTCAACCACACTGCTAGGTCCTGGGCCCAGCAGTTGAGCCACCACTCGTACTACCCTAGCTCTAAGACCAGTGAGTCAGAGATGTCTCAAGGCATGGACAGACCTACGGGAAGTTCAGGAGTGCCTTACTTGTAAAGGGTAGAAGGACCTTACAAAACACAGCTGGAATACCTTAGGACCAACCGATTAGGTGCCAGCATCTATGAGGACGGCTTAGGAAGATCTGTGGTACAGATTAAGAATCCTGATCAATCCATTGGACTAGAGCACCCAGCAGTCCAGTTTGAAAACGGTGCATACCTGGACAAAGAAGGATCCATATACGTAGTCACCAGTCACCCAGATAGGATAAATGAATTTGGGAATGTAATCTCAGAGGCGGACTTAGGTGACTTGGAACAAGGAAACATGGGTGTGGAACCTAGAACCCCTCGAGGCAAATCTGTTCTCACTAGGATTATAACACCAGAGTGGATTCCCCAGGATAATAAGAGCATAGAGTTGCCCCTCAATCGAGAAACTGACGAAGCCTTTTGGAGGTATAAATCTAATCAGCCAACTGATATAGGAACTATCATGATCTATGAGCTTAAGGATCCGGATAGCCCAGGTAGAGTGACCTACTTAGATCACACTTCGGAAAGGGTCTTTGTGGTGACAGAAAATGATAGGCATGCTTACACTTGGAAGGGTGAATTCATTTTCCCCCAACCCAGATCGAATGTATCCTATGGTCACCTTGGAGTTGGAACATCCCAAGCTCATGGAACTCAAAGAGACAGAAGTAGAGATAGACCAGAAGTAAGCTTTGCCAACCCCGTGGGCAGAGAAAGAACGAGGACGGAGACGAATAGAGTAGAACCTGAGATACTCAGAGCCCCCAGGAATCAAAGAAATGTGGATGAGTTCCCTCTACCACGACCTAGAGAGCACACAAGGACTTTGAGACCGACTCAGCTAGTTAAGTCCATGAAGAACTGCTTCGATGGCACGGGAGATCCATACGATCATGTGGCTGAGTTCAAGCAAGTCTTGAGAGCTGAACAAGTGGAGGATCTATTCACGCAGTACAATGCCTTCGGTCTAACCCTTAGGAACACAGCACTTACATGGTTTCAGCCATCACTTACATGGTTTCAGCCATTGGATGAGCGACAATTCAGGTGTATAGACCAACTCCTAGAGGCTTTCATTGTAGAGTTCTCTAAGAGTGGCATAAGACACAATACCTCCTCATTGATTCACAGCTTCAAACAGACTCCCCAAGAGACTGTAAGATTGGCAGGAAGAAGATTTAGACAATATCTTGAAAGGTGCCCTGTTTCGGAGCTACCCACACTTGCCAAACAAGTAGCCTTATTCCTTGATGGATTGCTGAGTACGAAATTGAGATCCTATGTGTATCTGAAGGACCCTAGGACTATAGAAGAGTGTGTACGCATGTGCATTGACATTGAAGATAACCTAGGGGAAGAACTAGAGCTTTCCAAAATCTACAAAGATTCAGATAGTGCATCTAGTCACTCTTCCACGCAATCCACATCAATTGAGGAACTCGCAGAGAAAGTAGCTCAGAAATTAGGTGTAACTAGCAAACAAATCCCAAGGTTTGCCCCTGTGAAAAGGTGCTATACTTGTGATGGTGACCACATGGCGAATGTCTGCCCCATTATGGCTCAGCCCCAAGTAAATCCTAGTAGCCAGTACTGCACCATAGAACGGAGATACACCAATCACACCGCACAAGATTGCCCATACAACAAGCAGGCAGTTAGGCAACCCTACCCTCAGCCATACCCTCAGCAAGGAAGATACCAGAACCCGTACCCTCCACAACCATATGGCAAGCCACAACAACCGTATCAGCAACCCTACCAAAGCCAACAAAGGCCTCAGCCAGTGTTAGCTCAACAACCACCTGCCCCAGCTAATGTGATTCCGGTAAAGTATGCTGTTGCAGAAGAAAACCTGAATAGAGCTATAGTCCCTGTAACACCCTTGATTTCTGAAAGTGAACCGAGTGACCATAGCTTTGATTCTACACATGTTGATAGTCCCCATGCCTACTACATGCAGTCTCCTGAACATGGTGAGTCCTACTATAGTGAAGAGCCAAATGAACTAAGTTGGGAGTCAGATTACACGAATGTCATGTATACAAACCCCAACCCTAGACCTCAACCTAGGCAAGTAAGACCTCCATTTCCTAGAGGACCATGCTATAGATGTCAGGGAGATCACTTCATTCGTGATTGCCCCATGCCTGCACCTACACAACCCCAATCAGTGACAATCCAGGGCTATTGCCAAGAGTGTGGAAAGGAGCATCTCTTACGAGACTGCCCTAAGAATCCTAATAATATGCCAAAAATCACTCCCATTAATGTGATTGGGTTGGTTGTAGATTCCTCACGAAGCGTGACTTCCACTGCACCAGTACAAGTAGTCACTAGAGCTCAGGCATTGCAGCAAAACCAAGGGGCAAGCCAGGAAAAGGGCCCAGAGGCTAGTGAAACTGAGAGCATAACCAAGAAAAGGACTAGAGCTTGGAAAGATAGTCGGGAAAGAATGAAAAGGCAATGGGCAAAGAAGATGAGTGAACTCGAGGAAAGCGTAAGAGAAACAAGAGCCAGAATAACCGAACTCACAACTCAAACTCCCTCTCACACTACTCCACCACCACCATTCCCATCTCCATCCGACCCACCACCTTCCAACCCGCCTCATACGACTCCACCACCCCCCAAAGTAGGATCAGTCCTAGCAGATCCCACTCCTGAGGACCTAAACATGATGCTTAAAGCATATCAGGCCAGAATCCAAGAAGGGCCAACCATAACCGATCATGAAAAATGCTACCCTAGAGCCGAGCTAGAGCTTGAACGAACTAAAATTTGTGCTAAGATGGTGGAATTGGCTCAATCCATGTTCGAAGCTAGCCGCCTCTTTAACATCTCTAGCTCAGCTAAGACGCAGTTACACTTTGATGGACTGCTAGAAAGAATAGAGAGGCTAATTGCACAATCAGAAAAGGAACCTGCCCCTCAAAGAAAGGAAAGGGCAAGAGAACGGATAAGCCAGCCTCTTCAGGAAGCCCATGTGCCTCCTCAAGAAGCTTATCTTCCGCCCCAAAAGGCAGATGAGCCTCCCTCGAAAGCTTACGTACCTCCACAGGTTGCCTACATTCCTTCTTAGGGAGCGTATGAGCCTGTTCGGAAAAGTAATAGAATAAGTAATCCTCCCCAGGAAGCTTGTGCTCCAGCCATCTATGAGAACGAGGAGAGAGCCAACGATAGAATAAGCCCTCCTTCCCAGGTTGCTTATGTGCCTAATTCTATGGAGCCAGACACTTCTTCTATGAATCGGTTTGCACCAGACTTCCTACGAGAGATTCAAGAAGACAAATGGGATAACGAAAGTGAAGTCGCCCCTCCCTTTGAACTTGTGGATGATGCACATGACCAATTCCCACAAGACATCCCATCTATTTACGGGGAACATGAGAGTACTCAGTCTCACGAGAGATTGGACTTTGAGTCTAATTCCATACAAGAGCTACCCCACTTCACAGGTCCATGGGAAGCAAAGTCCACGTGTATGAGAGCACCCACAGTCATGGTAAGGAACGACGACTCAGTCATACCTAGGAACACGGAGGTAGTAAAGAACCCCAAAGTGCAGCGCGATCTCACTTTGGAAGAACTGCCTAAGGATAGACCAAAAGCGCGGAAATATGTAGCCAGTCAAGTAACTGAAGTTGCAAAACCACGTTCCCAAGTAGGATCCCATAGGACGGTGCCAGAAATTCCCTTGGATAAGATAGGAGAAATGTGTGAAGGGGAAGAAGGAAACACCTACCTGCCCATCACCTACCAGGAGTACACCACCAAGGCAATTTTGGACTCAGGTGCAGGAGTTGCAATTGCCACCACTTCCCTATGGAAGCGTTGGGGCAAGCCAGCACTCAGGCCCACGAGGATGAAATTGCAGATGGCCGATGGCCACATAGAGAGACCCTTAGGATTGCTAGAAGGAATAACTCTCACCACTTGTGGTGTCGAGTTCGAGCATACATTTGCTATATGTGACTTTAGCAAAAATCATGCCTATGAGATGATTTTGGGAAGACCATTTATGCGCCAGTTGCAAGTGGTACAGGATTGGGGAACCAATTCTTTATACCTGCAACACTTAGGTGTTACAACCAAAGTAAATCTCAAAGATTACTCTCATAGAGATGTACCTCCTATCCAGCGGAATCCCATCCATAGAGCCAAAGATGATACGGAATCTGTGCATTCCATAGGGTCAGGATCCTCATGGATGCATGAAGACACCCACTTATGGATGTGCAAAGTAGCAGTAGAGGAAGAGAAGAGAGAAAAAGCCAGAGAGGCAGGTGCAAAAGAAACCCATAGATCCATCCAAGACCCAGCCTATGCACCTGTAGTTTTTCCTGATGAGGAATTTGAACCCCATGGCTGGGCAGAAATTTTAGCAACAATGGACGTAGCCATCAATGAAGAACAATGGACACCTCACTGTGATGAGGATGGCTATGACATTTCAGTCTTCTCCATAGAGCCAATCATGGGAGAGGCAGTTCTAGAAGAATGCGAACCTAGCCCGGATGCATTTGAGGATGCAAGTGACTCCGACCTAGAGTCAATCATTATGGACCCACCATTTGCATCAGATGAAGAATACTTCCATGAAGTAGAATTTCAACCACAGAGGCATGGAGAGCTTACAAACGATGTAAGATTAGCAACACATGTGACCCCGAAGGAAGAAGGGAAGAAACGAAAGAAGAGAGAAGTCTCACCAGAAGAGGAAGAATCTTTGTTTGAGGTCCCAGAAAATTTTAAGAAATATGAGATAGACGACAGGAGAGTCATGATAAGAATGCCTAAACGAGAGGCACAAGCAGGAGAGGCCTATGATAACAAAGAAACCACCAAGAAAATAGTAGTGGCCCTAGAAGAAGGAGAGGAGAGATGCACATACATAGGCCATGACCTAACAGAGGAAGAAGAGCATGCATTAATAGCCCTGCTAAGAGAATACAGAGATGTATTCACTTGGAGTTACAAGGATTTGAAAGGTGTTGACCCTGACATATGCTCACACACCATTCCCATGACTACAGATGCTAAACCCTCTAAGCAAAAGCCCTACACATATAACGATAATTACGCTGCTAAGATCAAAGAAGAGATAGATAGACTGGTTGAAGCTGGATTTATCTATGAAATTGAGCACACTGAGTGGGTATCCCCCATAGTAGTGGTGCCCAAGAAAAATGGAAAGCTGCGCGTATGCATTAACTTGAAGAAGGTCAATGCGGCCACAATTCGGGATAACTATCCGCTTCCTATCACAGAGCATCTCTTAGAAAGAGTAGCAGGCAAGGAAGTGTACAACTTCCTCGATGGATTTTCGGGCTACAATCAAGTAGCCATAGCTCCAGAAGATCAGCATAAAACGGCTTTTGCCACAGAATGGGGCATTTTTGCCTTTAGAGTCATGCCATTTGGGCTTACCAATGCACCAGCTACCTTCCAGAGGCTGATGTGCCATGTGTTTAAGGAGTTCCTGAGGAAGAATTTAGAGGTCTATGTTGATGATCTTTGCGCTCATTCCAACATTAGACAAACCCATATCCTTGAGCTCAGACAAATCTTTGACAAAGGTAGAGAATATCAAGTCTGCCTGAACCCAGAAAAGTGTGTTTTTATGGTCAGACAAGGCAAGATTCTAGGACACATAGTGTCAAAGAATGGCATATCTACTGACAAAGAGAAAGTGAGAGCTATAGCAGAGCTACCTAGGCCAAAGAATGTCAAGGAAGTACAAGCTTTCATGGGGCATTGTGGTTATTACCGACGATTTATACACATGTATGCTGTCATTGCAAAGCCCATGTACGGACTCCTGACTAACTTTGAGTGGACGGATGAATGTGAGAATTCCTTCCAGGAGCTTAAACGAAGATTATGTTCAGCACCAATCTTGACCACACCAGATTGGAATAAGCCATTCCATGTTCATGTGGATGCATCCAATTATGCTATTGGATGTGTGTTTGCACAACCCACCAGTGAAGGTAATATGGATCTTCCAATTGCCTATGCCAGTAGACAATTGAATGCGGCTGAACGGAATTACACCACTATAGAGTGAGAAGGATTAGGCATGGTATATGCAGTTAAGAAATTTAGACACTATTTGCTTGCAAACAAGTTTAAATTTTTTACTGACCATCAGGCATTGCTATACCTCGTAAATAAGCCATGCAATACAGGAAGATTAGTGAGATGGTTTCTCTTGCTCATGGAATATGACTTTGAGGTAGTGGTGAGAAAAGGGAGAACTCATTTGAGAGCTGATCATCTCTCTAGGCTCACATCGGGAGAAGCCCCACAAGGAGTATCAGATGACCTTCCTGACGCTTACTTGTTTAATTTGGAAGTGGTGCCACAGTGGGCTAAGCCATTGGTGCCAGTATTGACGTACGGGCCTAATCATCCAGTGGTGAACACACGGAATAGAGAGGTTGTGAAAGCTCAAAAGTACCACATCATGGCTGGAAGTATGTACAAGCATACAGATCAAGGGATCTTGGCTTGTTGCGTAGAAGAGGATGAGTACGCTAAATGGTTGCAATTAGCACATGTAGGTGCGTTAGAGCAACACTACTCAAAGCAACGAACTTTATAGACCCTAAAGAGACTCGGAGTACATTGGCCAACTATGGAAGCTGATGTCCAAAAATTGTGCAAGGAATGCCCAATCTGCTGCACTAAACCACCTGTGGAACACGCCACTCTTTATCAAGTATCCATTGTGCCAGATTGGAGTGAACCTCTAGTATCCTTCCTGAGGACAAACACATTCCCTCCAGACATGACTCTGGCTAGGAAAAGGAGTTTAGAACAAGAAGCCCAAGATTACTCACTCATTGGTGATAATCTATACAAGCGTGGTAAAGATGGTTACCTGAGACTGTGTGTCCATGAGAGTGAATATCGTAAGATCTTGGAAACTGCTCACCAAGGTGTAGCAGGAGGACACTTTGGACCAGATCGGGTGATCAAGGCAATACTATTTGCGGGTTTCTGGTGGCCTACCCTTCACATGGATGCACATACCTATGTGAAACGGTGTGATGTCTGTCAACGAACTCAGTATCCTATACGCAAAGATGAGATGCCACTGAAACCTATGATGGGTGGACGTGCGTTCTCTAAGTGGGGAATAGACTTCGTAGGTCCTATTAATCCCCCAGCTAAGGGTTCCCATGCAGAATACATCATTGTTGCAACAGATTATCTCACCAAGTGGGTAGAGGTAAAGGCTACGACAAAGAATGATGCTCAAACAACTGCTAAATTCTTGTTTGAGAATGTATTCACAAGATATGGGCTACCTATAGAACTTGTAAGTGATAGAGGCACTCATTTCTTGAACGAAGTGATTGAAAACCTACTCCAAGAATTCTTGGTAATACACAAGAAGTCTGCCCCCTATCACCCTCAAGCTAATGGACAAGCTGAGAGCACTAATAAGATCTTATGCAATGTACTGACGAAATTAGTGAACACCAAACGCTCTGATTGGGACAAACAGCTACACCATGCTGTTTGGGCATACCGAGTTGCCTACAAAACGGTACTCCAAGCCACCCCCTTTCAGATGGTTTTTGGCCAAAATGCTGTGCTACCCTTGGACTTCTTAATACCTACGTTGAAAGTAGCACAAGAGCACGAATGGACACGTCATGAGCTCTCCTCTAGGATCTTTGACCTTGAACGATTAGGAGAAACAAGACTGAGAGTAGCTGCAGGGATAGATGCAGCTAAGAAGAGACAGAAGGCATACTTTGATGCCCATGTGAAGGATAAGGGCTTGAAAGCAGGAGATCTAGTTTTAGTCTATACACTGAAACAACACGCAAGGAAGCTAGAAAAGAGAGGCTACGGACCTATGATCATCAATAGGATCTCCACGAGTGGAGCAGTACAACTGGCCACATTAGAGGGTGATGTTCTCCCAAACTATATTAGCGGTTGCAGAGTCAAGTTGTATCAAGAACCCCTCACGGAGGAAATGCTTAGCCGACTCAACACTGCTAAAAAACGCAAAGAGGAAGAAAAGCGAGTTCGAGAAGAAGCTCAAGCAGAAGCTTTAGAACGCATCAGAAGGATGAAGTTACGAAGACAAGGTAGAGAGCACCCTAGGCAAGATGCATATGTAGATCAAAGATATGACATGGCAATGTGTGAAGTCGCAGGAACAAGCTCACATAGGATAACTGATCGACGTCCGTTCATAACCTTAGATATAGGACAAGGAAAGAGTGCAAGAACCGTAAGAGCCTTGATTGACTCAGGTGCAGCCACTAGTGCTGTTAAGTTGTCTTACTGTCAAGAGTTGCAGTTAACTGTCAATCCTGTGGAAGCATATCTCATAGGATTGGGAGGCGTGGAAACCCCTTGCATGGGCGAGATGGAACTTCCCCTCTACATTCATGATGAGGCAATGACAGTTAAAGTACTAGTGTGTCAAGACGAGGATCTCACTGAACCTCTTGTCTTGGGTCAAGACTGGATCTATGACCAAGCAGTCAACTTAAACCTAATTCAGGTTTGGGTCAATCATAGTCGAATTACAGTAGAGTTAGATAATGGAGCACTCAAGGAACTAGGAAAGGCACAGACTCCTGGTCCTTCCAGGAATACACATGAAGATGACCATGTTGTTCTTGTCCAAAACTATGTGTTGCAGAGGAATGATATTCTCAAAAAAGGAGTCAGGGATGCAACGGAACTCCCTTCTTTTCCAAAGGCCAGAAGGAGGCAGCAACCAAAGGTGGATCAAAGGCAGAAGACGCAGAGTACTACCTATGCCGGAAATCAAAAGTACCTGCGCAGCAAAATGTCTCAGCAAGTAAACCAAGTGTGGGTGCGGAAAGGCGAACACCCGGTTGCACTCACGCCAACCACACGGGCAAAGCCTCTTATTAGTAACCAACAACACGACACTAATAAGAAGTCCTTCAGAAATTCTTCTGCTAATGTGAAATCTATTTGGATGCCCAAGAAGTCGATGAAGGCTAGCCCACAATCAAGAAAAATTTGGGTGCCTAAGGCTTGCTTGCGGGCGCAAACAGCTACGCCGAAGCCACAACCGATACAGCGTAACCCATTCACTCGCACAGCCAGCATTCACTCGTTTTCAACACTCAGGAACACACCAAGGCCCATGAGCACGCACATAATCACTTGTAAGTGGGTCCCTAAAAGGCCTCATTTTCAAACCGAGACACCGATAAAGCTCTCTAGAGTCTCTACGAAACCAAGAGCAAAACCTATCCACTGCATTTGGCAGCCTCAGACTTGTAACAAACCCCCAGAACCCATTTGTAAATCCATGATAACTTACTAACCACATCACTATCACACTCCATCATTCCACTTAACTCTTAGGTCTACCGAACGGCTAACCGCACACACACTTGCACCGAGCACTTACTAACCCATTATTCGCTCCCGACCCTCATGTTAATATTGTAATGGGAATAACAACGATCCTCCCTTGTCCTGTACAATGTTAACACATGTTTGTATATTCTCACAGAGACAGGCAGCAAGAAGTAACATGGCAGATACGGTAGGAACTAGCTCCCAGGCAGGCACCAGCCCCCAAGTGGTGGACATCGAAAGCCTTCCGGTCGAAGAGGAATTAAAGGAAAGACCAGTGGCATTAAGGGCATTACATGCCATACCGATTCAAAATCCTCCACAGGGTCACACAATGCCGGTGGGCAAAACCTCACACTGGTTCAGTGACGTTGCTGGACCTCTGGGTGAAGGCACATACATGTGGGAGTCCGAGGTAGAGTTCAATGGACGTTGGGGCAGATACCATTTCTTTACCAGGGAGTTTGAAAAGCTACAGAATAATGAAGGACTGAAGTCGATATGGAAGAAGGCTAGACTTTATGATTACTTCAAGTTCCAACTACCAAAGCCAGATTTTCTAAGGTGCTCATACTTAATTAGTACCCTCACTCCAAGCAAAGACAAGAAAGGATACAGCTCCTTTGTGCTCCCATCACTCACAAGGGGCAACGAGCTGAAGCGTTTCCGCTTGACTATCAACTTGGTAAGAGAAGCACTCGACATGAAAGGTATGCACATTCCAACAGAGAAAGAGACTATGGTTCCAGACAATATGAAGAACAGGAATCTGACGAAGTTGAAGGACATGGTTGCAATGACACCTACGATCGCCATTCACTTACGCATGGTCATGCAACATTTCGCATTCCCCGCGCAGGAAAGGTTCACAATGCCTCCCAAAAAGATCTGGTTTAGCCTCTACCTAGCGGACGCTTTTGATTTGACAATCAATATGCCCCACTGGATTATCGACCAGATTCATATGGCTCATCAGCGATGGTATAAGAAGCAAAAGTCTGTACTGTATGGTTGCTGTGCGCTTACAAGAATTGTGTACAGATGTCTCGCATATGATGTACCGGTGCAGAGGGCTCTCATTTGGACCAGAGCACAGGAGTTTCAATGCAGATTGTTAGCTGTAGGGCCTCCCTCAAAGAAGATGAGAGGCGCTGTCCAGATGCCTTGTGCACAAGCTCAGGGTGCAACCCTAACGCCTGAAACAACCCCAAGACTTCCCAGCCGAGTACAACCATTTACTATCAGGTTACCCAGGCACAGCACAGATGGCCCTAACCTTGTGTTTCCACCAGTACCTACTGATTTGGAATTCCCGCATGGATTCACTTTGGAGGATCTAACGGATGAAGAAGTTGCTAGGATCATCGAAGCTGTAAATGCGGAAGTTGAAGCAAAGCAAGCTGGTGGACAGCAAACTGCCCCAGACCAAGCCCAGCCCAGTCAACCGAACGTAGTCAATGTGGACGATGAAGAAGAAGCACATGAGGAGGCACAGGGTGGACAATCAGAAGCAGAAGAACAAGAGTATGATCAGGAAGCCTTACAGGCACTGGAAGGTGCCCCAGCCTATACTAACACATTAAAGAAGCTCTACGATACGATGAACCGAGTTCAAGAGCAACACAGACTATCATTAGCTGCAGGTAAAGCCCTCATGAACCAGATTCTGGAGGAGGAAGGTGTGGACGAGCAATACCGTGCCACCTTGGAAATGATATCGGACGCTTTGGGAGTACCTGAAACGGTGCATACTGCACTAGTGCAATCACGAAGGATAGAGAAAAGATATGGCAGATGCCCCCCACGAACGGGAAAACGAATGAATGTATTAGGATCAGGACCACAAGGCACCCCCACAACCACTGGCACAGCACACACTGTTCACGACACCGAGGACACCCACACATCGAGTGCACCTCCATCACCTCCCTTGCCACCTTCTCCCCCACATCCGCCCCATTCACCTCCCTCTACCACTGTAACCTCTACTGTCACCACCTCCGAACCCACTACACACATCGACGCACAAACCATCAGTCAACCCACATACTCTATTTCCACTGAAAACATAAGTCTAACCACAACCACGGTAAACACCACTACTCCGATCACACTTCCTGGGAGTTCACAATTACACACACCTCTATACACGTTCACAACTCTCACCGCAACCACAATCCCCATGTTCACAGTCACTCCCACCACGGCCTCCACTTTTGAATCCATGGAGGTGTCACCCACCTCTGCACCTCTCCCACCCCCCATTTACCCACCCTCTCCCATTCCCCCACCTCCCCCCTCACCCTTCTCCAGTACTGCATCCACAATTCCCCTTCCCTTTCCCTTCCCCTCTGCATTCAACACCATTTCTCCCACCATTCCTCTTAATAATGTATTTAATAATATGTATCAATGCATGTCCCAACTTCAGCAACACTACCAACACCTTGACAACCAACATACAAGGCTTTTCCGAAGCCACACAGATCTCCAAGCACGATGTAGGGATCTTGAAGAGCAGAAGTAGCTACTACAACAGCAGCACGTGACATTACAGGAACAATATGCACAATTAGTAGCCAACCCACCCCAAGCAGATGATGAAGAACGACGACACATGGACGAGCTTCTACATTCTCAGATCACGGAAAACCTTAAGCTTCGACGGAACTTGGGCCTCCTACGCAAGCATATGTCTACAACGCTAGAGGAGAATAAACGATTACAGAAACAGAACGAAGAAAATCTGGAGGCGACCATGGAGGGTTTCCCACGGGAGATTGACCCAGAGCGATTCAAGGCAATTCCCTCTGAGAATATGAAAGTGGTGTTAGAAACTCATGCAGATCTAATGGAGGCCCATGCCGCTTTAGAAAAAGAGAGAGATGATTTGCTAAGGCAGTTGGCCACCCGACAGACATCACCCAGCAAGATCACAACCGCAGAAGATACAGCTGAAGAGGTCACTAAACTCCGGGCAGAACTTGAGGAATTACGTAGCAAGGTCATGCAATACGAGCGTCAGCCCTCCCCTCTAGTAGAGCCCGAGCCTGACGATCTTGTGCCAATTGAAGTAGAAGAAACATTCGAGGATCCCTATGTCCCGATGCCAACACCCGGGGGTAAGCGAACAGAACAGGGCATGGACACAATTGAAATTGAGGCACCTGAATGGATGCAAAAGTTAGAGAAAGTAGCCACGACACATGATGACAGGGTGGCAGTCCAAATCGCATTGATGTCACAACTGGAGGAGGTTGTAATAAAATCCGATTATTTTAAGAATCTCTCATACCATAGGTGGATCGGCCCATCGGACGACATGTATGTTCCTTTTTGCGTTCTAATGGCGGATTATAATGCGGAAATCAAGCACCATACCTCAAGGGAACCAACCTCTGCCACACAGTTTGCACCTGACGACATCCCAGAAAGTGCCAAGCAGGGACATATTCGCCAACCGACTTGGAGAATTTGGCTGCTTGAAACCTACCCGGAAATGGTAAGAACATGGAACAACATGCCATTGTACATCAAATATAACCCATGTTATTGCCCTGTATTTCGAAGGAGATCATGGCCGGAGTACACACAAACAGTGCTGACGATTAAAGGATGTGAGAAGTGGCTCAATTATGTGTACTTCGCACCCCCTAAGGGCCCACCTACTATTGGATATATGATTTCGACGATTCGACATTGGGGGGTCCGGTTCAAGAATGTACCTGATGTCATGACTCAGATGTGCTTGAAGATTTTCGAACTTATGTTGGTCACCTTCAGGACCTTCAAAAATGTCAAGGAACTGCATCTCTTAGCACTAGGATTTAATGAAGGTAATCAGGACCTTGTATACGACATGAGCACAACCCCATCGATTAATGTTGTGTATGCATGGCACGCTCGCATCAAATATCTACCGGCCTGCTTCAAACAAACGTTTGAAGAGATGTTTGTCATGGGATTCTGGGAATATCACTCCGAGATATTCATTCCCAGACCATCCCATCTCTTGCAGTTGTTTGCAGTGGAACAAGCTCTCCATTCCGAAAAGCTACGTATACCACATCCAGAGGTTCCCGGGCCGGTAGATTGGGATGCTCTACTCACAGGTTTGGCCAAAGGATTGAGGATTGCCGAACATCACTTAGCGCAGGATGTCGTTGAGTACTACATCCAAAAACCCACACAACAAGGGTCTGTCAGGGACGACAGACGCGAGAGAGGGGGGGGTATTAGCAGCAGACAAGGACTGAAGGACTAACGAGGCATGGCAGTCAGAGAAGAGAGTCAGAAGGGAGAGAAGGCACAAGCAGACAAGGGAGTCAACGAAGATCTGGCAAATAGGCCAATAATTTTCCTCATGAAGAAGCAAGTACGAGCACTCACGCAGATCTAGCACTAAGGCAACCTTTAATTTTTCAAATCCTTTACACCCATTCAAAGTGATTCTCATCACTAAACACCATTGTAAATACCATTTCATCTTTTTGTAGCTCCATTTTGTGCAAGCCAAGGAGTCCTTGAGCTTGAGGAGCTTTAGAAGTATCTACATGCCAATTTTCATATTTTTTAGATCTCGTTTGAGCCCTCTAATAAGCCTTGGAACCTAATTTTTAACTAGGCCGGACACTAGGTCTGAACAGGGCCAAAGCTAGTCAAAAACTATAAAAGGAGCTAGAGAGCTCATTTTTGAGGTTAGATTGTAATTGAAACAAACTTGTAAGAGCTTTTTGGAAGTAAACTAAGAATTCCATTGCTTCTCACTCTTTGTCTTGCTGTGTGTGCGCGTGTGTGTGTATGTGTGTGCATGCTAGTGTGCTTCTCACTCACGCACTTGTGCGGCCACTTGCTCGAGGTCTTCATACCATCCTCACGTCTTCCCGGATTGACATTAAAGGAGGTGCTACTCATCACTGAGCTACATAGCCACATAGGATAGAGAGGTAGTAAAAGCCCAAAAGTATCACATCATGGCAGGAAGTATGTACAAGCACACGGATCAAGGGATCTTGGCTTGTTGTGTGGAAGAGGATGAGTACGCGAAATGGTTACAATTAGCACATGTAGGTGCATTAGAGCAACACTACTCAAAGCAATGAACCCTATAGACACTAAAGAGACTCGGAGTGCATTGGCCGACCATGGAAGCTGATGTCCAAAAGTTATGCAAGGAATGCCCAATCTACTGCACTAAACCACCTGTGGAACATGCCACTCTTTATCAAGTGTCTATAGTGCCAGATTGGAGTGAACCACTAGTATCCTTCCTGAGGACGAAAGCCTTCCCTCCAGACATGACTCTGGCTCGGAAAAGCAGTCTAGAACAAGAAGCCCTAGATTACTCACTCATTGGTGATAATCTATACAAACGTGGTAAAGATGGTTACTTGAGACTTTGTGTTCATGAGAGTGAATATCTAAAGATCCTGGAAACTGCTCACCAAGGTGTAGCAGGAGGACACTTTGGACCAGATCGGGTGATCAAGGCAATACTATTTGCGGGCTTCTGGTGGCCGACCCTTCACATGGATCCACATATCTATGTGAAACAGTGTGATGTGTGTCAAAGAACTCAGTATCCTATACCCAAAGATGAAATGCCACTGAAACCTATGATGGGTGGACGTGCATTCTCTAAGTGGGGAATAGACTTTGTAGGTCCTATTAATCCCAGAGCTAAGGGTTCTCATGCTGAATATATCATTGTAGCCATGGATTATCTAACCAAGTGGGTAGAAGTGAAAGCTACCACTAAGAACGATGCACAAACAATTGCTAAATTCTTGTTTGAGAATGTATTCACAAGATACGGACTACCTATAGAGCTAGTAAGTGATAGGGGCACTCACTTCTTGAATGAAGTGATTGAAAATCTGCTCCAAGAATTCTTGGTAGTTCATAAGAAGTCTGCTCCCTACCACCCACAAGCTAATGGGCAAGCCGAAAGCACAAACAAGATTCTGTGCAATGTGCTGACCAAATTAGTGAACAATAAACGCTCTGATTGGGACAATCAGCTACACCATGTTGTTTGGGCATACCAAGTCGCCTACAAAATGGTACTCCAAGCCACCCCCTTTCAGATGGTATTTGGCCAAATGCAGTGCTACCATTGGACTTCTTAATACCTACATTGAAAGTAGCACAAGAGCACGAATGGACGGGTCATGAACTCTCCTCTAGACTTTTCGACCTTGAACGATTAGGAGAAACAAGACTGAGAGCGGCGGCAGGGATCTATGCAGCTAAGAAACGATAGAAGGCATACTTTGATGTCCACGTTAAGGATAAAGGTTTGAAGGCGGGCGACCTAGTACTAGTCTACACTTTGAAACAATATGCAAGGAAACTAGAGAAAAGAGGCTACGGACCCATGATCATTAATAGAGTCTCAACAAGTGGAGCAGTGCAACTAGCCACATTAGAAGGTGATATTCTCCTGAGCTACATAAACGGATGCAGGGTCAAGTTATATCAGGAACCTCTCACAGAGGAAATGCTAAGTCGACTCAATACTGCTAAGAAACGCAAAGAAGAAGAAAAGCAAATTCGAGAAGAAGCTTAAGCAGAAGCTTTAGAGCGCATACGGAGAATGAAATTAAGAAGACAAGGCAGAGAGCAAGCTAGGCCAGATGCATATGCAGATCAAGGATATCATGTGGCTATGTGTGAAGTTTCAGATATCAGCTCTCATAGGATAGTTGATCGACGTCCTTTTATAATCTTAGAGATAGGACAAGAAAAGGGTGCAAGGGCTGTAAGAGCCCTGATTGACTCAGGTGCAACCACTAGTGCTGTTAAATTTTCGTACTGTCAAAAGTTGAAATTAACCATCAATCCTATAGAAGCATATCTCATAGGATTGGGAGGTGTGGAAACCCCTTGCATGGGCGAGGTGGAACTTCCCCTCTATATTCAAGACGAAGTAATGATAGTCAAAGCACTAGTGTGTCAAGACAAGGACCTCACTGAGCCTCTTGTCTTGGGTCAGGACTGGATCTATGATCATGTAGTCAACCTAAACCTAAGAAGTGGACTTCTTCAGGTATGGGTGAATCATAGTCGAATTACAGTTGAATTGGAAAATGAGGCACTCAAGGAACTAAGTAAGGCACGAACTCCTGGTCCTTCCAGGGGTGCACATGAAGTTGACAATGCTCTTCTTGTCCAAAACTGTATGATGCAGAACGAGGAGTGTCTCAACAACGGAGTCAAGGATAAGACGGCACTCCCTTCTTTCCCAAAGACCAGAGGGATGCAGCAACCAAAGGCAGATCAAATACAGGAGGAGCAACACACAACCTATACTGGAGGCCAGAAACACGTGCGAAGCAGAATGTCTCAGCCGTCGAAACGAGTGTGGGCCCGCGGAAAGGCGATCACCCCGTTGCGACCATGCCAACCCCACGGCCGAAACCTCTTATTAGTAATCAACAACACGATACTAATAAGAAGTCTTTCATAAATTCTTCTGCGAAAGTAAAGTCTATTTGGGTACCCAAGAAGTCGATGAAGGCCAGCCCACAATCACGACAAATCTGGGTGCCTAAGGCTTGCTTGCGGGCTCAAATAACTACACCTAGGCCACACCCGGTACAACACATTTCACTCACTCGAACATCCGATGCCTATTCTCACACATCACGCACAAACACATATTATTCCATGAGCACAACTAGAATCACTCGTAAATGGGCCCCGAAAAAGCCTCATGTCCAAGCCGATGCTCCTAACAAACTCTCCAGAGTCTCCACAAAGTCAAGATCAAAACCCGTCCATTGCATTTCGCAACCTAAAACTTGTAATAAACCCCCGGACCCCAGTTGTAAATTCATGCCCACCTACTAACTACAAACACTACATCATTCCACCTAGCTCCTAGGTCTACCCAACTCCTAGCTACACACACGAGCACCGAGCACTTAATAACCTCCTAATCTCTCCCGAGCCTTATGTTAATGTTGTAATGGGGACAAAAACGGTTCTATCTTGTCCTTTATAATGTTAACACATGTTTCTATATTCTCACAGAATCAGGAGGCAAGAAGTAACATGGCAGATACGGCACGAACTAGCTCCCAGGCAGGCACCAGCCCCCAAGCTGTGGACATTGAAAGTCTTCCCGTCGAGGAGGAATTGAAGGAACGCCCAGTGGCATTGAGGGCATTACACGCCATACCGGTTCAAAATCCTCCACAGGGGCACACAATGCCGGTCAGCAAAAACTCACATTGGTTCAGTGATGTGGCAGGAGCCCTGGGGGAAGGCACTTACATGTGGGAGGCCGAGATAGAATTCAATGGGCGCTGGGGCAGATATCACTTTTTCACCAGGGAATTTGAGAAACTACAGAATAATGAAGGACTAAAACCTATATGGAAGAAGGCGAGACTCTACGATTACTTCAAATTCCAATTGCCAAAGCCCGATTTTCTAAGGTGCTCTTATTTGATTAGCACCCTCACTCCGAGCAAAGACAAAAAGGGGTACAACACCTTTGTCCTCCCATCTCTCACAAGGGGCAATGAGCTTAAGCGCTTCAGGTTGACTATCAATTTGGTAAGGGAAGCTCTAGACATGAAAGGTATGCACATTCCTACGGAAAGAGAGACTATGGTCCCCGACAATATGAAGAACAGGAATCTGACGAAATTAAAGGACATGGTGGCAATGACACCTACAATTGCCATTCACTTGCGAATGGTCATGCAACACTTTGCATTTCCTGCTCAAGAGAGGTTCACAATGCCACCTAAGAAGATATGGTTTAGTCTATACTTGGTTGACGCCTTTGATTTGACAATCAATATGCCCCATTGGATTATCGACCAAATCCACTTGGCTCAGCAAAGGTGGTATAGGAAACAAAATTCTGTACTGTATGGATGCTGTGCCCTCACCAGGATTGTGTATAGATGTCTGGCGTATGATGTGCCAGTGCAAAGGGCACTCATTTGGACCAGGGTACAGGAGTTTCAACGCAGATTATCCTCCGCAGGGCCACCCTCCAAGAAAATGAGAGGCGCCGTTCAGATGCCCTGTGCACAAGCCCGCGGTGCGACACTAACACCAGAGACAACTCCACGACTCCCGAGGTGGATACAACCCTTTACTATCAGATTACCAAGACACAGCACTGAGGGACCAAATCTAGTGTTTTCACCTGTACCAACCGACCTAGAGTTCCCTCACGGATTCACTTTAGAAGACCTAACTGATGAGGAGGTAGCCAGAATCATCGAGGCTCTTAACATGGAAGTCGAAGCAGAGCAAGCTAGTGGACAACAAACTGCTACATACCAACCCCATCCCAGACAACCAGAGGTTTTCGAAGTGGAAGATGAAGAAGAAGAAGAACAAGAGGAGGAACATGATGGACAGTCCGAGGAAGAAGAGCAAGAATATGATCAGGAAGCTCTGCAGGTACTTGAAGGTGCTCCAGCTTATACGAAGGCATTGAAAAAGCTCTATGATACCATGAACAGAGTTCAAGAGCAACATAGACTATCCCTAGTAGCAGGCAAAGCCCTCATGAATCAAATCCTTGAGGAGGAAGGCGTAGATGAGCAATACCGCGCCACTCTTAACATGATTTCTGAGGCTTTAGGAGTACCTGAGACGGTTCATACCGCCCTTGCACAATCACGAAGAACGGAGCGACAATACGGCAGACGCCCCCCTCGATCAAGAAAGCAGATGAATGTATTAGTATCTGAACCACAAGGCACATCCACAACCACGGGCACCGCACACACCGTTCAGGATACCGAGGAAACCCATATATCAAGTGCACCTCCGTCACCCCCTTTGCCACCCCTACCTCCAACTCCACCACATTCACCTCCCACTACCAGAGTAACCACTACTGTCACCGCCTTTGAGTCCACTACCCACACCGAAGCACAGACCGTCAGTCAACCTACACAACCCACACACCCTATCTCCACCTCTCTTGTCTATATGGTCACTGAAACAGTAATTCTAACTGCAACCACAGAAAATCTCACCCCCCCGATCACACTTCCACGTAGTTCATATTCACAATTGCACACACTACTGTACACTTTCACCACTATCACCGCACCCATAATTCCAATATTCACAATCACTCCCACTACTGCATCCAATGTTGATCTTAGGGACATATCACCCACCTCCGCACCTCTCCCTCCCCCCATACACCCACCATCTCCCATTCCCCCACCTCCCACTTCACCATTTTCCAGCACCGTATCCACACTTCCATTCCCCTTCCCCTTTCCCTTCCCTTCTGCATTCAACACCCTTCCCGCATCCACCCCTATTAATAATGTATTTAATAATATGTATCAGTGTATGTCGCAACTACAAAAGCACTATCAGCATCTTGATAACCAACATACGCGACTCTTTCGAAGCCACGAAGAACTTCAAGCACGATTCATTGATCTCGAAAGGGAAAAGCGGCTACTACAACAACAGTACACCACTTTACAGGAACAACATGAAAAGTTAGTAGCCAATCCACCCCAGTCAGATGCAGAAGAAAGGCAACATATGGATGATTTGCTACACTCCCAGATAACGGAGAATCTCAAGCTTAGACACAACCTGGCCCTCCTACGAAAACACATGTCTACAGAACTCGAAGAGAATAAACGGCTGCAGAAATAGAATGAAGAAAACTTGGAAGCGGCAATGGAGGGTTCCCCGCAAGAAATCGACCTAGAGAAATTCAAGGCCATTCCCTCAGAGAATATGCAAATTGTGTTAGAAACCCATGCCAACCTCCTGGAGGCCCATGCAGCATTAGAACGAGAAAGAGATGACCTACTCAAGCAACTGGCAACTCAGGAGGAGTCACCAAGCAAAGTCACAACCGCAGTCGACACATCGAAAGAAGTTGCAAAAATCAAAGCAAAACTCAAAGCGTTACGCAATAAAGTCATGCAATACGAGCGTCAACCCTCTCCCATTGTAGAGCCCGAGCCTGAAGATTTAGTACCGATTGAAATAGAGGAAACATTTGAAGATCCATACGTTCCCATGCCTGCACGAGGTGGCAAGCAAACAGAAGAAGGCATGGACACCATCGAGATAGAGGCTCCTAAATGGATGTAGAGGTTAAAGAAAGTGGCCACCACCCATGACGATAGAGTAGCAGTTCAAATAGCGTCAATGTCACGTTTGGAAGAGGTAGTTATAAAATCAGAGTACTTTAGAAACCTCTCCCATCATAGGTGGATCGGCACATCCGACGATTTGTATGTTCCTTTCTGTGTCTTAATGGCGGACTACAATGCGGAAATAAAGCACCACACCTCAAAAGAACCAACCTCGGCTACACAGTTTGCACCGGACGACATCCCAGCAAGCGCCAAGCACGGCAATATACATCAACCTACGTGGAGGATTCGTCTACTGGAAACCTACCCAGAGATGGTAAGAACATGGAATAACATGCCTTTGTACATCAAATACAACCCATGCTATTGCCCTGTATTTCGAAGAAGGTCATGGCTTGAATACACCAAAACTGTGCTGACAACCAAAGGATGCGAGAAATGGCTCAATTATGTCTACTTAGCACCACCTAAAGGCCAACCTACCCTAGGATATATGATCTCGACGATTCGCCATTGGGGGGTCAGGTTTAAAAATGTACCAGATGTCATGGCCCAAATGTGCCTTAAAATTTTTGAACTCATGTTGGTCACCTTCAGGACTTTCAAGAATGTCAAGGAACCTCATCTGTCAGCTCTTGGATTTAGTGAAGGTAATCAGGACCTTGTCTACGACATGAGTGCAACACCATCTATTAATGTTGTATATGCATGGCACGCGCGTATCGAGTATCTACCAACCTGCTTCAAACAGACGTTTGAAGAAATGTTTGTCACGGGATTCTGGGAATATCATTCAGAGATATTCATTCCCAGACCATCATATTAATTGCAGTTGTTTGCAGTGGAACAAGCTCTCCATTCAGAAAAGTTACGTATACCACATCCAGAGGTTCCCAGGCCGATAGATTGGGATGCTCTACTCACGGATTTGGCCAAAGGGTTGCGGATTGCAGAACATCACTTAGCACAAGACGTTGTTGAGTACTACATCCAACGCCCCACCCAACAAGGGTCTGTCAGGGACGATAGACGCGAGAGAGGGGGGGGGTGTTGGAACTGAAGGACTCAGAAGGCAAGGAAGCTTACGAAGGGAGTCAGAGAGAAGAGAAAGTATAAGCAGACAGAGCAGTCAACGATGATCTGACAAGTAGGCCAATATTTTTTCAGGACACTAATGCATATAAAAGAGGAGGACACACAAGGAGAAGGAGCAAGTAGGAAGCTCCAGGAAATGTATGTCAAAATGTTAATAGAAACCCCTACAAAAATAGTGATTTTCATCACTAAAAACCATTGTAAATACCATTTCATATTTTTGCAGCTCCATTTTGTGCAAGCCAAGGAGTCCATGACCTTGAGGAGCTTTAGAAGTACCTACAGATCAATTTTCATATTTTTTAGACTCCGTTTAAGCCCTCAAATAGGCCCTGGAACCTAATTTTTAACTAGGCCGAACACTAGGTCTGGACAAGGCCAAAACCTAGTCAAAAACTATAAATAGAGCTAGAGAGCTCATTTTTGGGGTGAGCTTGTAATTGAATTGAATTGGTATGAGCTTTTTGAAAGTAATCTGAGAACTCCATTGCTTCTCACCCTTTGTCTTGCCGTGTGTGCGCGCGTTGTAAGTGTGTGCATGTTAGTGTGCTTCTCACTCACGCATTTGTGCCGTCACTTGCTCGAGGTCTTCATACCATCCTCACGTCTTCCCGGATTGACATTAAAGGAGGTTCCCCTTCTTGTAGTTCTGAAAGCCCAAATTGCACCGATCAATGCTTGTGGCCAAAAGCTTTGATGATCAAAAGATAATTTGCGCAGCAACCGGATCAAAATCTTATTAGAGCTCTCTGCTTGGCCATTTGCCCTTGGATAGTAGGCACAAGATTTTTTATGGAAGACCTTGTACTTGTCAAATATAAATTGGAGCAACTGATTTACAAAATGTGTTCCCCTATCACTAGTGATTTCCAGTGGGCAACCAAATCTTGAGAAAATATGTTTATACAAGAACTTAGCTACTGTTAACGTCGTGCAGTCCACAGTAGCTTTAGCCTCTATCCATTTAGTTGCATAACATGTGGCCATCAAAATATACTTCTTACCCCCAGGTTGACCAGTTGGAATAATTGGTCCTATGAAATCAAGACCCCATCGTTCAAATGGGAGCCATCCTATAGATATGACTAATGGTTGGAAATTCAATCTGGTTGGCGTAGGAGCACATCTCTAGCAAATGTGGCATTCTTTAGCAAACTTGATCACATCCTTGTAAATATGAGGCCACCATAGTCCCCTTGTGGATGATTCTGTGAGCCAATTCTTCCCCCTTTAGATGCCCTTCACTGTGTGCAGCTTTTAACAAAAGATTCACCTCCTCTCGATAAACACACATTCTCAAGATATCATCTCGACAATATCTATATAAATTCCCATTTATGAGTAAGTATGCCTTGGTTTTAATGAGTAATCTTCTTTTTTCTATAGGTGTCAAATGCTCTGGGAGTTTTCCAGTAGTAAGAAAATCAAGAATTCCATCATACGAATCAGTCTGAGTTGCTACTAGGAAGAGATTACTATCCACCAGTTCATCATTAATACATGTTGCCTTCTTGCTCATTGTAGTCCTGGACACTTGATCTACCATGTAGTGCTCTTTTCCTGGCTTAATATGAATATCAAAGTTGAATTCTTGAAAGAGGAGTAACCATCTCCAAATCCTCCCAGCTATTCTAGGCTTGTTTATCAAGTACTTCAAGGGCTGATGGTCGGATATGACTATAAAATGTACACGGAGAAGGTAATGCTCAAACTTCTGAAGAGCAAATACAATAACCAAGCCTTCCCTTTCGGTCGTACTGTAGTTCCTTTGTGCTTGGGTGAGTAGTGTGCTGGCATAGGAGATAGGTCTATCAACCTTGTGTGATGATGGTTGAGCTAGAACTGCACCAACAGCATGAAGACTAGCATGTGTATGCACATGAAACTCTAATGACCAGTTAGGAACACTTAAAAGTGGAGCAGTACATAACCTCATTTTCAGTTCACAAAATGCTTTCTCAGCTTCAGCACTCCATGAGAAAGGGACCTTTTTACTGGTAAGCCTTGATAAGGGCTTAGCTATTTCTGAATACATTCGTATGAATCTTCTATGATATCCTGCATGGCCCAAAAAACTGTGCACTTCTTTTGGGCTTTGTGGAATAGGCACGGATAGAAAGGGTGCCCTTGGTGACCAAAAAATGAAATTTAGCAGGATTTAACTTCAAACCTGTTTTGAGACATTTCTCAAAGATTTCCTTTAGATTTTCCAAATGATCATGGAAATCTTGAACTGCTGCTCTTCTATCTGTGCCTGAAAACAATGAAAAGTCATCCATGAAAATGCGGACAAAGGTTGTTAACCACTTGCCCAATATCAGATACATTGTTCTATTAAATGAAGCTGGTGCATTCTTCAAACCAAAAGCCATGCAAGTATAGACATAAGTGCCCCATGGAGTAACAAAGGCTGTTTTGTCCCTATCATCAGGATGGATCACTATCTAATTGTAGCCACTAAAACCATCCAAGAAGCTATACAAAGTGTGACTGGCTACTTCCTCAAGTACTTGCTCTGAAAAAGGCTGAGGAAATCCATCTTGAACAGTCACTTTATTTAAGGCACGAAAGTCAACACAAACTCTTATTTTTCCACTATTTTTCTTGGGTACAATAACCATAGAAGAAAGCCACCTGGAATGTTCTACTGGAATAATTATACTTGCTTCTTCTAGTTTTGTAACTTCCAACTTTACCGCCTCTGCATATTTTGGATTGAGTCGATACGGCCTACTTCTTGCAGGCGCGGCTCCCTCAACTAAGGGTATTCTTTGTAATCCAAGCTCCTCTGGTATCCTTGTTAGATCTTTGTAGGACCATGCGAAGACATTTTTGTAGGCAAAAAGTAAAGAAGTTACCTTCTGCAGTAAAAGAGGATAATGCCATAGCCAAGAGGCTAAGTGGACTACTTGAGGGTTCTCTTCATCCCCTAGATTTACTTCTTGAACCAGTGTTTCAGGACTAGTCTTGTTTGAGAAATCATCTCCACTATATGCAGGATTGGAATTTAGCTTATATTCTACAATATCTTCCCTAGTCCATCCTTGAGGTATATCCGAAAAGGGGAGATCCTCTCTGCATTCAGACTCATAACTTTCCTTTTTTGGAACTTCTATAGTTGTTGCCCCTACGATGTTTGTATTCTCTTGCAACTTCCATTCTTCAACTCCTTGGGAACTTCATGGCCTTTTCCTGCAACTCCTTCATCCATAACTTCTTCTTCTATTTCATTGATTTCCACCGTGCAACACTCTGCACTTTCCATCATCCAATTCAATAATGTATCTTCTTCTTGGGGTAGGGAGGGCGTTACCTGAGTGTCCACAGTATACCCAGTAGTTTTCCCTGAGTCAAATCCTTCTTCCAAATGTAGTTGCAGTTGGCTATTGGTGCTTGTTGAAATCCATAGTTTGTTTTTTCCCCAATCTTGCAAAGCTTTTGCTTGCCTTAGCCAAGGTTTCCCCAGGAGTAAAGGGTAAGAAGTCTCCTGTGGAAGTGCAATAACAACAAAATCTAGAACAAAGTGGCAACCCTGTACTATCATCAGTACCTTTTCAATAATGCCAAGAGGCGCAACCCGACGTTGATCTGCTAGTGTAACTGTGAATGGTGCCATCTTGGTGGGGTTCAAATTCACTTTCTTCATTGTGAAATCTGGCATCAAATTGATACCAGAGCCTCCATCTATGATCACACTTGTGAGAGCTTCATCCTTTATACAGACAGATAATCTTCAGCTTTGGTAGTCTGCCAAGGGTGCAGGGTGAAAATCAACCATGAAACCATCTATACTGGGTGATTGGATCAAGTGAGCAGAGTGTATAATCTTCAATAAGTCACTTCTTATTTTTGAATCCATCCTTATAAGTTCGTATAGACTAACCTTGTGATGAATACCTTTCAAGATCTGTTCAATGTTTACCTCGTGAGTGTCTTCTTGTAGAGTTGTTGGTTGGTCCCTTAGAGAAGTAGCCATCCTTTCATAAGCTCCTTCAATTTCTTCTTGGCCCTTCCACCCGTACTTCTTTTCCTCGCAGGACGGCTTCCTGGGCAGTCTTGGATATAGTGATCCTTGGCCTTTGGACAATGTTGACAAGGAGGTGCATCTTCTGGAAGGGAACACCTATTTTGCATATGGCCATACTCACCACAGCGATAACACATCAATGGTCTATTATATCTAGGCTTTGTCGTACGATTTTCCTCTCTATTAGGTGCATTTGAAGTACTAGCATAATATGAATCCAAAGCTTGAGGGTTACTTTGTTGTTGTGTACCCTTGAGGTAGTAACAGTCTCTAGCTTCATGACCATCCTTTCCACAAAATTGACAGCTTACCTTGTTAGGGCAATTAGCATTGGAATGTCCATTGTTGTTACATATTGTACACCAAATCTGCCTTCTTATATCCTGAGTGGTCCGCAAATCTTCTAACTCACGGCGAAGTTGGGCTACTTCATCATCAGTGCGACGCAGTGGTGGCAAGACCTTCTCTTCTTGTTGATTTTGTTGCATTCTCAATGCCTCCAGTTCCTTCCTCAGTTGCCCAATAGGGTCTAGTTCTACAGCATAATTCGATTGTGTATCCCCTTCAAAATGTTGCCTAGCTTCTTCAATGCGTGATGCTGCTGCAACAAAATCATTGAGACTTGCATCCAATCTAAGAGACTCACGTAGCTTCTGCTGAGATGACCTGGGCAGAGCTTTTTCTATCCATTTTTTAACCAAGAAGTCACTTGGAGCATGTGGAAGACGTGCAACAAGTGCTTTTGTTCTAGTGTGAAGTTCATGAAAGGATTCACTTGATCTTAGCCTTAGATTCTCAAGCTGGTCTAGAGCTCTTTCCGAGGAGTCACTAGGTCGAAATATCTATGAGAATGCCGTCTTCAGAGCCTCCCATGTAGCAAAATGGCCATCTGCATATTGACTGTACCATTTGTCAGCAAGGCCTTCCAATGTGGATGGGAAGAGTACCAACATTGCATCCTCTCTATTCTGCAGACCTTGTCCACGGCATAAGGAGATGAACCTCCTCACATGATCATCAGCATCCTCATAAGCTTGTCCCTTGAAGGTAGGGAACTTGATATTGAGTCTGGAGAGTAAATGAGAGAGATCCTCCATTTGCACTGGTGTTTCTTCTGACGTATCTGAGGAGAAGTCTAATGTTCTACTATGCTTCTCCTTTGATACTGGTGTCGCACCGAATTCAATAGATAAATTCAAAGAGGGTAGAGGGGAGGTAGGTTCACTAGTTGAAGATATAGTTGACTTGTTAAGGCTCCTTCGTATACGAAGAGGCTCCTTATCTGCTCGCGTATGGGTCATGTACCTACTTGCAAATGCAATAGGGCAAAATTACTGAAGAAGAGGACTATTTACTATCCTCAGGGCCTCTCATAGAAATGCAAGTGTCCCACCGGGCGTGCCAAACTGTAGAGGAGGTACTGGGGTATCCACTTTTAACAGGAGCATGCACCAAGCACTCTAGTACTTCTCCTACTCAAGGGAGGTTTTCCTTAGGGAAATATACCCTTTAACACTTTTGTGAGCAGGCAGATATCAATAATTGCACAGAGTTGTGAATACTTAGGTATAATATTAATGACAAATGACAAAAATGGAAGACCAACCACTCCTTAGTTCGAATCAGATGATTACAACATAGGCGACAGATGCTCAAAAGTTTATGCTCTGGGCTAACATGCCACTCTAGAACTAAACAACATCAATACAAGGGATTTATCCAATCTGTACAATGGACACATCTAGATGCAGACTAGCATTGATCAATACAAAGTATGAAGACTGCTCTAAGGGAAAGAGCACGAAATATCAATGACTCACATTGAATGACAAAACCAAGCCACTCTCTTCACACTATAGTGCTATTAGCCCTCACTGGGAAGCCCACGCTCTATATCCTCACCACAGAGTGACTTCCTACAGTAGGCTTGTAGCCACAGAGTGCCAAGAGAGGACCCTTGTACGTACGTATGTATATGTGTGTATATGAATGTATCCCAAATGAACACAAGTCCATTGCTTTTATAGGCTCCAATAGGCCAAGAGGGCCTTGCCGATTCCTCACGTCCACTGATTATGTGCCGGATGAGTGCCCAAGATTGGAGAGGTAAAATATGCCACCAGTCTTGAATTGGATCCTCAAAATTAGGCAGTCGTCATGAATGGTTGGTGGCAACAGTCATTTCTCCACTTTCACTTTTTACCACTTACACTTTTACTGTCACTTTTGCATGCAAGCTGAGATCCTCATTTTGTGCCACCCGTGATGTTTGAATGACCCTGAGAAGCACATCCTTCACCTAATTTTTGTAGTAGCTTTTGATCCTTCATATTAAGTGGGCGGTGTGGGAGGTGAGTTGTGGGGAGTTGAGGGAGATTACGGGGGTTGTGGGAGGCTGTGGGTGGGAATACGGGGTGAGTTCTGGAAAGTTGCGGGGGTTTTTGGGGTGTGGTCAAAAATTGATCCAAGATTTCAAAGTTATTATTGCACCATTGGAAAGTAATCATCAAGAGCTTTCCGACGATATATAACAATGTAGGGTTTGGTTGACAAATGATCCTCCAAATATCCATCCAAAACTGCATGAGAACCTTATGGGAGGTCGTGGGAAATCGTGGGGTTTGTGGGGTTCGTGGGGTTTGTGGGGTTTGTGGGGGGTTGTGGAGGGGTGTGGAGTTGTGTGGGGTTTTTGGAGTTTGTGGAGGGGTGTGGAGGGGTGTGGAGTTGTGTGGGGTTTGTGGAGTTTGTGGAGGGCTATGGAGGGGTGTGGAGTTGTGTGGGGTTTCTCGGGTTCGTGGGGTTTGTGGAGGGTTGTGGAGGGGTGTGGAGTTTGTGGGGGGTTGTGGAGTTGTGTGGGGTTTGTGGAGTTTGTGGAGGGGTGTGGAGTTGTGTGGGGTTTGTGGGGGGTTGTGGAGGGGTGTGGAGTTGTGTGGGGTTTGTGGAGTTTGTGGAGGGCTGTGGGGGGTGTGGAGTTGTGTGGGGTTTGTGGAGTTTGTGGAGGGTTGTGGAGGGGTGTGGAGTTGTGTGGGGTTTGTGGAGGGCTGTGGAGGGGTGTGGAGTTGTGTGGGGTTTGTGGAGGGTTGTGGAGGGGTGTGGAGTTGTGTGGGGTTTGTGGGGTTTGTGGGGTTTGTGGGGTTTGTGGGGTTTGTGGAGGGTTGTGGAGGGGTGTGGAGTTTGTGGGGGGGTTGTGGAGTTTGTGGAGGGCTATGGAGGGGTGTGGAGTTGTGTGGGGTTTGTGGGGTTTGTGGAGGGTTGTGGAGGGGTTTGGAGTTGTGTGGGGTTTGTGGGGGGTTGTGGAGGGGTGTGGAGTTGTGTGCAGTTTGTGGAGTTTGTGGAGGGCTGTGGAGGGGTGTGGAGTTGTGTGGGGTTTGTGGAGTTTGTGGAGTTTGTGGAGGGCTGTGGAGGGGTGTGGAGTTGTGTGGGGTTTGTGGAGTTTGTGCAGGGATGTGGAGGGGTGTGGAGTTGTGCGGGGTTTGTGGGGTTCATGGGGTTTGTGGAGGGTTGTGGAGGGGTGTGGAGTTGTGTGGGGTTTGTGGGGTTTGTGGGGGTTTGTGGAGTTGTCTGGGGTTTGTGGAGTTTGTGGAGGGCTGTGGAGGGCTGTGGAGGGGTGTGGAGTTGTGTGGGGTTTGTGGAGTTTGTGGAGGGGTGTGGAGGGGTGTGGAGTTTGAGGGGTTTGTGGGGTTGTGGAGTTTGTGGAGGGCTGTGGAGGGGTGTGGAGTTGTGTGGGATTTGTGGAGGATTGTGGAGGGGTGTGAAGAGGTGTGGGGTTGTGGTGATGGTGGGGGCCGAGGGGGTGGTGGGGGAAAAGAGGAGGGCTGGTGGAGTTGGAGGGGGTCCTGGTGATGGTGGGGGCCACGAGGGTGGTGGGGGAAAAGAGGAGGGGATGGTGGGGTTGGAGGGGGTCATGGTGATGGTGGTGGCTGCGAGGGTGGTGGGGGAAAAGAGGAGGGGACGCTGGGGTTGGAGGGGGTCGTGGTGATGGTGGGGGCCGTCGGGGTGGTGGGGGAAAAGAGGAGGGCTGGTGGAGTTGGAGGGGGTTGTGGTGATGGTTGGGGCGGAGGGGGTGGTGGGGGAAAAGAGGAGGGCTGGTGGAGTTGGAGGGGGTCGTGGTGATGGTGGGGGCCGCGGGGTGGTGGGGGAAAAGAGGAGGGGACGGTGTGGTTGGAGGGGGTCGTGGTGATGGTGGGGCCGTAGGGATGGTGGGGGAAAGGAGGAGGGCTGGTGGAGTTGGAGGGGGTCGTGGTGATGGTGGGGGCCGCGGGGGTGGTGGGGGAAAAGAGGAGGGGATGGTGGGGTTGGAGGGGGTTGCGGGGGAGAGAGAGAGAGGGAAATGCCGCGATACAATGATCTTCCCTCTTGGAAGGTTTGCAATTTTGATCTAGTCAATGCCCCTCCGTATGGGAACATCATAATCAAGAAAAATACACAATACATGTGATGGCACAACACCAATTTGATACTTGTTTCCTTGGCCATCTCGTGTTAGCTATGTATAATTGTCAATGATCCAATGTGACAAATCAATTTCAACGAGGTATTATGTGCAAGTACAAATTGAAACATATCTTTTTATAGGGTTGCATTAATCTAACTTAACCAAGGAAAGAAAAATTTTGCATGAACATTCTTAGTGCAATTGACATATTGTGGAATAGTAGATATCTACACAAGCTTCAAAAATTCACTTCTTTTCATCTCCTTGGATATGAATGTTTCCTTAGCAAATGGTAGATATGTGCCAAACATCTTCAAGCCCTCCCTGACTAGTTTGAGGGTGAGGTAAAACTTCGTCAAAGGAGTAGGGATGGCAATTGAAATGTACTACGTATGTCCTGATCTAGCATAGCTTGTATTGTATGAATTAGATAGTAGTACCTATATACGTCCGATTTTTGTAGGGGAGGATGAAAATACTCATTAGACCCACTTTCTCCCATGTGGTTTGTGATTCCTCAAAGTTTTGCAAAGCTTAAAATTCTTGGGTGAAAAAACTAGGAGCAACCACATTGGTGGTTGAAATCTGATTTAGATTCCCAAATGTATTTTGCATCGGCTGGTCATCCTACAAAGCCTTGAAACCAGTGGGATTTTGTGTGAACCCTTTCAATCTGGTTGTTAGTAGAGATGCGAAAGCATGTTAAATATGTACATTAGACATGTGTGTGTAAATAGCTAACTTTTGACCCATAAACCCCTAAGTTTGACCCTTGAAACCCCCTGAAAAACATGAGTTTACCCCATGAAAACCGATCCTAGACCCTTAGATACCCTTGGAATTGAGATCCTAAGTGTAAATAGACCCTTGAATTGACATGCTTGACTTAATTGTGGGGCAAAACCCTAATTTACCCTATCAAAAAACCTAACTTGGACCCTTAGATTTACCATTTATCCGAAGTCAAACCCTTTGAATTAATTAATCTGTACATATAGTGTGAAACCAAAACCTTAGTCTAAGAAAAATAAAAAGAAGAAATACCAAAAATAGAAAGTTTGAGAGGAGGTTAGAAGAATCTAGAAGGATGTCCTAGGAGGGGGGCTAGAAATAGGTGCCCAAGCCTCATTTGTTTCTCTCCGTGGATCTTCTTTGTGGAACTTCTTTCTAGGTCTACGTGGTTGTTGATTATTTGAAGTTAAAGTTTTGAAGAACTAGAGTATAGAAGCTATACTCCCCGTCCAACTTCTTTGTGGATCTCTTCTCCAGGTTACTACGTGATTGGAAGTAAAGTGAAGAAAAGTTCTTGTCGCGAAGACTCAAAGTAAAGCTTGGACCGCAAAGACCAAAGCAAAGACTTGTGGGCGTCTTCTTGCACTGTAGCAGGAGGTCTACCATATATATTGGCCAATCTGCACTGTAGCAGCGGCATATTGTATCACCGTTCCACACTGTAGTGGCTTTTTGTATCACCGACTCGCACTGTATCGGGAATCATTGTATTACTGAGATTTTATTGGATGACTTCAATATATTGCATTGTATCATCGAGCTTTGTCTACGCATTGATCCGGTGACTTCCATATTTTATCATTGTATCTGGATTTTTTCATTCCCGACGCCTACGATCTTAAGCATACACACATTCAGTTGTCTCTTTTGAGGGGTAGGTGCCTATGATGATCACCATACCAGAGAGAGGGTGAGGCGCCTAGTGCACAGATGCCGCTCGCCGGACGTGAGAACGGCGCACATAAGGGCTTTATGCAACCCCGCACCAGCTCTTCCCATCACCTGACCTCCTTCGATCTTCCCAACACCTGAACCCGATGTGAAGCGAGGCGGTTGCCCGGTGATCCTCGACATGCCACCCACTCCTTGAGAAGAGAAAATAGGAACCTTGGCATCCGACAGAGATTTCTAGGTACTAGCATTTCAAGTTCTTTGAATTTTTTGCATCGCTTCACACACACTTTAAACAAAAAGATTGTTTGGTTGCCTGATTCTGAGCATTCATGATTTGCGTTAGCTTAGTCCATACACGTGCACTTTTTTCCTGCGTAGGCTAGGGATTTACTGCTTTCATATCTTAGACAGAACGTTAGAAACAGTAGGAAAACATCATAAGAAAGAGGGGAAAAACACATTGAAATTTTGGGAATTAAAGAGAGAGGAGTTATACTATATTTGGCTTAGCCAGAGAGCATTTTGATTGACCTCCACCTCCTGGCTCGTGATGCATCGATTTTCTTTTCTGAGCTTTGTGCTGAGCTAACGACCTCGTGCTACATTCTAGATCAAACCAAAGAAGAGAGATGGAGGAAGTATTCAAGGAATTAGTAATAGAGAAACAGGGGGCTCGTGTAGTCCAAGCGCTTTTGAGAGAGAAAGGCAAGTTTACAGGCGTGAATGTGACTGAATACCTAGATGTATTTGAGGAATAGGCACGGATCTATGGTCTACCTGAAGACGTTTTTGCACATTACTTCACATGGGTAGTTTCAGGGTCTATTCTAGCATCTATTATAGCGCACATAGCAAAGTCCTGGGCCGAATTAAGAAAAGACTTACATAAGTTGTTTTACTTGGAAGATTTTTCCCAACATAGTAGAGAAGGGTTCTTGTGGTGGGTAAACTCCACGAAACCCACTACTTCCTTGAATCATATCTTAAATGAGTTGTTAAGAAGATACGCCCAGTTACTCGAGGCGGATTTGGATGCATTGAAGGCTGATCTAGTCATTTCCTTCCTTAAGATCCTAAGTCCTGAAGACAGGACTGAGGTTGAGAGGAGGATAGAAGAGTCTGGTAAGAGGTTTGGGTTGATAGAAGATTGGGCCATAGTGAAGAGAGAAGTGGAATCGGTTGCCTAGATGAGGCAACCCTAGGCAGTATTATATAATAGACCTACAATAATAGCTCCACAACCACCTAGGGAAGCTCCGCTCCCAACAAGCCTGAATGTGCCTGCAGCATCAACTTCTGCTAATGTTGCATCCACTTCGCGATCACCAGTAGAGCTAGAGCTTGAGATTCTTAGCCAACAAATATAGAATTTGATGTCGATGCAAGCACCTATGTCAAAAGAAGTTTCCAGCATTCATAATAAAGTCTATTCTATGGAGTGTCAGGACCCCACTCCTCCTCAGGCAGGTACCAGTTATGAAGATACGATGCAAAGAAGTACAATGCCAATTCCAAACATTCAAGGTTATGTAATGCCTCAGCCTGCACCTCTAGTGAAATATGTTGGCCAATAGACACCTGCACCACCAGTGCAACCCACATTTCAAAGAAACACTGGACCTTTTGAGAGACGAGCGGTTGGTGGGTTTGGAGGGGCAAAGAGATGTGTAGGGTACGATGCGCAAGAACATTTATTATATGCATGTGAAGAGGTTAAGCTAGCAAAGGAGCATCAATTGGTAAAAGATGTAGACAAGAAGCTCTTTGATTTTAAGACCCGCCTTCCCCTACCTGTGAATTGGGGAAAGGGGGGGATGAAGAAACTTTATGAAAATCTATCTGGCAATAATGCAAGCACATTGGCCTACAGCTAGTAGAGGAGGGAGATGAAGAGGAGCCTAGGCCTCGACCTCAAAGAAACTATCCTATTGAGGCTTTAGTGAAAGCCAGGGATGCGATTATGCTGAAGACTACTTGGAAGTCTCTTGTAGATCAATTCTTGGTCTACTCTCATATAGCCAATGTAGAAGAAAAGAGGAAGAGGGACGAGAGCCAGGAAGAGGTTGAGCCAGAGAGAAGAGTGACAAGGAAGCAAAGTCAAGAGGGTGAAGAGAAGGCTAAAGAGCCCGAAAAGAAGGTACAATTTAAAGAGCCTATTGTTTTAAAGGAAGAGGCAAAGAAGAAGGAAATAAAGGAGGGAAAGAGGCCAATTGGGCCAATTAAGATTCAAGAGTCAAGTAAAGAGAAAGAGAAATAACAAGATCCCATTCAAAAGACTGATGAAACTCAAGAGAATAGTCAAGAGAACGATAAAGAGAAGAAGAAGAAAAAGAAGAAGACTCCAAAGGCAGTTTTGGTCTCAGAGTTGGAAAAGAAGAATGACGCAAGAGAGATACTAAATGATATTCTATTGAAGAGCCAAGTGACCACGTCCTTGGATCAGGGTCTCTCCATAGCGAATCCTGAATTCAAGGACAGCTTTATTAAGTTGATAAAGAGGAAAAGGTTTCCATTACCTGAAGATTCGGAGACAAAAGAAGTGACTGAAGATACACAAGTAACAAATGAAGCAGTAGCCTTAACTGATACTTGTGATGATGAGGATGATGAGGTTGCAAGGTGCCATAAGAATTCGTTAGGTCCTATTACACCGGATGATGAGATGAGAAGGACAAAAAGTGAGTATACCAAGACGTGAAATGAAGGTGAAATTAGGAAGCAATGAGGATTCATGTTTTGCTCTGGCCTTGATTGACTCAGATTAAGAAATAAATGTAATCTCCAAGAAGTTATATGATCAATTTAGGTGGCCAATAGATAAAGGCCATGGATGGAGGATGAGGATGGAAGATAATGGCTCTGGAGCACTGCTTGGGGCATGCGCCTTTGTGCCTGTGAAGATAGGAGGGACCACTGTTCATCCAGGACCACTGTTTGTACAAGGATATCCTTGGGTAGCCCTTTATAGCTGAAGTGTGAATGGAAACTAAGGTGATGGATGATCGGTCTACCTATGCAAGAATCCTTTCAAGATCTGGTCTTCATTGCTTGCAAGTTATGACAGTGTGCCCAAATCACTCAAGAAATAGAAAGAATATAAGAAAGAGACCCATTAACTCTCATGACCATGATGACTGTATGCCCGTAGGAGAGTATGGGGCTTCTGCTGAGCAAAATGTATGTTAGGATCCACTGTTGAGCGAGACAATAGTGGGAACTGGTTTGATGTCTCGCATGATTCTGTACATAGTTTTGAGAGTTTTTCCCTTTATTCATATGCATTTAAGTTGTTATGCTTACAAAAAGAGAATGTTTCAAATAAATTTAGAAGATTTCATGAAAGACACTATAAAGATTTAGGAATCATGTTACTTGATGAGAGGATTGAGGATTTGATCTAGTTGGAGAGGAGTTGGACTACTCTAGAAGAGCTTGAGTAGGAATTTGAGAGAAATAAGAAATGAGAAATCATTATGCTCAGTTCTATCCAAGAGTATGAGATGATTGATGAGTTCATGAGAGAGCATGAAGTAAAAGTAAATAGGAAGAATAAGACTGTGGATAAGAAAGTGAAACCTATAGCCCAAGCTTTGCAAGAAGATAGTCATGAGAAGTATCGACGAGTATCAGATGACCCTATGCTGAGATGACGAGAGCTCATAGGGCATCATTTTATTGACGAGATTGTTAAAGAGATCAAGTTTGGAGAAAAATCATTCCTGAGAGAAGAAGAGAAAAAGAAGTTCATTGAAGTCATCAAGAAAAAGATCCATAGTAGACGAGTTTGCTGAAGCATTTGCTGGGCATTCCATCTACTCTATGGGTGATCTGTATTCAGGGTACAACCAGTTTCAATTGGTTGAGAGTAGAGATATGACAACCATGAAGACTCCGCTAGGCCTTGTACGCATGTGTACTTTGCTGCATGGAGCGACAAATTATATGGCTCAGATGATGAATGCCATGAACCTGTTTTTACGAGACTTTATACCATCTGTGACTATGCCATTTATTGATGATATTCCTATAAAGGGATGTGAGGAAAGAGTGAAAGATGAGAGTTTAGATGCTTCTGGGTGAAGAAAGTTTGTTAATGATCATATTTCTGACTATGAGAAAATATTTGAGAGATTTGAAGATGTGGGGCTAACATTTTTTTTGAGAAATCTGTTTTTGGCATTGAGTAGGCCCTATCTGAGGTGTATTGTAATGTCAGTGAAGTGAGGAGGTTGCTCGGAGCCTGTATTCTATGTGATATGGATTCCTCACTTTGCTCATGTTGCGAACCCCTTATATGACCTTCTGAAAAAGAGAAGGAAATCACAGAGAGTACTGAGTTCGAGGAGTCTTCAGTGCAAGGTAATGAGAGAGATGCACGAGACCTTATGGGCAGGTCACAAAGGTTTTTATGCTACATACGAAAAGATCAGGGAAGCTTACTGGTGGCCACGGATTTACGTGAGTATGAGAGATTTTGTAGACACTTGTGCTACATGCCAAGTACATTCATCAGTTAGGCACAGAGACCCTTTACATATGACTTATCCTCGTTGTATCCATTATAAGTGGGTGGTCGACCTTGTAACCATGCCCAAAGGGATAGATAAGATGAGATACATGGTACTTGCTAGAGAGGACTTGACCAACCATGTGGAAGGTCGAGCTCTCCATATGAAGACGACTTATAATGTATGAAAATTCCTTTTAGAAGAAGTCATTTCAAGATTCGTTTATGTTGAGAAAGTGGTTGCTGACAGGGGAGAGTTGGATGCGAGAGAGGCAAAAGAGTTCTTTGATCATCATGGAATTCGATTCTCTCTCAGTACTGCCTATAACCTAGAGGCAAATGGGAAGATCGAGAGAGGTCACCCTTCTATCGTGAAGGTGATCTCTAAGGCCTACAACGATGACATAAAGCAATGACCTAGATTTCTTCCATTTGTGTTATGGGCTGATAGGATGGTGTATACTCGGTCCACAGGTTTCATGCCCGCTGAATTCATGTATTGTCAGAAGCCAGGCTTCCCCATCCAGACTCAGATACTAACATGGTTGATGCTCCCATGGAATGATGGCATGACGAGGGAAGAAACTTTATCATTATGAATCAAGCAATTGGAACAAGGAAATGAAAAATTGAAGGACGCAGTCCAAAAGTTGGAGTAAAGGTTGAAAAATAAAATTTATTTTGATAAAACTCATTGGCTTAGACCACGTAGGATTGAGGTAGAGGATTGGGTGTTGGTGTACGACAGTACATTCCACACTCAGTACGATGCTAGGAAGAAATTGACCAAACGATGGTTTGGGCCGTATGTGGTGACGTCTGTTTCAAAATGGAACATATGCACTTTGCGAATTAGATGGAACTCCTTTGAGATCTTTGATTGCAGGAAAGAGGATAAAGTTGTTCAAGAAGAGAAATGATGCAGACTATGAGATTGAGAAGGAACTTATGGAGGATACTGATGCTCATGAAGAACAAAGAATCAGAAAAATTGAAGAAAGGCGGGATCGAGCAATGATGAAGATGGACCAAATTAATCACGTGAAATGTTTCCAATTTCAAATTTTGTTTTCTTTTTGAAAGAGCATTTGCATTGCATTTTTATGTCTGATAAAGATATGTATGAATTTAAGAAAATCATGCAGAATGAAGATAGCAAATATCTATTATGGTTTTTCATGAAGCATGAACGACTTGAAATTATATGAATAGAGTCAGTTAGCAAACTAGAGACTTTCGGGAGTGAAAGCTTGGGAATGTGATGGCTTGCTTAAACAGAGTGCGTGTATATGCTGATTGATTTGAATGCTTAGTAAGTGGGATTCTTTGGGATCTACTATTTGTTTCTTACGAGATCTCACCTCCATATGGAGCATGATTCATGAAAAACCTTCATAATCAAGCCAGCTGTATATGTGTGTGCATGTTGTTAGTGCGCTGCGGTGGGCTACTAGGCGAGTGGAACCACCTTGGTCGGGTGATCAAGGCCACCAGCTGACGCTAGTTTTATCATAGGCCTGACCTATCTGTTGTCATGCACCTGCATGGGTCGGTAGGCTAGTGGAGTCACTCTGGTCGGGTGGTCAGAGCCATGCGCTGACGTCAATTTCATGTAGGGCTGCCATTGTGTATGTCATGCGCTATGTCGGGTCGATAGACAGGTGGGGTAAACTTGGCCAGGTAGACAAGTTCATGAGCCACACCCGATTTTGACAGAGGCTGATTTATGAAGTAAAAATAAAGAGAAAAATGTTGAGCTGAGATGAAGTGAAAAATAAAAGAAAAGAAAAAGGAAGAGAAAAAGAAAAATGAAAAGAAAGAAAAATATATGATGGAGAGTTAGACAGTAGGAGATAAATAAGAGGAATCAAGGCATATTCTACAAACTGGGTTAATAGAAACTTAGTATATGCTAGTACTTAGGATGAGTTGCTAGATCTGAACCAGTTGAACAAACAAAAGATCTAGAAAGTCAACGATTTATTCATATGGCTACTTGTCTGATTACAAAAGCAAAAACATAGTATGATGTTTGTGAAGCTTGTGTCTGCTTAGTTTTCTAAAATTTGTACTAATCTTTATAAAGTTGTATGGAGTGCATGAGATCATGTTTCATGAACTTTTTGAAAAGAAAAACATAAAAATTAAAAAGATTTCTCAAAAGAATACTGATACAGTTCTATTGGATTTTGCAGGTTGGCCCATCGAGACAATGTGTAGGTTTAGTGGGGGCAAATGTCGGGACGAAATCCCTCGGGGAAGTGTCATCATTTTCCTTAAAAAGGTTCATTGATTTTCTGGTTTTGATGTGATGTTTTGACTGAGAAAGGGGTATAATCTGTGCATGTTCTGGTCGATTTGATTGATTGAGAGATGTGAAAGCATGTTAAATATGTAGATTAGACTGTTGGAGCAAGCAATCTCCAAATTCATTACTCTTAGTATCTTGCATATGACTCCGCTCTTAAAGTTTTTTAATTTTCCATATGACCCACATTATATAAGAAAAGTAAAAAAAGGTAGTTGCGTAGAAATATTTGCATCCAACGCAAGTTGCAAAAGTTACTCCTTAAATCAAGGAGATTAAATCTACATCTCATTTGGAAAGAAGTTCGCATGCGGTGACTATTGCCGCTGGAGAACACATGTATATAAACATAAGTAGCTAATGCAAAAGATTGGGCAACGTTATGTATTCATGATATATCTTTTGCTCGTCTGCCCCGCAGCGCCTTCCACTCTTTCTCCAATGTGTAGCTTATCATTGTTTGTACATTTCTGTTATGCTTGTAAACATAGTCTCGTTGTCTCACTGGTACTATGCAACTCATTGTTTTTCACATACTGCTACGAGAGAGCATGTAGAATAGATAAGAATACTTCTTCCTATCTTCTCTGATGCAATGAAGTGCGCAGCACTGAAGCATCAATATATGAGAACATGTGACAGCAAAATGTGTATACGTAGTATTATCAATTCAGCACTGATTTCATTCGATTACCATGCACTCACTGCTATGAGATTAATTCATGCCTGAGTATATCTATGCCCAACACTTGTCAATTGTTGGCTATAGATTGAGGACAATATGTTCGTGTTACTACGCATGATGTGAATTCAATTTCCACAAGAAAATACTTCGCTGGTTGCAGTTACATAATTGTGCATCGTCCATAAGAGTGATCATAGTCACATTTGTATGATGAGCATTACAAATACATTAGAGTAAGGTGTGCTATCATTCTGTGTGATTGGAGTCCATGTACTCAATCAAATGTACGAGCATTTGTTACTGACACATATAATTATCTGAATGGAGATGTCACGTACACTTCTTTGAAGGTGCTGCCGTTATTTCAAAGACACTCAGTATACAACTAGAATCGGAGCTTGTATCGTCTAGCATTTGGAGTCAAATATGACAGAGGATGATCTCGGAAACTTCGTGAAGTCTTACACCATGCTGCTAAACTCTTTATTGAAAGCTTACATGTCTCAGGTGCTATCACAGGTTCATCAACATATGAGAGTCAACAACTGATAACAATGTTCGAACAAGGCTGCTGTCATAAAGTCAAAATCTAGTGACGCTGATCGTTGCAGTGCATAATTTACATGCTGAAGCTATACATTGTCAATATGATACTTACTGTCTACTTTTGCTCAGTATGTGTCATAGGCTGAAAAATGAGTACCGAAGCTATAAGATGAATGTACCATTCATGCGAACGATTTACATGCTAAATATTCTTTATGCAAGTTGTAAATATCTATTCACTGTCTTATTCTATGATGGCAGAGGTTGAAGTTCACATATTATATGCAAGTAGCAGCACGTTGCTATACTCCGTAATAGTTAATATGTTTTTGGCTCCATTTCACCTTAGAGATCTCTCCAAGTCAATTACTTTATGAGATGCGTTCACACCAAACATGTTCACATGCTATTATCTATCATGAGCTGGCTTTCATGTATGCATTGACTAAATTCATAACGAAGTTAAGTTCTATTTCGTCTTTATGATCCGAGTAAAATGTGACAAAGCTTTTATTTATGCGCAACTCTTGAAGTAAATCCTTACCTCACATGTTGCCACATATTTCATACTTCCGCACACTCACAGTGGTATCAGAGCCATCTAGAGCCTTCGAGAGCTACTCCAAGTCTTCAACAACACTCATCGACATCTCATTATTTGGCATTTGTCTATGGAACAACTGGATCAACACTCATTGAAGGAAGGCATTTCAAATCAAATTATGAAGAGCTATATCAACAACCTATGATGTGTGCTACATGCTACACATACCTCTCAAGTGGACAAACAAATGGACGCAATTTGGTGGTGTCTATTGGAAGATACTTATGTGAGAGATTATATGATCATGCTTATGATCATCATCTAAAGTCAAGTCTCTTGAGTCATTCATACTTATGCATTATTTGATTTCATGATTACTCAATGTAATCCCATTATGTTATGGCTACATGATTTGCTATTTGGAGAGTATTTTAGGCCTCAACCAAGCACTTCATTGCATACTACACTTGTGGTACTTGAGGCATGTGAAAGCTTATGTTCATAAAGCTTGTAGTAAAACATTTGATTACATAACTCACCCATATTGGCAACCAAGGGGAGTGTGTAGCAATTTGTCTTCTGTTCCATGATATTAAAAGCAATATACTTTTAGGATGCAAGGCAATACATGATGCAGGTTTACCTTCTTGCAACATCAACCATGCAAGAGGATGAAGAAGTCTCAAACCCTCGAGCTATACTTGCAGTTCAACTTGCTATTTGGAAACATCAAGGAGAATGAAGACTACTCTTCCACCAAGCGACCTTCAAGCATGTGTCCAAACTTATTTATGTTGGAATCTTTATGAAACCATATTCTTGGAAAGTTTTTTCATTGTATCCTTTGAGATATCATATGTATGATATACTCAATTCAATAATTCAAGGAAGACCAAGGATTAGGCTATCCCTCATATACAACATGTTACTAGAATGTATTTCTATGGTTACTATGTTAGGTGATGATTGAAGCTTGGAAGATGATTCAAGCAAAGTCAAAGGCCATGAAGCAATGCATTGAAGAATCAACATCAATGAAGATAGTGTCATCAAACTATGAAGAAAGCACGGGATGAAGATGAAAGCTCAAAGGACTCAACACTAGAAGATCATTTCTTTTCAAAGACAAAGAAGAGTTGCAAATCAAGGCTTAAGGCAAGGCTCGTCATCAACTACAAATGATTTCAAAAGAAAGATATCAAGAAGGTTTACACGGTCTACACAACCTACAAAGCCAAAGGATGAAATTGATGGTAAAATCAAAAGTTCCTATTTTCAAGCTCCTAGTGATTGAAGATCAATTAGTTCATTTCAAGAAGGCATTCTTCTCGTTGAAGTACTCAATTGGAATTGTTCATCAATTCGGTACCCCTCTTGATAGAGTTTCATTTGTTATGATCCTTGTGCACTTAAAACCATGGTTAGGATCAATGCTCTTATAGTTCTATCTTGAGGAACACCCATTCTTTAGCATCAAAATCACTCTTATGCCTTTGCTTATCACATGAAAGATTATCACCATTGTAAAGTGAATCTCTATCACATACTAGTATTTCAAAAGAAGATCACATATACCTCTTGTTCATTGGAATGTACCCCTTAAGCTCCAATTGTTCTCTATATTGAGATATGTACAAAACATAAGAAGCTTGTATCTATAGTCAAGTGCTATTCAAGCACATTGCATTTGCAGCCAAGTGCTATCTAGGCACTCTTCCACCATTGAAGAAGATTGGAAGAAGAAGATTCAAGTGATCGAGGCAAGGACCGTGGACATCACTACTCAAAGAGCTCACTCACTTCTCCACATCAATTGGAAGAAGTAAAGTAAAGAAGAAGGAAAGTGCATCCAATGCACTCTTGAAGACCTCCTTACCATAGGAAGATAAAGAAAGTGCATTCAACGCACTCAAAGATGAAGAAGAAGACTTCCTCACAAAAGGAAGAAAAGGAAAGTGTACACAACACATTTCAAACAAAGGTAAAAAGTTATTCTACTCCAACCTCGAAGGATATGGGCACCTTAGATGTGCTATCATAAGTCAACTTGACTTGCATTCATGTACAAAAAAAATTCATGTTGTATAGACTCTCATTTATAAAGAGTCACTCAAAGGCTGCATATCATCATACCATTATATCTTTTGTAAAAGCTAAAAAGCACTCAAATCCCCTTCATTACCAACCATTGTAAATTAAAAGGTTGATCACATATACAAGTGGTGTGAGCACTTGTTTCTACACAAAGGTGTAAACAAAATGAAGTTTGATCAAGAAGCTGGGATCTTGATTGGCTTCATTTCTTTATGTAAAAAAAGTCATCAAACAAGTGAAGGGATAGAATCACTCTAGAGCTAGAGCAATGCTCGCTCCAAGATGAGTGAGGGAAAACCACAACCTCTGAACTTTGCATTAGACAAAGTCAAGTTGTTATACATAAATGGTAAAAGCCATAGATAAAGCACTTTTGTAGCTTTGTAACTTGTTTGAAAACTCCATATGTATTATGATGAAAAGAGCTCATGTATTCAAGCTCTTGTACTTCCTTATCCGAAGCACTATGTAAAAGATCATATCCTTTAAAGATCACATAAAAGGGTTCTCAAATTGAAGGGGAGATATTCTTGAAGGAAGGTGCTACATCAACATGAAGCATTCAAAGACGAAGACGTTATCAACCAAAAATGGAGCTATTTTTGAAGCAAAGGACAAAGAGAAGATCAACTACATGGAGCAAAGGACTACATCAATGGACTACATCAACTCATGAAGAAAAGACATCAACAAGAGAAGGAAAACTAGTCTACTACAAAGAAAGTTTGAAGACATCAACATATGGAAATCAAAGGCACTTCAAAAGAAGTAGAAAAGCTATTCTACATTTGAAGAAAATTCGATTGTAAAAAGCAATTTCAAAGGAGCTATCGACACTACGAACAAGGAGGAACATCATCAAAGGACATATTCACAACACAAACAGGAGCATCATCACCCACAAAGGAGAAAGGAACTACATCAATAAAGGTTTTACATGGAGAAGCCTTACTTCGACTACTAGGGACTACATCATTGTGAAGGACCTACAGTTCTTAAGAAGAATATATCTACATCAACATTATGAAGAATCAATTATGAAGATACATGAAGCAAATTGGAGAAGAAGAAGAAGAAGAGAAAAAAAACAAGGATGCATAGAAAGAAAGAAAAGCCACATCAAAGGGGAGATAGAGAATATACAAGAAGGACGAAAAAAGGAAAAAGAGAGAGAGAAGAACACATAAAAGAGCCAATGATGAATTTGAAGATTGAAGGGGAGCTGTTGGAGCAAGCAATCTCCAAATTCATTACTCTTAGTATCTTGCATATGACTCCGCTCTTAAAGTTTTTTAATTTTCCATATGACCCACATTATATAAGAAAAGTAAAAAAAGGTAGTTGCGTAGAAATATTTGCATCCAACGCAAGTTGCAAAAGTTACTCCTTAAATCAAGGAGATTAAATCTACATCTCATTTGGAAAGAAGTTCGCATGCGGTGACTATTGCCGCTGGAGAACACATGTATATAAACATAAGTAGCTAATGCAAAAGATTGGGCAACGTTATGTATTCATGATATATCTTTTGCTCGTCTGCCCCGCAGTGCCTTCCACTCTTTCTCCAATGTGTAGCTTATCATTGTTTGTACATTTCTGTTATGCTTGTAAACATAGTCTCGTTGTCTCACTGGTACTATGCAACTCATTGTTTTTCACATACTGCTACGAGAGAGCATGTAGAATAGATAAGAATACTTCTTCCTATCTTCTCTGATGCAATGAAGTGCGCAGCACTGAAGCATCAATATATGAGAACATGTGACAGCAAAATGTGTATACGTAGTATTATCAATTCAGCACTGATTTCATTCGATTACCATGCACTCACTGCTATGAGATTAATTCATGCCTGAGTATATCTATGCCCAACACTTGTCAATTGTTGGCTATAGATTGAGGACAATATGTTCGTGTTACTACGCATGATGTGAATTCAATTTCCACAAGAAAATACTTCGCTGGTTGCAGTTACATAATTGTGCATCGTCCATAAGAGTGATCATAGTCACATTTGTATGATGAGCATTACAAATACATTAGAGTAAGGTGTGCTATCATTCTGTGTGATTGGAGTCCATGTACTCAATCAAATGTACGAGCATTTGTTACTAACACATATAATTATCTGAATGGAGATGTCACGTACACTTCTTTGAAGGTGCTGCCGTTATTTCAAAGACACTCAGTATACAACTAGAATCGGAGCTTGTATCGTCTAGCATTTGGAGTCAAATATGACAGAGGATGATCTCGGAAACTTCGTGAAGTCTTACACCATGCTGCTAAACTCTTTATTGAAAGCTTACATGTCTCAGGTGCTATCACAGGTTCATCAACATATGAGAGTCAACAACTGATAACAATGTTCGAACAAGGCTGCTGTCATAAAGTCAAAATCTAGTGACGCTGATCGTTGCAGTGCATAATTTACATGCTGAAGCTATACATTGTCAATATGATACTTACTGTCTACTTTTGCTCAGTATGTGTCATAGGCTGAAAAATGAGTACCGAAGCTATAAGATGAATGTACCATTCATGCGAACGATTTACATGCTAAATATTCTTTATGCAAGTTGTAAATATCTATTCACTGTCTTATTCTATGATGGCAGAGGTTGAAGTTCACATATTATATGCAAGTAGCAGCACGTTGCTATACTCCGTAATAGTTAATATGTTTTTGGCTCCATTTCACCTTAGAGATCTCTCCAAGTCAATTACTTTATGAGATGCGTTCACACCAAACATGTTCACATGCTATTATCTATCATGAGCTTGCTTTCATGTATGCATTGACTAAATTCATAACGAAGTTAAGTTCTATTTCGTCTTTATGATCCGAGTAAAATGTGACAAAGCTTTTATTTATGCGCAACTCTTGAAGTAAATCCTTACCTCACATGTTGCCACATATTTCATACTTCCGCACACTCACATAGACATGTGTGTCTAAATAGCTAACTTCTGACCCATAAACCCCTAGGTTTGACCCATGAACCCCCCTTGAAAAACGCCAGTTTAGCCCATGAAAACCGATCTTAGACCCTTAGAAACCCTTGGAATTGAGATCTGAAGTGTAAATAGACCCTTGAATTGAGATGCTTGACTTAATTCTGGGGTAAAACCCTAATTTCCCAGATCAAAAGCCCTAACTTGGACCCTTAAATTTACCATTTATCCTAATTCAAACCCTTTGAATTAATTAATTTGTATATATAGTGTGAAACCAAAACTTTAGTCTAGGAAAAATAAAAAGAAGAAATACCAAAAATAGAAGTAAGAGATGGTACTTTCCCGAAATAGCAGATGAACATGCAAGATGATTCTAGAAATAGAAAGTTTGAGAGGAGCTTAGAAGAATCTAGAAGGATGTTCTAGGAGGGGGGGCCTAGAAATAGGTGCCCAAGCCTCATTCGTTTCTCCCCATGGATCTTCCTTGTGGAACTTCTTTCCAGTTCTAGGTGGTTCATGATTCTTTGAAGTTAAAGTTTTGAAGAACTAGAGTGAAGAAGCTATACTCCCCATCGAACTTCTTTGTGGATCTCTTCTCCAGGTTACTTCATGATTGGAAGTAAAGTGAAGAAAAGATCTTGTCGTGAATACTGGAAGTAGAGCTTGGACCACAAAGACCAAAGCCGAGAGTTGTGGGCATCTTCTTGCACTGTAGCAAGAGGTCTACCATATACGATTCACACTATAGCAGTGGCATATTATCACTGTTCCACACTGTAGTGGCTTTTTGTATCACTAACCCGCACTGTAGCGGGAATTATTGTATTACTGAGATTTTATTGGACAACTTCAGCTATATTTGCATTGTATCATTCAGCTCTACCTGTGCATTGATCCGGTGACTTCCATATTTTAGCATTGCATCTGGATTTTTTTGTTCCCGATGCCTACGGTCTTATGCATAAACACATTCACTCTTCTCTTCTGAGGGGTAGGGGCCTGACGATCGCCATACCAAAAAGAGGGCTAGGCAGCGAGCATGCAGACATTGCTCACCGGATGTGGGAACGGCGCACATAGGGGCCTGATCCAACCCCGCTCCAGCTCTTCCCATCACCTGACCTCCTTCGATCTTCTCGACAACGGAGTCTAAAAGTTATGTTGTATGACTTACTTCTAATACTCCTCAAGATTGAGGATTCCTCGACTTGAACAAAATGGAGCTGAAAAAATGTGAATTGATATTACAATGGTTTTTAGTGATCAAAATCATTATTTTTATAGGGATTTCTTTTGAAAATTTGACATATACTTCTTGGAGCTCCCTACATGCTCCCTCTTCTTGTGTGTCCACTTCTTTGATGTGTTCATGCACCTTGTGCTTGACCTTGAGTGCCAACACTCCCTGCCCCGTCTTGAGTCTATCATCCCTAACAAACCCTTGTTGGAGTGGGTATTCCATGTAGTGCTTTGAAAGCTAGTGTCCATCATGTACCAAAAAGAGTGGTTTGTCTTCCAAATGTAGGAGGGTTGGTTGTGTGGTTCTTCATTTTGTCACTTCTAGCCTTTGCAAGTCTTAGTCCCTTTGTATGTACTTCTTCCTTGGATTCCAACATGATGGTGTATTTGTGATCTTTCAAAAATTGCAAGTTGCTCAAAAGAGAAAATGTAAATGTTGATTTTGAGTAGTTGTTAGCTATGAATTGCTTCATAGCTAATGATGTTGTAACCTTGATGTCCTCTAGATCTTTCAAGCATGTGTTTCACAGTTGTCATGCCAAGTACTCCTCATCCATAATGAATGATGTGTAAATGTGTTAGTGCATGGGTGGAAGAAAACATGTGCCTTATGCACAACCTTGTAATGTGGCCCTAAGCATGTTTACTTGGGGAATGCATTGTAAGAAGTATGGTGAAAAAAATTAGGTCTTGAGCTAAGTGCTCAAGGGTATTCTAACAAAGAGGTTTCCTAATCTATCATTGTTATAGTGTTGCCAACGTAGGGGATTCATACCATGGTGAAAGGTCGGTCGATATTTAGATCTTTGTGTTGTACTCCCATCACACTAACTGACCATTGGCTTTTCTTTCATTGGTGATGGATATCCTTGTTTATGGTTCAATGATGAGATTCTTTGGGTGCATGGTCTTGACCATTCTCTTTTTTCTTTTTTCCTTCTCTTCCTTTTTTTGTTTTTTGGAACAATGTAACAAAACAAGAAGAAACAATTAGTATCAATAAACTAGTTTACATATATCAAATGTGTCTCATGTGCTTGGGATTCTCAACTGTGTCTATGCAAGACCTTGTAATCAGGCCCTATATTAATGCATACTATGGAAATGCATGACCTGAATGGTGCAAAAGATAGGATTATACAAAGTGCACATGGTTTTCACACGTCGAGGCTTCTGATGTTACTTGCAGACATTGATGCAATGTTTGTTTGGAGGTAACCACTAGATCTTGAAATGATGCAAGAAATCGATGGTTGAATGACAACTGCTCATTCCTCCTTATACAAAACCATTTTTGAAGAGTTTTTGGCTATGTAAAAATCAATTTTGGCCTCTTTATCTTTGGATGGTTTTATAAATGTTGTATCCCTCGTAGTTTGATCTTTGGTTCTATGGTGGATACTGGTGCTTTTGGCTTCTCAACCCATACCATTGTTGATTGTCTTCTTATTATTGCCGAAGAGGTGACTGGATCTTCTTTGATCTCTGTGCTTGGTTCTGACCAATACTTCTCCTTGGATTCCTTTTTGAGAATTTTCTCGTGAGGGAGAGCATAGGGTTTTGTGCATGTAAGATTTTATTGGGTACCCACATGTGTAATCACCCTTGTTGAGCTACAAATAATTCTTTAGGCACCCAAATTTGTACGTTATTGATCTGCTTCATGCTCAGAACTACGTTCTTCTTTAATTTTGTTTGTCTATTTGGTATAGTGGTTGTCTTGTATTGTTTTGCTTCCCTCTATGGTTGAACTAATGTGGCCACATTAGTCTTTGAAAAAGGAGAGAGATCCACTTGCCTTTGAGCTTGTTCTTCCATGATTGAATCCTTCTACATCATAGAGCGTTTGGAACATACACCATCTTCTTCTCTAAGATTAGTCTTAGAAGAACTAAGAGAATGTGTGATACGTGGATTTGTGATCATGCAATTCTCTAATTCTAATGTAATGAATTGTTCATGTAACCAAACTTGAAGAAATTGAATTCTTAGGTTTAAGTTGATTGCATGGCCCTAGTTCCAATCTTGACCCAAGACAATCCTTATCTTGACAACTAGCATTTTGACTACCATTGGGACATCTTGAAGGTGGATAGACACCTCGCAATCCTATGAGATAGGTTTCTATGGAATTGATGTTCCATTGGAGGTCTTGGCAGTATGAGAGTCTAACTACACTAGTTGCTACACCCAAGTCTATCAAGGCTCTCATAGTCCTTACACTCTTTCCTTGTCCTACCTCTATGGTCACAAAGGGACTTCAATCAATTATTGTAGGAGCAATCACACCTAATGTTTGGACAATGGCCATGTGATATCTTGGGGCATTGGGATTGACATTTAGGCCTTGTCCCCTTAACATATTTCACCTAATGTTCTCTCTAGCCTCTTCCTGTACTTCTTCTCTCACCCTTAACTCTTCTTCATTTCGCTTCTTAGCAGTGTTGAGTCTCATTAGCATATCCTCTGTAAGAGTTCTTGAAATATCTTTACTCGACATCCACTAATATATCTTGGCAAGATATCATCTTCTAGAGTGGCCAATTGAACCACACCACTGGTGGAAATTCTATTAATGACCATGGGTCCATATCCTTGTATTTCCAATTTACGGGCATGTTGTTTTAGTGTAGAAACCAACACTAGGTCTCCCTCTTTCAGTCCTTTATCCTTGATGTGTGCATCAAAGTATGGCGTTTGTCTTTTCCTTGCAACAAATATGCCTGCTACCACTCGTAGCCTAGTCTCACCTAAGCGCTCTATATCAAATATCCTAGAGGACAACTCATGTCCATTCCACTCATTATCTTGTGCTATTTTTACAGTCAAAATCACAAAGTCTAATGTTAACACAAGATTCAATTTGAAGACCATCCTAAATGGTGAGGCATTGAGTACCATTTTGTAGGAAACTCAATAAGCCCAAACAACATGATGAAGTTGTTTATCCCAATCATAGTGTTTATTATTTACCAATTTTGTCAATACATTACATAGGATCTTATTTGTGCTCTTTGCTTGTCTGTTAGCTTGTGGATAATAGGGGGCATACTTCTTATGTATCACTAAGAATTCATGGAGAAGGTTTTCAATTACTTTGTTCAAGGAGTGCATACCTTTATCACTTACTAACTCTATTGGTAACCCATATCTAGTGAACACATTCTCGAATAAGAACTTAGTTATCATTTGAGCATCATTCTTTGTTGTGGTTTTTACTTCTACCCACTTTTTTAGATAATATGTGGCTACAATAATGTAGTCTGCATGGGAGTTTCTAGCTGGGGGGGTTAATAGGACCTACAAAGTCTATACCCCACTTTGAGAATGTGCCTCCTCCCCCCATTGGCCTCAAAGGGATCTCATCTTTTCTGATACTATATTGTGCACATTGGAATGTGTCACATTTCTTCACGTAGGTATGTGCATCCATATGAAGAGTTGGTCACCAAAGTCCTGAGAATAGAATGGTCGTAATTACTCTGTCAGGCCCAAAGTGTCTACCTGCAACACCACTATCTATAGTTTCTAAGATTTTCAAATAGTCTGATTCATGAACGCACAATCTCAAGTAACCATATTTGGCTCTTTGATATAGGTTGTCTCCTACTAAGGCATAGTCCTAAGCCTCTTGCTCCATGCTTCCTTTTCTTGCTAGACTAGCCTCACTGGGTAGTGTTCCCGATCTCATAAATTCTACCAATAGAGCACTCCATTTTGGAATTAACGACACATGATAAAGGGTAGCATACTCCACTGGGGGTCTCTTCTAGCATAGTGGACAATTCTCAATCCTCTCATGTATGTCTTTGTCCATACTAGGCCAATAAACTCCTAAACGTTTCAGATTCTGCAATGTTTGTTGTTTAGAATAGTGATTTCCTAGCAATCCTTCATAGGCTTGTTGCAACCAAATGCTATGTTTATCTTTCTCAAGTGACAACAAGCTAATACACCCTCTGTATCTTGTTTGTACATACTTCCTACCAATATCTGATAGTTTTGCAATTCTACAATTTAAAATTTTTTAATTTTCACATTCTTATTCGTAGGTCCAAAGGTTAGGACATATATCAACTTATTTCCATTTAGGAACAACTTCTAAGTTGAATAGATAAGCATCATGCAATTCATCAGACACTCCTCGTGGTGATTCTCTTGAAGTGATGCAAGTAAGGTGATCGGCCCTTAGGTTGGACCTACCTCTCCGAATAACCACTTCAAAACATAATCCATTAGTAAGAGGAACCATCTTACTAAGGATCCTCTATTGCAAGGTTTATTGACCAAACATAATAAAGCTTGTTGATCAATGAAAAACTTGAACTTCTTGGCCAATAGATAGTGTCTAAACCTCTTCACGGCATATACAATGCCTAAGCCTTCTCTTTCAATTGTTGTATAGTTTCCTTTAGCTTTGTTTAGCTATCTGCTAGCATATGATATAGGGAAATCTAGATTTCCTTCACCTGTTGGTTGTGCTAGCACACATCCGATTGCATAACTGGATGCATCTACATGGACATGAAATGGTTTATTCCAATCTGAAGTGGTCAATATTGGCATTGTGCACAAAGTTCTCTTCAACCCATTGAAGGAATTTCCACATTCATCGTTCCACTCAAAGTTTGTCAAGAGAGCGTAAAGAGGTTTAGTTATGATTGCATACATGTGGATAAACCTTCGGTAATATCCATAATGGCTCATAAATTCTTGTACCTTTTTAACATTCATTGGCCTCTGCAACTCTACTATGGCTCTTACTTTGTCCTCATCTGTTGATATTCCATTCTTATAAACAATATGAACTAAGATTTTACCTTGACATACCATGAACGCACACTTTTTTGGATTCAAACAAACTCGATATTCTCTACAGTTGGTGAAGATACCTCTGAGCTTTGAGATGTGGTGTTTTCTTTCTTGGGAATGAGCACATAAATTGTCCACATATACTTCTAAGATCTTTCACAAGAACTCTTTGATGACATGACACATGAGCCTTTGGAATGTTGCAAGTGCATTGGTGAGCCCAAATGGCAGCACACAAAATGCAAAGATTCCATTGTGGCAAATGACATTTTGTGTTGATCTTCTAGGGCAATGGCTACTTGGTTGTAACCTGAAAAATCCATCAAGGAAGCTATAAAATTCCTTGCTTACAACATGCTCCAATAAATGTTAAGTGATTGGAAGCGGATAGCTATCTTTGATCATAGCAGCATTAACTTTTTTTAAGGTTAATACACACCTGCAACTTTCTGTTCTTCTTGGGCACCACTACGATGGGAGGCACCCATTGAGTGTGCTCAATCTCATTGATAAATCCAGCTTCAATCAATCTGTTGCTTTCTTCTTTTATATTGGCTACATAAGTGTCATTATATGTGTAGGGCTTCTATTTGGTGGGCTTGGCATCAGTGGAGGATTGTATGAGAGCATATTTTTGGATGTGTAGAGTTTGAACACACCTTTGCTATATGTGACTTTGGTAAAAACAACGTCTATGAAATGATCCTAGGAAGACCCTTCCTACGACAATTGCAAATAGTACAAGATTGGGTACCACCCCTATAGTGGAATCCTATCCACAAGGTGCAAGAAGATTCAATCTCTGTGCATCATGTAAGTTCTTTTGATCCGTCATGGATGCATGTAAATACTCACTTGTGGATGTGCAAGCTAGGAGAGGAAGAGGAAAGACATCTAAAAGGGAGGTAAGAAGGTACTTCTCAAGGAGCCACACTGGTTAGAGGCCCACCCTACAAACCGATGATTTTTCAAAACGAGGAATTTGAGCCTCATGGTTGGGTAGAAATCTTAGCCACCATGGACATTGTTGTCAATGAAGAATAGTGGATGACTCATTGTGATGATGTAGGTTATGATATCTCATTCTTCATGTATGAACCCTTGCTAGAAGATTGTGACTCTAATGAGGTCATAAAAGAAGAAGAGGATGATGAGAAGCTAGAGTCCATTGTGATGGATAGTTGCTTTGACTCAGATGAACACTATCTAGAAAATAGAGTATTTACCCAAAAAGAAGAAGCACCTCTCACAAGCAATAAAACTATAAATTCAAGGGAGAAAAGTAAAGGTAGTCAAAAGAAAGAGAAAAGAAAAGTAGTGAAACAAGTAGAGGAGGAATAATTGTTTAAAGTACCATAAAATTTCAAGAAATATGAAGTTGAAGACCAAAAAAATTTGGTACAAATGCCTAAGAGAGAGGCCATCATAGGAGAAGCGTATGATAATAAAGCAAAAACCAAAAAAATTTGTAGTCACCATTGAAGAGAATGAAGAGTGATGTATGTACATAGGGGAAGACCTAAGTGTAGAAGAAGAAGAAGTAGAGAATGTAGCTTTATTAAGGGAATATATCGACGTGTTTGTGTTGACCTATAGAGACCTAAAGGGATAAGTGGTTAGAGTTATCCCTTCTACCAATCCTTGAGGTCTTTCAATATGGCCATCAACCATTTGAAGCTTCATTCTAGTTGGTCTTAATGCAGGTTTTCCCCATTGCTTCCACAAGGAAGTGGTCGCAATCACAACACCAACACTTGAATCTAAGGTAGCTTTGGTAGTGTAACCTTGGTAGGTGATTGGAAGATAAGTATTACCTTCTTCACCTTCACTCGTCTCCTATTTTATCTAGGGCTATCTTTGGGACTTGTTGCTTTGAGTTTGCTTTTGACATATTGGAACCAAGTTATGGAACTTGATTCCCCACATGTTTCCATAACTCAGGTTTTACTTTGAGCAGCTCTTCTAACGTGAAATGACACTACACCATAGTTTTCTTCAGGACTTTAGTGTTTCTTGGAACCACTAAACTAAGTCTTCATTTCTTATCAATATTGTGGGAGCCCTAATTTTAAGAGATTCAAATTCCCATGGGCCTATGAATTTTTGCAGCTCTTGTATAGAGTTAGATTTAAAATCTAATCTTTCATCTTCTTGTTGCTCTGCTTGGTCTTCGTAAGTAGATGGAATGTCTTGGGAAAATTGATCATGAAGATCATCAATTTTAGGAATAGGAGGGGATTACCCTTCTCCTTGGCCCATTTCTCTTCTTGTATTTCCTACAAGAACTCTTGAGAGTATTGTTGAATTGAAAGAGGTGTTTCAACATCCATAGAATCAAGAACATAAACTTTCATTGGTGGTGACCTTTCTCTTTCAACCATTGGTTGAGCCTATGGAGGTAAAGAAACCTACAGCGTGTTTACCAACTACTCTAATCTTTCTAATAAGCCCTGTAAATACAAGCCCGATTTGATAGAATTTTTTTGATTGAACAATTCATTGGTCTCGATCATAACTTGAGCTAGTTCTACCATTTTCATGCAAAATTTTGTCCGTCCAATCTCCAAACCTGCTCTAGGGTAACTCTTGTCTAGGTTTGCCGCTATTGGCACTTCTTGAAGTGGAGCCTGGTAGGCCTTGAACATCATTTCCAAGCCTTCTGGGGTTGGATATGTGAGAACAGATGCTGGTTGCAGTCTATTCACAATGAGTGGTGGGGTGGGATGAAGTGGAGTGGATGGAGTTACAACATGCGAGGGGTTTTGAGATGAAATGTCTACTATTTTTATTTTTTCATCTCCCAAGCTTTCTTTAGTCCAAGATAGAGTAGACCATGTAGGAATTTGTGTGTGAACAGGAAAGATTGGTTTTTGACAATACATTAATTCAGCAAGCATGTATCACATTGTCCTAAGGCAAGTCATTCTATCAGCTCATAAATCAAAAGGTAAAAACTTTGACCATCCTAGTGCAATTCCTTCTATCAGCCTATAATGCAAACGAAAAAAAAGTTGGCCATTGTTTCAAATCATCATTACAAGCTTTAGAGATTGCTTTCACAATAGGTGAGTGCCCTCTCTATTTTTCCATTAGCAGTCATAAGAGACAAGAAAAGTCCATGATGTGCAAAGAAATCTTTAGCCTGTTGAGCATCTAATTCACTCCTATGGGCCACTACTTTTTTAATATACCCAAAACGTGAAATAACATCCTCAAGTAAGAATTTACATACATTATACATTTTTTGGGATTGTAGTGCTCGACCCTCTACATGGTTCATCAGATCTTCCCTTGCAATTACAATATAACACATCTTATCAATTCCTTTAGGCATGGTCACAAGGTCAACTACCCACTTATAGTGAATGCAAGCTAGAAAGGTAGGATCTAAAGGGTCTCTATGCTTCAGGGATGAATGTATTTGACATGTAGGAAAAGTGTTTACATAATCCCTTACATTGTCATAGATTCTCAACCATCAATAGCTCTCTCTAATTTTCTCATAAGTAGCCACAAACCCTTTATGTCTAGCCCATTCTGTATCATGGAAATCTATCATAACTCGTGATTGAAATTGCTTTTTCCCTAGTACTCTTTGTGGCATTTTCAGTTTTCCCCTAGCATGTGTCTAATTCACATTAGGGCTTCAACCCTCATTGTAAGTCCTCGGTTGAGGATTAGGTGGGGGAATAGGTTGAGGATTTTTAGTTAATGGAGCAATTGTTTGAGCTGAATTCCAATGTCTTAATGTATTTTCTTGAGTGCTCAAAGCATATATGGTATTTTTTAGGGATGCGATTTCTTTAGACATATTGGTTTGCATTTGCATCATATTTTCAATTTTGTTAAAAAGAATATCAAATTGTAGCTCGTTAGGTATTTTGGATGGATGAAGATGCTACCTGATCAACCTTAGTAGCAATATGAATTTCCCTAGGGTCATGTAAGTGGGGTAGACTAGAAGAAGAAATAGGTGATGGCTCATAAAGCATAGACTATTGTTGCTTCATATGAGTGATCGCTTCTACGACTGTTCTTACTATAGCCAAGTCATTTGTAAGACCATATCTCTTCCCTAGCTCCTCAATTCTTCTCTCAATCTCTACTCTCACATCTGGACTCAAAATTTTGAGGAAATGTAGGACAATATCTAGTGTGAGAGCACTCGTGTCTACTATTGGTAGTTGAGAGAAGTGTTTCATAAACTCACTATGGAGTTGTGTAATGGTTGTTTGAGGCCTAGGTGAGATAATCCACTTCATGAACCCCTCTCGGCTATGTTAACTGAAATCTTCTAGGTAAAACTCTTTGTGGAGTTGTTTATTGAATTCTTCCCATGATAAGTTTTCATGAGGTTCAATTGTGGTAGCCATAGATCTGGTGGCTAGCCTGATTAAATATGGAACCCACTTTGGATCAGGTAATCCATGCAATTTGGCAAGTTCCTCAAAGGCATCTAAGTAATCTATCATGTTTACCTCAGTGAATTTTCCTTCTTCTTTTAAAAAAGCTTCTACAACCTTTTGGCCCTGAGTTTCATTCATCATTTTTTAAAAGAAGTCTTCCATTTTATGCTTATTCTCAAGTTGCGAGTGAGTTTAGATACTTTTAACAATATCTTTGACCTCCAATTTTAGTTTTTCTTTTTGCAAAGCAATTAATTCGGTTATCCCATCTTATTCTAGTGTTCTAGTTTTATAGTTTCTCAAAGATATGCAAATAAAACAAAAGTTTGAGAGTAGGCAAGAACCTTACCAACTAGAGCTCGAAGAAGAGGGTGAATGAATGTGCACATGTGCAATCTAATACATTTTTATGTTTGCCAATTGTAAAATACTAAATACAATAGATTCTAAGAATATGTCGTGCATGCAATCATTGCTACTTCTATCAGTGGATGGGATGGGTGATATGAAGAGCTTCCTCCACTTGTAAATCTCCATGGAGGCACTCAGATCAGAAGAGCTTCCTCCACTTGTAAATCTCCATGGAGGCACTCAGATCAGATCAATCAGCCCTCAACACCCAAAAGATTGTACAAGGTTTTGGATTTAGATGCCACTCCCAAGGATGATGAAGCTACTACATCAAATTCACGAATCGCATATTTGCATATGCAAATCTGCACAAATCTTACCTGAGTCACTGTGTTGTAGTCTTCATGTCAGGTTCACAATGTCGGAAGTAAAACACTCGGTTGATGGATCAGATCAACCATCGGCCAAACGATGCATGCAAGGTGCTTTAGGCAAAGTCAGGTGAGTCACCTTTACACTTGGTTGGGCATACTCTAACACTTGCAAGAAGAACATTAGCAATATGGTCTCTATATACATTGAGTTTATTTGGTAAAAGCAAATCAAGGATCAGTTGCATTTGAGAGAAAGATATCACATTAGAGTTTTATTTGTCCTTTGAATTCATATTTACATCCATCTTCACTCAACGCCAAACACAAAGATATGAAAATCTCTTAATTCATTTGTTATGTTTAACGATTTCCAAACAAAAAAAAATTGAATGAATGTATTCACTTTTGATGCATCAATGCACGGTGAAATTTCAATAAGTTCCAAAGAAAAGAAATCCGAAATTCAAATCTAACTCTTTAAAGAAAATCATTAAATTTTTCGGTGAAGAAAACCAGACGAAGAGTTCCTGTAGATCATTTCATAATTGATTGTAGCCGGATGGAAATTCTCATGCCACATCGTCACAACTTCATCGTCATTGTTGAATAGCCTATGGTCGGATGAATTGAAGGTGAAATTCCTCAGAGATGTAATACGGTGGGCGCACTTCATGAGAATCGGATAATGGATGCCTCTTCATGGATCCAAAATGTATGTTTATTTGGAGAATGGAGTGTTCACGGAATGAAAAGCAAGACAAACCATGTCTAACATGAGCTTCGACCATAAGGAACACCTTGCATGTAAATGAAAGCCTGCTCTTATCTTCACGGTAGATAAATTCATGAAAATGACCCAAACAAATTGAGCTAACAATCTGATATGTTCAATTCTTTGTTGGATGTCAAACTTTCCAAATATATTGAATTCGTGACTATCTGACCTTAAAGAGGTGTAGCTTTTAGATACCTATCCTCTTCCCATCACCTAATTCTTCTTGAATCATTGCATGAGTGAAAGTTCGTATTGTTATGTGGGTCCTCCACATCTTCATTATGTGCTTGAATTTTACAAAACTAATTTTTCCATCTTTGTTTCCAAGGGTCATAAAATCAAATACAAGGGAATAAATCACCCCACACATCCACCCAACAACTTCATCAATGATGTCTTCAATTATTTTCTCATCCTTCATATTTTAATTAGAGAGAGCTTCTTTCAACTTTGTCACTATTCTAAAGCCATCATTGTCTTTATCCTTGAATTTATTCATAATCTTCTTTTAGGGAGAGCGGATCACTCCGACAACATGCCAATTTTTTTGGGGGATTCTTTAGTTGAAAGGGGCTTGAGTTTTTGTAAGAGAAGAATGGAGAAGAAGAAGGAAGACATTTGCACCGAAAGCCTCTATGTCTTGATTAACATAAAATGTTACAATAGCTTTGTCTAGATTAAGACAAAATCTTCTCTATGTGTAGCAGTTATGCCAAAGAAGCACACACACAAGTATAAAAAATATCACAATGACTTGTGTAGTCAACCCCTTTATGGGTCCTTAAACTTTTCCACTAGCTTGCTCTTGTACATTCCTTGCACTCAAGCTTCCAATAAGGTTGAGAGAGGAGAGTTAGAGGGACAAGGAGCTCCCATAAGACCCAACAATGGAGACAGTGTGACTACCTGAGGGGAAAGTCAGTGGTGACTCAAGTACTAAGAGGGGACCTAATACCTCGGGATGACTATTTGATGGATGTGTACTTGGTACATGGACCAAACTTGCTCCTACAAACTGATTCACCTACACAAGGAGAAGGCATAAATCCATTAACTATATATGAGAGGAGGGATCCAGAAGATGCATCTAGAGTTACATACCTAGACCAGAATCAAAGGAGATATTGATTGGCAGATGAAGTGGATGGGTCATGAATAAAGTATTATATGGGGTTATGGTTTTAGGTTGCTCGTATCCACACATTCCTTGAATTTGTTTTCTGGTATTCTCATCTCGAGGAGGGTTGGGATGGTATGTTCAAGTGTGGTTTGAGCTATTTCTATTAGGTTCATACACATTTAGAGTCTTTCCTTCTCCAAATCTCCTCTTGGATAGTGTTTTTCATGTTGCTCTACACTAGGTCCCATCTTGATTCTAGACTAATAAGCTTTCAACCATATGTTCAAGTCTTTTGGCATGGGGTCTGCTAAAATTGATCATGCCTCTATTGGCTTAGATTCTTTGATCGTTAGAGGTCCTTTGCACCTCTCATTCTTGATGTTCCTTTCGTTCTTTCACCTTTTTCTCTTCCTCTTCATTTTTCTTCTTCATCAATTTATTCTTTAATTTTTCTCTTCTAGCCTTCCATCTTTGCATCTTACTTATTTTGCCCTTTTCCTCTAGGTCTTTTGAATCCTCCACTACCTGAATTTTGGGTTATAATCTTTTATCCACCTCAAACTCGTATAATGTTTCCTTTATCACATCCTCCTTGGCTTGGTCTTGAGTAATAGCCTTTTATAAACATTGATCTCAGTGGCGGTTGGAACCTTGTTGAGGTTCTTAGGGTAGTCTCTAAACAAATGTTCTTTACCACAATTGTTACAGTAACCTTCCCATACCCGAGGGATGGTGGGTTGTATGGCAAAGTGCATTCCCTTATAAAGTGATCTCCTCCACACCTATAGCATGGTCCTCTTGGGGTAGGTGTTCTAGTGAGTGGTCTAATTGGATTTGGGACCTTATGCGCCATGAAAATGAGATTAGCATACTCAAATCCATAGGAATTTTCATATCCCTCGTAACCACAGTACTGCTGATCATAAGTTTGGTCATATTCTATTAGGCTTGTATCATAAGAGTAATACTCTCCTTGGGTTTGATCGAGCCCTTGATTAGTAGTTTTCGAGTTGGTCAATGGTGTTGGTACTATTGCTCTTTCTAGGTTTTCCTCCAGTTGGGTGTACTTTACAGGTACTACATTTTGTGGGTGGGTTGGTTGTTGTCCTAGTACCGATTGTGGTTGGCCATATCCTCCTTGTTCATACGGTTTAGGTGCTCCCTATGGTCCTAGGTAAGGGTTATATCTTGGAGCTTCTCTACCTTATTCCCTAGGAGGATATCCATACGGTCTATACTGAGGTGGTACAACTCGACTTGGCTGCCTGTTTTACGGGTAGTTCTCGGTGTTGTGATTGGTGTACTTCTGTTCAATATGATAGTACAAATTAATTCCCTTAGTTGACTATGTATTGTAGGGCTAAGGTTATGACAACCCTAAACCTCCTCTTGTGCAGACATGGGATGGATAATCTCCACTACAAAGCGTACATCTTCTTAACATCGACACTCACAAGGGGGGGGGGGGGGTTCTGGTAGTTCCTCTGACCTTGTACTCCCACTTTTTAAGCTACAAACTCTACCAGTTCCTCCACATTACTTGAACTAGAAGTCACATTGCTCCTTGTGGCCTCTGATTTATTAGATTTTTGTGTGGTTTTGAGATCATCTACTAAGTTTCCTTCCAAATCTATGCACTCTTGAAGGCACTCACTTAGTGTTTGCAATCGTTTTATATATACTAAGGTCCTCCGTGTTCTATTAGTTAGTCCATCTAGAAATAAGGAAAACATTTTTTGCTTGGAAGTCTCTCCGTCACAGAACATCGATCAATATACTGATTGAATCTTTGAGCTTCATTTTTCACCATCTCCTTAGGAGCCTGTTTGAAACTAAGGATTAAGGATAACAGATTGTTCTTAATCCCCCACTTAGTGAGTTCCCCAATGAATTCTTGGAAGAATTGTTCAATATTGCCAAAGTGATTTGGATCCAAGGGTTGGAACCAATTCAAGGCCGTTCCCCTGAGGGTTAGCCCAAAGGATTCATATTGCATGAAAAAGTCATCCATTTGCTCTATACGCAATACTTGCTTGAATTCTACGATGTGGTCATAGGGTTGTCCTATTATGTCGTAGTGATTATACTTTTACTTGGCTACTTGGATTGGTCTCAGTCTCCATCCTGGCTCTAAGGGTTGGATTATAATAGGAACTGCTGGTCTTATAGGGTGCATTCCCAGTCCTGCACCTTGAGGTGGTCTTGCCCTAAAGATTGGCCAATTCATATTTCCTACCCCTTGGCTAGTTTGATTATTGGGATTCACTCTTGGCATAGTAAATTGCACATGAGGTCTGATGGGAACACTACATTGGCTAGTTTGTCCTGATGTCATGTTTTTTGTGCCTTGATGGGTTTCGAATGGGTTTTGTGAGGTAGAACAAGAGGAAAAAGAAAGAAGGAAGACATTCAGAGTAACAAGGAAGAACAAGTCTTAGTGATTCTAGAATTAGAGGAAAATTGGCCACACAACCTATGGGCCAGGATTCAAGAGGAATAATAAAAAAAGAATGAGAACTCTGTACCACCCTTTTGAAGAACTAGAGGCTTGGGAAAATTAATCGGCCATGGACTTGGAAGAGGTAAATGAGGAAGTGTCCATCCTAGATCAAAATCGCAAAGAAGCGAATAACATATCCACACTACCCAACTATATGGGAGAGTACGAGAGAGAATCAGACGTGTCCCATGCTCTCACTATCAAAGGCAAAGAGGAAGGATCACAAAATGAGACTTCACATAACTTATCAGAACTCAAGAAGATGAAAATACAATTTTCATTAAAGATAGAAGAATTATTACAAGCAACACCCCAACTGTGGAAACAATTGGCCGAACATTTCAAGATAAAGACGGAAGAATTTATTAAAGAAAGAAAAGAACTAGAAGCTCTGCCAACCATGTGGATCTCAATAGATAAAGTTGGTGAATTTAGTGAGGGAGATCAGGGAAATACGTGTCTACCCATCACCTTAAATAGATACATGACTAAAGTGATCTTAGATGCCGGAGCAGGTGTAGGCATAGTCACCAAAGAGATGTGGGAAAAATGGGGAAAGCCACCCCTACGACCCACACAAATGAAACTCTAGCTAGCAGATGGTCATGTTGTGAGACCATGAGGAATCTTAGAAAAGGTTATGTTGATCATGTATGGAGTGGAATTCAAACATACTTTAGCCATATGCCAGTTTGGAAAAGCTAGCAATTATGAAATGATTTTGGGAAAACCATTCATGAGACAACTAAGAGTTGTGCAAGATTGGGGAAGAGATGCATTGTACCTACAATACCAGGGGATGACTACAAAGATAAATTTACATACCTTCTCGTATATAGACATACCCCCATTACAATGGAATTTGGTCCATAGAGAGGAAGATGATCTATCCATTCATAGTGCATGTTCTAGTGACGGTCCATGGATGAAGGAAGATGTCCAATTGTGGATGTGTAAGGAAGCGAAAAGAGAGGAGAGGAGAACAGAATTATGGCCAATAGGACACAAGGATTATAGACCCATAGATGACCCAACATACATGCTTCAAATATTTCCTGATGAAGCATTCAAACCGCATAGATGGATGGAAATATTAGCAACCCTAGATGTGTGTGTAAATGAGGAAATGATGACCATGACTAAGTGCATAGATGAAGAAGGTTATGATGTGAATCTTTAAATGGTGATCCTCCAAGAAATGGAAGAGGGAAAATTATTAGAAAAGAAATGGAGAGAGGATTATGAGAGTATTGAAATGGTACCAGAATTGGATTAGAGGAACAATGCTTAAAAGAGATTAAGCCTGACAAAGAGGTCGAGGTACCAAGAGTACTCACCATAGAGAAGTACCAAGAGAAACAAAATGATGAGGAAGTTCAAGTATGAAAAGAGCAACCATCAGATCTTTTTGAGGTTCTTGAACACTTCACACGATATGAAATTGAAGAACAAAAAATAGCAACTCAAATGCCAAAAAGAGAGGCCCAAGAAGGAGAAGCATATGATAATAAGGAAAAAACCAAGAAGATGATAGTAAATATGGAAGAGGAAGAGGAAGGATGTACCTATATATTGGAAAGATGTATCACCAGAAGAATGGTAAACTTAGGGTGTGCATCACTTTGAAAACGGTTAATGCAACTACAATTTGTGATAGTTACCCATGACCCATAACTGACCACCTCTTGGAAAGAGTAGCACGCAAGGAGGTCTACCAACTTCCTTGATGGATTCTTAGGCTATAACCAAGTAGTCATTTCTATGGAGGATCAAGATAAAATGGAATTTGCTACTGAATGGGGAGTGTATGCTTTTTGAGTGATGCCATTTGGGCTCACGAATGCTCCTTCAACTTTCCAAAGAATGACATGCCATGTGTTCAAAGAATTTTTGAGAAAAAGCATGGAAGTTTATGTAGATGAGTTATGCACATATTCATGTAGAAGAACTGAACATATTCCCGAGCTACAAAAGATATTCGAGAAATGCAGGCAATATAGAGTGTGCCTGAATCTAGAGAAATGCATCTTTATGGTAAGGCAAGCAAAAATTTTGGGACATATTGTGTCCAAGCATGATATCTCCACTGATGAGGATAAAATAAAGGTCATCTTGGACTTGCCTAGACCCATCCCTAATTATTATTCTTCTTTACATTTCTCCACTATAGCACCAGAATGGAGTAAAGCATTAGTGAAGTTTTTGAAATTGTGAACACAAGAAGCAGGAGGAAGCCTAGCAAGAAAGAGGGCCTTAGAAGAAATGAGTAAAGACTACAGAATAATCAAAAGATAATTATTCAAAAGGGGAAAGGATGATCAACTACAGTTATGTGTTCATGAAGGAGAATACTTACCTATATTAGAGATAGCTTACACTAGTGCAACAAGAGGTCATTTTTCAGCTGAAAAGACTATAAAAATGATTCTCTTCGCAGGCTTGTGGTGGCCAACTTTACATATGGATGCCAATACATACGTACAAAGTTGTGAAGTGTGCCAAAGAACCAAATATCCTATAAGAAGAGATGACATGCCTTTAAGACCCATGATCTATGCAAGGGCATTTTCAACATGAAGTATTGACTTCATGGGACCTATAAACCCTCTTGCAAAAGGCTCACATAGTAAATATATTATTGTGGCTATGGACTATCTCACAAAATGGGTGGAAGCAAAAGCGAGTAGGAAAAATGACACCCAGACCATAGTTAAATTTCTATTTGGAAATATCTTCACGCATTTTGGATTTCTGATAGAAATTGTTAGCAATAGAGGGACACATTTCATCAATGAGGTGATTGAATCACAGATGAATGAATTTCTTGTGATTCACAAGAAATCAGCTCCTTATCATCCACAAGCCAATGGACAAGCTAAGAGTTCCAATGAAGTGTTATGCACAATTTGAACTAAAATAGTTAACAATGGAAGGTTAGATTGGGACAAACAATTGCATCATGCAATATGAGCCTTCTGTGTGGCATACAAAACCTCCATTGGAACTACTCCATTCACTTTAGTGTATGGGAAAAACACAATTTTTTCGATTGATCTTTTAGTCCGTATGTTACGAGTAGCGCAACAAAATGAATGGGCAGTCCATGGACTATCTCAACAATTGGAACAAATTGAAAAATTGCATGAGACCAGACTACAAGCAGTGGCACGAATTTATGTGGTGAAAAAAAGACAAAAAGCATATTACGATGCTGTAGCTCAGTGATGAGTAGCACCTCCTTTAATGTCAATCCGGGAAGACAAGAGGATGGTATGAAGACCTCGAGCAAGTGAAGGCACAAGTGCGTGAGTGAGAAGCACACAAACATGCACACACATACACACACACGTGCACACATGGCAAGCCAAAGAGTGAAAAGCAAATGGAGTTCTTTGATTACTTCCAAAAAAGCTCTTACAAGTTCAATTCAATTACAAGCTAGCTTCAAAAATGAGCTCTCTAGCTCTATTTATAGTTTTTTACTAGGTTTTGGCCTTGTCCAGACCTAGTGTCCGGCCTAGTTAAAAATTAAGTTCTCTACCCTATTTGGAGGTTCAAACGGAATCTAAAAAATGTGAAAACTGAAAGGTAAGTACTTCTAAAGCTCCTCAAGCTCAAGGACTCCTTGGCTTGCACAAAATGGAGCTACAAAAATATGAAATGGTATTTACAATGGTTTTTAGTGATGAAAATCACTATTTTTGTAGGGATTTCTTCTAACATTCTGACATACATTTCCTGGAGCTCCCTACTTGCTCCTTCTTCTTGTGTGCCCAACTCCTTGATGCCTGAAAAATTGAAATGGCCTACTTGCCAGATCTTCTTTGACTACTGTGTCTGCCTGTGCTTTCTCTTCGTTTCGACTCCCTTTGTAGGCTGCCTTGTCTTGCAACTCCTTCGGTTCCTTGACTACTGCCAACACCCCCCCCCTCTCTCGCGTCTGTTGTCTCTGACAGACCCTTGTCTAGCTGTGCGTTGGACATAATATTAAACAACATCGGCAACGAGGTGGTGTTCTTCTAATCTGAGCCCCCGTGCTAGATCTGTTAACAATGCATCCCAATTCACTGGTCCCGGTACGTCCGGATGTGGCACCCGTAGTTGTTCTGAATGGATGGTTCTCTCCACAGCGAATAAGTGGAGGAGATGTAAGGGCCTGGGTACAAATATTTCTGAGTGATATTCCCAAAATCCTGTTACGAACATCTCCTCGAATGTCTGTTTAAAGCAAGCTGGGAGGTACTTTATTCTGGCGTGCCAAGCATATATTACCTCTATTGATGGGGTGGTGCTCATGTCGTATACTAGATCTTGGTTTCCTGTAAGAAATCCGACACCTGAGAAGTGGGGGTCTTTAATATTCTTGAATGTCCTGAATGTGATTAGCATTAGTTCAAAGATTTTCATGCACATTTGGGCCATCACATCAGGGGTGTTCCGTAGTCGAATGCTCCAGTGACGGATGGTAGAAATCATGTAATTCACAGTGGGAGGTCCTTGAGGAGGTGCAAGATAAACATAGTTTAACCACTTTGCGCAACCTTTGATGTTCTTGATAGCAATTGTAAACTCTGGCCAGGTGCGCCTGCGGAAGACTGGAACATAACAAGGATTGTATTTAATAAAGAGTGGCATGTTAGTCCAAGTACGAACCATCTCTGGGTAGGTCTCGAGAAGACGGATTCTCCAGGTGGGTTGATGAATGGATCCTTTTTTAGCACTTTCTGGGATATCACCGGGCCCAAATTGTGTGGCGAAAGTTGGAGGTTTGCCACATACTGCGTTGGATCTCCGCGTTGTAATCTGCAAGGAGTACACAATATGGCACATATTGATCGTCGTTGGGACCGATCCATCTATGATGAGACATGTTGCAAAAATATTCTGACTTTATGATAGTGTCTTCTAGCTTTGCCATTGATTGGATTTGAACTGCCACTCGATCTTCATGTGTTGTTGTTGTTTTCTCTAGTGTCTGGAGCCATTCAGGTACTTCAACTTCTAAGGTGTCCATTCCTTCTGAGGTCTGTTCACCACCTGGCATCGGCATAGGAACATATGGTTCCTCATACGTTTCATCCACCTCAATGGGTACTAAGTCCTCAGGCTCTGGTTCTACAACTGGAGAGGGCTGCCTTTCATATTCCAGTAACTTTTTTTGCAGTTCCGCCACCTGCTCTGTCAATGCCTTTACTTCCACTGAAGGCGAGGTCGTTTCTATGACTTTGGGTTGTGCTTCCTGTTCCCTGAGCTGGTTACGTAGTTCATCCCATTCCCTTTCCAAATCATCATGTGCTTCTAATAAATCTGCATAGCTTTCCAAGATTGTTTTCATTGTTTCTGAGGGAACTGCTTTGAATTGTTCTGGGTCGATTTCATGGGGAGAGCCTTCCATGGCAGCTTCCAGGTTTTCTTCATTTTGTTTCTGCAGACGTTTGTTTTCTTCAAGGGCTGTAGCCATGTGTTTTCGGGGTAGAGTTAAGTTTCGCCGGACTCTCAGATTATCTGTTTGGTAAACCTCCAGTAAGGCTTTGAGCTGTTTGACACCTGACTCTTGTGATGGTTGGGGTGTCTCCAGGAGGTTTTGATGAGCTTGCTCAAGAGTGGTGTAGCGTTGATTGAGTTCTGCATTTTCTTCTTCTATACTTGTAAGCCGTCTTTGTAGTTGTTGATGATTCGTCGTCAGCTGATGATGACGGTCTTGTAGATCCTGGTACTCACTCTGAAGTTGATACACACATTGATGTAATGCTATGAGTATACTATTTACATTAAACGATGCAGGGAGAGATGAAGATGCAGGGGGGATGGGGAAGCGGAAGGGAGTTGTGAATGCTGTGGAGTCAAGTGGTGAGGTAGGTGGAGGGGGTATGGGAGATTGAGGTTGCGTGGGAGGTGGGAGTGGTGTTGTGGCTAGTGATGTTTCCATTGTGTCAAATGTGTGTGTGACTGTGTAGATGGGAATAGTGTGTGGGGTGGATGTGATATTTGTGAAGAGTGTCGTGAAGGTGGGCATGGTAACTCCTCCGAATTGGATGCCGAGAGAGAGAGGAATTCCCATGACGACTGTGGTAATGGCAGAAATAGGTGTGGTAGTGCCAGGTGGTGAGGTGACATGTGTAGTGAGAGGTGAGGTGGGTGGTGAGAGTGGTTCCTCCTGATGTTCTTCTGTTTGTGTGTTGCCTCCTGGTTCTGATACATTGATGTGTATTTGTTTTCTAGATTGCATGGGACGGGTAGGCACACGCTTCTCAGATCGATGAATATAAGTCATGGCTGCATGAACAGCCTCATCTAAGCCCACTACGTCAGCGTGCAAGTTCATTGATTCGATGAACATGTCATCCACTCCTTCCTCGGCTAACATTTGCATCATGATCATCTTTCCTGTTTCGAGCGACAGCTTGTGTTGCTCCTGGACTTGCTTCATGGTTTCATATAATCTTTTTATTTGTGCCGAGTATGCTGGGGGCACTTGCTAGTTCTGAAAGTTCTTCATATTCTTGATCATACTCTTCGTGTGCCTCTTGTTCTTCTGTCTCTTCTTCATCGTCTTCTACTTCTACTACTCTCGGTTGGGTCGGGGCTGAAGTGGTAGTCGTGGGTTGTTGTCCTTGGGTCAGCTCTGCTTCTGTCTCTAGGTTAGATTCATTGATCAATCGGGCGATTTCTTCATCTGTTAGATCAGCAAGGGTGTAACCTTGAGGGAACTCCAAGTCTGCTGGAATAGGAGGGAACACCAAGTTGGGTCCTTCTGCACTTGGTCTGGGTCGGCGAATGGTAAATGGTCGGACACGCCTCGTTTGTGGAGGAGTCACCTCGGGTGTGGTAGTGGCTCCCCTTGGTTGAGCGCATGGTAATTGAACTCCCCTTCTCATCTTCTTCGAGGGAGGGCCCGCCGTTGATAGTCGTCTTTGGAACTCTTGGACCCTGGACCATACTAGTGCTCGTTGAATGGGCACGTCGTATGCTAAGCACCTGTAAATTATTCTTGTGAGAGCACAACATCCATGAAGTACATTTTTCTACTTCTTATTCCACCGTTGATGGGCTAGGTGTATCTGATCGATGATCCAGTGCGGTATGTTGATGGTGAGATTCTCTGTCTCCGCCAAGTACAAGCTGAACCATATCTTTTTTGGTGGCATAGTGAATCGTTCTTGTGCGGGAAAAGCAAAATGTTGCATAATAGTTCGTAAGTGGAGAGCAATGGTAGGCGTCATTGCCACCATGTCCTTCAATTTGTTGAGGTCTTTATGCTTCATCCTGCCTGGAACCAACGTTTCTTTCTCAGTGGGAATATGCATTCCTTGCATGTTCAACGCTGTTCGTACCAAATTGAGGGTCAGTTTGAATCTCTTGAGTTCGTGGCCTGGCAATAGTGAGGGTAGCACAAAAGTACTATCGCCCCCCTTGGCCCTGCTAGGAGTGATGGTGCTGATTAAGTAGGAGCAGCGAAGAAAATCTGGCTTAGGAAAATGTGCTCTGAAGTAGCTATCCAATCCCGCTTTGGTCCAAACCGATCGCATTACTTCTGCATTCTGATAGTTTTCAAATTCACGAGTGAAAAAATGATAACGTCCCCATTTGCCATTGAATTCAATTTCTGCGTCCCAGAAATAGGTGCCATCACCCAATGGCCCTGCGACATCACTAAACCAATGAGCATGTTTCCCCACTTGAGAAGTGTGTCCCTGAGGAGGGTCCTGAATCGGGAGAACATGCACCGCCTGAAGTTCTTGAGGCCTTTCGGTGAGTGGTGGCTCCAGGAGGAGGGTTTCAATGTCCACAATCTGTGCGCTAGACCCTGCCTGGGAACTAGTGCCTCCTGCTTCTGCCATTGTTATTGCTGGTTTGCTGGTTCTGTGAGCACATAGATCATGCGTTAATATTGTAATGGACAAGATTGAACACTTTTTGTCCCCGTTACAACATTATCATGAGGTGAGTAATGGGTTAGTGCGTCAGTGAGTGCTCGATGACTGTGTGTGTAGTTAATGAATGGATAGTCCTAGGAGCTAGATGGAAAGATGCAATGTATGAGTGATGTAGCTAGCAAGTGGAGATGAATTTACAAATGGGGGTCGGGGGTTTATTACAAGTCTTAGACTGCCAAACACAATGGATGGCTTTCGGGTTTGGTTTTGTGGAGACTCTGAAGGGTTTTATGAGTAATTTTGCTTGGGGATGATGCGTTTTTGGAACCCATTTACAAGTGAGTCTGTGCGTGCTTCTGGGCGACTGTGTGTTCGTGCTTATTAAACAAGAGTGGGTAGCGGCTCCTTGAGTGAGTGAACCCTGTCGTGTATGATGTGATTCGTGCAGGACTAGTTGAGCCCGCAAGCAAGCCTTGGGCACCCAAACTTGTCTTGATTGTGGGCCAGCCTTCATCGACTTCTTGGGCACCCAGATAGATTTCACTCTCTCAAAAGAAGTTTTGGAAGTCCTCTTATTAGTATCATTTCGTTGATTACTAATAGGAAGTTGAGATAGTTGTTGTGACTTGACTGCAATAGGCAGCTCGCCTTTTCGCACCCACAATTGTTTCAATGGCTGAGTCATTCTGCTTCGCACGTTCTTTTGGCCTCCAGTGTAGGTAGTCTTCCATAATTGATCTGCCGTTGGTTGCTGCCTCCCTCTGGCTTTTGGAAAAGAAGGTAGTTCCGTCGAGGCCTTGACTTCTTTATTGAAATCTCCATTCCTCTGCATCACATAGCTTTGGACAAGAACAGCATGGTCAACTTCATGTGTACCCCTGGAAGGACCAGGAGTCTGTGTCTTTTCTAGTTCCTTGAGTGCTCCATTATCTAACTCAACTGTAATTCGACTCTGATTTACCCATACCTGAAGAAGTCCACTTCTTAGGTTTAAGTTGACTGCATGGTCATAGATCCAGTCTTGACCCAAGACGAGAGGCTCAGTGAGATCCTCATCTTGACACACTAGTACCTTAACTATCATTGGAACATCTTGAATGGAGAGGGGAAGTTCCACCTCGCCCAGGCAAGGGGTTTCCACACCTCCCAATCCTATAAGATATGCTTCTATAGGATTGACTTTTAATTTCAATTCTTGACAGTAAGAAAGTCTCACCGCACTAGTGGCTGCACCTGAGTCAATCAATGCTCGCACAGTTTTTGCACTAACTCCTTGTCCTATCTCCAAGGTCACAAAAGGACGTCGATCTATTATCCTTTGGGAACTTATTCCTGAGACCTCACACATTGCCACATGATATCCTAGATCCTCATAGGCACCTGTCCTAGGTTGATCCCTACCTTGCCGTTTCAACTTCATCTTTCTGATGCGTTCTAAAGCTTCTGCTTGAGCTTCTTCTCGAACTCGTTTTTCTTCTTCTTTGCGTTTTTCTTAGCAGTGTTGAGTCGACTTAGCATTTCTTCTGTGAGAGGTTCCTGATATAGCTTGACTCTGCATCCGCTTATGTAACTCGGAAGAATATCACCTTCTAAGGTGGCTAGTTGTACGGCTCCACTCGTTGAAATTCTATTTATAATCATAGGTCCATAGCCACGTTTCTCTAATTTTCTTGCATGTTGCTTCGAAGTGTAGACTAAAACTAGGTCTCCGGCCTTTAATCCTTTATCCTTAACATGGGCATCAAAGTACGCCTTCTGTCGTTTCTTAGCTGCATATATTCCTGCTGCAGCTCTTAGTCTGGTTTCACCTGGTCGTTCAAGGTCAAAAATTTTCGAAGAGAGTTCATGGCCTGTCCACTCATGCTCTTGTGCTACTCTCAATGTGGGAATCAAGAAGTCCAAAGGTAGCACCGCGTTTTGACCAAATACCATCTGAAAGGGTGTGGCTTGGAGTACCGTTTTATAGGCCACGCGGTATGCCCAAACAGCATGATGTAGCTGTTTGTCCCAATTAGAGCGTTTATTATTCACCAATTTGGTAAGCACATTGCATAGAATCTTGTTTGTGCTTTCGGCCTGGCCATTGGCTTGTGAGTGATAGGGGGCAGACTTCTTGTGCACTACCAAGAACTCTTGGAGCAAATTTTCAATAACTTCATTCAAGAAGTGAGTGCCTCTATCACTTACCAGCTCTATAGGTAGCCCGTATCTAGTGAACACATTCTCAAATAAAAACTTAGTTGTTGTTTGAGCATCGTTCTTCGTTGTGGCTTTCACTTCTACCCACTTGGTTAAATAGTCTGTGGCAACAATGATGTATTCAGCATGTGAACCCTTAGCTGGGGGATTAATAGGACCTACAAAGTCTATTCCCCACTTAGAGAATGCACGTCCACCCATCATAGGTTGATGGCTCAACTGTTGGGCCCAAGACCTAGCAGTATGATTGACACTAGCCTCTGAAGATCTAAGACTTTGTCTATCTCTCCCTAGGTGTCGACCTGATCTAAGGTTCATAAGCCCAATTGAATAATCCCAATTTTTCCCAAGTACACTTTGCGTTGCTGAATTCTTTTGTATTAGTCACTTGTTCTTTTTTAATCCCTTAGGGTGTCACTTCTTGTCCCGTTAATCTTCGTCGCAAGGAACACTTAAATTTTATCGTACTTTGAGGGTGGTCGCTCGATTTAATTTCTTTTCCCTTAGGTTGTTTCGCAATTTGTAATCTCCTAACACTTGCACTTGAGTGATTAGAGTTCTAGGACTTGGTAGTTCTTAACGTGTTCCTAATTAAACAAAACCTCTATCCGTACTTAGCCTATGCTAGGGATTGACAGAGGGTGTTGAGAATTTCCAACCTTAAGCTTCTTCCCTTGGTTGCCCTTGTATGCCCCGGAAGCGTGTTCCCAAGCTCGCACTTACTCTTGCTTCGAGTACCCTTCTATGCTCTCAAAGAACCTGAAAAAGTCCACAATTAGCTCCAGAATTGAATTCAGATGACAGATAGATCACTTTCATGCATATAATTCACAGACCCAATTGCTTTTTGCCTCTATGGAAATCAATCCCAAGGGACCCTCAATTTTTTCCTACCTCGGGATATGGTCAACTTCAAATTATCCTATCTAATAATCTTGACATTAATTCTACCGTAACTAGTCGAAGTTTTGGTTGTATTCCCCACGAGCTTTCCAACAAAACAAAAATCACAGCAATTGGATTTCGTATGAGGAACCTATGTTCGTTCAGGGTTTTGGGGCTAAAACAGGATTTAAAACAGTCTAATCAAGCAGGCAGGAATTCTTGAATTACTTGGGTTGTGGCCTCACCATGCAATGCTAACCCCTAGTGTTTGTCCCACAAATTGACCAAAATAGCCCACTACTTTTTGCCCTAAAAAATTGGCCAAATTTGCCCTTCTATCGCGTTCGCAAACTCTGTCAGTCGCGATTGATAGGTCAATCGTGATTGACGTGTCAATGGCGATTGATAGGTCCATCGTGGCTGTCAATCGTGATTGATGAGTCCATCGTGGCTGTCAGTCGCGATTGATGAGTCAATTGCGATTGACACGTGGCCCAGATTTTCAGTCAGTCATGGTCAAAGGGTCGTTGACTCTGTCAGTCGTGATCTATGGGTCGATCGCGATTGATAGGTCAGTTGCGAGGGTCTGTCCGTCGTGGTCAAGCAATCGTTGACTGTGTCGATTGCGATTGACAGAGCCGTTGGGGCTGTCAGTCACGATTGACTGGTCGATTGCGATTGATGGCTCGATCGCGATTGACACGTGTCACGCGTAGGGTCTATCCGTCGTGGTTAGTCGGTCGTTGACTCTGTCGGTCGCGATTGACGTGTCGATCGCGATTGACAGAGCCGTCGGCAGGTGTCCGTCGTGGTTTGTCGATCGCGATTGACAGAAATGTGAGGAATTTCAAAAATTTAAACACATTTTTGGGAAGCTCTAGGCCTGTAGATCATGGTTATGTACTTTGTTTAGCAAATAGAGCATTTTTTTTGTAGGTCGTGATTGACAGAGGGCAACGCCTCGGCACCTGCACAGTCAAATTTTTTACCTGCTGGAGCTGGTGCAGCTACTGTGGATGCTAGTTCTTGCAGAAAATCTCAAAAAACACAGAAAATCACAAGCACACAAACGCTCTCTCGCTCTCTCTCACAAGTGAAATGAGGGGAATTGTATGGGTGGGGTGATATGACCAAAAAACTGAAATTTTTCGAGATGATGGAGATGGATGTGGGAGATGGTGAGGATGATGATGGTGATGAGAAAAACAAAAGAAAATAGGAAAAAGGTGAAGAAAATACCTATAACTCCAACGCGTCAACTCTACGTCTTACCATCACACGCTCGTCCTCAAGGCTCGATCTCCGGCAACGGCGCCAAAATTTGGTGTAGCTCAGTGATGAGTAGCACCTCCTTTAATTTCAATCCGGGAAGACAAGAGGATGGTATGAAGACCTCGAGCAAGTGAAGGCACAAGTGTGTGAGTGAGAAGCACACAAACATGCACACACATACACACACACACACACACGCACACACGGCAAGCCAAAGAGTGAGAAGCAAATGGAGTTCTTTGATTACTTCCAAAAAAGCTCTTACAAGTTCAATTCAATTACAAGCTAGCTTCAAAAATGAGCTCTCTAGCTCTATTTATAGTTTTTGACTAGGTTTTGGCCTTGTCCAGACCTAGTGTCCGGCCTAGTTAAAAATTAGGTTCTCTACCCTATTTGGAGGTTCAAACGGAGTCTAAAAAATGTGAAAATTGAAAGGTAAGTACTTCTAAAGCTCCTCAAGCTCAAGGACTCCTTGGCTTGCACAAAATGGAGCTACAAAAATATGAAATGGTTATTACAATGGTTTTTAGTGATGAAAATCACTATTTTTGTAGGGATTTGTTCTAACATTCTGACATACATTTCCTGGAGCTCCCTACTTGCTCCTTCTTCTTGTGTGCCCAACTCCTTGATGCCTGAAAATTTGAAATGGCCTACTTGCCAGATCTTCTTTGACTACTGTGTCTGCCTGTGCTTTCTCTTCGTTCTGACTCCCTTCGTAGGCTGCCTTGTCTTGCAACTCCTTTGGTTCCTTGACTACTGCCAACAGATGCACATATTAAAGATAAGATTTTAAAGGAAGGAGATTTAATATTATTATACACATTGAAACAACACGCGAAAAAGCTATAGCAATGTGGATATGGACCACTTTTGATTATTGAATATCCACTAGTGGAGCAATGAACTTAGCCACATTAGATGGAGATGTACTTCCTTCATAAGTGGCTGTGGAGTCAAAAGGTACATGGAACCATTAACTCAAAAAATGTTAGCATGGCTCCTAGGAGCACAAAACCGAGAAAGGGAAGAGGAAAGGATGAGAGAAGAAGCTCGAATGGAAGCACTAGAGCAAATCAAGAAAAGGAAAGAGTGGATAAGATAGCGGGATGAACGATATATAAAAGGAGAAGAACCTATACCCATGGAAAAAAATCAAATAGGTAATGCTAAGAACATAAATAATTGTGTCACTTGACCATATTTGAATCTAGGGATTGGCATAAACGAATATCAATTAGTGGATTGTTTGATTGATAGAGGGGCCGCATTAAGTTGCATGTAAGCCTCATTAGCCAATGACATCAAAATGAACATTTATCCTACTAAAGCATATATGATAGGAATTGGAGGACAAGTCATCAAGTGTGTAGGAGAAGTCTCAATGTCCCTACGTCTAGGAAATACTACCATGAATCAAAGATTTTTGGTGTGTGAAGACGAAGATCTTCTTGAAGAACTGATCCTAGGTCAAGACTGGATTTTTGAATATGAAGTGAGCATACATCTTGCCTAGGGATACGTACCCACAAAAGTAGGACACAAAGAAGTTTTTAGTATTCTAGAGGTTAGATAGCCCCAAAATTACTAACACAGTAGTACCTAGGGCAGCAACTCTAGAGATGGAAGGAGAAGAAAGTCCAAGTGTTACCATGAATCAAGAATGCCCAGATCTTGACTTTTCCATACCTTGTAATGCATCACATGATCCTTTAGCCAATTCCTCATTAGGAAGAGAAATCGAGAGAGTGAGCAAAGACATCTCACGCAACCATGTCAGTAAGAAAATAAAAAAGCCTACATGGACGTCGACTATGAGAATACAACAACAAGAAAATACACGATTACAATGGACTCAGAAGGATCAATTGCCACAGTAGGGAGGTCAAAAAAATGAAAAAATCAATCAATAACTCGAAACAAAACGACATAACAATGACTTTGAATCCCAATGGAATAAGTCTAGGGCTGTACATATATGTCTTCCATAGCCATTGATCAAAGCTCAAAGGATGCAACGACTTATCTCGATTCTGAAAGCACTCAGGTGACAAGCAACTCAAAGAATGGAAAAGCTAAACAAAGTATCATACCGATAGAATCAAGCAATTGAACCAAACACCAAGGATGGAAAAAAAACCCCAAATGGCTACAACACGAAAATCCCAATCCAAAGGCAGAAGAAGGTCGAAGACTACATTAAAAAATGAGGGAAGGGCAACACAACAAAAGCAAATGCCAAGGAAATAGAATACAATGTTAATATGGAGACCCAAGAAGTGTTGGTGCATTTTTTCCAAGCCTACATGCTTGATATGATGTTCGTTTGTAGTCATATGTGTAGACATATAACCACCTCTTGTAAAAGAGTACATTTTATCCCTTGTAATTGTAAAAGAAAGAATGGATTAAGTCATCCATGATGTAAAAAGAAAATTTTGGCTCTAAGTAGCTAAAATAGGAATCCATTATCTGAGGGAATATTTCCTAATTCCTAGCATCACTTTTGGGTGAATTCATTTGAATTAAAATTCTAAACTACGTCCAAAAGTAGCTATAAAAGGAGCAAGAAGGAAGTCGCCAAAGTAGTGCTTGCTTCTACCCCATTTCATGCCCATTTGTAGAGATTGAAGAGCTTAATCCATAGCTCTATCATTCTACTCCCATTGTGCAAGTATTCATTGCCAATGAGGTTGTAATCCTATGTGAATCTATACATTCATCTTTTACTCCTTCTCTGTTTTATTTTGTGCTATACTCACTTAGAATAGTAAATGTCAAAAGCTCATATCTTGGGCTATACATAATATTTTTCACAGTTTTAAAGTGCATTGGCTATCATTATATGTCTAGTTAATGTTCACAAAAATTCATGTCCATTAGATTTACCATTTGTGAGAAATCTGTATTTTATTGCTCACTAGTCTATCTCTACTGAGCCCGAAAAATGGCGGGAGTGTTCCAAATTTTGCTAAAACTTTTTCTCAGTGCTCAGTTCATGAATTGAGGTGTTTTAACTTGTATTGGGAATCTTGCTAAGTCTATTTTCTATGTCCAAAATGAATATTTCTAATTCGTACCAGATTGAGGGCATATTCATTGTTTCCAGCAGGTGTGTGTCATTTTGCAACTAGTCTGTCTTGCATCAAAATTTTGAGATACTTTTTCCAAAGCACTTGGGTGCTTTTTTGTGCATGTAGGAAGCTCAAAGGGTCCACTAAACAACTGTGGAGTCTCATTTGGCTGGTGTGAAGTTGGGTGCATCAACACCAATTCATCTTCAGGTTGCATACACCATCTCTCTCCACAGTGGTATTAGAGCATAGTCAATCAACATGGGAGATGGATTTCCATCAACAATTTACAAATTGGATAGAAACAACTACCTAGCATGGTCTCTAAGGATGGAGGCATATCTTCAAGGGAGTAATCTATTTGGATACACATATGGAGATGAAGCTATGCCAACCATGAGGAACAAAGGGCAACCATCACATGAAGAAGAGGAAAGACTTTCAAATTGGTGTTCAAAGGACGCACTTGCAAGGTCCTATATTTTAAACTCAATCTCTGATTTTCTTTTACCTCATGTCAAGGGATGCAAGACATCAAGAGAGACTTGGAATGCACTTGCTTCTTTCTTCTCCTCCAACACTCGAGCAAGGAAGAACCAATTGTGGATGGAGTTCACAACAATGAAGAAAAGCCCCAAGCAAAGTGTGACTGATTATGTCACAAAGATGAAGGAGATTTCTGATCAACTTGGAAGCATTGGAGAGGTAACTAAAGAGGAAAAAATCATTAGACAAATCATAAATGGAATCAAAGTAGATGGCAAGTGGGAGTCCTTCACAACAGCCATGGATTTGTACATGGATATGCATGTACCCGACCTCAACACACTCATGGGCCAACTCTTCACTCATGAAGCAAAGATTAGCAAATGTGGTGAGTCCTCAAGAGGTAATCAAACTTCTGCCTTATATTTTGATAAAGCTAAGGTCAAGGACAAGTCAAAGAATAAAAAGAATGAAGATGAAGGTAGCTCTTTCCAAGCAAACTTTGCGGGTAGAGGAAGAGCTAGAGGAAGAGGTAGAGGTGGAAAGCAAGGCAGGGGGAGATTCCAATCATCTCAACCTTGCAATATATATGGCTTATCTAATCATACTACTAAAGAATGTTTTAGGAACCCGAGGAACTCAAGAGGAAGAGGATTTAATAGAGGTGGCTATGTATCAAATAGAGGAAGATACAATGGACGCTACAACAACTATCAAAGTGGCCATAGAGGAAGAAGAGATTACAATAACTATGTAGAGGACCAAACTCAAGAAGATTCATTATTGACTATGAATCTATCAGTGAAGAATGGAAATGATGATGATCACATCTTTTACATTGATTTGGGATGCTCAAATCATGTAGCAGGAAATGTGGCTTTACTTTATGATTTGGAAGATCCTCACAACAAACATGAAGTGCAAAAAGGAGATGATACAAAGCACTCAGTGGAGAAGATAGGTAATGTGAAGACATCAAATGGGAATATGAAACTATTAAGCAAAGTCTTGTATGTCCCGACAATTACCAAAAATTTAATAAGTGTTGGGTAGATTGTTGAAAAAGGATTGCAGGTTAGATTCAACCGATTTGGATCATATGTTGAAGAGACAAGGCAAGGCTTTGGAAGGATTGCCAAAGGACAAAAGACAGGAAGACTTTTCACTTTTGAAGTGGAAGATACAAAGAACATAGCCTTATTTAGCTATGGATTTCAAAATCTAACAGAGTTGGAGATATGGCACAAAAGGCTTGCTCACATTGGTGAGAGGACACTCAAACAAATTTGCAGGGACCAGAGTGCACTTGTCTTGCCTAATATCACAAGGCAACACATGATTTATAAGTGTGAAGCTTGTCAACTTGGCAAGGCTCATAGACAACCTTTCAATATGAAGGGATATGTGTATCAAAATCTTTTGGATCTAGTACACACGGATGTGTGGGGTCCAAGTAAGGAGCAATCTATATCAGGCTCAAGATATTATGTGTCTTTCATAGATGACTGTAGAAGGTGGACCATTCTGTTTTTCATGAAGCACAAGGATGAAGTTTTTAATTGTTTTAAGAAGTATGTTGCTCTTGTTGAAAACCAAACAGGTAGGACTTTGAAAAGACTCACATGAGATGGTGAAGGAGAATACTTCTCACTTGGATTTGATGCCTACTTGCATGCAAGAGGCATTAAAAGGGAATTCACTACAAGGTATACACCCGAACTCAATGGTGTAGCAGAGAGGAGAAACAGAGCTATTGTAATAGACTTCCATCTTAGTCACTAGATGGAACCACTCCATATGAAGTGTGGAATGGAAGAAGACCTAGTCTAGAGCATTGTAAAATATTTGGATGTTTAGCCTATGCTCACATTCCTTCTCAAGTTCCATCGCTAACGAAGATTTGACCGCATATGCCTGATTGCTTTTTGACCAAACAAAGAACCCTCCTCTATGCTCACCTTGCAAAATACACTTGTTATCTTTGTGTGATAAGATCTCACAAAGATCTCTCTCAAATACAACTTTAAAACCATCACCAAAAAATGCAGATATAGATAGCAGATTCTTCTTCATTTTAGGTACATATAGAACATCTGTAATCTGAAAAATTAACACCTTCTCTTGACTTTAAGGTTACTATACCTATTCCTACAACATCCAAATCATTGCCATTTGCAATAGTAACTCTTCTACCTGAACAATAGGAAAGATAAAAAAACACATCTCTACAACCTGTCATATGCTTTTTAGCACGTGAGTCAAATATCCAAGGACTTGCTGAAAGAACTTCTAAAGCTGCCTGATCAAAAGCTACTTCCTCAATGGTGATACAGGCATAAGAATCACCTTGAGATTTCCCTTTTTTATCATCTTCTGCAACATTACCTGATGCCTTTTTCTTTACTGTTGCAATCCTTTTATAACATGTTGCTTTTAAATGTCGAGGTTTCTTGCAATAAAAACATATTACTTCCTTCTTCTTAGAAGACTTCTCTTTAGATATAGTAGAAACAGAATCTAAAGTAGAAGATGAGAGGGACCTACTTTCCTTCTTGGATTGCTTTTCCTTCTTATCCTTCTTCTTCTTTTTACCCTTTGATGAAGATGAAAGTTCTTCTTCATTCTCTTCCATTCCCTCCAACTGATCTTCATCTTGAAGTAACAAGAACTCTAGCTCTTCAAATTTAACCTGTCTATCTCTTGTGGTAAGGGTAAGAGTGGTTATAAAAGATCAATATGAAATAGGAAGTGAATTAATTAGTGTATTTACCATTTCTTCATCTGATATCTCAACTCCTACATTTAGAAGTTGATCTCTCAAGTCAACGAGTCTCGTAATGTGGGTTTGAATTGACTCACCAGCCTTCATTCTTGTATTTTCTAGTTGTCTCCTTAAGTGAGCTTTCCTAACAGGATTTCTGCTCTGAAAAAGATTCTCAAGACAGCCAAGCTTGTCTAGAATATGCTTTTTAATACTCATTTCTATGAATGAGAGTGCTAAAGTATCTCTAGCATCCCACCTTGCTTGATCTTCAGTAGGAGGAACTATAGGTAAAGACCTACCTATGACTCTGGATGTTGAAATGGTTACCTCTTCTTCAGTTGGCTCTGTAATAGTAATTCCAGTACCTCTTAAAGCTGTTGTGGCTCCTTCTTTGCCTTCTCACCTAGGTCTTGTGAAGGATCCATTGACGATACTCCATAAATCCTTTGTCACTAAAATATTCATCATCATGAAACTCCACATGGGATAATTAGAAGAAACTTGTCTTCAATCTCAATTCTAATCTCACTCATCTTAACTAAGTGTGTATGTCAATTATGCTCTGATACCAAGTGTTGGAATTTGGGGTCCCAGGATCGTTCCAATACTAAAACCTTTTGAGCATACACACTTAATTAATTAAGATGATAAGTGAGAGATAGAAAGAAAGAGATCTTGAGACAAGAATAAAAAATAGAAGCCAAAGCTTACTCACTAAAAATAGATGTCCAAATTACAACATGGGAGTACTACTCAACCATATAAAGTGGTGCACTCACTAATGGAAGAATATCCAAGAAGATGATGGTACAAAATTTAGATTATGTTGAAATAATCTAAGTGTGTGAAGTGAATGAGCAGCGAAGCTAGCCTTATTCTCACAAAATAGTGTAACAAAATTGTAAATCAACCAACCCTAATTTTGAGATTAGGGTAGAGAAACCCTAAAAACAAAATATAAGGTTAACTCACAAAAGATAGTTACCACCACCTTGTAGAAGACTTCTTGCTCCAAGAGAGTAGCCTCTCCTTCACCAAATCTTCACCTCCAAAGCTTCAAAATCTTCAAACTCTAGCTTGAGATCTTTAAGTGATGATACATAATGAGCCCAGGGCTCTTCTTATATAGCTTTGATTGAAGCTCCAAAAGCATATGTTCATAAAAGCACCACGGAAAAAAACACTAATTCATCGTTGCTGCTATTCGGTTTTGAAAAGTATTCGATTGCTAGATTTAGCGAATTCGAAATTGGTGCCAAAATTTAAATCTTGCTTTTGGTTTTCAAAATATAGCTCACATTGTTGCGGCATTTAGGGATCGAACTCGGGTGAGCAACATGAGACCAACTTTGATCTATCCAAGTTGCCAAACGGCTTTCTTTTGTTAAATCTTTTGAAAAAAATCTACATATGGTTTTGCATCCGTTGGGGAATTGAAGAGAAAAAACTTCTAATGAAGCTTAATGTTGGACCATATTGACATTGATTCCGACAGAAGCTATGTGGTGAAGAATAACATTTAACCATATACCTTGACATTTCCATGAGATACATTTTCTTTATTTTAACAACTCCATTTGGTTGAAGTTTATGCAACATTGTACATTGGTGTTTTATCCCACACTCAAACAAAAATGCATTAAAAATAGAAGACATGTATTTCCTCCCTCAATCAGAACACAGGGTGCCCAATTTACATGCTACAAAATTTTCAACCATAACCAAGAATTGTTTGAAGCATATAAACCATTTGCATCACCTTCAATAACTCTATTTACAGGTGTAGTAGGCTGTTTTCCAACACCTTGCATAATGTCCCAAATTTTTTTAGCTACTAATACATGGCACATCATATATTCCCACAATGGGTAATTAGTAACATCCAAGTTAGTCCTAATAGTGAACATACAAAATACATCATTGCTTTCAAACATGGCAATGACTAAATACCTTGATGTAGAAAAATGCTTGTATCTCAAGAAGTTGAATAAAAAACCCTCCCAAGCTCTGCTAAACGTATTGTAGGCTTTGCGGCACTTGTATTGGTAAACTATACCTATATATATGTTTGGTACAAAAGGATAAAATTTCTAGCATAGTCACTACGATAGTGCATTTGAAGGCCAAAACGAACTCCTAATTGCTCACAGTATGCTCCCCAATTTTTGTGTGATTCTAAGACTATGATTGGAGGGGTTTTGACAATGCCCTTGATGAAGGAGCGACCTACTCTTATAAAAATTGCTAAAGGTCAAGGTCTACGAAAGCACATGAACAACACAAGGAAGAAGAAGAAGCTTGGAGTAGAACACAATAAAAAATGTATTAACAAGTGAATTTACAAAGATACATGACCCATTAGGGTTATAGGCATATATACAAGACAAGGGAAAAAAACTCCTTAAAAGGGAAACAGTGCCCTGACAGCCCTAAGTGTGTTCATGCACATCATTATCAAAATGTACCAACATTATGTTCGCACCTATATGTGATTCTTTTGAATGTCCTAATGCTTATCCTAACTCTACTTACTATGAACACAACCATCTCTTCAAGGATCGTGCTTTCCATCCACAAAATTGTCTTTTCACTTGTGCAAAAGGTAATTAAATATGATCTATCAAGGTAATACATATTTTAATGATGATTATTCATCTATGTTGCCTAATCCTTGTTTAATTGAGTCATAGAAACATTTGGAGAAGGGCTTTATAAAAGGACAACCATCTTCTCCTCCCCTTTTACATCTTTCTCTTGAATCCTTATGTCAAGATCAAGAGTTAGATAACAAGCCTTTATGCTCTACTTCATTGGATCAATTGAATAGTAATGTCTTATGTAATGATTATCCTTTGAAAACCCATTATACTTTCCTTTTTAAACCTAGTGATCCCATGTTTAATAATGCCAAATCCAAGATGGATATACTAGCTCCTCTCTTTGATGACTTGCTAGAACAAAGAAGATACGTATATAGAGAATCATTTTATAGTTAGAACATGGCACCTATGCCTTGTGATTCCTTTGATGGACCCATAAAAAAAGAATGACTTATGTAATGATCATCACGATACTAAAGAGAAAATAATCTATACCTTAGGGCCATCCAATTGTAAAAAGGAAACCCTTTCTAGTCTTATGACATTATATCCGAAGGATCAGAAAAATTAAGTGTAGACAATGGAATCTAGGACAATTGATGAAAGAGCTCTACACGAAGATGAAGTGGAAAGATTTTAAAGAAGATGAAGCACCCAAAGCTTCTACAACATCTTGACATCAACAAAAGGAATCTTCATCAAAAGGCTTAAAAAAATTCAGATTCTTAAAGAACTGCTTCAAGGAAAACCAAATCAGAAAGCCATTTCCGTTCCCAAGAAATACTTTCTCATGGTTCTCCTATTTGTACATCAAAATCCTTTACACATTCTACATCCATTTGTCCTAGTATAATAAAGCCTCATATATCAAAAACGCCTTTTGAAAAAAGGATAAATTAAGAATCTTCATAAGAATTTTGGACCAAAGAATAATAAGGAGAGAATAATATGGACGCCTAAAATTCCCACCTTACTTGAACTAAAATCTCAAAATATTCATAGTCCTAAAAAATTCAAGCACACAAGTAGAAAATATTTCGAATCCTAAACAATTCAAGCACACAAGTACAAAATATTTCCAATCTCAAAATATTTCCAATCCTAAACAATTCAAGCACACAAGTACAAAAATTTCTTCATGCAGCATCCATGGGTTCTAGGTCCAACATTTCCCAATGCACAACATCACATCAAGTACAAAAAAGAGTAGTTTAAAAACCCATTCACAAAGATGGCACATGTACATGTATAGTAAAAAAATTCCTTTCATTTTAATTCTTATTTTTACGTTGATGTACAAAGGCATCGTCCATTACATTGATGATGTAGAAAAGAAGACTTTGGAATCTCACATTTAGAAGAATGCCTCATCATCACCATACCCTTGAGTAGCTTGCTCAAGATCAATTCTTTTTTGCAACCTGATTGTTATATGCATTAATATGTATTCATGTATTTTAGGGTCTCACTTTAGGAGCATGAATAGGCACTTTCTTTTATCACCCATGCACCCTTATTGTCCATTGTTCGCATGGACTTACCTACTAATGGTATTTCTTTCACATTCTCAGATGCTTTATATGTGTCACGGATTACAAAGAATCTATTTTAAGTTTCAACATTAGCCAAGACTTGATTGGTTGTCAAATTTGTTGATGACAAATGTATAGTTCATAATCTCTCACATGTAGTTCATGATTCTCATGTTATTTTAGATGAAAAGCTTTGGCATGCAAGCTTTGGTCATCTAAATGTTTCTAGTTTGCTATGCCTATAGAACTTTGAAATTGGGTTCTCTCTTCCCAAACTTGACACACCTTCTAAACATGTCTGTGAAGGTTGTATTTTAGAAAAGATGCTGCATTCCTCTTTCCCAAAAGATGATTCAATTAGAGATACTTATAAATTGGAACTTCTTCATTTATCTTCAATTGGGAACTACCTACACCTCATGAATTTTATTGATGCTTTCTAAATATACATGGCTATATCCATTGAAACCAAATTCTAAACTGTTTATGGGTTTTAAAAAGTTCCTAGTTACAGCTAAAAAATATGTTAGCATGCAAATTGGGCATCCTACATTCTTATTGGGGGGGGGATACATGTCTTCCAATTTTAATGCATTTTTGGTGAAGCATGGAATAAATCATCAGCATATAGTGTTGCATACAACCTCCAAAAAGTGGAGTTGCAAAAGAAAGAAAAGATCTCTCATGGAAATGGCGAGATGTATGATAAAAAAATCAATCCTTACCAGAGAGATTTTGGCTTGAGGCTTTTATATGTGCCACATATTTACCAACAAGACATCAATTAGCTTGAAAGATGTGTATGGCACTTTACTACCTTTTTTTTTACAGGTGGACAGTCAAGTGCTTGTCCAAAATGATGGAATTTCGCAATCTTTATAGGTTCTAAACAATGATGCAAATCATTCTATTTTTTATGCAAATTACAAGATGCACTTTTTGATGATAGGGATGACATATAAGAGGCTAAAACTATGCCAAAATAGATAGTGTGAACTTTGAAGAATAGAAAATTAGATGCATCCTTGCCATATTGTACTTGCTCAAGCTCGCATAGTGCTTTCTTTGAATCATATTTCTATGCAATTTCTATCTCTACATTTTTTGTTGCAAATGAGCTTCATTCTTTTGATGAATTACAAAATTCAAAAAACTAGATGATTGCTATGCAATCACAATATGATGCCATTATGAAGAATGGTACTTGGTCTTTATGTCAATTGCCACCACGCAAAAAGTCCATTGGCACTTAATGAGTATACAAGCTAAAATGTAAGCATAATGGAACATGTGATAGGTATAAGGCTAGGCTTTTTGCGAAAAGTTATGCTCAAGAGAGAGGTTTTGATTTTGATGAGACCTTTGCTCCCACATGCTAAATAACCACGATTCATAGCATTTATGCAATAAGAGTTCATCGTGGTTGTGATGTACATGAGTTGGACATTAAAACTATATTTCTAAATGGTGACTTACATGAAGAAGTCTATGTATTTTAGCCTCGTGGTTTGTGTACAAAGGGCATGAAAACAAAGTGTGTTGGTTAAAAAATGCATTATATGGTTTGAAGCAAGCACCACATTCTTGGTATGGGAGAATACATGCCTACTTAATAGCCCATGGTTTTGAGAATGATCCAACTTAGAGCGCCTCAACTGCTAAGCATGTAGCTAATATCATTGTTGTATGTGTTGATAATATGCTGCTCATTGTTCCTAATAAGAAGCATATTGTTGAATTTAAGTCTAATTTGCATGCCTCTTTTAAGATGTCAGATTGGGAGCATTTGCATCATTATTTGGGAATTTAGTTTATGCAAGTTGATGAAGGAATGAATTTGTTTCAAACAAATTATATTCACACATTTTTGTAGTGGTTTGGCCTTGAAGGTAGAAAAACGTTTGCTACTCCCATGGAATAGGTTTATGGTTCAATCTTCATGATGTTAGAGATGCATTTGATGTTTCTCCCTATTAGCAGGTTGTTCAATGCTTGATTTACTTATGCATAAGTTGGCATGATATTTATTTTGTTGTTTCTCAAATGAGTAGGTTTATGCATTGTCCCTATGTCAAACATTGGTATGTAGTTAAGTGCATTTTTGCACTACTTGGGTGATACTAAACTACTTCAATTGTTTTATGCCAAGGGGGATCAATACCAGCAGATTTAGATGTTTCTTTTGGCTTAGACTTGGATGATTGTTATAACTGTCATGTTTCCACTAGTGGTTTTTGCTTCATGCTTGGTAGCTCATGCATATCTTGGTTGAGCAAGAAGCAGACCATTGTGCCACTTCTAGTTGTGAGGATGAGTATAGGGAAGCTTTCATAGTGATTGATGAGTGTGTGCCTTTTAGTTGATTTGGGTGTTGGTCACTCTTCTACCACCACCATATTTACTAAAAGGTAGAGTGCATTGACAATTTAGAGGAACCCTTTGTTCCATGCTCGCACAAAGCACATTTAGGTGCACTATGATTATGTCCGAGAGAGGTTCTCTCTTGTAGAGATTAGTTTGTCTTATGTGCCCACAGATGATAATTTTGCAAATATTTCACAAAGTCTCTACCTAGGGAGAAGTTTGAAGCTTTCCAGTTACCTCCTTTTGTGGATTGATTTTTTTCCACATAGCCGGGGCACTTGTTTCCCTCTTTATGAGGCTTTTTTCCTTGGCTTGTATATATGGCTGTTACCCTAATGGTTCACTTATAATGTCAATACAAAATGATTAGCCAAGGAATTTAAGGAGAATTATATTGTATGGTTACATATACTTACTCCAAACTTCTTCTTCTTCTTCTTCTTCTTCTTCTTCTTCTTCTTCTTCTTCTTCTTCTTCTTATTCTTCTTCTTCCTTGTGGTATTTGTGTGCTTCCACAAACCTCGAACTCAAATAAAGTGAAGTGGCCACATATGTGAGACTCATGGTCACCAAGGTGTACTCTTAATGGTGTGCTTTCCATGGTTATATTCCCAAATGGTAGAGGTTGTCCATCTATTGCCTCCGCTCCTATTGGCTTGTTCTTTCGAAGTATAGGAATTGCATATTTCTTAACCAATCCTTCATCGATGAAGCATGAGGAGGCTCCTGAATCTACTAGGGCTATAAGGGAAAGGGTCTTCTTGGGCATGATTAACTTGACAGGTGCAAGACATGTTTCTATGGGTGTAGCTTGAATTATGAGAACCTTTCTTATATCATGGTCCAATTGTATGATCTCTTTTACAATTGGACTTCCTGGTTTCCCTGCTCTACAAGGATGGTGGCAACTCTAGAGTTTGTTCTCTTGTTGGGACAATTAACTACAATATGCCTAGGGTTTCCACAATAGATGCATAATGTTTTATCTCTCCCTCTTTGTTTCTCTTGTGGTGTTAGAGGTTGGAACCTAGTTATATCTATTTGGATAGGTTCGGGCATAGACTCATCCTTAGGCGTGGGATTGAAGGGTTTCCATTGGCAAGGTCTTCCTTCTACTTGTTTTTTTTGTTTCATTTAAAAAAGTCAGTTATTACATTGAATAGATTGCTTGATGTATTCATTCAATGTCTTAACCTGGAGCAGAAGGTACTTCACATCATCTCTTAAACCCCATCTAAATTGGCTTATGAAATAATCTTCATGCCAAGTGAGATCACATATCAACTACCTAAATTATGATGCATAAGTAGAGGTAGGGCAGTTACCTTAACATAGCTCGAAAATTTTGTTTCTATCACTCAATTTGTGTCTGCATCTTGAAATGTGGTGGTGAGTTCTCGAAGAAACACCTCATAGTCTTGGAGTATTGCCATGTTCTTCTCCAAGATTGGGACAAACCATGATAATCCTTGTCCACAAAGCAAGGTTCCAATAAACCTAACCTTGGATGCCTTGTCAGTGTATCTATCAGGTTGCATATGGATGTACAATTTAACTTGCTAGAGAAATCCCTGAAATTTTGTGTGATCCCCATCAAACTTTTTTGGCATGAAAATCTTTGGTTCCTTCATGAAGAATGTACTAGGCCGTTGTGGAGGTGATCGCAATCCGGGTGGATCGGGTCCGGTCGTGGCACACACAGGGTGTATGAAGCTAATGAATGTTGGAAGGTTTAAAGATGTGAAGGTGAAATTAATGTTGAGTATGGAGAAGAGAGAGATGTTGAAATAATTATGGGAATGGGAATGTAGGTGTGCAAGTTAGATTGATGACATGAATGATAAGAATGAAAGAGAACCATACACACGAATCAAATTTGGAAGGAAGAATGGTCCATTGGAGGAGCTTCTTAAACACTTCCTAATTCTAATCCATATGTATAGCCTTCTTTGGATGATATGTATGCATGATGAGAATAGATGGAATCCTTACACACAAATCAGTTTCGAAAGGAAGAATGGTCCAATATTGGAGCTTCTTATACACTTTCAGAAACTAATAAATATGTATGGATTTGTATGGATTATATGCATGCAAGTGAATTATGATGATGGATTTTACTCACAAGCTCAAAGAAACATCCTCACTGGTTCAACGCAATACTGCGGAGCCTTCTCACACATAGAAGAAATAGAAGACATGTAAAAATACTTAAGAGACTGAGAGAGGTGACAAGAGACAAGTGACAAGTGACATGAATTAAAAGAATTTGAATTAAGTTACATGTAAAAGATCGTCGTGGTACGTCATGCTAAGCAGTCTACTGATCAAAGGTGGTTCCGACCCTCAAACCATGACAGTTCAACCGAATGTCACACGTAAGAAGGTGAGTTCCACTCCAGTGACCCTATGTCTGTCTAGGCTCGTAACGTCTAACTAAAGAAGTCTAAGACTCATTAAAATCAGCTCTAACTCACTCACACGCTCCACCGAGGGTGAGTCAAGATAGAGATGCTGGTTTCAAGAGCCTATCCTAGATTGGAATTCTAACTTAAATTTGAAACTAGGTTCTATACTCATACTAGCTCACCTTGGATCCTCACTCGCTCAACCGAGTGTGATCGTCTCAAGGAAACCGTAAGCTAGCATGAGCCCTATGGATGCCTAACAATGATGCTGTAGGAGTTTGGAGGGGGGTTTATATAGTTTTTTGAATGAATTTGGGCCCTTGGATCTAGAGAAATCAACTCTCAACTCTAGGATCACTACTTTCGATTACAACCATTTGATTAATCAAATCAATGGCTTGGAATTGTTCTTTCTATCAAATCTAGTGTAAAGGAGTGAAATTTAGGCGATTCTCCACCATTGGATCTGGGGATGATCTGGACCGTCGGATCAGTGCTGACATCAAGTCGGATAAGATAAGCCACTATTTTTGGAGAAATGTTGCATTATTGATCTTTGATTGTAAAAAAGGTCTTCTTTTATGGAAAAAATTCGTGGATCCTCCTTCTTTTATGCTTTAGTGCATCTCCACCCTTGAATATGAGCTCATCTTGACCGTACAACATGGTTCAATCATATTTTGACATGTGGCAGACATTCAAGCCTTCAATTTTCTTATTCTAGAAAACTGCGGTGACCTTGAAAACTAGATTTTGTGCTCTTTGACCCTCCAAAAAGTCTTTGATGAAGATGAAACATTGTAGGACTATGTTTCCAAAGATCTCCTTCAGGAATATGCAGAAAAAACTCCCATCTGAATCTAACTTGTACAAGTTTGACTACATTTGGAAGCTTGCAAGGTGGCATTAAGGTGTCTAGGAAGCTCTGATAGCCTTGAAAATTTGTACAAATATGTAGCCATATATGATCTTTATACATGCCAAACCATATGGCTAACATAATTTTCTATACAAGAATTTGTAGGGTCAAACTAGAAAAATTACATTTTTACAAAATGAACATAGCATATCAATGTGCTACAAAATCCATTTTCTGCTGAAATTTGGGCTATAGACTGCCTTTTGACAATCTTTACAAGGATATGGATTTTCATCTAATTTGGTGACAATGAAATTTTTGCCCTAATTTCCCAACTTTGACCAGCTTTGACCAGCTTTGACCGCTACCATGGACTTTCTTGATTTCTTTGAAACTTTGTATGTGACCTTCCTTTGACATCCTTGATGCATCCTGGACTTCTCGGGGAATTCTGGCTACCTTCACCAAATATGTTTTTTGTAGGCCTTCACAAGTGAGAGAGGAGAGAAATCTCGACGACATTCGCCCCCACTAAACCTGCGATTCCTCCGGAAGCGCCACTCTAGCATCTGTGAAAAACAAAATGTTCCAGGCATCAAATTCTTTTATAGGCAACATAAGAAACATGGAAGGAAAATTGATTATATGCATGAATAAGTAGGTAACGCGACATGAAGAAAAATTTGCATGAAAGAAAGAATTGAAACAGGCAACATGAATATGCATGAACAAATAGGCAACATATATGCAAATGAACAAGCAACATTGGCAACAAGAAAGAAAAAAAACAAGCATCAATATGAAGTAGAAGTGGATGTATTGAGTCGTTTTAAGCATCAGTTCCTCTCATCTTGAAGAAAATTTTGTACCTTTTTCATAAAGCAATCTACCTTAAATATGATTATAAACAAAGATTTAGGATTTTCAAGAGACATCTTTCATCTTTAGCTTATTTTAGATCAACTCCTTTCCTACATAAATATGAATATGCTCTTTCTCTAATAACATGCAAGGAAATCTAACTAAACTCCACTAATGCATAAATCTGCCTATATAGCCCATGATTTATTCTACTCTGCCTCTTTATCCTCCTTTGGCTTGCTCTTTTTTTTTTTTTTTTTTTTGATGATGATGATTCGGCAACTTTATGGTTACGATCACTTTTTTGGGGTGGAAGAAAGTGTAAACTTCTTGGTAACATGTAGCAACTTTTTTTTTTTTTTTGATGACGGGGAAAAATTAAACCCCGATACAAGGTACAACCATTTTTGATGACGGAGAACAGTCGTTTTAAACTCCGATACAAGTGCTGTGAGATGGACTAAGGATGTAGAAACATGCAATAGCAAGAGCTAGGATTTCAACAATTATGCTTTCGATACTGGATACATATGCATGTTTATATATGAAAGTTATGTCACCAAAATAAACCTCCAAATCTACATGCCCTATCTTTCCACAATCCTAGATTATAATCAATTTCTTAGTAGATAAGTTACTACTTAAGATACAATTTTACACAAGTAGAGAAATCATCATTTGCCTTTTTTTGACTCAAGTGATGTGGATATGCAATGCAATGTAAAGACTGAAAAAAAACATGCATGAAACAAGCATGGAAAAAAAATAGAATGAACTTGAAAAAAAACAAAGCAACATGAACTTGAAAATTAATGATATTTTTTTTTTCTTTTTTTTTTTTATAACATGGATACTCCTGTTTATGAATCGGCCTCATTGTTGTCATCTTCTTCAATGTCCTCATCCAAAATGTACTCGTCATTATCACGCTTCTTGAATAACTTTATCCTTTTACCTGCAATCAAAGTTTTTAGTGCAACACCATTTAATTCACAAAGAGCATACGTACCATTGTTGTTGACTTTTGATACTATGTATGGCCCAAACCACCGTTGAGTGAGCTTTTTGCGTGCATCATATTGAGAGTCAAATGTACTATCATAAATGAGCACCCAATCTCCTACTTCAATTGGCTTAGGACGCAATCGATGAGTTTTATCAAAATAATGCTTGTTCTTCATTCTAGATTCTCTTAATTTTTCAACAGCATCATCAAGTCTTAATTTACCTTGTTCTAACTGTTTAATACGCAAACTCAAAAAATCATCAGTAGACATGTTTTCAGACCAAGGAAAATTTGACCATGCAGAAATATGAGACTGAATTGGAAACAATGGTTTTTGACAGTACATGAGTTCAGCAGGCATATATCCAGTAGTACGTGTGCATGTCATTCTATCTGCCCAAAGTGCAAAAGGTAAGAATCTAGGCCATTGTTTGATGTCACCGTTACATGCTTTAGATATGGCTTTCACAATAGGTGGATGCCCTCTCTCTATTTTACCATTGGCCTCTGGATTATATGCAGTAGTGAGAGACAAACGAATACCGTGACGCTCAAAGAACTCTTTAGCTTCTCTCGCATTTAACTCTCCACGATCGGCAACTACTTTCTCTATGTACCCAAAGCGACTTATGACATCTTCAAGCAAGAATTTGCAAACATTGTAAGTGGTCTTAGATCGTAGTGCATGTCCCTCTACATGATTAGTTAAGTCTTCTCTTGCAAGTACAATGTAACGCATTTTGTCGATACCTTTAGGCATAGTTACAAGATCTACTACCCACTTGTAGTGAATACAAGGTGGATAAGTAGGATGCAACGGATCTCTATGTTTGACTGATGAATGAAGTTGACAAGTAGAACATGTAGAAACATAGCTACTAATGTCAACATACATCCTAGGCCAATAATAGGTACTTCTAATTTTTTCATATGTTCCAAAAAATCCTTTATGACCTGCCCATAATGTCTCATGCATTTCCTTCATTACTTGCAATTGAAGACCTCTCTTTCCTAGGACTCGTTGTGGATTCTTAACCTTACCCTTAGCATGTCTCCAAAGATAACCATTACATAGGAAAAAGTTATAAGTTCGTTTCCTAATGTTACGGAATCTATTCGTAGTCCAGCTAGGTAATGGTTGTAGTGTACTGAGATACTTTCCTATGTCTCTCCATTCATCTTCGTACTCAGACTCATGAAATTTCTCATACTCATATATATGTGGAACATAGTCAACTAAATTCCCATTCTTTATTAGATCCCTTTCAAGATCATCATCAAATCTAGCTCTCGATAGCATATCAACAACTGAGTTTGACTTACCTGAAATATGAACTAACTCAGGATTTATGAACTTAATATATGAGATCCATCTAAGCATGGCTATATCAGTAGATGAACAATTGGCTATCATTCCAATGAGAGGCAAACAATCAGTCTCAACTTTGACATTTGTACCAATGAAATATTCTTTGTCTCTTTTCAAAGCTGTTACCATACCCCATAGTTCTCGTTTTGATCTGTGGATATTTTCGTTGTGTTTCATGTAGAATTTTGGCACCAAACCTAATTGCATATCTATTCCCTTCACTATCATCTTGACTTATGACCCAACCTATACCAATAGGACTAGTATCAACAGTCAATATAATAGGTTTGTTAGCAAAATAGTCTACACACTTAAGGATGGGAGCTTCAAGCAATAATTTCTTCAATTTACGCATAGCTTGAGTGTGTTTGTCAGTCCAAATAAATTTTCGTTTCTTCCTCAACAAGTCATAAAGACAATCAGCAACATGAGCAAAGTGAGGGATCCAAATAACATAAAAGATGCAAGCACCAAGAAATCTACGTACCTCACTCACGTTGTTACATGTTTCAGAAATCTTGCTAATGGCATCAACTTTTTGTGGGTATGGCTTTCGACCATAATGGCCACATAAATGTCCAACAATAAGTACCTCGTTGACACCAAAAACAGATTTCTCTATGGAAAATGTGAGACCTACCTCTTCAAATCGTTGAAATATTCTTTCACAATCAGAGATATGGTCAAGAACAAATTTACGACATCCCGATGAATCTAAAGTAATGTCCTTTACACGTTCCTCACTCCCTTTAATTGGAATATCATCAATGAATGGCATAGTTATATGAGGGATAAAGTCATGTAAGACCATATTCATAGCACTCATCATATGAGCCACAAAATTAGTCGCTCCTTGAGGTAAAGTACACATTCGCACTAAGCCTAAAGGAGTTTTCATTGTGGTTATGTCACGACTATCAATTGCTAATTGGAATTGGTCATATCCAGAATATAGATCACCCATTGAATAGATAGAATGTCCTGAAAATGATTCAGCAAACTCATCTACAATGGGTCCTGTTCCTACATTCCTTATGGTGACTTTATTGACGGGTTGGAGATCTTGAATAAAACGTAGTTTCCCATTCTTTTTAGGCACAGTGAACCATCTGTTTGAGTAAGGTGCAAAAGATGGCTCTAAAATTCTCATGTTTATCTTCTCCTTAAGTAGTTTCATTAGCTCAGGTAAGTGAGCCTTTGGAACAGGTATAGGACGAAGATTCCATGGAATATGTGGAATAGTAAAGATTATCATGGGTGCAACTAGCTTAGGATCTACACAACCAATCTCATGAGGATACATAGTAAAGGCTTTTCCATGGCTACGTATGAATCCCTCAAATTTATCTCTCTCTGCTGGCAAAAGAAAGTCATCATCTCTACCAATTTTCACCTGTTTGATTGTCTCATCCGTGAATGTATGTCCTATGTTTTTCTTATCCCGAAGAGTTGGATCATTTTTCACATCAATAATTTTTTCATTACTTCCTTGAGGTAATGGTTGAGCTATGGGTTTGATTTTTTTGTCTGCAGTTTTGTACTTTGTTTCAACTAAGGCATCATGTGTTTGGTTAAATTTTGAGCACTTGTCAACATTGAGAGCATACTCTTGGATTAGAGCATACTCATCAAGGGAAGAAATCAGAATAATATGGGAATTAGAATTTTGTTGAAGACATAACTCTAACTCCTCAAGAGTAGAGAAACAATGAGATGTCTCAATCACATGCTCAATGTTCTCATCATGTTCCATGATTTTGTTGTTTTTATAATTTTTTTGGGTTTTTTGGATAAAAGACTTGACAATTGGCTCTTAAGCAAAATGTCATCTAAAATTTTCATAGGATCTATTTTTCTCTCAATTTCTGAAATCAAGATGGCTTTAGGTTTTCTCTTTAGTTTCTTTTGTTTTTGCTCAGGATCTTCTTTTTGTTCATGTTCTCGTGTTTGGTCTTCAGTTTGTTTTGATTGTTCTGGTTTATCTAAAGGCTTTGGTTCTGTTTTTCTTTGCTTTGTCTTCTTCCCTTTTTGTTTCTCCTCTTGTTTTTGTTCATTGGGTTCTGATTCTTGTTTTTTATCTTTAGATTGTGATGTTTCTCCTTGCTCTATGATTGTTTCTATTCCCTCTGAGGTTTGTTTTTGAGTCACTCTTCTTTCACTAGGCTCAGCTTCATCTCTTTTTTGTTTTTCTTCTACATTGGATATGTGAGAAATAAGAGATTGATCTTCTATCGGTGACTCCCAAGCCGTTATTCTCCTAATCTCATCCCGTGCTCTTACTAAAGCCTCTATGGAAAAATCACCTTCCTTTGTGGGTTTACTTGATTCTACTTGTTGTTCATCAAGAGCTTCTAGTTTCACTCCTCTAGTTCCTACGTCCATTATGGTTATATTTTCATAATGTTTTTTCATTCCTCCCTTACCATAATTTCCTTGCAAAGGTAGCCTAGATCGATAGTCACAGATTTTCTTGTCTATGTCTATTACTAGTCGTTGCTCCTTAGCATCCTTCAATAGTTCGCAATCTCTCAAAAAGTGCTCTAACGAATCACACCAAGGACACCTACGAGGGCCACGCACAAAACCATTTTGATTTTGAGGATTTTGATTAACTTGTGGTGGGAAATTTTGAAATTGAGGATTTTGTTGATAAGGTATTGCTTGAACAGGATAATTAGGATTTTGAAAATGCAATTGATGTATTTGAGGAGCTTGGGGAGCAACATGTGGTACTTGAGGTGCAAGAGGAGCTTCCATATTATACGGTTGATGATTTTGAAAATTTTGATTTTGAGGATTTTGAAAAGCTATTTGAGAAGCTTGAGGATACAGGTTTTGATACATTTGAGGATTTTGCACATGAGGATGAGGATTTTGCATTGAAGGATTATGCATGGGAGGATTATGCATTGGAGGAACTTGATATGCTTGAGTAGGAGCTACTTGTGGATTTTGATTGGTAGCTATAACATGTTGATTAGGCTCTTGAAAAGTCATTGGGTTCATTTGATTTTGGAAAGTTTTGGTGTAATTAGATTGTAAAGCATCTATAGTCTTGGCCAAATTGGATTGTGTAGCAATAAGACTTTCCATTTGCTTAGTGAGAATATCCACTTGAGATTGTTCAACTACACTTTTATTTGGCTCTACTTTAAAACCTTGAGTAGGCTCCAGCATTTGAGGAATAGGAGTAGAGTCAAAAAGCATAGCATGGGATTGTTCTCTAAATTGCTCCTTAATTTGTGGAAGGCTAGCTTGAGGAAGACTAGTTTGCTCATAAAGCATGGATTGTCTTTGATGTCTATGGGCTACAGCCTCTACTACTTTACGCACTTTTTGCCAATTGTCAGTAAGACCATAGCGCTTATCTGGTTCTTCTAATCGCCGTTCAACTTCCCTACGAGTTTCAGGATGAAGAAGCTTAAGAAAATTGATCACAAGATCAGGTTCCAAAGTTATCTTATCCTCATCAAGAAGTTGTTCATAGCGTCTAATATACTCATTTTGTAAGTGAGTAATAGAGCTACTAGGCTTCGGTGAATTGATCCATCGTAAGAATCCATCCCGATTATGTTGGCTATAATCTTCAAGATAGAATTCTTTGAGCATCTCCTTTCTAAAATCACTCCAAGGAAGACTATCATATTGAGTGACACGGTTTATGATAGAGCTATCAACAATTCGTTCAAAGAATGATATCAAAAGATCTTCAGGAAGACCAAAAATCATAGCTTGCTCTTCAAACAAATCTAAGTAGCTTGTGATGTTGATGCCATTGAATTTTCCCTTCTCTCTCAACATAGAAGAGACTATTCTTTGGCCTTGTTTCTCAACAATAAGGGATTTGAATCCTTCCTCCATCTTATGTGAATAAGCAAGTGATGCACGATGCTCTAGATCTCTCACAAATGCGTTTACTTCACGACGAAGATGTGCACGATATTCTGAGAAATCCAGTGCAACACTCAAGACTGATGATAATGAAATGATGAGGATAAAAAATATGAAACAAAGGATATGGATCACAACCTCCCAACAAGATCAGAAGCAAATGCCACGAAGCGTTCCACGTCGGGTTCAAATGTGGAGGTGATCGCAATCCGGGTGGATCGGGTCCGGTCGTGGCACACACAGGGTGTATGAAGCTAATGAATGTTGGAAGGTTTAAAGATGTGAAGGTGAAATTAATGTTGAGTATGGAGAAGAGAGAGATGTTGAAATAATTATGGGAATGGGAATGTAGGTGTGCAAGTTAGATTGATGACATGAATGATAAGAATGAAAGAGAACCATATACACGAATCAAATTTGGAAGGAAGAATGGTCCATTGGAGGAGCTTCTTAAACACTTCCTAATTCTAATCCATATGTATAGCCTTCTTTGGATGATATGTATGCATGATGAGAATAGATGGAATCCTTACACACAAATCAGTTTCGAAAGGAAGAATGGTCCAATATTGGAGCTTCTTATACACTTTCAGAAACTAATAAATATGTATGGATTTGTATGGATTATATGCATGCAAGTGAATTATGATGATGGATTTTACTCACAAGCTCAAAGAAACATCCTCACTGGTTCAACGCAATACTGCGGAGCCTTCTCACACATAGAAGAAATAGAAGACATGTAAAAATACTTAAGAGACTGAGAGAGGTGACAAGAGACAAGTGACAAGTGACATGAATTAAAAGAATTTGAATTAAGTTACATGTAAAAGATCGTCGTGGTACGTCATGCTAAGCAGTCTACTGATCAAAGGTGGTTCCGACCCTCAAACCATGACAGTTCAACCGAATGACACACGTAAGAAGGTGAGTTCCACTCCAGTGACCCTATGTCTGTCTAGGCTCGTAACGTCTAACTAAAGAAGTCTAAGACTCATTAAAATCAGCTCTAACTCACTCACACGCTCCACCGAGGGTGAGTCAAGATAGAGATGCTGGTTTCAAGAGCCTATCCTAGATTGGAATTCTAACTTAAATTTGAAACTAGGTTCTATACTCATACTAGCTCACCTTGGATCCTCACTCGCTCAACCGAGGGTGATCGTCTCAAGGAAACCGTAAGCTAGCATGAGCCCTATGGATGCCTAACAATGATGCTGTAGGAGTTTGGAGGGGGTTTATATAGTTTTTTGAATGAATTTGGGCCCTTGGATCTAGAGAAATCAACTCTCAACTCTAGGATCACTACTTTCGATTACAACCATTTGATTAATCAAATCAATGGCTTGGAATTGTTCTTTCTATCAAATCTAGTGTAAAGGAGTGAAATTTAGGCGCCCTCATTCTCCACCATTGGATCTGGGGATGATCTGGACCGTCGGATCAGTGCTGACATCAATTCGGATAAGATAAGCCACTATTTTTGGAGAAATGTTGCATTATTGATCTTTGATTGTAAAAAAGGTCTTCTTTTATGGAAAAAATTCGTGGATCCTCCTTCTTTTATGCTTTAGTGCATCTCCACCCTTGAATATGAGCTCATCTTGACCGTACAACATGGTTCAATCATATTTTGACATGTGGCAGACATTCAAGCCTTCAATTTTCTTATTCTAGAAAACTGCGGTGACCTTGAAAACTAGACTTTGTGCTCTTTGACCCTCCAAAAAGTCTTTGATGAAGATGAAACATTGTAGGACTATGTTTCCAAAGATCTCCTTCAGGAATATGCAGAAAAAACTCCCATCTGAATCTAACTTGTACAAGTTTGACTACATTTGGAAGCTTGCAAGGTGGCATTAAGGTGTCTAGGAAGCTCTGATAGCCTTGAAAATTTGTACAAATATGTAGCCATATATGATCTTTATACATGCCAAACCATATGGCTAACATAATTTTCTATACAAGAATTTGTAGGGTCAAACTAGAAAAATTACATTTTTACAAAATGAACATAGCATATCAATGTGCTACAAAATCCATTTTCTGCTGAAATTTGGGCTATAGACTGCCTTTTGACAATCTTTACAAGGATATGGATTTTCATCTAATTTGGTGACAATGAAATTTTTGCCCTAATTTCCCAACTTTGACCAGCTTTGACCAGCTTTGACCGCTACCATGGACTTTCTTGATTTCTTTGAAACTTTGTATGTGACCTTCCTTTGACATCCTTGATGCATCCTGGACTTCTCGGGGAATTCTGGCTACCTTCACCAAATATGTTTTTTGTAGGCCTTCACAAGTGAGAGAGGAGAGAAATCTCGACGACATTCGCCCCCACTAAACCTGCGATTCCTCCGGAAGCGCCACTCTAGCATCTGTGAAAAACAAAATGTTCCAGGCATCAAATTCTTTTATAGGCAACATAAGAAACATGGAAGGAAAATTGATTATATGCATGAATAAGTAGGTAACGCGACATGAAGAAAAATTTGCATGAAAGAAAGAATTGAAACAGGCAACATGAATATGCATGAACAAATAGGCAACATATATGCAAATGAACAAGCAACATTGGCAACAAGAAAGAAAAAAAACAAGCATCAATATGAAGTAGAAGTGGATGTATTGAGTCGTTTTAAGCATCAGTTCCTCTCATCTTGAAGAAAATTTTGTACCTTTTTCATAAAGCAATCTACCTTAAATATGATTATAAACAAAGATTTAGGATTTTCAAGAGACATCTTTCATCTTTAGCTTATTTTAGATCAACTCCTTTCCTACATAAATATGAATATGCTCTTTCTCTAATAACATGCAAGGAAATCTAACTAAACTCCACTAATGCATAAATCTGCCTATATAGCCCATGATTTATTCTACTCTGCCTCTTTATCCTCCTTTGGCTTGCTCTTTTTTTTTTTTTTTTTTTTGATGATGATGATTCGGCAACTTTATGGTTACGATCACTTTTTTGGGGTGGAAGAAAGTGTAAACTTCTTGGTAACATGTAGCAACTTTTTTTTTTTTTTTGATGACGGGGAAAAATTAAACCCCGATACAAGGTACAACCATTTTTGATGACGGAGAACAGTCGTTTTAAACTCCGATACAAGTGCTGTGAGATGGACTAAGGATGTAGAAACATGCAATAGCAAGAGCTAGGATTTCAACAATTATGCTTTCGATACTGGATACATATGCATGTTTATATATGAAAGTTATGTCACCAAAATAAACCTCCAAATCTACATGCCCTATCTTTCCACAATCCTAGATTATAATCAATTTCTTAGTAGATAAGTTACTACTTAAGATACAATTTTACACAAGTAGAGAAATCATCATTTGCCTTTTTTTGACTCAAGTGATGTGGATATGCAATGCAATGTAAAGACTGAAAAAAAACATGCATGAAACAAGCATGGAAAAAAAATAGAATGAACTTGAAAAAAAACAAAGCAACATGAACTTGAAAATTAATGATATTTTTTTTTTCTTTTTTTTTTTTATAACATGGATACTCCTGTTTATGAATCGGCCTCATTGTTGTCATCTTCTTCAATGTCCTCATCCAAAATGTACTCGTCATTATCACGCTTCTTGAATAACTTTATCCTTTTACCTGCAATCAAAGTTTTTAGTGCAACACCATTTAATTCACAAAGAGCATACGTACCATTGTTGTTGACTTTTGATACTATGTATGGCCCAAACCACCGTTGAGTGAGCTTTTTGCGTGCATCATATTGAGAGTCAAATGTACTATCATAAATGAGCACCCAATCTCCTACTTCAATTGGCTTAGGACGCAATCGATGAGTTTTATCAAAATAATGCTTGTTCTTCATTCTAGATTCTCTTAATTTTTCAACAGCATCATCAAGTCTTAATTTACCTTGTTCTAACTGTTTAATACGCAAACTCAAAAAATCATCAGTAGACATGTTTTCAGACCAAGGAAAATTTGACCATGCAGAAATATGAGACTGAATTGGAAACAATGGTTTTTGACAGTACATGAGTTCAGCAGGCATATATCCAGTAGTACGTGTGCATGTCATTCTATCTGCCCAAAGTGCAAAAGGTAAGAATCTAGGCCATTGTTTGATGTCACCGTTACATGCTTTAGATATGGCTTTCACAATAGGTGGATGCCCTCTCTCTATTTTACCATTGGCCTCTGGATTATATGCAGTAGTGAGAGACAAACGAATACCGTGACGCTCAAAGAACTCTTTAGCTTCTCTCGCATTTAACTCTCCACGATCGGCAACTACTTTCTCTATGTACCCAAAGCGACTTATGACATCTTCAAGCAAGAATTTGCAAACATTGTAAGTGGTCTTAGATCGTAGTGCATGTCCCTCTACATGATTAGTTAAGTCTTCTCTTGCAAGTACAATGTAACGCATTTTGTCGATACCTTTAGGCATAGTTACAAGATCTACTACCCACTTGTAGTGAATACAAGGTGGATAAGTAGGATGCAACGGATCTCTATGTTTGACTGATGAATGAAGTTGACAAGTAGAACATGTAGAAACATAGCTACTAATGTCAACATACATCCTAGGCCAATAATAGGTACTTCTAATTTTTTCATATGTTCCAAAAAATCCTTTATGACCTGCCCATAATGTCTCATGCATTTCCTTCATTACTTGCAATTGAAGACCTCTCTTTCCTAGGACTCGTTGTGGATTCTTAACCTTACCCTTAGCATGTCTCCAAAGATAACCATTACATAGGAAAAAGTTATAAGTTCGTTTCCTAATGTTACGGAATCTATTCGTAGTCCAGCTAGGTAATGGTTGTAGTGTACTGAGATACTTTCCTATGTCTCTCCATTCATCTTCGTACTCAGACTCATGAAATTTCTCATACTCATATATATGTGGAACATAGTCAACTAAATTCCCATTCTTTATTAGATCCCTTTCAAGATCATCATCAAATCTAGCTCTCGATAGCATATCAACAACTGAGTTTGACTTACCTGAAATATGAACTAACTCAGGATTTATGAACTTAATATATGAGATCCATCTAAGCATGGCTATATCAGTAGATGAACAATTGGCTATCATTCCAATGAGAGGCAAACAATCAGTCTCAACTTTGACATTTGTACCAATGAAATATTCTTTGTCTCTTTTCAAAGCTGTTACCATACCCCATAGTTCTCGTTTTGATCTGTGGATATTTTCGTTGTGTTTCATGTAGAATTTTGGCACCAAACCTAATTGCATATCTATTCCCTTCACTATCATCTTGACTTATGACCCAACCTATACCAATAGGACTAGTATCAACAGTCAATATAATAGGTTTGTTAGCAAAATAGTCTACACACTTAAGGATGGGAGCTTCAAGCAATAATTTCTTCAATTTACGCATAGCTTGAGTGTGTTTGTCAGTCCAAATAAATTTTCGTTTCTTCCTCAACAAGTCATAAAGACAATCAGCAACATGAGCAAAGTGAGGGATCCAAATAACATAAAAGATGCAAGCACCAAGAAATCTACGTACCTCACTCACGTTGTTACATGTTTCAGAAATCTTGCTAATGGCATCAACTTTTTGTGGGTATGGCTTTCGACCATAATGGCCACATAAATGTCCAACAATAAGTACCTCGTTGACACCAAAAACAGATTTCTCTATGGAAAATGTGAGACCTACCTCTTCAAATCGTTGAAATATTCTTTCACAATCAGAGATATGGTCAAGAACAAATTTACGACATCCCGATGAATCTAAAGTAATGTCCTTTACACGTTCCTCACTCCCTTTAATTGGAATATCATCAATGAATGGCATAGTTATATGAGGGATAAAGTCATGTAAGACCATATTCATAGCACTCATCATATGAGCCACAAAATTAGTCGCTCCTTGAGGTAAAGTACACATTCGCACTAAGCCTAAAGGAGTTTTCATTGTGGTTATGTCACGACTATCAATTGCTAATTGGAATTGGTCATATCCAGAATATAGATCACCCATTGAATAGATAGAATGTCCTGAAAATGATTCAGCAAACTCATCTACAATGGGTCCTGTTCCTACATTCCTTATGGTGACTTTATTGACGGGTTGGAGATCTTGAATAAAACGTAGTTTCCCATTCTTTTTAGGCACAGTGAACCATCTGTTTGAGTAAGGTGCAAAAGATGGCTCTAAAATTCTCATGTTTATCTTCTCCTTAAGTAGTTTCATTAGCTCAGGTAAGTGAGCCTTTGGAACAGGTATAGGACGAAGATTCCATGGAATATGTGGAATAGTAAAGATTATCATGGGTGCAACTAGCTTAGGATCTACACAACCAATCTCATGAGGATACATAGTAAAGGCTTTTCCATGGCTACGTATGAATCCCTCAAATTTATCTCTCTCTGCTGGCAAAAGAAAGTCATCATCTCTACCAATTTTCACCTGTTTGATTGTCTCATCCGTGAATGTATGTCCTATGTTTTTCTTATCCCGAAGAGTTGGATCATTTTTCACATCAATAATTTTTTCATTACTTCCTTGAGGTAATGGTTGAGCTATGGGTTTGATTTTTTTGTCTGCAGTTTTGTACTTTGTTTCAACTAAGGCATCATGTGTTTGGTTAAATTTTGAGCACTTGTCAACATTGAGAGCATACTCTTGGATTAGAGCATACTCATCAAGGGAAGAAATCAGAATAATATGGGAATTAGAATTTTGTTGAAGACATAACTCTAACTCCTCAAGAGTAGAGAAACAATGAGATGTCTCAATCACATGCTCAATGTTCTCATCATGTTCCATGATTTTGTTGTTTTTATAATTTTTTTGGGTTTTTTGGATAAAAGACTTGACAATTGGCTCTTAAGCAAAATGTCATCTAAAATTTCCATAGGATCTATTTTTCTCTCAATTTCTGAAATCAAGATGGCTTTAGGTTTTCTCTTTAGTTTCTTTTGTTTTTGCTCAGGATCTTCTTTTTGTTCATGTTCTCGTGTTTGGTCTTCAGTTTGTTTTGATTGTTCTGGTTTATCTAAAGGCTTTGGTTCTGTTTTTCTTTGCTTTGTCTTCTTCCCTTTTTGTTTCTCCTCTTGTTTTTGTTCATTGGGTTCTGATTCTTGTTTTTTATCTTTAGATTGTGATGTTTCTCCTTGCTCTATGATTGTTTCTATTCCCTCTGAGGTTTGTTTTTGAGTCACTCTTCTTTCACTAGGCTCAGCTTCATCTCTTTTTTGTTTTTCTTCTACATTGGATATGTGAGAAATAAGAGATTGATCTTCTATCGGTGACTCCCAAGCCGTTATTCTCCTAATCTCATCCCGTGCTCTTACTAAAGCCTCTATGGAAAAATCACCTTCCTTTGTGGGTTTACTTGATTCTACTTGTTGTTCATCAAGAGCTTCTAGTTTCACTCCTCTAGTTCCTACGTCCATTATGGTTATATTTTCATAATGTTTTTTCATTCCTCCCTTACCATAATTTCCTTGCAAAGGTAGCCTAGATCGATAGTCACAGATTTTCTTGTCTATGTCTATTACTAGTCGTTGCTCCTTAGCATCCTTCAATAGTTCGCAATCTCTCAAAAAGTGCTCTAACGAATCACACCAAGGACACCTACGAGGGCCACGCACAAAACCATTTTGATTTTGAGGATTTTGATTAACTTGTGGTGGGAAATTTTGAAATTGAGGATTTTGTTGATAAGGTATTGCTTGAACAGGATAATTAGGATTTTGAAAATGCAATTGATGTATTTGAGGAGCTTGGGGAGCAACATGTGGTACTTGAGGTGCAAGAGGAGCTTCCATATTATACGGTTGATGATTTTGAAAATTTTGATTTTGAGGATTTTGAAAAGCTATTTGAGAAGCTTGAGGATACAGGTTTTGATACATTTGAGGATTTTGCACATGAGGATGAGGATTTTGCATTGAAGGATTATGCATGGGAGGATTATGCATTGGAGGAACTTGATATGCTTGAGTAGGAGCTACTTGTGGATTTTGATTGGTAGCTATAACATGTTGATTAGGCTCTTGAAAAGTCATTGGGTTCATTTGATTTTGGAAAGTTTTGGTGTAATTAGATTGTAAAGCATCTATAGTCTTGGCCAAATTGGATTGTGTAGCAATAAGACTTTCCATTTGCTTAGTGAGAATATCCACTTGAGATTGTTCAACTACACTTTTATTTGGCTCTACTTTAAAACCTTGAGTAGGCTCCAGCATTTGAGGAATAGGAGTAGAGTCAAAAAGCATAGCATGGGATTGTTCTCTAAATTGCTCCTTAATTTGTGGAAGGCTAGCTTGAGGAAGACTAGTTTGCTCATAAAGCATGGATTGTCTTTGATGTCTATGGGCTACAGCCTCTACTACTTTACGCACTTTTTGCCAATTGTCAGTAAGACCATAGCGCTTATCTGGTTCTTCTAATCGCCGTTCAACTTCCCTACGAGTTTCAGGATGAAGAAGCTTAAGAAAATTGATCACAAGATCAGGTTCCAAAGTTATCTTATCCTCATCAAGAAGTTGTTCATAGCGTCTAATATACTCATTTTGTAAGTGAGTAATAGAGCTACTAGGCTTCGGTGAATTGATCCATCGTAAGAATCCATCCCGATTATGTTGGCTATAATCTTCAAGATAGAATTCTTTGAGCATCTCCTTTCTAAAATCACTCCAAGGAAGACTATCATATTGAGTGACACGGTTTATGATAGAGCTATCAACAATTCGTTCAAAGAATGATATCAAAAGATCTTCAGGAAGACCAAAAATCATAGCTTGCTCTTCAAACAAATCTAAGTAGCTTGTGATGTTGATGCCATTGAATTTTCCCTTCTCTCTCAACATAGAAGAGACTATTCTTTGGCCTTGTTTCTCAACAATAAGGGATTTGAATCCTTCCTCCATCTTATGTGAATAAGCAAGTGATGCACGATGCTCTAGATCTCTCACAAATGCGTTTACTTCACGACGAAGATGTGCACGATATTCTGAGAAATCCAGTGCAACACTCAAGACTGATGATAATGAAATGATGAGGATAAAAAATATGAAACAAAGGATATGGATCACAACCTCCCAACAAGATCAGAAGCAAATGCCACGAAGCGTTCCACGTCGGGTTCAAATGTGGAGGTGATCGCAATCCGGGTGGATCGGGTCCGGTCGTGGCACACACAGGGTGTATGAAGCTAATGAATGTTGGAAGGTTTAAAGATGTGAAGGTGAAATTAATGTTGAGTATGGAGAAGAGAGAGATGTTGAAATAATTATGGGAATGGGAATGTAGGTGTGCAAGTTAGATTGATGACATGAATGATAAGAATGAAAGAGAACCATATACACGAATCAAATTTGGAAGGAAGAATGGTCCATTGGAGGAGCTTCTTAAACACTTCCTAATTCTAATCCATATGTATAGCCTTCTTTGGATGATATGTATGCATGATGAGAATAGATGGAATCCTTACACACAAATCAGTTTCGAAAGGAAGAATGGTCCAATATTGGAGCTTCTTATACACTTTCAGAAACTAATAAATATGTATGGATTTGTATGGATTATATGCATGCAAGTGAATTATGATGATGGATTTTACTCACAAGCTCAAAGAAACATCCTCACTGGTTCAACGCAATACTGCGGAGCCTTCTCACACATAGAAGAAATAGAAGACATGTAAAAATACTTAAGAGACTGAGAGAGGTGACAAGAGACAAGTGACAAGTGACATGAATTAAAAGAATTTGAATTAAGTTACATGTAAAAGATCGTCGTGGTACGTCATGCTAAGCAGTCTACTGATCAAAGGTGGTTCCGACCCTCAAACCATGACAGTTCAACCGAATGACACACGTAAGAAGGTGAGTTCCACTCCAGTGACCCTATGTCTGTCTAGGCTCGTAACGTCTAACTAAAGAAGTCTAAGACTCATTAAAATCAGCTCTAACTCACTCACACGCTCCACCGAGGGTGAGTCAAGATAGAGATGCTGGTTTCAAGAGCCTATCCTAGATTGGAATTCTAACTTAAATTTGAAACTAGGTTCTATACTCATACTAGCTCACCTTGGATCCTCACTCGCTCAACCGAGGGTGATCGTCTCAAGGAAACCGTAAGCTAGCATGAGCCCTATGGATGCCTAACAATGATGCTGTAGGAGTTTGGAGGGGGTTTATATAGTTTTTTGAATGAATTTGGGCCCTTGGATCTAGAGAAATCAACTCTCAACTCTAGGATCACTACTTTCGATTACAACCATTTGATTAATCAAATCAATGGCTTGGAATTGTTCTTTCTATCAAATCTAGTGTAAAGGAGTGAAATTTAGGCGCCCTCATTCTCCACCATTGGATCTGGGGATGATCTGGACCGTCGGATCAGTGCTGACATCAATTCGGATAAGATAAGCCACTATTTTTGGAGAAATGTTGCATTATTGATCTTTGATTGTAAAAAAGGTCTTCTTTTATGGAAAAAATTCGTGGATCCTCCTTCTTTTATGCTTTAGTGCATCTCCACCCTTGAATATGAGCTCATCTTGACCGTACAACATGGTTCAATCATATTTTGACATGTGGCAGACATTCAAGCCTTCAATTTTCTTATTCTAGAAAACTGCGGTGACCTTGAAAACTAGACTTTGTGCTCTTTGACCCTCCAAAAAGTCTTTGATGAAGATGAAACATTGTAGGACTATGTTTCCAAAGATCTCCTTCAGGAATATGCAGAAAAAACTCCCATCTGAATCTAACTTGTACAAGTTTGACTACATTTGGAAGCTTGCAAGGTGGCATTAAGGTGTCTAGGAAGCTCTGATAGCCTTGAAAATTTGTACAAATATGTAGCCATATATGATCTTTATACATGCCAAACCATATGGCTAACATAATTTTCTATACAAGAATTTGTAGGGTCAAACTAGAAAAATTACATTTTTACAAAATGAACATAGCATATCAATGTGCTACAAAATCCATTTTCTGCTGAAATTTGGGCTATAGACTGCCTTTTGACAATCTTTACAAGGATATGGATTTTCATCTAATTTGGTGACAATGAAATTTTTGCCCTAATTTCCCAACTTTGACCAGCTTTGACCAGCTTTGACCGCTACCATGGACTTTCTTGATTTCTTTGAAACTTTGTATGTGACCTTCCTTTGACATCCTTGATGCATCCTGGACTTCTCGGGGAATTCTGGCTACCTTCACCAAATATGTTTTTTGTAGGCCTTCACAAGTGAGAGAGGAGAGAAATCTCGACGACACCGTTGACTCACTTGAATACCCTCTTGATTTTCTTGAAGATTCCTAATTCCTTCCTGTAATTCTTCGAGGAATGTGCCTACATGCACCTGATGTCCCATCTCGACTTGTGTTTGTGGATGAGTTAAGTCCTCAACTTGTTGTTGGAGACTCTGAAATAATGCTACAATCTGTTCATAAGCATTCTCCATGATGCTTGGTCTTAGATAGAAGCTAGTCTTGCCAAAATGTCAGGGAAGCACTACATTGTGCTCTTGGACTATAGTACACAAAAGTTTTGAAGCACACTTCTGATTACAAGAACACCCATGTAGGGAAAATGATACAAGAATACATAAGTGATACAAGATGTCCCACAACTCGAGACTGATATGTATGAATAAGTGGACTAGAGATGAAACAAGATGTCCCACAACCTAGGACTGATAGGTCTGAAGCAAGATCTCTGGGATACAAGAACTCCCTTCACGGAGATGAACTAGATACAAGAAATAACTAGAAAAGATCTTGTACTATGAGATTACAAGAGGACAAGGCTAGATATCCAAGAACTAGACTAGACAAGACTAGAACAAGGAACATTACAAGAACTGGAACTAGAACTTGGATAGTACTTACTTGGTGGTCATGACTCCTTGAGCTCCCAAGACTTGTATTGGCAAGATACATGAGGAATATAAGGAAGAAAAAGAAGCTTGGAGCACAACACAATACTAAATGTATTATTAAGTGAACGTACAAAGGTAAATGACATGTTATAGTTTAACGCATAACACATCACTACCAAAATATATCAACAAATCCATCAATCCACAAAATGATGTAATCCCAAAGCTTTTTGGAAAGCTTGCAACTTGTCCCTAGATAGAGCCTTTGTGAAAAGGTATGCAATATTATCGTATGTGGGCACATAAGAAAAACTCATCTCTTGATGAGAACTTCTCCCTAACATAATGATAGTGCACCTCAATGTGCTTTGTGTGAGCATGGAACATAGGGTTACTTGCAATTGGCAATGTACTCTAACTATCAGTATAGATAATGGTGGTGAAAGACTGACCAACACCCAAATCCGCTAAAAGGTTTTTGAGTCACACACACTCGAATTTTGTTGTGAAAGCTACCCTATACTCAACCTCACAAATAGAAGTGGTCAAAATAGGTTGCTTTTTACTCAACAAAAATATGAATCAACTACCAAGCATGATGCAAAAACCACTACGGCTCATGTATTGTAAAAATACACCTTAAGATAAAAGAGTACAACATAAGCACATGTCAAACTACTTCATGTATTGTACTTATAAGTGCTGCCTCTTCACATTGACTAGCTAGCTTGCTTCTGTGCACCTTTGCACCGAGCCTTCTCCAAGGATGAAGCACTCATCACACTTTCAGAGTTGATTTGCAATTTTCTTCATTGAATAGCACTCAAGACACACAATTTTGTTTTCTATTGGTTGAGATTGCAGGCATAGTAGACAATGGTAGGGGATGTACTACTTTCTTTACTCTTCACCTTAAACTCTCTACTACAGACACTCAAGAATTATTTGCATAGTCTTACACACTAGCCAATTGCCACTTCTCTATGCTTACACCCTTAGCATATGCTTTGCTCACTCTCTCATGACTTTCTTGTCAATTCCTATATACCATACCAACTCAACAACCCAAGAAAGATGATTCAATGAAGCTACCTAACTAGTGCCAAGATTTTGAAGATGTTTTTGAAAAGAAGAATGTAGATATCCTCCTAGAGCATAGACCTTATGATTGTGCCATAGAATTTCAAGAAGGAGCACAACCACCCTTCCGAACAATCTATAGACTATCCCTAGAGGAACTTATAGAATTATGCAAGAATATTGATGAGAATCTAGCCAAGGGGTTTATCAAACACTCAAAGTCTCCTATAGGAGACCCTATCCTATTTGTAAAGAAGAAGGACGGGATTTTTTGAATGTACATAGACTATCATGGGTTGAATAAAGTCACAATAAAGAACAGATAGCTAGACTATCATATAAAGTCACAATAAAGAATAGATACCCTCTATCACTTATATTAGAGCTCTTGGAATGCCTCAGAGGAGCAAAATTCTTCACGAAGATTGACCTTTGAGGAGCCTCCAATCTTGTCAAGATCAGAGAAGAAGACAAATGGAAGACAAGATTTGGAACAAGGTATGTGCATTTTGAATGTGTAGTTATGCCATTTGGTCTCACAAATGCTCCAGCTGTCTTTCAACATATGATGAATGATATCTTTTGAGAGTATTTAGATGACTTTGTGGTAATATATCTTGATGATATCCTGATATTCTCCAAAAGTCTAGAGGATCATGAATACCATGTAAAGATAGTCCTAGAGAAACTAAGATAAATATGTTTATATGCAAAATTAGAGAAGTGCTCTTCCCATCAGACTAAAGTGGAGTTTTTAGGGTACATTGTATCAAGGAAATGAATCTTTATGGACCCTAAGAAGATCAAGACAATCCTTGATTGGCAACCATCTTCTTGTGCTCGAGATGTACAATGCTTTCTAGGGTTTTCCAATTTCTATAGGATATTCATCAGAGATTACTCCAAGATAGTGATAGCTCTTATCGAGCTTATAGGAAACTCAAAATTCTCATGGACCGAAGAAGCAAAAAAAGCCTTTTAGACCTTGAAATCAGCATTCACCATTGCCCCAGTTCTGGTTCATCCTAATTCTAGCAAGCCCTTCTTCCTAGAGATAGATGCATCAGACTTTTACCTAGGGGCCATTCTATCCCAATATGGAGATGATGGAAGCCTACATCAGATTGCATATCATTCAAGGAAATTTTACCCTCCAAAGATCAATTATAAAATCAATGATAAAGAAATTCTTGCCATAGTGGGTGCGTTTGATACCTCCCATCACCATCTAGAAGGAGAAGGTCATAAAGTTACTGTGTATACTGATGACAAGAACTTAGAGTATTTTATGACCACCCTCATCCTCAATAGAAGGAAATCTCGATGGAGTAACTTTTTATCCAGGTACGACTTTGTCATCACATACCATCCAAAATGTCAACAATGTCAGTCATATGCATTGTCTAGAAGATCTTACCTTGCACCAAAGAAGGGTGAAGAGGCCTTTGATCAGCACGAGAGTGTATTACTCAAGCTTGAGCATCTCTAGTTAGCAGCTATCTCCTCAAGCCATCATGAAGACTGAGCCTTGAATCATTTGCTCCATGAGAATCTACCACAAGATGAATTTTTTTGTAACGTTAAGTAGAAAAATCAAGAAGGAAAAGTCTAAGAAGTAAACGAATTTTAAGAAAATGATGGTTTATTATTCTATAAGAACCTATTGTATGTCCCTCTATATAATGCCATTCTTGTTATAGTGGATATATTTACAAAGATGGCACACCTCATTCCAACTACCAAGGCAATCACAAGTGCATCTACTATTAGACTTTTTCTCAGATACATCTTTAGGCTTCATGGATTGTCTGATGATATTGTGAGTGATCAAGGTCTGCAATTCATATCTAGCTTTTGGAACAGTCTTTGCAAGCTCCATGGTGTTCAAGTTAAACTATCTACAACCAATCATCCACAGAATTATGGATAAATAGAACGGGTGAATCAAGTCCTAAAACAATATCTATGTTGCACCATCAACTATCATCAAAATGATTGGCTTGAGCTTTTTACATTTTGCAAAGTTTGCCTATAACAATAGTGTTCATAAATCTACTAAGCAGACTCCCTTCTTTGCAAACTATGGACAACATCCAAGGATAGATATACAACTCTCAAATCATGTCAAGAACCCAACTGCTAGAGATAAGGCCTAGTATCTCATGGATATTCACAAATAACTCAAGGAAGAGATCCATAGAGCTCAAGAACAATATAAGTATTATGCATATTAGCATTTTGTTCAAAATTCATCCTATCGAATTTGGGATAAAGTGTGGTTACTCATAAATAAGTTGCTAACTTTGAGGCCTTTTGAAAAGCTAGAAAATGAGAGATTTGGTCCATTCACCTTCTTGGCCAAGATTAAGCCACTCACTTTCAAGCTCCAGTTACCAAGTGCCATGAGAATACATTCAGTTTTCCATGTATCTATGTTGGAACCATATCAAGTTTGACCATTAAGGGATTAGAGACCTAGTCCTTCACCACCTATCGAGATTGATGATTATGAAGAATTTGAAGTCGAGCATGTCCTAGATCCAAGAACATCTTGAGGAATATTGGAGTACCTTGTTCATTGGAAAGGATATGACATTAGTGATTGCACCTGGGAACCTGTAGAGAGCCTTCAGAGAGCACCAATCAAGGTTCAAGAGTTTCATAAGAAAAATCTAATGAAGTTGAGACCAGAGATCATGACTACTATTCGTGGAACTCGTTGCTTGAGGGGGAGATAATGTCATCGACAAAGGAAACCATCTTGAACCTTTGATTACATCTGACTTCTATATCTCATGATTCATTCAGAATTTTAAGAAACCAATGCTTCTATTCCATCTGGAACATGTCAAAACCCTAAGATCGACTATCTTCTTGCTTGATTTTGACATCCAAAGATCATGTTTCGAATTGATGACATGATCAATTTGGAACAACCTTTGATGAACTGACCTTGAAAACCTATATAAGGTGGGGTTGGCCACATACATAATCAGTCTTGCCAATACCAGTCTTGGGAGCTCAAGGAATCATGACCACCAAGTAAGTACTCTCCAAGTTCCAGTTCGAGTTCTTGTCTTGTTCCTCATTCTAGTCTTGTCTAGTCTAGTTCTTGGACATCTAGCCTTGTCCTCTTGTAATCTCGTAGTACGAGATCTTCTCTAGTTATTTCTTGTACCTAGCACATCTCCCTGAAGGGACTTCTTGTAACCTAGAGATCTTGCTTAAAACCTATCAATCCCATGTTGTGGGATGTCTTCTATCATCTCTGTTCTAGTTACCTATTACTCCCTAGTTGTGGGATGTCTTATATCAGTTACATATTCTTGTATCATTTTCCCTATGTGGGTGTTCTTGTAATTAGAAGTGTGTTTCTAAACTTTTGTCTATTGTAGTTAGAGAGCACAATCTAGTGCTCCCGTGACATCTTGTGTTGCTATGGTGAAACCTCTATACTCTGCTTCAATTGAAGATAATGCAACTATTGGTTGCTTCTTGGAACTCCATGACATAAGTTTTGAACCTACAAATCCTAAGAATCTTGAAGTACTTCTCCTATAATGCTTAGATCTTGTCCAATCTGCATCTTAGTATAGCTTGAGATCCAAATGTGATGAATAATCATATAATATAACTTCATTGGTTGTGCCCTTGAGGTACTTGAGTACTCTCTTAACCTCAACCATATGTGGTCTTTTGGAGAGTGCATGAATTGGCTTAGCACTCCTACAATATATGAGATATATACCCTTGTATGCATAACATAGATCAAGCTACCTACCAAGCATTGATACTCTTTAAGCTTAATGTCTTCAATGTGCTTACCTTCATAAAAATTAAGTTTATGATTCATTTCCAAAGGTGTATTTCTAGGTTTAGCATTCTCCATCTTCAACTTTAGGAGTAGATCTTGAATGTACCTCCTTTGAGTTAAGTACATCCCTTGATTTGTGTCTTTTGATTCTTTGGATTGCATTCAAGTCATCTCCTATCACAATTTTATCATCTACATATACACGCAAATAGATAACTTCATTGTGAACTTTTTTGATAAAAAAAGAAGGATCTACAATGCTTGACTTGAAACCTTGATCTTGTAGATATGTTATTAATATGAAATTCCAAGCTCTCAGAGCTTGTTTTGTTCCATACAATGCCATTTTTAGCCTACATACATAAGAAGGATAGTTAGGGTTTTCAAACCCTAAAGGTTGTGACATGTATACCACTTCACTAATCCACCCATTGAGGAAAGCATTATTCACATAAAGTTGAAGTAGCTTCCAATTTCTTGCAGCATCTACACTAAGCAATGTTGTGATGGTGGTCATCTTGGCAATTGGTGAGAAATTCTCCTCATAGTATATGCCCTGAATTTGAGAACATTCTTTAACAACCAATCAGGCCTTGTACCTACAAATTGATCCATATGAAACTCTTTTCAACTTATAGACCCATTTACAACATATTACTTTATGATTGGTTTGCTTTGGAACTAACTCTGATGTGTCCATTTCCTTCAACGATTATATCTCCTCTTTCATGGATTTCTCCCGATTAGGGTTATCCATAGCCTCTTCATATGTTATGTTCCTTATAACTGAGTCATTGGCTATAAATGGAATGCTTTGTTACAAAGGTAGACTCATATTCATACCTTTCACTTTTCTTTCTCTCCCTTTGTGACCTTCTAGGAGCGTGTTGAATCCTGCACCTATGTATCATGCTTGTTACCTAATGGTTGGAAATCAAAATCCACTAGAACATATGAGCCTTATACTGGCAAAACTATCGATGAAAATACACATGGCTAATATGGCCACCACATTGGTATAAAGGTCGATATATGCATCAGTACAATAACATGATATACGTGCTAGTAAAGGATGTCGTTATACACATTAGTACAATGTGCCAGTATAAGCGTCATAATCTTACCATAGATATATGCATTGGTATTGTCTGGCTATGAGCATTAGTATATGCATCGGAATAATTGATGGTATAAGCATCAGTCAGTCAAGAGTATAAGCATTGGTAATTCCCTAGGAATATCGACACCTATATCCATGACCATATTTGCAAAATGTTTTCTTGGGAAGAGTGTAGTGTCCCTTGCTACAGCAACATGACAATTTTGTTGTGTAGCAAAGGATGATACACTCTACCTAAAAAACCAAGTACATGTCATACTCTAGTGGTTGTTGATTATTGATTTAGATGGCCAGCAACCAAAACAAAATTTGATAAAGCAAATCAGATTATCAAACATAAAAAGAGATGTGTAGGAGCACAATGAACCATGAACCATGTACAAAAGAGATATTCCATAAATGAACCATCTACACAAGAGATATTCCATAAATGAACCATGCACAAAAGAGATATTCCATAATTCAACCATGTACAAAATTGTGGCAAACCATTGCCATATATGAGTCAAATACAAAATGTGTGAAACCACTGCCATATATGAGTCAAATACAAAATGTGGCAAACCACTGCCATATATTAACCAATGAAAAAATTTTGGCACACCAATGCCATACAGAAAAGCATTGAGATCAAAGCATCTATATCTCCAATCCTGCAATGAAGCACGTTCATGAAATCAGACAAATTGAAACAATGTTTATAAACAACAACAAAAAAATGTGAAACCAAGTTCAGAAGCTCACCCCAAGGTAGATTGTTCCATGAAATGACTACACCATATCCCTTCAAGTCCTACAATAGCACAACCAACCCACGATGATATCTGTAAGTCTCCTTTACTCCTATTAGAGGATGACCCACTATCGACTCCTACAATAAATATGCAAAACATGAGATTAAAAAAACATGGCATGCTTAACATAAGTAAATTCATTCATCAAAATGATACTTACAAACTCATGATGCATTGTGTCCTAACTGTCACTACCCAAATGTGATGCTCCCATCACATCTAGAAATGTGGGTGCCGCATCCTACTATTGACAATATTATCAAGATTCTGCTACTGCTTATCACAAATCATTTCCCACTCCTCATCCTCTAACCACACAGGCTTTGGTAAGCCTCCTCTAAAAGCATCACAAGTCTTTGATTGTCGACGCGACATCACATCATTTGTTCTGTGTTGTATCCACTATGAGTTGATAACATGTGCCCAGGTGCTAACCAAAACTTGTGATAGATCACCTCTCTGATGTAATTCTTGCGATCCTTATCTTGTGCTCTCTACTTGACCATGATAGAGTGCCTAAACTATGTTGGAGAAAATCAATCCCTAATTGGTGATTATGAAGAACTTGATGCAAGTCAGAAATCAAAATAAAGTCAAAGAAGTCTTTGAAAGAAGTGAAGAGAATTAAAAAATGTAGCTTGTATACATATGTACATTACAAATGAAATTTCTTGTAAAATGGATATAGATGATCATTAGAATGATAAGGAGTAATGTAATAGACACAATATGAGTCTAGGGGCATATTTATATAAGTCAATAATGTAAAGAAATCATAGAGAGTAATTAGAAGCAAAGTGTTGATGAGGTAGATGTGTAGAGAGTCATCTTTCTGAGTTAGTGTGGAGCCTTTCTCTGATTTCTCTCAGCCTGATCATGTGGATCAAGAAATCTTTTGTACACATCTAATCTAGAAGCTAATCAAGCTATGTTCAAAGATTCATGGTCTAATTCCTTTCAGGTTGTGTGTATGATCAATATGAACATGTATATGTAAAGTCTGTAGGTAAACCTCTCATAGCCGTGCACTTTTTCGTGTCAAAGTTTTGCTTGGATCTCAGTGCACAATGTAAAGTTTTTGATGATTGAGCATTCAAAATCTAAGTTAGGAGGTAAGGAAGCTATGGCTAAAAGCATTTAGAAAAATGGCATGTGTGCTGTGAGAAATCAACATCAAAAGTTGACTATGTCAAAGTTGCTTGTTTAGGAAGATAGTTTGTGACATATCTTTGATCTTGATGATCAAATCAGAGTTTTAATGATCCTTTTGAAGATTTAATCAATGTTATGATTGAGAAAAGGGAGGCATGTGCATCATTAGATTGAAGAAATTTGAAGCTATCTGCAGGTAATGAAGCTAAATTCTGAAGCAGACTTATTGAAGAAGAAGAAACCTCACTCAGAGAAGTGATTGTGAATGATTTTGTAAATCAAGGTAATATTTGTGTAAAGTTTGGTCTATGGTTGATAAAGGGGTGTTCTTAAATCAGTATAGATCAAGCCTTTGGAGATTTAGAGGTCTCCAACAGTGGTATCAGAGCAAAAGGTGTAATATAAAGTGAAGTAAAGAGCATTGGAAGTCTCGATTGTTGCAGACATTGGATTCTCTTTAGATTGAAGGTGGAAAAGATTAAAGTCTTGAAAAAAACCCTAAGAAGTGTGAAGATTAAGCTCGAAAGGATCTGAAAGATTGAAGCTTTACATTAAAGTTACAAAGTATATTCATCTATTCTAACATTTGCAAAAGACAAAGATCAAAGATGGGAGAAAGCTTGCAGATTGATAAGTTAGATAGGGAAAACTATCTAGCTTGGTCCATGGGGATGGAGGCACACCTCATGAGGAAATATTTGATGGCATTTATTATAGGAGAAGAAGAAAAGCGTGAGTTTGAAGATCCTAATGTTCCAACTAGGGAAGAGCTTGCAGATTTGAAGAATTGGATGAAGAAGGATGCTCAAGCTAGGAGCATCATTTACATGGTTGTAAATGATTATCTTCTACCTCATATTAGAGGATTAGAAAGTGCAACAAATGTGTGGAATGCTTTGGGAGAGCATTTTCAAAATACAACCAAATCAAGGAATTCCTTACTACGGGTTGAGTTCACAACCTTCAAGAAGAAGAGCTCACAATCAATTTCTGATTATGTGGCAAAAATGAAGGATATTGCAGATAGCTTGGGAGCAGTAGATGAAGATATTGAAGAAGACAAGTTGGTAAGACAAATACTTACAGGTCTGAGAGGAGATGAGAAATGGAAACCTTTCATATTGTCCATAGAATTGTAATTAGATCACTTTACTCCCGATCTTAATCAATTTCTAGGACACATGCTAAATTTTTTAAAGGAGATAATGATAGGAGTGCAAGCGAAGCTATGTACTCCAAGGATAAGAAAAAGAATGGCAAAGGAAAGCAGTCAATTGATGATGAAGGATCTTCAAGCCAAGCTAATTTCACAAGGGGGAAGATGAATTCAAGAGGAAAAGGAAGAGGAGGTAAGAATAAAGATAATGTTGTTGTTAAAGCTTGCTGGATTTGTGGCAAAACAAATCATTTGACAAATGATTGTCGATATAACAATCAAAATGGTGGAAGTCAGAATCAGAGTTTCAATCAAAGAGGAAGAGGAGGTAGAAATCAAAGAGGTAACTTCAGAGGAAGAGGTGGTAGGACTTCATATGCTAGAGAAGGTGGAAGAATCTTATAATCTCAGTCCTACAATAACAACTATTATAATTATGCATTAGATCAGAAGGATGACATGACTCTCATCTTGAATGCAACACATGAAGAAATAGGAGAAGATCAAAGGATGCTCTATATTCACTCAAGATGTAGCAATCATCTAAGTGGCAATATATCATTGATGACTCAAATGGAAGCAAAGGTGAGTGGACATACAGTTCAAATAGGAGACAACACCAAGCATAAAGTGAAAAGCATTGGATCAGTGAAGACAAAGAGTGGAAGCACACTTTTAAGCAAGGTACTTTATGTTCCTACTATTCCTAAAAACCTGATAAGTGTAGGACAAATTGTGGAGAAAGGATATGAAGTCAGATTCACAAATGATGGTATTTATGTGCAAGATCCAAATTAGGGATATACAAATATCATTATAGGTCAAAAAGAAGGAAGGCTTTTTACTCTCAAGGTTCAAGGTAATGTAGGACATGCATTGTTTACTTATGGAAGTCAAAAGAGCATGACCTTTATTGGATCCATCACAACAACTCCATCTCGTATATGATACAACTTGAAGTCATCATGGTCATGAGCACCCAAAGGTGTACATGGTGTACTCTATGGCATAACTCCACCTTAGGCACTCAATCTAGGACTAGTTGTGGGTGACACTGTGTCCATCACATTGCCTCCACAACATCTGCCTCCTCCTCTAGACCCTGCTCTCAAACCTCCTCGTCCATAACATGACCTTGAACTTGACCTGGATGAACAATGGTTGGTGCCATTGAAAAGACTAGTCCCACCAAAGGAAGTGCCACCAATGGGAGTAGCTCCAAAGATGTACTTAAGGTCTGTCAATGCTTGACTCCTAAGCAATGCATAAACTTGCTCATCTGTGAGACAGCAAACTGAATATCTAGCCGAGTAATGCATAAGTAAATCAAGCATCCAACAGCCTGTTGATAGAGAACAACATCAAATGCATCTCCAACATCATGAACACTCAATCATAAACCTATCTCCATAGGGGTGGCAATAGGTTTACAGTCTTCAAGGCCAAAACGCTGCAATAATGTGTCAATATATTTCATTTGACACAAAGCCATTCCACCATCAACATGCATAAATTGAATGCATAAAAATTGATGCAAATGCCCCAAATCAGACATCTCAAATGAGGCATGTAAGTCAGCCTTGAAATCAGCAATATGCTTCTCATGAGGACCAGTGAGGAGCACGTCATCAACATACACCACAATGATCAGAAGTACATCATTAGCACGCTTGACATATAAGGTGCTTGCAATTGGACTGTTCTCAAAACCATGTGCAATTAGATAGGCATGTATCTTTTCATACCAAGCACGTGGTGCTTGCTTTAAACCATATAATGGCTTCTTTAACCTGCACACCTGGTTTTCATGCCCTTTCTGCACAAATCCACGGGGCTGAAAAACATTCACTTCTTCATGCATTTAGAAATTTCTTTTTAATGTCCAATTGATGTACATTCCAACGATGATGAGCTGCAAGTGCACAGATGCTACAAACAGTAGTGATTCGGCAAGTAGGAGCAAATGTTTCATCAAAATCAATGCCTCTTTCCTACACATAACCTTTTGCAACAAGCCTAGCCTTATACCTCTCAATTGTACCATCAGGTTTATGCTTCAGCTTGTATACCCACTTAGTGCCAATGGCGTTCTTTCCAAGAGGCAATTCACATAAAGACCAAGTACCATTCTTCATTATAGCATCATGTTCAGATTGCATAGTAGCCATCCAATTTTTTGAATTTTGTGCTTCATTAAACAAAATAGGCTCAGTCTCATCACAGAGACTAGATGCAGCCACTGCATAGCAATGTGATGCAAAAGAGGCACTATGAGAGCGTGATCAAGTACGATATGATAGAGGTGCATCTAATTTGCTATCACGCAAAGTCTTCACTAGCCATTTTGGCTTAGTTTCTGCCTCCTCAACATCAGCTCTCTCATCAACAAGTGCATCATGGAGATCTACATAAAAAATGGGATGATATGCATCATCACATGAAACCTGCAAAGGCTGAGAAGTTGCCTCATTAGGACCATCACTAGACTGTCCACCTATAAAAAGAGGCAACAAGGTATCATACATGTCTTTGGAGCTAACAGATGTCTCCTTAGTACATGAAAGCAATGGCTGAATAGCATCTTCCACAAAAACATCATGGCTAACCCGAATGCGTTTAGTCTGTGGATGATACAGAGGATAGCCTTTACTTTCAGAACTGTACCCAACAAAAATACATTTTATTGCTTTATCATCCAATTCTCTGGGATGTTGTTCAAGCACTAATGCATACGCCAATCAACCAAAAACACACAGATGAGAAACAGATGGCTTGTGATCATCCCAAGCCTCATATGGAGTGATAGACTGTAGCGCTTTAGTGGGACACCTATTAAGTACACATGTTGCACACATGACAACCTCAAGCCAAAAATTATGTGGTAAAGCCTGGCTCTTGACCATACACCTCGCCATCTCCATGAGTGACATGTTCTTTCGTTCAACAACTCCATTCTCTTGAGTGTATGGCACTGTACACTGGTGTTTTATCCTAGCTTCAGCCAGAAATGCATTAAAATTAGAAGACATATATTCCCCCCCTCGATCAGAATGGAGGGTGCCCATTTTACATGCTAACAAATTTTCATCCAAAACCAAAAACTGTTTGAAGCACATGAACACTTCAGACTTTTCCTTCAATGGATATACCCATGCATGCTTGTAAAAATAATCGATGAAAGTCATGAAGTAAAGATAATTTCGAAAAGAAGGTCTACATAGGACCACAGACATCACTACGTACAATCTGCAATTTCTGAGTAGCCCGAACTGAACCATCTTTTGGAAAGGAGGAGCCCTGCATTTTGCCCAAAATACAACCTTCACAAACATGTTTTCCAGGTACCTCAAGTTTGGGAAAAGAGGACACCATTTCAGATTTTTGTAGGCGTAGCAAGCTAGCAAAATTCAGATGGCCAAAGCATGCATGCCAAAGCTTTGCATCTGACATAGCCTGAGAATCATGTACTGCACATGCCGAATCATTTATAGATCTTTCATAGTCTATGAGCTTATACAGCCATGACATAAGATACCAGAAGCAATAATCACATCACCATTTGACAGATCATGAATTGTACATCTGTTATCAACAGATTTCACAATTAAGAAATCTTGGCTAATGCAAAAACTGATAACATATTTTTCTTCATCCTTGGCACAAACAAAGCATCTGACAAAGTGAAGGAACTACCATCAGCAGTAGTCAAAATGATCTTACCAACGCCCATAACAGGATAAGAGGAGTTGTTGGTGCATGTAAGTATTCCCTGTAGGGGCAGGCTCAAGTGAAGAGAAGAAACTATGTTGCGAGGTAATATGTTTGATTGCCCCATTGTCAAAGTACCAAACATTTGAGTCTACTCGAGGCATGCACTGCTCATGAGAAGATGGGTCAAAACTGCAAACAGTAGTAAACATCCATTCTTCTTCCTACACAATATTAGTAGCCTCTGTTTTTCATGTAGAGGCCTCTGCAACAACCATTCCAGCCTCTTTCTTCTTTGCCTCCTTAGCAGCCAGTTTTGGACAGTTTTTATGATATGATCATTTCCTTTACAGTACTTACAAAACAATTTCTACTTTTCTTATTTCTTTTCATCTTTGTCTTCCCTCTTCAATTGTGTATAATTAGCAGATTTGTGCTTACTAATTGAAGAGCTCCATTTTCCTTTGCCCTTATGACTAGCTAGGAAATCTTGATCTACACGCATAATCGACTTGTTCTACCTGGACTGATCCTCCTCCAATAGAACAGAGACTAACTCCTCAAATGACAAGGCATTTGGATTGCCTTTCATCAACACCAAAGAGTAGAATCAAAAATCTCATATGAATTAGGAAGACCATTCAAAATGGTCTACACAAGTGAGCTATCTAGTATAACCTCATCAACAGAAATCAATTGTTTCTTCAAGTCTTTGATCTTTGTTAGAAAATTGTCCATAGAATTACCATCATTCATGTGCTCACTCTCCAATTGTTTTCACAGGTAAGCAACACGAGCCTCATTCCTAGCTTGGTACAATGTGGTTAGTGTATCCCAAGCATCCTTAGCTGTTTCGCAAGAGCAAATGTGAAGAATAATGGCACGTTTGACAGACAAAGCTATCAATGCATGTGCTTGGGCATCTCTGCCATCTCAACAAATTTGGTCTACAGTAGGTGCAACAGAAACCACAACACGAACATGAATATGCAGAATATCATCATCTTCGACACCATCTGCATCAGCTTTAGTACTTGCAATTGTAATAGTTGCAGGTGTGATAGGACGTTTTTCAACACCCTACACAATGTTGCAACCAATACATGTCGCATCATATAAGCCCACAACGGGTAGTTGGTACCATCCAACTTATCCTCAATAGCCAACATACCAAATACATCACTACTTTCAGCCATGGCGGGTGACTAAAGTACCTTGATGCAGAAAATTAACTGTATCTCAAAAAGTTGAACAAGACTACCCAGGTGAATTCTGCTAAACTTGTAGCAGACTTCGAGACACTTATACTAGTGAACCAAAATTGGTATATACCTTTGGCACAAAAAGGTGAAATATCCTGCACAAGCACTGTGATAGTGCATTCGGAGGTCAAAATGAGCTCAGATCACGATTTCGACACCATATAGCAAAGCTGTTTTGATCTCGAAAACATGTTGAGTATGCTCACCAAAATTTGTGTATTTCTGAGACTGCAACCGGAGAGGTGTCAACGACGCCTTAGATGAAGCGGCAACCTGCTTTGATACCAATTGTTGGAGATAGATGTCTAAGGAAGCATGCGAACAACACAAGGAAGAAGAAGAAGCTTGGAGCTCAACACACAATACTGAATGTATTACCACTAGAATGTACAAAGATAAGTAGCCCATTGGGGCAATAGGCATATATACAAGCCGGGAGAAAAAAACTCCTAAAGAGGGAAAAAAGTGCCCCACCGTCCTAGAGTGTTCACACACATCACTACCTAAATATATCTACAAAAATTAGAGCCCAAGAGTGAGGAATGTGTGTTCATTAGCTACTCAAATGAGCAAAAAGGCTACAGGTGATATAAGTCTTTCTCAAAGCAGCTATATCTATCAAGTGATGTTGTGTTTGATGAATCAAGTTCATGGTGTGGAGGCAAGGGCAAGGCAAAGTTGGATGAAGAGGATCAAGATGTGTATGTAGACTTTGATGTGTACATTCAACCTCAAGAGTCGATTAGAATCAGTGGACTAGAGGCTTCTACATCTAAGGTACACTCATATGATCACTCTTACACTTATGATTATAAAGGACCATCCCCTACTTCATAGTATAGAAGGCTGCAAGAGTTAGACTATGATGCTAGGGAAGCTCAAGAGGCATCATAAGAGGAATAGCAAAGAGATGTAGATCCATCTTATATATGAAGAAAACAAATCACAAGATATGTTTGATATGCATATATGTAGATGATCTCCTTGTGATAGATGATGATGCAGTGATAAGGACCATCAAAGAGAAGCTTGGAAGAGATTTTGAAATCTCATATTTAGGTGTGCGAAAGTACTTTCTTGGCATTAAGATGATCTATGCAAAGGAAGGTATTTATCTCTCTCAAAAGAAGCATCTTATAGATGTGTTGTTTAGGTTTGGCATGATAGATTGCAAACCAATAGCTAAACCTATGGATTCAAATGTCAAGTTAAACAATGAAGATGATAAGAAGCTAGAAGATTACACTGTACAAGAGCATTGTGGGATCATTGATCTATACTACACTCACAAGGCCCGATTTGTGCTACATAGTTGGATTTCTATCTCAGTTCATGCATATATCCACAGAGACACATCTCAATCATGCAAAAAGAGTGTTACGGTATGTGAAGAGTATGATTAATCATGGGTTGCTCTACAAGTATCATACAAAACTTCAAGTAATATCATTGAGTGATGCAGATTGGGCTGGAAGTGTTGATGATAGAAGGTGAACTTCTGAAGAAATTTCATGGATGAGCAAAAAGCAGCCCATAGTTGCATTGAGTTCAACAGAAGCACAATATAGAGCTTTAACCCTCAGTACATGTGAAGAATTGTGGCTTAAGAAGCTCTTCAAAGATTCTCGTATACAACTTGGACAAATTATAGTTTATGGAGAGAACATCTCAAGCCTACATCTTGCTAACAATCCCATGTATCATGCAAGGTGCAAGCACATTGAAGTGTGTTACCATTATGTGATGGAAAAGGTTGCAAGTGGGAACATTAATGTTCATTTTGTAGGTACAAAGGACCAAGTTGTAGATATCTTCACCAAAATCTTGGATGTGACCAAGTTAACAAAGCTTTCAAAGGCTATGAGCTTGCTTGATATGGACAATACCATCTTAAGCTTGAAGGGGAGTGTTGAAAATGTGAACTATGCAAGCTTTAGGTGGATAAGGGGTCAAAAGACCTTAATGTGGAGAAAATTCACGACTCAAATCACTTAGGGCAATCTTAAGGTTGGGCAAGGTCGAGCAAGGGAGTCCTAAGGTAGTGAAAAAGTTGGAAGAGGCATCCAAAAACTATAAAAGAAGGTGAAGATTCATCAAATGCATGGAATTCTTGTAGGTCATTGAAGACCAAGAGACATATACTCAAGGATGCTCAAGGAGAGGGTTATCAAAGGATCAAGGAGCCGAAATCTAGTTGTCCAAGCTAGGATAAATAGAGACGAGGACATTACATGCACAAATGAGTAAGGAGGAGCTATCAAGCCCACACCCCCTCTAGTCTCTTGTAGGTATAGACATAGTCTATTTATAATAATTGTAACTCTTTGTGTACATATCCAATTGAAGAGATCTAAGATGTGTTCTGTAGCTATATATTTATCTCATGTTCCTAAAGAGGGCTTCTTGAAATCAATTTCATATGTAGAGAAATTGGTGTATCTCTATAACCCTAGTTCTTGCATATCCTACATCTCTGCATAGTATGTTTTGTAAAGAGTTGTTGACTGACCTAAACAAATCCATTTGAGGTGTTCTATATCTTGTCACAAAATTTATGAGCCATACTAAGCATGGAAAAAAGCCTAGGTGACTTGGATTAGTGTAAGACAAGTGAATTAGAGTTTTTCTCTAGGGTAGCAAAAAATGTGTATGAAGGGACCTAGCTATTGGGTTCATTTCACGTCTAGTGTGCAAATCTGAGGGATTAAGTTCCATCATGTATTTGTGTATGTATGTCTCTTTTGTGTATGTATGTATTCCTTGAGTGTATGTGTGTGCATATGTGTATTTATGTGTATGTACGCATATGTGTAGGCATGTATATGTGTGTATGCATGTGTGTATGTATGTATGCATGTGTGTATGTATGTATGCATATGCATGTGTGTATGTGTATATGTATGCATGTGAATGTGTGCTACGTTGGGTGACTTTTAAAACAAATAGCCATTGCAATTCTTTTGATTCAAGAATAAAACAACCTACTCAGAATGTTTGGGTAGTACAAATCAATCTCTTTCATCTATCCATAGCTTTGTGGAGTCTATTTGAAGCAAAACACTCTTGTCGCACCTCACTATGGCATTTCTTCCTACGATAACTACTTTGAACCACTTCACATCAAACAAAAAGTATTTGAACCTCCTAAATGATAGCTTCATGATATTTTGGATCACTCCACAATACCTGAGTTGGCCTTGTTGAGAATTGTCGTCTCTTGCACTAGATCTACTTTTCTAGAGAAAATTCATCATCACCCCACTACCAAACATAGACCATAGTTTTTTAGATATTTAATTATATACTAATATTTATCATAAAACCCTAGTTCTTATATATTTTATTCTATACACAAGATTAGTACTACAACCCTAGTTTTTTATATATTTGATTATATATATATATATGTATATATATATGTATATATATATATATATATATATATATATATATATATATATATATATATATATATATATATATATATATATATATATATATATATATATATATATATATATATATATATATATATATACATATATATATATATATATATAAGTATATATATTACTTTTCATCCTAGAGGTTTTTATATATCTAGCTATATATAATAATATTGATCTCAATACCCTACTTTTATATACATTTCATTCTATATACTAATATTTATTCTAAAGCCCTAGTTTTTAAGCCTTTAAGTATATTTACTGTTATAAATGCTTTCCTTATTTTTATATATTTATTTATATACACTAATATTTATTCTAAAACCCTATTTTCTATATATTGAAATATATATACTAATACGAATCTTAAAATTCTCTCTCTCTCTCTCTCACTCTCTCTATCTATCTATCTATCTATCTATCTATATATATATATATATATATATATATATATATATATATATATATATATATATATATATATATATATATATATATATATATATATATATATATATATATATATATATATATATATATCCTAAAACCCTCTATATTTATTAAATATACTAACATCAATTTTAAAAGCCAACTTTTATACATTTAATTATATGTAATAATATTTACTATAAAGCCCTATGTATGTATGTATGTATTTATGAATCTAACTATGTGTATGCCTATTTGTATGTATGTATGTATGTATGTATGTATGTATTAATGTATGTATGTATGTATGTATGTATGTATGTATGTATGTATTTATGCATGCATGTATGTATGTATGTATGTATGCATGTATGTATGTATGTATGTATTTATGCATGTGTGTATGCATATGTGTATCTATGTAAACCCCTAAAACCCTAATCCTAACACCCTAGCCCTAAAACAAGTATATGTGTGCATGTGTGTATGTACATGTGTGTATGCATGTGTGTGTATGTAAAACCCAAAACCCTAACCCTAAAACATGTATATGTGTATATGTAATTGTGAATTGTGTGTGTATGAGTATGTGACTAAGTACATATATTAATAGTTATCTTAAAACCCTAAAGTTTTGTATATTTACTTATATATATTGAAATTAATCAAAAGGATTAATTGTTTATACATCTAATTATAAATACCAATATTATTCTAAAACTCTAGTTTTTATAGATTTTAATTATATTTACTATTATTAATATTAAAGTACTAATGTGTTATATATTTAATTATGTATACTAATATTAATACGAAAACCTTAATTTCTTGTACATTTATTTAGTTAAACTAATATTTAGTCTATAACCATAGTTTCTTATATATTTCATTATATATTTTAATATTTATCTTTAAACCATATTTTTTATATATTTAATTGTATATACTAATATTAATACTAAAACCCTAGTTTCTAGTATGTTTTATTATATATACTGACATTTATCTTTATAGCTTAGTTTTTCATATATTTAATTATATATACTAATATTAGTCCTAAAACCCTAATTACTTATATATTTAAGTCTATTAATTAATTTTATCATAAAACCATAGTTTTTCATATATTTAATTATATATACTAATATTTATCTTAAATCCCTAGCTTTTTATATATTTGTTATATCTACTAATATTAATCTAAAACCCTTTTCCTTATATATATTTAAGTATCTATGTTAGTTTTTATCCTGATATTTTCTTATATATTTAAATATATATATATTAATATTGATCTTAAAACCCTAATTTTCTATGCATTTAAATATATATATACTAATATTTAATCTAAAACTCTAGCTTTTAAGGTTTTAAGTATATTTACTATGATAAATTCTAAAATCCTTGTTTTTATATTTTTAATTGTATATACTAATATTTATCTTAAAACCTTGTTTTTTATACATTAAAATATATATCCTATACTAATCTTAAAATCCTAATTTTTTATCTATTTGTGTATGTGTATGTGTATGTATGTATATATGTGTGTATGTGTGTCTGCATGTAAAACCCTAAAACCCTAATCCTAAAAACATGTATATGCATGCATGTGTGTATGTATATGTGTTTCTATGTGTATATGTGTCTATGCATGTGCGTATGCATGTAAAACCATAAAACCCTAACCCTAAAATGTGTATATATGTGTTATGTGACTTGTGTGTGTATGTGTATTTGCATGTATGTATGCATGTATATAAATATAAATAAATAAATATATATATATATATATATATATATATATATATATATATGTGTGTGTGTGTGTGTGTGTGTGTGTGTGTGTGTTTGTATGTGTATGTGTATATGTGTGTATATATGTATATGTGTGTATGTGTGTATGCATGTGTGTATGTATGTAAAACCCTTAAACCCTAATCCTAAAACATTTATATGTGTTTATGTGTGTATGTATATGTGACTTGTGCGTGTAGGTTTATTTGCATGTATGCATGTGTATATATATGTGTATGTGTATATGTGTATGTGTGTCTATGCATGCTATGCAAAACCCTAAAAATCTAACCCTAGAAACCTAACTCTAAAGCATGTGTGTATGTGTGTGTATCCATGTGTATATGTATTTGTATGTGACTTGATGTGTGCATATTTGTATGTGTATGTATGTACTATATGTGTGTGTATGTCTATATGTGTGTATATATGCATGTGAGTGTATGTGTGTGCATATGTGTATGTATGGTGTCACTCTAGCACAATGGTGAGTACCAACGTGAAGAGATCCACCTCATAAATGTCAATACATAGAGACATGAGGACTGGTATGACGACCATGAGCAAGTGAAGGCACAAGTGCATGAGTGAGAAGCACACTAGGATGCACACACATACACACATGTGTGCACACAAGGCAAGAATGAAGAGAGGAGGAATGGAGTGCTTTCAATTATCAAAGATCTCGTTTACAAAACCTCTATTCTCTGACAAGCTATCCTAAAAAATGAGCTCCCTAGCTCTTTTTATAGTTTTTTAGTAGCTTTGGCCCTCTCCAAACCTAGTGTTCGGCATAGTTAAAAGTTAGGTTCCAGGGCTTATTTGAGGGCTCAAATAGAGTCTAAAAATTATGAAAATTGATATGTATGTATTTCTAGTACTCTCAAGCTTGAGGATTCCTTTGCTTGAACAAAATGGAGTCTAATATACCAAAAATGCTATTTACAATGTTGGTGTAGTGATGAAAATCACTTTTGATTGAAACTAAGTTATGAAAAAATGATTAGGCCTCTTCTTCTCAAATTTGCATAATGTTTCCTTCTCCTTGCTCCTTCTCACTCCTTGCTTTAACCTTCTTATCTATTGATACTTCTAACACTCCCACTCTCTAGAGTCTATCGCCCCTAGCAGACCTCTATCCTGTAGGGCGGTTGATGTAATATTGGATGACATTAGTGTCCAACTCATGTTTGTGGAGCCTTAACACTCTTGCCAGATCAACTTGCAATGCATCTGAATTTATGACACTAGAGATATTTGGATGTGGTGTCATATAGTACTTTAAATACATTGCCTTCTCACATGCAAATAAGTAAAGGAGGTGTGTGGGTTTCGGTGTGAACACTTCAAAATAGTACTCCCAAAAACTTGTAGTGAACATATCTTCAAAAATTTGTTTGTAATAGACCAGGAGGTATTTGATGTGGGTGTGCCAAGCACAGGTAACTCTAATACTTGGAGTAATGCTCATGTTATACACCAAATCATAATCTCCATTTATAAAGCCTAGTAGAGCTACTTTTGGTGCCTGTGTATTGCAAAAACTCTTGAGAACAATTTGCATCATAGCAAGAATTTTGAACATCATCTACACCCCTACATCTTGCATTGGCTTCAACCGGAGGATTTAGTGGTGTATAGTGGCCATCATATAAGCAATAGAAGGTGTTCCCTATGGTGGCGTGATGTATGGATAGTTGAGCCACTTCTTGCATTGTGCATTATTTTGCACTTTGATGTTAAATGCTTTCCATGAACTGCACCTTGGAACTATTCCATAGCATGGATTGTAAAGAAGATATAATGGTGCATTGTTCTAAGTGCATAGCATTTCTAGGTAAGTTTCTAAGAGGGTTTTCCACGAGGTCAGTTGATAAATATTACCTTTGTGTGTTGTTGGTGGTAAGTCCTGAAGCTAAAATTGTGTCATGAATGTGGGTGTCTTCCCCGTGACTCTCTTAATTTTTGCTAATTATAATCAGCTTGAATTACAAAATATGGCCTATACTCGAGTTTATATGTTGTGATGAGTCTCCGAGGTGCCAAGTGTTGGAAATAGTTGGATTGCAGCATCGTTTCTTCTATGACCCACATGGCTTGATTCTACACCATAGTACGATCTTCATGGGTATGCGCAATGCCTTCTACTTGCTTTAACCATAGGTGTCGCGGAGCTTCAAATGTATCTTGGTCTTCTTCATTTATTTGTCCACCAGGCATGGGCTGTGGTTCATAGTCATCTTCAAATGTTTGCTCCACTGCAATGGAGATTGTTTCTTCTTTCACTAAGGCTTCACGTGGGGAGGGTGGTCTTTTGTATTGTAGTAGCCATTTTTGCAATTTTGTAACCTATTTTTGTAGTTCCCTTACCAAGGTTGAGTTAGTATCCACGAAAGAGGTTGATGTTGTGATACTCGGAGCAGATGTAGTGTCAAACTTCCTTTGTTGTTGGAGTTGATCCAATTCCTATGATAACTTATCATGGGCCTCCATCAAGTTGGCATAATCTTCTAGGATAATTTTGATGTTCTTAGGAGGCACAACCTAAAACTTTGATAGACTTATTGGCACCCCTGTTGTGCGTTTTATGGCTACCTCTAGATTTTCTTGATTTTGGAGCTACAACCATCTATTTTCCTCTTGATCTGCTATGAGATACCTTCTTGGTAGCACCATGTTGCGTTGGAGTTTAGATTTGCATTCCATCTACATTTGTAGATGACTCTCAACTAATTGCATGGCTTCTCGGTCTAAGTCCAAAAACTTTGCCTCCAATGTGCTATGGGCTTGCTATAACGTATGAAACTACATTTGTAGACTTTCATTGTCTTCCTCAAGAGTTGTTATGTGTTGTTGCAATTCTATAGATCAATCTTGTAATATCTTGTTATGTGCCCCTAACTCATGATACCTTGTCTGAAGTTGTTGCATGCACTGAGTCATAGTATTAAATGCAATATCTATAGACGAAGATGCAATTTGTACATTGGTAGATGCCAGGGAAAGGGAATGGGGAATGTGAAGTGTGTATGTTGTGTCTAACAAAGAGATGGGTGCAGGTGAAGTTGGTGGAAGGGAGATGGGAGATGTTGGAACTATGGGGGGAGCGGGAGGTGTTATAGGTGGTGAAATGTCCATGCTGTCAGATGTGGGGGTGAGTGCAGTGTCTACCATGTACATTGGAATGGTAGGTGGGGTGTGTGTAGTCATGGTGAATAATTATGTAGTGGGTGTTGACAATGAAAATGGTGGAAGGGTTGAGAGAAGGGTTGGGAGAGGTTAGACCGATAAGAGTGAAGAGGTTGGAGAATAACTGAGATAGAGATTGGAAAGTGAGAGCTTGGAGATGGGACTGCCATGGAATGGGGTTCGATGACAAGGAAGCCTAGAAAAGTGGATCTAAGGTCTGGGTGGCCTATAATAGAGCTTGAGGAGGTGCGATGTCCCAAGGCAATATTAATGAGGGATTCTATTGTAAAAGTGGTGGTATGGTACAAGGGGTTATCAAAAGAAGAAAACAAGGTTGCACTAGAAGTGGGGCTATCGAAGATGAAGGTTTGCTCTTGAGTATCTAGAGTAGGAGTAACATTTACAACCTCTCTATGAGGGGGTGATGGTGGAGGTATCAGAGGTAGTGGCTCTATTTTATCTTCAAGGATGACAATTGTTTCATGAATAGAAGTTTCGAGTGATTGCCTTGGTGGACTTAGCATGGTAGTGTTAGTTGCATGGAAATTTGTCTTGATTGGGTCGGTTGTCATAGTTTTTGCCTCCACAATAGTGATGGGAATCTAAATGTTCTTTCCTGACCTTGGTTGCGTTTGTATCCTTCATGGGTTGTATTGGGCATGAGGAGTGTGCAGATTGTAGCATATAGCTTCCACTACATCACACGTTTCTGAGAGGAGTTGTAGAGTTTTGCTAAAGTGGGAGTCTACACCAACCTCTTCCAATAGCTAGGCCATGATACTCTACAACTCTCTTGAGAAAGTAACTATTGTGCTCAAACTCTTTCCATTGTTGATATAATTTGTGGATATGGGCAGTATAAGCTGGACCTTCAGTAGCTTCTTCTTCTTCTTCTTCTTCTTCTTCTTCTTCTTCTTCTTCTTCTTCTTCTTTTTCTTCTTCTGCTTCTTCTTCTTCTTCTTCTTCTTCTTCTTCTTCTTCTTCTTCTTCTTCTTCTTCTTATTCTTCTTCTTCTTCTTCTTCTTCACCCTCTGGTCATTCCAATTGTTGAGATATGTTCCTTTCTCGTTCCTCTTCCTAGTGTACATGGTGATCTTCTACTGATTTTCCCCTTCTTTATGTGGAGGTGCTAGGTTGTTCGGTGTCAGAAAAGAACTCCACATCCGATAGTTGAGTGTTTTGCAAAAAGGATTCAAAATCAAAGGTGCTCATCCTGTTAATATCCCCAACGGTACCAGATTCAAAATCCGAGGGTGGAGGTGGAGTCGAGGGAGCAACTTGTGTAGTTCCTTCTAAGCTTGATCTCGACATGCAAATGGTAAATGGAGGCATTGTACCTTCTCTTGTTGGGGATATATCTGGGGTAGTAAGCACTTTGCGTGCTTGGACACATGGAAGAGTGCCTATCATTCTCTTAGCTTGGTGGATCAATGTGTAGTGACCTTTAAACAACTATAATTGTGACCATGTGAGTGCATGCTTGATGGGTACATCATATGATAAACACCTACAAATTATAGGGTGATGGCACAACAATCGTTCAGGACTGGTTTCCTAAACCACCCTTTACTAGTTTCATACAACTGCTTTATAATCCACACAGGAAGCTTAATGCTCAATGAGCATGTCTCTGCCAGATAAAGACTAAACCAAATTCTTTTGTGTGGCTGAGTGAATCTATCTTATCCCGAAAATGCAAAGTATTGCATGTAGAGACGAAGGGGAATGGACACATTAGGTGTCAATTCCACCATATCCTTTAGCATCAAAAGCTTCCTATCCTTCATGTTGTCAGGTATCCAATCATATTCTCTAAGGGTACATGAGTGCCGTGCATGTTAAGTGCCTTTGTTGCAGAGAAAAGAGGCACAAAAGAGGAGCCCAAAATTTTCAAATTAATGGACATAAATTTCTTCTTCAAAATCCTAGAAAATTCCCTCGAAGCTATGTAATTGCACTAGAGGAGTCCTCTAGATGCATAAGCTGCTAATCATTGTAATATACTTCTTGTAAAATAGTAGGAAGATAGAGATTAGTCAATAAATTGCAGGTCCCATATGTGAAAGGACCATTTTTAGGGCACATGTATATAAGTCACTTTGTGACTCTTTGTAAGGACTTTTTGCCATTGTGAAGAAGGAGAACTGAAATTTCGAATTTGCTTCTTCCCTGCTTATTTTCATCTTTTCTATGATCTTTTGTGTGTGTATAATGCTTGGAATGTGTGTGTAGGACAATTGTCTATCCCTCCCCAACACTTTTGAACTACTATAGTGTGTGTGTGAACCAATACGAGTTGTGGAGTGAGTGTAGGTATTTCCCGCCACTCACTATTTTGGTCATAACTTGAAGAGCGGTTGTCAGATTTGACAGATACCACCAATAGATGCGTCTCATCGAGAGCTTCGAAACGAACCCACTATTGTTCATATTTGGAGTTAAGGGCTTGGAGAAACATTCGAATTTGTATTTACTGTTGTAAGTGGTATCGCGGCAGACATTTCCAGAGATTGAGTGAATTGGAGAGGTAGTGTAGTCTTTTCACATGCATTATAGCTGAGCCACTTCACTTCCCATCACGTGTGAACATGTCCTCATACACTTGGTTCAGGTGGTTCTTCGGATTGATAATTAAGCATGTGTCAATCCACCACTATACGCACTTGTGGGGCAAATGAGATTTAGTCTCTTTGACACAAGTTCCTAAGACCTTGTAACTTAGGTACACATGTTTTTGGCATTGTTGCTGAGGAACAAAACTCAACCAAGGTGCCTTTATGATGGTTATGGGTCTGGAGTGAAGGAATCATACTTGTAGAAAAGAATTCGTTTAGTGGCAAGTAGTCAGACACTTCAACACTTGTTACTTTGCATCTTTGAGGTGTGTCTAATAAGTTTTTAGGTTTAGGGTTAGGTGTGAGGAAGAGAAGAGAGAGTTAGGGTTAGTTTAAGGAGAGAAGTGGAGTAGGAGGAAGTTGGAATCACCAAGAAAAATCTCAAAAAATTGCCAAAAATAGTGTAGAATAGGCTTTAGACATCACAAACTATAAAAACCAAAAAAATTAGTTCATTTGGCACTAGCTCTGGAACTGGTATCGTGTGCAGACAGTGACCGGTATCGTCTGAGCAGTATCGCGCCCTACAAGCCCAAAAAGCTACCTTGTGAGCTCAAATCTTAAGCAAGATATCCCTGAAGGTAAGCTACAACAAGATTTCAAGATCCAAACGTCTTTAGAAACACATTTACATGTGATTAAAGATGTTTCCAGTATTGAGGGGTGGGACACAGAGTTTTGGGAGATTCTTTGAGTGAGACAGAGAGTCAAGATTGAAGTGGGGTGAGAATTAAACACATTGGTGCAAAAATGTTTGTGATTTGAGAGATTTTGGCTGTAGTATCGCTGTCGGTCGAGTTTTGGTATCGTGATACCAAAATTCCCTAGTATCGTGATACTCGCCTGGTATCGTTTCGTCGCACACCACTTGAGGTATCATGATACCATTTTTGGTATCGTATCGTTAAGTATCCTCACTAGTAGAGGTATCATATCACCTCATAATCAATATTGTATTGTGGTAATACTTGGTATCGTATCGTCTCAAGTTTTGGTATCGTATCGTGCTAAGACTGGTATCGTATCGCCGGTGTGGTATTGCCAAAGTGGTATTGCCCAGAACATTTCAAGCCATTTGAGGGCCAGAATTAGAGGCAATTGAGGAGTCACTTGTGGACTAGTGGGGAACCAAGATAGCCACAGGGGAGTGAATGAACTTGAGATCAGGATGGGTGATAAGTAGCTGAAGGAGTGTTACATCGGTAGGAAGTGCAACTCAAGAAATTCATCACTCTATCTATTTCGACACCTCTAGTGACTTAGAAGAAGAGATACCAATGGCTTCAAAAGACATGCAAGGTTATGTCCCTAGGGGAAACTTCATGTCCACAATAGAATGGGAATACCATACCTCTTTGCAATATGTGTCCACTAATTCCCAAGAGATCCCCATCTACCTGGATGGTTCAAATAGATCAGTAGCCAGGATGGTGAATTCCATTGATTCAATAATAGTGCCGAGACCTGCAGCCTAATATGAAGGAGGAGTGTACATGGGCAAGTTAGGTCACATCTGCGTTGTCGGCACGAATGTGACGGTCGGTGGATCAAGCCAACCGCTGAAAAATACGGTGCACATCGGGTGCTTAGAGCAATCTCAGGTGAAGTGCAAACTCAAAGAACTTATTAATCATACATTCGCAAAACAAGTCATCATATTTGTTTTCAAGATCTTTATTGTCAATATCATTCATAAATGATTCATACAATATTCATAAGATATTGAAATTGTAAAGACAATTTTAAAATAACTTTGGAGCAATTTCCAAGTGAGAGAATTGATGTTTGTTAGCAAACTTCGTAAGTTCTAGATGTCTTTATTAAGAACATCATCGACTATATGCAATGATCCTTGAACCATACTTTCACCATCACACATGGTTTTAATTAGATGATCTGTTTATTTCATAAAACACTTTTAAAGATAGTTGCGATGAGATCGTCAACTAAGTATCAATTCGACAAAGAAATATTTCAATAGCTTTTAATCAGTTCAACTGTTGGAATTACGGTGCACGCTAGGTGCTTGGAGCAAGCTCAAGTACAGTGATACCCCAAAAGAACAATTATGACCTCAGAAACCAATTAGAGCCAACAATTCCAATTCTTAGTCACATAGAAATGCTCTATGATCAATATAACTTTTGTCAAATCATGCTATATCAGCCTTTCCATTTAATCATGCCCAACTAATTCGGCATCTCATCAAGAATTAACGCAAGAATATCCAATCCTTTTCAATGTATACATATAATTGCTATTGCGTTTACATTACAGGTGAAACTCGAGTGTTGTCTTATTTAAAGAGGAACTTTCTTCCATACGAATCTAAGAATCAATGCATAGGAAACAATTTGTAAGCATCAAATCAATGTAGTAAAGTTCAACAATTCATGCAAGGTGATAACTAACAACCTAAGGTGATTCTCAGATAATTACCAAAGCACTTGGAAGATAAATACGTAATCAAATTGGATTGAAACCATGTTCATATCTATTAATCAATTCGTTTGCAAGACAAGGAATGGAACATGTTCAATAATGTGGAAGAATTAAATTATCTCTTTCTTGAGCATATTCAAATTGGAAACAAAACGTCTTTAACTCTTAAATTGACCTTTATTATTAAGGTTTCTTCGACAATAATCGCATTCGGTGCATCTGATTATCTATGTGCTATACCACAAAAAAATGATAGTTCTGAATCAATAAACCATATATGTTTATTCCAATTGATTCTAACAAAGTTCCAATATCTTTAGTTTGCAATAATATTTAAGCTAGATCAGCGCATAAATTTTGTTTCTCTGGAAACGATTAACCTTTTCTTTCTTCATAAACTTTGTATCTCATAAACAAAATACAGTCATCTTCGTTTGTTTTCACAAATGCTTAACGTATGAATATATGAATATTGTGGCTAAGAATTCAAAGATTTTTTAGCATAATCAAAACGATTTATTGACACAAAGAACTTTTAACATCTTCGAAGCGATTTATTCGAAAATCATTTGGATTCGGAGCACACTAAAAGTCAACAGGTTTATCAATGTTCTTCAGTTATTAAGCAACATATCTGAATAGAATAAGCGCACGCCTATACGCAAGCTAGACCTTCAATTGATGCACGATTTCTGGCAAATATCATATATTTATAGGATGCAAAAGTTTCAATAAATGTGTCAGGTAAGAAGCACGTCAGAATCAAAATTTTGGCATGGTTTTTAAAGTGGAACTTGAATAATAGAAATTCATCATAGTAGTTGTCAGACGAAGATACAGTTTGTTTGAGAAAATAGAAGAGTATCATATAAAGAAAATGCAGTCAGCAGAGTCGCATGGAGGAACTCTTAGGCAGCAACTGATTGAAGCAAGAAACAAGAGCAGTGAACAGTCGTAGCCTCGTAGAATAGAGAAGTGCGAACCAATGTTCATAATGAAAAACTTATCTATTGTTGACGTAGCAGCAGTTCGTCAGAGCGACAACAGTTGGCAAGTCATATACGCTGGGACGAAGGCGTCTATGTCAGATTTGTTTCGCAGAAAAATACATTTGCTCCTCCTTGGTATCTGTTGTCAGTCCACCCAGAGATGACAAAATCTCACGAAGAAGCTCCAGCAGATACACCTCTCCATGAAAATCTAGAAGATTGTTCCATTTTCGTTTTTTCCCTTGACAGCGTTCCCTCTCTTAATCACATCGGATGAATATGTGAGGAGACATAGCTCTCCACTACTGTAGCTTCCCGTAACATAGCGTGACTACTACATCGAACCCATCAAAACTCTGCACTTGAGTGTGTTTGGGCCTGAACAAGATTGAATTCTTCAGATTACAGATGGACCTTCCCTTCTCTCTCTTGATGTCCTGCCTAAATCCTTCAGATGATTTGTATACCAGTAATGTTCATGAAATCAGCCTCCCTTCTCTACTGTTGCGAACCCCTAAGTATCCGAATTGATCTCCATGACCACCTCTACATGTGACACCCTTTTTCTTGAGATTCCCCATTGATCATGAATTATCTTTTTGTAAAACAGCGCTCCCCATGCATCGTGAATATGACCTATAGAAGAAAAGGAGTGATCCATGTGTGAGCCCTCAGTCGTTTTCCTCCTTTTTGTTGAGAGACCTTTTCATCCTCTCTTTATCAACTACAACTCTATTATTGGAGTTTATCAAAACTCTCTGCATGAAATCTATCGCCATAATTCTTAATGAAGAACACCCGTCATTTGAGTGACAAAATTGATTATTCATTTGACTTTGGTGCTGTACTCTTTTATCCCACAAATAAATAACCTTACTTAGATGAACCTCGAAACGGAAGAAATCAAACCATTGACCTATGTTTTTTCTGAAGTTCATCTTCATCAGCTTCAAGAGTGTCATACGATTCTGCTACTTGTGAAGCAAGATCACTTAGCCGCTACATGTAACGTCTTCTTCATGATTTGAGTAGGGAGAGAGAAATCTCTCCGACATTCACCCCCACCAAACCTGTGCTTCCTCTGAATGCACCAACCTGAAAATAAACCTGTCTTCATCATAACATCAAATTTGTTTCTCATATGATTTTCTTATAAAATCCTGCAAGTGCATGGGTAAAAATAGTAAAGTGCCTTATGCACGGCCATGTAGTGGCCCTATTTAAATGCACACTTTGAAATGCATAGAGAAGAAATATGGTGCAATGAGCAAGGAAAAAGGCTTCAGATGGTGAGGATTGTGCACTCACTCACATACATACCAATGTGAATATACATAAAGCCTTATAGTCTCTCTTATGTGCATGGGGATAGATCAGATCGTGCCTCGATGCATGGTCATGTAACGTGACCCTATCACATGCATACTTTAAGTGCATAAAAACATAATGGTGCAATAAGAGAGGTATTTAGAATTCTTTGACAAGACTTCACACTCAAATTGATGTCACCAACTTCACATATATATAAACTCTCAATACTTACAATTCCACTCTCTCATAGATGCAATCTCTCTTCCTTACTCATAACTACACTCTCTCTATTCTCTCAAAACTACACTCTCTCTATTCTCTCAATGATGTTTACCTATTTATCTAATGTGCAGATGGACGTGCTTCTAATGGTTTTAAAAGATGCTTTCTACACATTTGTACATGCATATTGCGTATGCAATGCATCTCAAAATAGGTGCAAAAAAGATTTGGATTAACAAGAGAACTAAGAAAAAAGAAAAGGCTTTCTGATCTCTACTTCCATTTCCTTCCTTCGATCTTCTCCTGCATTCAAACACTAAACATGTGATAAGTAATATCAAATCAAAATATTCATATGTACACATATAATTCATGAAAGGACTTTATGGTATGTATAGACGATTCAAAATTGTTGCTCTTCTTATAATCCATTCAAATTCGTGATTTGCATTTAGCTCCAAGTCTTCACCTGTATTCATAAACTCAGAAAACACATCAGTAGCATCACATTCAAAACTCATTGGTAGGCCTTTTTCATCAAAATTATCATCACATCATCATCATATTTTGCCATCATAAACTCATAAAAGAAAATCATATTATTAATCACATTCATCATCATAATTTGGTATAAAATACTCATAGTATATTGATCATGGAAAATTCTTTTAAAGAACAAAAATCATAAAAAACTCATTGGTAGGCCTTTTTCATCAAAATTATCATCACATTCATCATCATAATTTGGTATAAAATACTCATAGTATATTGATCATGGAAAATTCTTTTAAAGAACAAAAATCACGAGCTATCCCAAGGAGAATACTATCCCTATGACACCGGTATGATGGAGTATGAGCCGGCTTATGACCTGCAATACTATGGATATGAGGGATATGACAATATCTATGGACCTGAGTTGGCAACAGTTATGTATACCACACCCAAGTCACTAGCACCCATGAGACCACCCATAAGATCGCATATGCCAAAAGGATCATGCTATAGATGAGGAGATCACTTTATAAGAGAATGCACTCGGCCATACAACCCACCACCCCCCAAAACATGGGAATGGTATTGTAATGATTGTGGGAAGGAACACCTCTTTAGAGATTGCCCAAAGAATCCCAATAAGAATCATGACACTGGACCTATTAATGTGATCGAAGTAATTGAAGCGACAGGAAGTGACAAGGAATACACAATACCATTGAAGGCCATCACACGAGCACAAGCAAAAGGACTGGAAAGAAAACGAGTAGAATCGGTGCAAGAAAAGAGTAAAACCCTAGAACCCAGAGTACAAGTAGTGGAAGATTCGGAAGAACCACTTGAGAATATTCAAACAACAAAGAGCCAAAAGTGGAAGGATAGGAGGGAAAAACTCAAGGAAAAATGGATGAAGAATAAAAATAAGGAAGACAAGAAGGACACAAGAGGCAATGAGAAACCTAAAGAACCTTAAATAGAGGAAGGAATTCCCATTACACCACAGACACTAAAACCAGACAAGCTAGGATCAATTCTAGCAAATCCAAGACCAGACAATTTAGACATGTGGTTGAAAGCTTACCAAGCTAGAATCGTGAATGGACCAAACATATAGCATCATGAGAAATCTTACCCACAAGGAGAGTTAGAAAATGAGAGACTAGCGATATGTAGAAAACTCATAGAGGTGGCTCAGGCCACTCTAGAGAAGACTATCCCCGTCCTCCTTGAGACGAGAATATCCGATAATCAATACAATGATTGTCTTACAACCAAGAACAGAAACCAACAGAGAGGGATGAGAAGGAAGAACCTCTCAATACCTAGAACAAGCCCACATCCATAGTCCCTGATTTAGAGGTTGATTGGCCAAGAGAGTTGTGGACTAGAATTTGAGAAGATCAATGGAAAAGGAATGGAGTGCAAAACCGCCTTTTGAGGAATTCAATGTGGAAGACTATCAACCAATGCCAAACATGGAGGAAATATATGAAGAAGTCTCTAGGCTAGACCAAAACAGGGAGGAAGCACAAAGCATTTCCACCCTACCAAACTACATCTGAGAATATGAGAAGGAATCCATGATCTTCCATGCTCCCATTGTACGAGGAAAAGAAAAGGAGTCATTAGATAAGACCTCGCACAATCTAGCAGACTTGAAAGGACCAAAGTACAATGTCGGTTGACTATGGAAGAATTACTTCGTGTCAAACCACAATTATGGAAACAATTAGCGGGACAATTCAAGTTAGATCAGGAGAAGAACGAAGAGGAAAGCAAGGAAACTAAAAACCCCTCTACTATACAAATTCGGGTGGATAAGGTTGGATAATTTAGCGAAGGAAATGAGGGCAACACATGTTTACCCGTCACATACAATGGATACATGAACAAGGCCATACTTGATACAGGAGCGAGAGTAGGCATCGCCACCAAAGAGATTTGGGAGAAATGGGGAAAGCCAGCCCTACAACCGACTCGTATGAAGCTTCAGTTAGCAAATGGCCATGTCGAGAAACCCTTGGGAATATTGGAAAAAACTAAATTAACCACCTGTGGAGTCGAATTTGAGCATATGTTAGCTATATGTCAATTTGCAAAGGCAAATAATTACGAAATGATATTAGAATGACCTTTCATGAGACAACTCAAAGATGAGACTCATTATACCTCCAGCATCAAGGAAACACTTCCAAAATAAATTTGCATACCTTTGCGTATAGGGATTTACCCCCATTACAATGGAACCCTGTTCACAAGGAAGAAGACAATCTGTCTATCCATAGCGTCGGATCAAGTGATCAATCATGGATGCATGAGGATGCCCAATTATGGCTGTGTAAGGAAGCAAAGAGAGAGGATAAAAAACTTTAGCTATGGCCCTCAAGACATCAAAATTATCGGGTGAGAAGTGCAATTTTTATGGTAAGACAAGGAAAAATCCTAGGACACATTGTATCTAGGAACGGAATATCTACTGATGAAGAAAAGATCAAAGTAATTCTAGAACTTCCAAGAACAAAAAATGCAAAAGAAGTGCAATCATTTATGGGTCAATGTGAATACTATCACCGATTTATCCACATGTACGCCATAATTGCCAAGCCATTGTATGGATTGTTGACATAATTCACATGGACGGATGAATGTGAGAAAGCATTTAATGAGCTAAAAAAGCGACTTAGCATGGCTCCAATTTTGAAAACACCCAATTGGCAGAAGCCTTTTCATATTCATGTGGACGCTTCCAATTACGCAATAGGATGCATATTATCTCAACCGACAGATGAAGGAAAATTGGACCATCCTATCGCCTATGCAAGTAGACAACTGAATCAAGCCGAAAGAAACTATACAACTACGGAGTGAGAAGGATAAGGGATGGTGTACGCTGTAAAGAAATTCAGACACTACCTGTTAGCCAAGAATTTCAAGTTCTTCATAGATAATCAAGCCTTAACTGTACTTATTCAATAAGCCTTGCAACATGGGAAGATTGATGAGATGGGTTCTGTTATTAATGGAGTTCGATTTTGAGGTAATCGTAAAAAAGGGAAATAGCCACGTGAGATCCGATCATCTTTCTCGGTTAACACATGGAGAACCATCGAGCGGAGTACCGGATGATTTGCTAGACACTTACCTGTTCAATTTGGAAGTATGTCCTAAATGGGCAAAAAAACTAATTCCAATACTCACTCATGGACCACAACATTCAATTAACAGGGAGAGTAGAAAGGAAATTCTACAATCACGTAACTTACACATTGTAGTAGGGAGTGTGTATCATAAAGAACCCAATGGTATATTTTCTAGATGTGTAGAGGAAGATGAACAGAAGAACTCAATCGAACAAGCACACATAAACAAATGGAGAATGCACAAGGGAACTCATGGAACTCTAAGAGAATCAAAAGGATTAGGAGTCTATTGACCTGATATGCCTAAGGATGTTCACGTAATTGCACGGAATGTCAGGAAACCACCCCAAATGATCATACATCTTTACCCTTCTCAACAATAGCACCCAACTGGAGTAAGATGTTATTGAAATTCCTAAGGACACGAGAACATGAGGATGGAATCAGTTTAGCGAGGAAACGATCCCTAGAAGAAATGAGTAAGGACTATGTTATCATGGGAAGACAATTATTCAAAGGAGGGAAGGATAATCAACTACGACTATGTGTACATGAAGGGGAGTACTTACCCATATTAGAAATGGCACATGCAGGTGCCACAAGAGGACATTTCTCAGCGCAAAGAATTGTAAAAAGGATCCGACATTTCTCAGCAGAAAGAACTGTAAAAATGATCCTCTTTGCAGGCTTGTGGTGGCCAACTCTATATATGGATGTAGAAACCTATGTACGAAGTTGCGAGACATGCCAAAGAGCCAAATATCCGACTATACGAGATGACATGCCATTAAGACCCATGGTTTGCATGAGAGCCTTTCCCAAATGGGGTCTTGACTTCACCGGAACCATTAATCCACCAGCCAAAGGATCACACGCTGAATACATAATAGTAGCAACTCATTACCCGACTAAATGGGTAGAGGGAAAGGCAACTAGAAAAAATGATGCTTAGACCACCGCTAAGTTTCTTTTTGAGCATATCTTGACTCACTTTGGACTACCTATAGAGATAGTGAGTGATCAAGGAACGCATTTCATTAATGAAGTAATAGAGTCCTTAATGAATGAGTTCTTAGTAACTCATAAAAAATCAGCCCCTTATCATCCTCAAGCCAACAGTTAAGCAGAAAATCCCAATAAGGTGTTGTGCACTGTATTGACAAAGATAGTCAATGGTGGAAGGTTAGATTGAGACAAACAGTTGCATCATGCAATTTGGGCCTTCCATGTGGCCTACAAGACTGCCAAGGAACTACACCATTTAACCTAGTGCATGGACAAAACGCAATCTTGCCAATTGATTTTTTAGTGCCTACTTTGAGAGTGGCACAACAACATGAATGGACAGGGCATGAATTGTCCAAGCAACTAGAACAAATTGAGAAGCTACATGAGACTAGGATACAAGCTGTTGTGGGAATGTATGCGGCTAAGAGAAGACAAAAAACATATTATGATGCACACATCAAAGATAAAGGTCTAAAAGAATGAGATTTTGGTTCTGGTATATACTTTGAAGCTACAAAAATGTGGATATGGACCTCTAATAACCAATAGGATTTCAACGAGTGGAGTTGTTAGCCTAGCTACTCTGGATGGAGACGTTCTTCCTAATTACATAAGTGGTTGTCAAGTAAAACGTTACATGGAGCCATTGGCGGACCAAATGCTAGCATGACTTGTAGGTGCACAAAATAGAAAAAAAGAGGAAGAGAGGATTAGAGAGGAGGCAAGGCAAGAAGCCCTAGAGCATATCAAGAAACAGAAAGAGTGGATAAAACAAAGGGATGAAGGATATTTATAAGGAGATGAGCCTATTCCCATGGCCAACTATCAAGTTCACAAGGCCAACACAAAAAACCTCAGCATATCCCAACCATATTTAAATCTAGGGATTGGAACGACAGAGTTCCAGCTAATAGATGCCTTGCATATGAAGGACGGTCATCATGAATCTTCAAACGACCATCACACCAACTAAAGCACACATGATAGGTGTTGGGGGCCAAGTCATAGAATGTATTGGAGAAACTACGATATCCCTCCACCTAGGAAATTCAACGATGGAGCATTGAGTTCTGGTGTGTAAAAAGATGAGGATTTGATAGAGAACCTTATCTTAGGACAAGACTCGATCATTGAAAATGAAGTGAGCATTCACCTAGCTCAAGGGTACATCTCAACCAAATAAGGAAATCTTTAGCTTGTTAGAAGCAAGACTCTCTACCATGCATGAAACCATCAAGTGTGACAAAGAAGCCCTAGAAGAGGAATTAGCAAACGAATCAACCAAGAGTGTACCAAAGGAGTGTCCCAAGAAATAAGTGACTACCAATGCCAATGCCTCAGTTGTTGAGGTGGAATCATCCCACACGAATGGTGAATCCAAGAGAAATGGTGAAGACAACACTCCTAAAGCCACCTACTACAAGGGAAGATCATCCATGTGGAAGTCCACTATCCGATTATCGCAATCAGGAAGTGCCAATCTACACTGAGTTCGCAAGGATCGAATAAGGGAATTAGAGAAGTCTACACCGATACATGACACTCAACTTATGGAGACAAGGAGACACAACGAAGTCTCTTCATTACAATCAGGACTGAAAAGACTTCTGAGAGTATGGCTTCCAAAGTCATTAGTAGAAGCCTAGAAAACACAGCAACACATATGGATTTAAAAATAGTCAAATTGCAAATCAAGAGATCAACAAGCAAGAAGACATATGGCACCCACAAAGCAGGACCATAAAGCCAAACAAGACTCACCCAAGGTACCAGAGGAACATGATATCAACCAATTAGAGTGAAAAAAAGAAAGAGTGAAAACCTAAAGCACGACAAAACAAAGAGAAGATGAAGCCTCACACTTCAACTACAAAATGGATATAGATACCCAAGAGGCAACACGGACCAGAACAACAGAACCAAAAGGATTCCTATTGCACACATGAAGAATTGAATGCACCTAAAGTATGCATGATAGGGCCACACTACAAGGCCATGCATTTGGCACAGGATGTGTGTAACAAAATGAGTGGTGCACAATTCCCACTTGGGAATAGATCATAGATTCTACTTCCATAGGAATGGACCTACTATGTACATAAATAAATGCTTCGGCTACACTAACTCTTCTTTTCTTTCAGAAATAACAATGAAAAGATATGTGGTAAGAGATCTTACTTATCTAAGCAAGGGGAAATGGAGTGAGGCAATGAACCACATGTCACTATGACACATATCACTAATGACATGCCTTCTATAAGCAGCTGATGCTTTTCTCATTACAAGTTGAGATGGCTTCTGCGGACTCTGAAGCAACCATTCAAGAGGAGATGCTGGAATTCCCTCCACAGAGCGTGACTAAGGCAAAAGGTCACTGGTTTCTCAAAAAGATAGATCAAAACAGATAAGTTGGAGTTAGCTCAGAGGTGAAAACTTGCTATTCTTGGTTCATACACCTGTCCAGTGTTTTACATAATTCTCTGAGCACAACAACAATTAGCTTAATTCCTCTTGGGGAAGTCTAGGTAACTTAAAGAGCTAACTTTCAAGAGTAATCTCATAAAAAATAATGAACCACACACTGAGAATGAGTTTTAACAACTGATGACATCATCCCAATTTTCACGGGCTGCTACAGTTTGAGACCAGTGAGCAGAAACATCAACATAACTCAAAATTTAGGAATCCAATGATTATGAAAATTTGTATGGTTATACTAGACAGTAAGTTGAATCCAAAAACCTTTAAATCACTGAATTTGGATAAGTAACCACTGAGAAACACCTATGACACGATGAGTGAAAAAGTCGGGTACCTGACAGAGAAGTGAAAATGCACAGACACTGTTGACTTCAACTGAACATAACTGACGATTGCAACATCCAAATGACATGAAAATTTGTGAGCATATAGTAGACTTATAGAGCTAACTTTACCAAGTTAAATCACTAAAAATGATGCACCAAGCGCAGATAAAACATCTCTGCAAGCTGACTGAGAAAAACTGAGAGTAATGGCAGTGAGTAGTACACTTCACAAGAACATGGAAAGATGAACTCAAATAATCATGAAAATGAAAGTATATTTCTTGTACAATACAATGACTTACTGATACATATGTGTGCCTTGTAATCACACCTTGATATGGCATAAAGCTCAACTCTTGGAGGTCTTCACATAGGTCTCTCTAACCACGACTAAAACTGCCATCTATTTATAGTTGAGTTTGGGAGGCTAACTTCCCTCAATCACTCTCCAATCAATCAATGATTGATTTGATTCTCTACCTACCACAAATCACGAATTCGTGGCTCCTCTTTCCCTTTTTGATCATGTGGACTCCACCACTTAAGATTCTCTTACTTTTACATTAAGTAAACTCTTCAAAAAATTACAAGAGGTAGTTCACAAGTGAACTTTACATAGTCTTCTTTTTAAAGCTTCTTCTAAGACTTTGTGGGACTCAAGCCAATACTTAGGCTTGTCATAGACTTGCTCCAACAGCTCCCCCTCAAGCCAAGTATGCTTGAGGTCTTCAATCTTCCAAGATTACCTGCAAACCTATCATAGCCTTGAATTTGCAAAGCTTTGTACCATCCAATGCTTTGGTTAGAATATCTGCACATTGTTGATGAGTGGACACATATGATATTTGAATCTCTTTGCTTAGAACCTTTTCTCGTACATAGTGATAATGAACTTCAATATGTTTAGTCCTTGCATGAAAAATAGGATTAGCTGCCAAATGAATAGAACTCATATTGTCACCAAAAATAGTTGGAGTTCCAAACTCCAATCCAAGATCTTTGAATAATGTCTTCATCCACATAGCTTCCTGAGTAGCTATGGCAAGACCTCTATATTCAGCTTCAGTAGAAGAGAGAGCAACTGTGGGTTGCTTCTTGGATGACCATGAAATAAGCTTTGAACCTGCAAAGGTAAGATAACCTGAAGTGCTCCTTCTATCTTCCTTGGAGCCAGCCCAATCTGCATCAGAAAATAGCTTCAAACCTAAATCAGATACATAAGGATAATAAAGTCCTTCATTTATGGTTCCTTTGAGATACTTGAGAATCCTTTTGGCAGCATCCATATGTGGTTTCCTTGGTGTGTGCATAAATTGACTTAGCACACTCACACTGTAACATATATCTACTCTTGTCAATGTGGCATAGTTGAGACTACCCACTAGACTTTGATATGATGTGATGTCCTCTATGAGTTCACCTTCATGTGAGCTCAATTTGTGATTGACCTCCATTGGAGTACCTGCAATCTTACAATCTTGCATCTTGAATTTTGCCAACATGTCCTTAATGTACTTTCTTTGAGTGAGAAACGAACCATGATCTTTGTACACAACTTCCAAACCTAGGAAGTAGGTAAGTGAACCCAAATCACTTATCTTGAACTCTTCTCTCATCTGATCTTTGATCTTCTTCATACCATCTGCATCATTTCCTATCAATATAATATCATCTACATATACACATAAGTAGATGACCTCAGAATTACTCTTTTTAATAAAGAGTGAAGGATCTGCCTTGCTTGGTTGAAAGCCTTTGTCTTGCAAGAATGAAAGAAGCCTGAAATTCCAAGCGCTTGGAGCTTGCTTGAGACCATACAATGCTTTGCTAAGTTTACACACATAATCAGGATAAACTTGATTCTCAAAACCAGGTGGTTGTGCCATATATACCTCTTCTGTTATCCAACCATTCAAGAATGCATTCTTTACATCTCGTTGAAGTATCTTCCAGTTCTTGGAAGAGGCAATACTAAGCAAAACCCTAATAGTAGGCATCTTTGCCACAGGAGAGAAGGTCTCCTCATAATCAATTCCCTGAGTTTGTGCAAAGCCTTTTGTCACAAGCCTTGCCTTATACCTGTTAATGGAACCATCAGAATTCTTCTTGAGTTTATAGACCCATCTTGAGCCTATTACCTTCATGGATGAAGTCTTGGGCACCAAATCCCAAGTGTTGTTTTCCTCAAGTGCTTCAATCTCTTCCTTCATTGCATGCTTCCATTCTGATTTTGCTTTGGCCTCTTCAAATGATGATGGCTCCTCTTGGTTTATATCCTGTGTTATGTAGATAGAGTGTTTCGTTACTAATAAGGTGTCAAACCCATACCTTTCTGGTTTTTTCTTTTCCCTCATAGATCTTCTTAGGCCATGATGTAATGATTCTGCCTCATGTACAAGTTCCTGCAATTTTGCTTTACCTTTAGACTTCCATGCTTTGATATTTTCCATCTGAGATTCTTCATCATCCTCTAAGGTGTCTTGTTCTTCAATCTTCGGTTGTTCTCTACCAAGCTTTGGAAAATCTTCTTCAAGATTATATGGTAAATTGACCTTCCTGCATGAATCTTCATACCATGAATTGTTCTCATCAAAAACTACATCTCTGCTTACCAAGAATCCTTTGTTGGTAGGGTTGTATAACCTGTAGCCCTTTTGATTGTTGTCATATCCAATAAATACACACCTTTCTGCCTTTGGATCCATCTTGCCTCTAACCTGTGAAGGAACATGAGCAAAAGCAATACATCCAAAAATTTTACAATGATCTAAGCTTGGTCTTCTTCCATTCCAAGCCTCATATGGAGTCATCCCATCAAGGGATTTTGAAGGCAACCTGTTAATCAAGTAAGTGGCTGTAGATACAGCCTCAGCCCATAAGTAATTAGGTAAATGCTTTTCATTTAACATAGACCTTGCAGCTTCAACAATTGTCCTATTCCTCCTTTCTGCCACTCCATTTTGCTCAGGAGTGTACCTTGTAGTTACCTCTCTTTTGATTCCTCTTTCTTGAAGAAAAGAATCAAACTCATGGGAGAAGTATTCTCCCCCTCCATCTGACCTTAGCCTTTTTAGTGATTTACCTGTTTGATTCTCCACAAGAGCCAAATATCTTTTGAAACATGAAAAAACTTCATCTTTGTGTTTCATAAAGAATAGGATAGTCCATCTGCTGCAATCATCAATAAAGGAGACATAATACCTTGATCCAGATATTGAAGCTTCCTTGCTAGGTCCCCATACATTTGTATGAACCAACTCCAAGAGATCTCCATGCATATAACCTTTCTTCATGAATGGTAACCTATGAGACTTTCCAAATTGACATGCACTACACTTATAAATCATATGTTGTTTTGACAAATTAGGGAGTCCAAGTACACTTTGGTCCCTGCAGATTTGCTTTAATGACCTTTCACAAATATGTGCTAACCTTTTGTGCCATACTTCCAATTCTGTGAGTGTTTGACTACCATAATTAAAGAGAGCAATGTTTCTAGTGTCCTCTAATTCAAATGGGAACAATCTACCTGTTTTTTCACCTTTTGCAATTCTTCTGAATCCTTGACTTGGATCTTCAACAAATGCTCCTGCTTTTGTGAACCTGACTTGCAACCCTTTCTCTACTATCTGCCCAACACTTATCAAATTCTTTGTAATGGTAGGGACATAGAGTACCTTACTGAGTAGGTTGATGTTTCCATCAGGTGCTTTGACATTGCCTATTTTCTCCACAGGATGTTTTGTATCATCTCCTGTTTGTACCTCATGCTTTTTCCTTGGATCTTCTAAATCTGATAGGAGTGCCACATTTCCTGCCACATGATTTGAACAACCTGAATCTACGTAGAAAACATGCTCATCAGATTTACCTTGTGGCTTCTGTGTAGTTATTGTAGTCTTCTGTGTAGTTATTGTAGTCTCTCCTTCCTTTGTAGCCTCCTTGATAGTTTGAATGATTGTAGTTGTTGTAGTTGCCATGGTAGTTGTTGAACCTTCCTCTTGAGTAGCCATAACTTCCTCTATTGTATCCTCTTCCTCTTTGATTCCTGGAATTCCCAAAGCAATTTTCAGTTGTATGATTAGTTAGTCCACAAATAGAACATGAGTTGGAGTCTTGGGATCTCCCCCTGCCTTGTCTACCTCCTCTTCCTCTACCTCTGCCATGTCTTCCTCTACCTGCATAGTTAGCTTGATATGTACCTGCTTCATCATCCACTTTCTTTGCCTTTCCTTTGTTATCTTTAGACTTGCTTTTATCCGTGTATAAAGCTGAAGATTGATTACCTTTAGAGCTTTCTCCATTTTTTATAAGCTTTGCCTCTTGAGTAAGTAGTTGTCCAATGAGTGTGTTGAAATCAGGTACATGCATGTCCATGTACAAATCCATAGCTGTGGTGAATGCTTACCACTTGTCATCTACCTTCAAGCCATTGATGACCTGCCTTACAATTTGCTCTTCATCTATTACCTCTCCAATGCTTCCCAACTGATCCGCTATGTCCTTGATCTTTGTGACAAAATCAGTCACATTTTGTTTGGGAGCCTTCTTGAGAGTTGTGAAATCTAGCCATAGTTGATGCTTCCTAGCTTTAGTACTTGAAGAAAAGAAAGCTTCAAGTGCATCCCACACTTCCTAAGATGTCTTACAACTTCTAATGTGAGGCAACGAAAAATCTGAGATAGAGTTGAGGAGATAAGACCTTGCAAGTGCATCCTTGGAGCACCATGTGCTCAATCTTTCTTGCTCTTCTTGTGTTGGTTGACTTTTGTTCCTGAAACTTGGCATTGTTGGAGCAAGTCTATGACAAGCCTAAGTATTGGCTTGAGTCTCACAAAGTCATTAAAGAAGCTTCAAAATGAAGACTATGTAAAGTTCACTTGTGAACTACCTCTTGTAACTTTTGAAGAGTTTACTTAATGTAAAAGTAAGAGAATCTTAAGTGGTTGAGCCCACATGATCAAGAATGGAAAGAGGAGCCACGAATTTGTGATTTGTGGTAGGTAGAGAATCAAATCAATCATTGATTGATTGGAGAGTGATTGAGGGAAGTTAGCCTCCCAAACTCAACTATAAATAGATGGCAGTTTTAGTCGTGGTTAGAGAGACCTATGTGAAGACCTCCAAGAGCTGAGCTTTATGCCATATCAAGGTGTGATTACAAGGCACACATATGTATCAGTAAGTCATTGTATTGTACAAGCAATATACTTTCATTTTCATGATTATTTGAGGTCATCTTTCCATGTTCTTGTGATGTGTACTACTCACTGCCATTACTTCAGTTTTTCTCAGTCAGCTTGCAGAGATTGTTTCTCTGCACTTGGTTCATTATTTTCAGTGATTTAACTTGGTAAAGTTAGCTCTATAAGTCTACTATATGCTCACAAATTTTCATGTCATTTGGATGTTGGAATCTTCAGTTATGTTCATTTGAAGTCAACAGGGTATGTTCATCTTCACTTCTCTGTCAGGTACCCGACTTTTTCAGTCATCTTGTCAGAGTCATTTCTCAGTGTTTACTCATCCAAATTCAGTGATTTTAAGCTTGTTGCATTCAGCTTACTGTCTAGTATAAGCATACAAATTTTCATGATCATTGGATTCTTACATCTTGAGTTATGTTAATTTTTCTACTCACTGGTCTATTTCTGTAGCAGCCCGTGAAAATCGGGATGATGTCATCACTTGTTAAAAGTCATTCTCAGTGTGTGGCTTGTTATTTTTGATGAGATTACTCTCTAAAGTTAGCTCTTTAAGCTACCTAGCCTTCCCCAAGAGGAATTAATCTAATTGCTGTTGTGCTCAGAGAATTATGTAAAACACTGGACAGGTGTATCAACCAAGAATAGCAAGTTTTCACCTCTGAGCTAACTCCAACTTATCTGTTTTGATCTATCTTTTTGAGAGTGATCTTCCAAGGTACATAGGGTGTCTAATACATCCATTGGCAAGCTAAAAGGGCCCACCATCTACTCCTGGAGTTCATTTGGCTGGTGTAGAGCAAAGATTTTGCAACACCTCTTCATCTTCAACACATACCTATCCATCTCTTCACAGTGGTATCAGAGCAAGGTTGGACAACATGGCAGATGGATTTCCTTCATCAATTGACAAATTGGACAGAGGTAACTACTCAGCTTGGTCATTAAGAATGGAAGCTTATCTCCAAGGTAGAAGTTTATATGGTTATGTGGCTGGAGATGAAGTTATGCCAAGTTTCAGGAACAAAAGTCAACCAACACAAGAAGAGCAAGAAAGATTGAGCACATGGTGCTCCAAGGATGCACTTGCAAGGTCTTATCTCCTCAACTCTATCTCAGATTTTTTGTTGCCTCACATTAGAAGTTGTAAGACATCTCAGGAAGTGTGGGATGCACTTGAAGCTTTCTTTTCTTCAAGTACCAAAGCTAGGAAGCATCAACTATGGCTGGAGTTCACAACTCTCAAGAAGGCTCCCAAACAAAATGTGACTGATTTTGTCACAAAGCTCAAGGACATAGCGGATCAGTTGGGAAGCATTGGAGAGGTAATAGATGAAGAGCAAATTGTAAGGCAGGTCATCAATGGCTTGAAGGCAGATGATAAGTGGGAAGCATTCACCACAGCTATGGATTTGTACATGGACATGCATGTACCTGATTTCAACACACTCATTGGACAATTACTTACTCAAGAGGCAAAGCTTATCAAAAATGGAGAAAGCTCTAAAGGTAATCAATCTTCAGCTTTATACACGGATAAAAGCAAGTCTAAAGATAACAAAGGAAAGGCAAAGAAAGTGGATGATGAAGCAGGTACATATCAAGCTAACTATGCAGGTAGAGGAAGACATGGCAGAGGTAGAGGAAGAGGAGGTAGACAAGGCAGGGGGAGATCCCAAGACTCCAACTCATGTTCTATTTGTGGATTAACTAATCATACAACTGAAAATTGCTTTAGGAATTCCAGGAATCAAAGAGGTAGAGGATACAATAGAGGAAGTTATGGCTACTCAAGAGGAAGGTTCAACAATTATCATGGCAACTACAACAACTACAATCATTCAAACTATCAAGGAGGCTACAAAGGAAGGAGAGACTACAATAACTATACAGAAGACTCAAACAAAGAGGATTCATTATTGATCATGAACATGGCTATGCCACAAGGTAAATCTGATGAGCATGTTTTCTACATAGATTCAGGTTGTTCAAATCATGTGGCAGGAAATGTGGCACTCCTATCAGATTTAGAAGATCCAAGGAATAAGCATGAGGTACAAACAGGAGATGATACAAAACATCCTGTGGAGAAAATAGGCAATGTCAAAGCACCTGATGGAAACATCAACCTACTCAGTAAGGTACTCTATGTCCCTACCATTACAAAGAATTTGATAAGTGTTGGGCAGATAGTAGAGAAAGGGTTGCAAGTCAGGTTCACAAAAGCAGGAGCATTTGTTGAAGATCCAAGTCAGGGATTCAGAAGAATTGCAAAAGGTGAAAAGACAGGTAGATTGTTCACATTTGAATTACAGGACACTAGAAACATTGCTCTCTTTAATTATGGTAGTCAGACACTCACAGAATTGGAAGTATGGCACAAAAGGTTAGCACATATTGGTGAAAGGTCATTAAAGCAAATTTGCAGGGACCAAAGTGTACTTGGACTCCCTAACTTGTCAAAACAACATATGATTTATAAGTGTAGTGCATGTCAGTTTGGAAAGTCTCACAGGTTACCATTCATGAAGAAAGGTTATATGCATGGAGATCTCTTGGAGTTGGTTCATACAGATGTATGGGGACCAAGCAAGGAAGCTTCAATATCAGGATCAAGGTATTATGTTTCCTTTATTGATGATTGCAGCAGATGGACTATCCTATTCTTTATGAAACACAAAGATGAAGTTTTTTCATGTTTCAAAAGATATTTGGCTCTTGTGGAGAATCAAACAGGTAAATCACTAAAAAGGCTAAGGTCAGATGGAGGGGGAGAATACTTCTCCCATGAGTTTGATTCTTTTCTTCAAGAAAGAGGAATCAAAAGAGAGGTAACTACAAGGTACACTCCTGAGCAAAATGGAGTGGCAGAAAGGAGGAATAGGACAATTGTTGAAGCTGCAAGGTCTATGTTAAATGAAAAGCATTTACCTAATTACTTATGGGCTGAGGCTGTATCTACAGCCACTTACTTGATTAACAGGTTGCCTTCAAAATCCCTTGATGGGATGACTCCATATGAGGCTTGGAATGGAAGAAGACCAAGCTTAGATCATTGTAAAATTTTTGGATGTATTGCTTTTGCTCATGTTCCTTCACAGGTTAGAGGCAAGATGGATCCAAAAGCAGAAAGGTGTGTATTTATTGGATATGACAACAATCAAAAGGGCTACAGGTTATACAACCCTACCAACAAAGGATTCTTGGTAAGCAGAGATGTAGTTTTTGATGAGAACAATTCATGGTATGAAGATTCATGCAGGAAGGTCAATTTACCATATGATCTTGAAGAAGATTTTCCAAAGCTTGGTAGAGAACAATCAAAGATTGAAGAACAAGACACCTCAGAGGATGATGAAGAATGTCAGATGGAAAAGATCAAAGCATGGAAGTCTAAAGGTAAAGCAAAATTGCAAGAACTTGGACATGAGGCAGAATCATCAAATCATGGCTTAAGAAGATCTATGAGGGAAAAGAAAAAACCAGAAAGGTATGGGTTTGACACCTCATTAGTAACTAAACATTCTATCTACATAGCAGAGGACATAAACCAAGAGGAGCCATCATCATTTGAAGAGGCCAAAGCAAAAACAGAATGGAAGCATGCAATGAAGGAAGAGATTGAAGCACTCGAGGAAAACAACACTTGGGATTTGGTGCCCAAGACTTCATCCATGAAGGTAATAGGCTCAAGATGGGTCTATAAACTCAAGAAGAATTCTGATGGTTCCATTAACAGGTATAAGGCAAGGCTTGTAGCAAAAGGCTTTGCACAAACTCAGGGAATTGATTATGAGGAGACATTCTCTCCTGTGGCAAAGATGCCTACTATTAGGGTTTTGCTTAGTATTGCCTCTTCCAAGAATTGGAAGATACTTCAACTAGATGTGAAGAATGCATTCTTGAATGGTTGGATAACAGAAGAGGTATATATGGCACAACCACCTGGTTTTGAGAATCAAGTTTATCCTAATTATGTGTGTAAACTTAACAAAGCATTGTATGGTCTCAAGCAAGCTCCAAGAGCTTGGAATTTCAGGCTTGTTTCATTCTTGCAGGACAAAGGCTTTCAACCAAGCAAGGCAGATCCTTCACTCTTTATTAAAAAGAGTAATTCCGAGGTCATCTACCTATGTGTATATGTAGATGATATTATATTGACAGGAAATGATGCAGATGGTATGAAGAAGATCAAAGATCAGATGAGAGAAGAGTTCAAGATAAGTAATTTGGGTTCACTTACCTACTTCCTAGGTTTGGAAGTTGTCTACAAAGATCATGGTTTGTTTCTCACTCAAAGAAAGTACATTAAGGACATGTTGGCAAAATTCAAGATGCAAGATTGTAAGATTGCAGGTACTCCAATGGAGGTCAATCACAAATTGAGCTCACATGAAGGTGAACTCATAGAGGACATCACATCATATCAAAGTCTAGTGGGTAGTCTCAACTATGCCACATTGACAAGAGTAGATATATGTTACAGTGTGAGTGTGCTAAGTCAATTTATGCACACACCAAGGAAACCACATATGGATGCTGCCAAAAGGATACTCAAATATCTCAAAGGAACCATAAATGAAGGACTTTACTATCCTTATGTATCTGATTTAGGTTTGAAGCTATTTTCTGATGCAGATTGGGCTGGCTCCAAGGAAGATAGAAGGAGCACTTCAGGTTATCTTACCTTTGCAGGTTCAAAGCTTATTTCATGGTCATCCAAGAAGCAACCCACAGTTGCTCTCTCTTCTACTGAAGCTGAATATAGAGGTCTTGCCATAGCTACACAGGAAGCTATGTGGATGAAGACATTGTTCAAAGATCTTGGATTGGAGTTTGGAACTCCAACTATTTTTGGTGATAATATGAGTTCTATTCACTTGGCTGCTAATCCTATTTTTCATGCAAGGACTAAACATATTGAAGTTCATTATCATTATGTACGAGAGAAGATCCTAAGCAAGGAGATTCAAATATCATATGTGTCCACTCATCAACAATGTGCAGATATTCTAACTAAAGCATTGGATGGTACAAAGCTTTGCAAATTCAAGGCTATGATTGGTTTGCAGGAAATCTTGGAAGATTGAAGACCTCAAGCATACTTGGCTTGAGGGGGAGCTGTTGGAGCAAGTCTATGACAAGCCTAAGTATTGGCTTGAGTCTCACAAAGTCATTAAAGAAGCTTCAAAATGAAGACTATGTAAAGTTCACTTGTGAACTACCTCTTGTAACTTTTGAAGAGTTTACTTAATGTAAAAGTAAGAGAATCTTAAGTGGTTGAGCCCACATGATCAAGAATGGAAAGAGGAGCCACGAATTTGTGATTTGTGGTAGGTAGAGAATCAAATCAATCATTGATTGATTGGAGAGTGATTGAGGGAAGTTAGCCTCCCAAACTCAACTATAAATAGATGGCAGTTTTAGTCGTGGTTAGAGAGACCTATGTGAAGACCTCCAAGAGCTGAGCTTTATGCCATATCAAGGTGTGATTACAAGGCACACATATGTATCAGTAAGTCATTGTATTGTACAAGCAATATACTTTCATTTTCATGATTATTTGAGGTCATCTTTCCATGTTCTTGTGATGTGTACTACTCACTGCCATTACTTCAGTTTTTCTCAGTCAGCTTGCAGAGATTGTTTCTCTGCACTTGGTTCATTATTTTCAGTGATTTAACTTGGTAAAGTTAGCTCTATAAGTCTACTATATGCTCACAAATTTTCATGTCATTTGGATGTTGGAATCTTCAGTTATGTTCATTTGAAGTCAACAGGGTATGTTCATCTTCACTTCTCTGTCAGGTACCCGACTTTTTCAGTCATCTTGTCAGAGTCATTTCTCAGTGTTTACTCATCCAAATTCAGTGATTTCAAGCTTGTTGGATTCAGCTTACTGTCTAGTATAAGCATACAAATTTTCATGATCATTGGATTCTTACATCTTGAGTTATGTTAATGTTTCTACTCACTGGTCTATTTCTGTAGCAGCCCGTGAAAATCGGGATGATGTCATCACTTGTTAAAAGTCATTCTCAGTGTGTGGCTTGTTATTTTTGATGAGATTACTCTCTAAAGTTAGCTCTTTAAGCTACCTAGCCTTCCCCAAGAGGAATTAATCTAATTGCTGTTGTGCTCAGAGAATTATGTAAAACACTGGACAGGTGTATCAACCAAGAATAGCAAGTTTTCACCTCTGAGCTAACTCCAACTTATCTGTTTTGATCTATCTTTTTGAGAGTGATCTTCCAAGGTACATAGGGTGTCTAATACATCCATTGGCAAGCTAAAAGGGCCCACCATCTACTCCTGGAGTTCATTTGGCTGGTGTAGAGCAAAGATTTTGCAACACCTCTTCATCTTCAACACATACCTATCCATCTCTTCACAGGCATAACTTCATCTCCAGCCACATAACCATATAAACTTCTACCTTGGAGATAGGCTTCCATTCTTAATGACCAAGCTGAGTAGTTACCTCTGTCTAATTTGTCAATTGATGAAGGAAATCCATCTGCCATGTTGTCCAACCTTGCTCTGATACCACTGTGAAGAGATGGATAGGTATGTGCTTGAAGATGAAGAGGTGTTGCAAAATCCTTGATCTACACCAGCCAAATGAACTCCAGAAGTATATGGTGGGCCCTTTTAGCTTGCCAATGGATGTATTAGACACCCTATGTACCTTGGAAGATCACTCTCAAAAAGATAGATCAAAACAGATAAGTTGGAGTTAGCTCAGAGGTGAAAACTTGCTATTCTTGGTTCATACACCTGTCCAGTGTTTTAAATAATTCTCTGAGCACAGCAGCAATTAGCTTAATTCCTCTTGGGGAAGTCTAGGTAACTTAAAGAGATAACTTTCAAGAGTAATCTCATCAAAAATAATGAACCACACACTGAGAATGAGTTTTAACAACTGATGACATCATCCCGATTTTCACGGGCTGCTATAGTTTGAGACCAGTGAGCAGAAAAATCAACATAACTCCAAATTTAGGAATCCAATGATTATACAAATTTGTATGGTTATATTAGACACTAAGCTGAATCCAACAACCTTTAAGTCACTGAATTTGGATAAGTAACCACTGAGAAACACCTCTGACAAGATGAGTGAAAAAGTCGGGTACCTGACAGAGAAGTGAAAATGCACAGACACTCTTGACTTCAACTGAACATAACTGACGATTGCAGCATCCAAATGACATGAAAATTTGTGAGCATATAGTAAACTTATAGAGCTAACTTTACCAAGTTAAATCACTGAAAAGGATGCACCAAGCTCAGAGAAAACATCTCTGCAAGCTGACTGAGAAAAACTGAGAGTAATGGCAGTGAGTAGTACACTTCACAAGAACATGGAAAGATGAACTCAAATAATCATGAAAATGAAAGTATATTGCTTGTACAATACAATGACTTACTGATACATATATGTGCCTTGTAATCACACCTTGATATGGCATAAAGCTCAGCTCTTGGAGGTCTTCACATAGGTCTCTCTAACCACGACTAAAACTGCCATCTATTTATAGTTGAGTTTGGGAGGCTAACTTCCCTCAATCACTCTCCAATCAATCAATGATTGATTTGATTCTCTACCTACCACAAATCACGAAATCGTGGCTCCTCTTTCCCTTTTTGATCATGTGGACTCAACCACTTAAGATTCTCTTACTTTTACATTAAGTAAACTCTTCAAAAAATTACAAGAGGTAGTTCACAAGTGAACTTTACATAGTCTTCTTTTTAAAGCTTCTTCTAAGACTTTGTGGGACTCAAGCCAATACTTAGGCTTGTCATAGACTTGCTCCAACATTATCCCCTTTACAATACTAATATGATACCCATATTGGTTAGTGAGTTAGTGAGTGAGACCTTCTGCATTTGTGAGTGTTGGTTAGTAGGTTATTGATTTCCCTAGATGCAAACTATAGATGTGCATTGTACTCTAAATTCATCTACCTTGGTGCCAGTTAAGTTATAATTGGGGTTAGGGAGTTTGTTACAAGGTTTAACTCTCCAAATTTTTAACATGGGATTATAGCTTTTGGTAGTGATGACTTTTATATGTTGTTGGAATAGATCGTCGTGGATTTGGGACTTTTTGGGCACCCATTTCTAGATAATCCTAGTTGTGATGTGAGGTGTGGAGGTGTTGAGTGTAGATGTTTGCCATGAAGTTTGTGATGTGAGTGTGTGTGAGTCTCGATTCAAGCTTGTGCGCTTATGTAAAGCTACCTGAGCTTGTAAGTAGGTCTTGGGCACCCAAATTTGTTGTGTATTGGGGTAAGCCTTCATCGATCACTTTGGGACCCAAATAGGAATGGTCCACCTTCATTGATTTCTAGAATACTTTGTTATTGTAGTCTTGACTAAGTAGTTTATCTCGTGCATCTTTGTTGGAGCAAGAAAATCATTAATTGATGATTACAATGAAGAATGAAGAGTGAAGGATAAAGAAAAGAGCAAAGGATGAAGCATGAAGTAAAGAGAAGAATGAGAGGAAAGCGATTTGTATACATATGTACATTAAGTTTGTAATTAGTTCATAAATACTTTTGTAATACTGACGAGTATGGATAGACATGCCTATATATACTTGTATATGGACGGGATACATAAGAAAGAAGAAGTGTAGATGATATAGAGAGGAGAAAATCATCAGTTGAATGAGAATTATCCATCAGATATAAGATGAGTTCAATATAAGAAGTTTTCTGAGAATTGCACGTCGATATTTTTTCTATTTCTCCTTCTGTGCTTGATCATTTTAGAAATCCTTTTGTATGTTTCTAATTCCATATGTGTCTAATTCCATAGTTAATGCATCTATGGGAAAGTTTTGAGAGTCCAATTACAAACAGGCTAAGAGAATTGTGAGTATGAACATTTGTATGTGTAAATGTATTAAGTATTTTCTGAAACAGGTGCAAATTTGATGGTCAATGATTTGATCATATCTCAGTGTAGAGTGTAACATTTTGGACAAATGAGGACTCAGAATCTTAGTTGGAAGGTAAGCCATCTATGTCTAAAAGAATCATTAAATGGCTTGTAGATTGAGAGAACCAAGTAGTTAAAGTTGCATATGTAAAAGTCGCCTACAGAGAAAGCCTATTTCAGACATAGGTTTCCTTATTGAAGTAAATCTGAAGTTTTATAAGTTCTTTTGAAGAACTTTTACTTGTAATATCTTTAGAAACAATAGAGGAGTGTTGTGAAAAAGTTTCATAGAAAACTTTTGTGAAGCTGACTTTTCTAAGTGAAGTTACAATTCACAAAAGTGATAGAGATTCAAAGTTTGGTAAAGATTATCCAAAATTGAAGAAGGTTTTGAGTTATGCTTGATATTGTTGGTGAAAGTATCCAAGCCTTCACATTTGGCTTAGCTTGGAGGATTATATGTGGAAGCATGAGATGATTCACATGAACCATTGCTTCTAATACTTGATCATTTACCACTTGTAAAAGGATAAACCTTAAGAGAATCTTGTTGGAGCCAAAAACTTGAATTCAAATTCAAATTTCAAAGAGCCCTCTTAAATAAAAAGAGCTATGTAATCTCACGGCTATAATGCCCTCTTTCTTGAGCTTATTGTTGATCTTTTGTAGAGAGACTAAGTGGCTTACACCTTAGCTCACTTAGATCACTATCATTGGATCATTTCCATGCCAATGAGCATGTACAACAATGTTCTATAATACATTTACATCATTGATTATTTCTGTTTACCTCTCTCCTATGACTTCTCAAAATAGTGATCTTTGCTTGATCATATCTCACTGATTTCTTATCCATTTTGCATGATATATAGCTTGTTGGAACCAACTCAAAGTTCCTTTTAAGCTATCAAAACTTTAAGGCATTTGGTTCAGCCATTTTAGAGAAATCGCCATCGAATTGGTACCTAGTCATTTTTTGCTCAGTCCCTAAAAAGTCGGGGATAAGCCTTTGGTTGCTAAATAACTTTCTCAGAGTATAGTTCATCATTTGTTATGATTCCACTTGCAATCATTAGATATCTAAGATAGTTTTATTCCCTCAAAAGGGTTTTTATCAATTGCTATTGTACTATTTGCACTAAGCAAAATACCCAGTAGGAGTGTGTACCAAAATAGCAAGTTTTTTATCACTAGCTATTTGTGAAGTCTGTTTTGATTCAATTATTTGAAGAATCAACTCCAAAGTACATAGGTACATATTTGGTGTCATTTGAAAGCTAAAAGGGCCTACAACACAACTCTAAAGTTTTATAGGGTAGGTACAAAGCAGGTTTTGGCAATACCACCTCACTTCCTTGTGGTATCCAACATCTCTTCCAACAATGGTATCAGAGCAAGTTGAGGTAAAATGGGAGATGGGTTCCCTTCTTTTATTGATAAATTGGACAAGAATAACTATCAAGCATGGTCCTTGAGGATGAAGACATATCCACAAGGAAGGAGTCTGTATGGATACATATCAGGTAGATGAGGAGATGCCCATTTTCAGAAGCAAAGGACAACCTACAAGAGAGGAGCTTGAAAGACTCAACTCATGGTGTGCCAAAGATGCTTTAGCAAGTTCATATCTACTTAAATATATTTTTGATTTCCTTCTTCCTCACATTAGGAATTGTAAAACTTCCAAAGAGACTTGGGGTAAATTATCTTCATATTTTTCTTACAACACAAGAGCTAGAAAAAAAAATTATGGATTGAGTTTACTACTCAAAGGAAGCAACCCAAGTAGAATGTTTCAGAGTATGTGACCAAGGTTGAAGATGTGGCGGATCAATTGGCAAGCATAGGAGATGAGATTGAAAAGGAACAAATAGTGAGACAAATAATCAATGGCATCAAGGCAGATGATAAGTGGGAAGCCTTCACAACTGCTATGGACCTTTACATGGACATGTAGATTCTTGATCTCACCACTCTCATGGGACAACTCTTTACCCATGAAGGAAAGCTCAACAAAAATGGAGAACCATCAAGAGGTAACAATTCTTCTGCCCTATACACAGATAAAGGAAACTCTAAAGATAAAGGGAAGAACAAGAAAGTAGAGGATGAAGGTACTACTTCTCAGGCTAACTATGTAGGGAGAGGTAGGAATTCAAGAGGAAGGGGAAGAGGAGGTAAGCAAGTTAGGGGGAGACCTTTCAACTCTTCCCCATGCAATATATGTGGACTCTCTAATTACACTACAAATGAGTGCTATAGGAACTCCAAGAATCAGAAAGGAAGAGGATTTCAAAGAGGTGGCTACTCATAATGAAGAGGAAGGTTCAACCATAATCAAGGTCACAACCATGGTGACAAAAACAATTACAATAACAACTATCAAAGAGGATACAAATCAAGAAAGGACTTCAACAATTATAGAGAGGATCAAGAAGATTCTCTTCTCATTATGAACATGAATTCAAAACAAGGTATGAATGATGAGAACCTCTTCTATATTGACACAAACTATTTAAACCATGTAGCAGGCAATGTAGCTCTTCTTTCTGATCTTGAGGCGCCCAAGGGAAGCATCAAGTGTAGACAAGTGATGACACCAAGCATTTTGTGGTGAAGGTAGGAAATGTCAAAACTTCTAATGGGAATAGAAATCTGTTGAGGAGGGTTCTTTATGTACCTATTATCACCAAGAATCTGATGAGTGTTGGATAGATAGAGGAAAAGGGTTTGTAGGTTAGGTCCAACAAATATGAAGCTTTTGTGGAGGACCCTCAACATGGATTCAAGAGAATTACCAAAGGAGAGAAAACAGGTAGATTATTTACATTTGATCTTGAGGACACTAGAAACATTGCATTATAATTACAAAGATCAAACATTGTCTGAGTTAAAGATTTGGCATAAAAGATTAGGGCACATTGGTAAGAGAACCTTGAAGCAGATATGTAGAGATCAATGTGTGCTTGGGATGCCTAATGTATCCAAGCAACATATGATCTATAAATGTGGTGCTTGTTAGTTTGGTGAATCACACAGGTTACCCTTTACAAAGAAAGGCTATATGCATGAGGACTATTTGGAGCTAGTTCACACAGATGTGTGGGGACCAAGCAAGGAACCTTCAATTTTCAGGTTCAAGGTATTATGTGTCATTCATTGATGATTTCAGTAGGTGGACTATCTTGTACTTCATGAAACATAAAGAAGAAGTGTCTAGTTGCTTCAAGAAGTATCTTGCATTTGTGGAAAAACAAATAGGAAGAATCCTAAATAGAATAAGGTCAGATGGAGGAGGTGAGTACTTCTCAAATGCATTTGATGCATTTTTGCAGGATAGATGTATCAAAAGGGAGATTACTATAAGGTATACCCCTGAGCAAAATGGGGTAGCAGAGAGAAGAAACAAGTTGATTGTGGAAGCAGCTAGATCAATTCTTAATGAAAAGAAATTGCCTAATTATTTGTGGGACAAAAGTGTATCTGCTGCCACTTATCTTATTAACAGGTTGCCATCCAAATAGCTTGATGGGATGACCCCATATGAAGCATGGCATGGTAGGAGGCCATCACTTGATCATTATAGAATATTTGGATGTGTTGCTTATTTGCATGTTCCATATCAAATGAGAGGTAAGCTAGACCCTAAGGTAGAGAAGTGCATCTTCATAGGGTATGATTTAAATAAAAAAGGATAGAGGTTTTGTAATCCACCCAACAAAGGATTTATGGTCAGTAGAGATGTTGTGTTTGATGAGAATGAATCTTGGTTTGAAAGTGAATGCAGGAAGTTCAAGTTGCCATATTACTTGGAAGAAGAATTTCCAAGCCTCACCAAGGAGGAGCCAAGCACAATTGAAGACACTGTCAACTGATGAGGACACTGTCAACCAAGAAGAGTTCAAAGCATGGAAATCAAAGGGCAAGGCCAAGGTGAAGAGGTTGGAAGACTTACCTGAATCATCCAACCAATCTCTAAGGAGATCACAAAGGGAGAGCAAGAAGCCAATCAGATATGCGTATGATACTTCACTAGTTAGTAAGCATTCCATTTATCTTGCGAGAGATTTATCACTTGAGGAACCTTCTTCATATGAAGAAGCAAGTACCCAGGCAAAATGGAAGGAAGTTATGGAAGAAGAGATAGAGGCACTCCAAGGGAATGATACTTGGAAGCTAGTACCCAAGAAGGCATCAATGAAGGTAATTGGTTCTAGATGGATTTAAAAAATCAAAAGGAACTCGGATGGATCCATAAACAGGCATAAAGCTAGACTTGTGGCCAAGGGTTTTGCACAAACCCAAGGAGTTGATTATGAAGAGAATTTTTCACATGTGGCTAAAATGCCAACCATCAGAGTATTGGTAAGTGTGGCTGCATCTAGGAATTGGAATATGTATCAACTAGATGTGAAGAATGCTTTTCTAAACAGCTAGATTTGAGAGGAGATTTGCATGGCTCAACCTCCTGGTTATGAAGACCCAAGCAAGGTAATATGTGTGCAAATTGAACAGCTCTTTATGGTTTGAAGCAGGCACCTAGAGCATGGAACCATAGGTTAACTACATATCTTCAAGATCAAGGATTCATGATGAGCAAAGCAGATTCTTCTCTGTTTGTCAAGAGAAGTAACTCAAAAATGATATATTTATGTGTATATGTTGATGACATCATTTTGACAGGTAGTGATGGCAATGGCATCAAACAAATCAAGAGCCAAATGATGCAAGAGTTCAAAATCAGTGACCTAGGGTTTCTAAAGTACTTTCTTGGATTTGAGTTAGTCTACACTAACTCTGGAACTCATATAACTCAAAGGAAGTATGTACAGGATATGTTGAAGAAGTTCCACTTGGAAAATGCAAAGGTAACTAGCACCCCTATGGATGTAAATCATAAATTGAGTGCTCATGAAGGTGATTTGCTTGAAGACATTGTAGGATATCAAAGCATAGTTGGAAGTCTAAACTATGCAACCTTGACAAGGATTGACATATCTTATGAAGTGTTCTAAGTCAATTCATTCATAAACCTAGAGCACCTCACTTGGAAGCTGCTAAAAGGATTTTGAAGTATCTCAAAGGTACTCAAAATCAAGGACTTTATTTTCCATATACATTAGATTTGGACATTAAGCTATATTCAGATGCAGATTGGGCAGGTTTTAAGGATGACCGAAGGATTACTTCTTGATATCTTTCTTTTGCAGGTGATAAGCCCATTTCATCGTCTTCCAAGAGGCAGCCATCTGTTGCTCTATCTTCAATAGAGGCTGAATACAGGGGATTAGCAAATGATACATAAGAAGCCATATGGATTAGATTGCTATATTCAGATTTGGGGCTTCACACTCACTCACCTATGATCTTTGGTGATAATACAAGTTCTTTGCATCTTGCAGCGAATCCTATTTATCATGCATGAACCAAGCATATAGAAGTACACTATCACTATGTTAGAGAGAAGCTATTGAGCAAGGAGATCCAATTGGCATATGTATCCACAAACATGCATTGTTTAGATTTGTTAACCAAAGCACTTGATGGTACTAGACTTTACAGGTTCAAAGCTATGATTGGATTGCAGGACATTCGAGATGACTCATGAAGAAGTGCAAGCCAAGATGTTTGGCTTGAGGGGGAGCTCTTGGTGCAAGTATCCAAGCCTTCACATTTGGCTTAGCTTGGAGGATTATATGTGGAAGCATGAGATGATTCACATGAACCATTTCTTGTAATACTTGTTCATTTACCACTTGTAAACGGATAAAGCTTAAGAGAATCTTTTAAATCCACATATCTCGTGGAGTTAGGAAAAGAATAAATTATGGGTTTTCAATAAAGGAATAAATCCTCAATCATAGGGATCACTTTTAGATGGAGCCAAAAACTTGAATTCAAATTCAAATTTCAAAGAAGACTCTTATAAAAAGAGCAATCTAATCTCACAGTTGTAGTGCCCTCTTTTCTGAGCTTATTGTTGATCTTTTGTAGAGGCCAAGTGGATTACACCTTAGCTCACTTAGATCACTATCATTGGGCATCATTTCTATGCCAATGATCATGTAAAACATTATTCTATAATACATTTACATCATTAATTATCTCTATCTACCTCTCTGCTATGACTTCTCAGAACAATGATCTTTGCTTGATCATATCTCAATGAGTTCTTATCCATTTTGCATGCTATATAGCTTGTTGGAACCAGCTCAAAATCACTTTAAGCTCTCAAAATTTGAAGGCATTTGGTTCAACCATTTGGGAGAAATTGCCATCGAATTTCTCTCTGGTCATTCTCTACTCAGTCCCTAAAAAGTCGAGGGTAAGACTTTGGTTGCTAAATTAATTTATCAGCGTATAGTTCATCATTTTTTATGATTCCACTTGAAATCATTAGCTATCTAAGATAATTTGATTCACTCAAAAGGATTTTTGTCAAATGCTACTATACTATGAGCATTGAGCAAAATACCTAGCAGGTGTGTTTACCAAAATAGCAAGTTGTTGATCACTAGCTATTTGTGAAGTTGTCTGTTTTGATTCAATTCTTTGAAGAATCAACTCCAAAGTACATAGGTACATATTTGGTGTCATTTGCAAACTAAAATGGCCCACAATACAACTCTTAAGTTTGATGGTTTCCCTTCTTTTATTGATAAATTGGACATGAATAACTATGGAGCATGGTCCTTGAGGATGAAGACATATCTACAAGGAAGGAGTCTCTATGGATACATATTAGGAGATGAGGAGATGCCCATTTTCAAAAGCAAAGGACAACCTACAAGAGAGGAGCTTAAAAGACTCAACTCATGGTGTGCCAAAGATGCTTTAGCAAGGTCATATCTACTTAACTCTATGAATGACTTCCTTCCTCCTCACATTAGGAACTGTAAAACTTCCCAAGAGAGTTGGAATACATTATCTTCATATTTTTCTTCCAACACAAGAGCTAGAAAAATCAATTATGGATTGAGTTTACTACTCAACGGAAGCAATCAAGGCAGAATATTTCAGAGTATGTGACCAAGGTTAAAGATGTGGCTGATCAATTGGCAAGCATAGGAGAGGAGATTGAAGAGGAGAAAATAGTGAGACAAATAATCAATGGAATCAAGGCATATGATAAGTGGGAAGCCTTCACAACTGCTATGGACCTTTACATGGACATGCAGATTCTTGATCTCACCACTCTCATGGGACAACTCTTTACCCATGAAGCCAAGTGTTGGAACTCAAGGTCAAGCACAAGGCAAAGGAATGCTTCAAAGAAGTGGACACACAAGAAGAGGAGCAAGTAGCGAGCTCCAAGAAGTGTATGTCACATGTTCAGAAGAATCCCCTATAAAAACAATGATTTTAATCACTCAAACCATTGTAAATATCATTTCACCTAGAAGCCATATGGATTAGATTGCTATATTCAGATTTGGGACTTCACACTCACTCACCTATGATCTTTGGTGATAATACAAGTTCTTTGCATCTTGCAGCCAATCCTATTTATCATGCAAGAACCACGCATATAGAAGTACACTATCACTATGTTAGAGAGAAGCTATTGAGCAAGGAGATTCAATTGGCATATGTATCCACAAACATGCATTGTGTAGATTTGTTAACCAAAGCACTTGATGGTACTAAACTTTGCAGGTTCAAAGCTATGATTGGATTGCAGGACATTCAAGATGACTCATGAAGAACTGCAAGCTAAGATGTTTGGCTTGAGGGGGAGCTCTTGGTGCAAGTATCCAAGCCTTCACATTTTGCTTAGCTTGGAGGATTATATGTGGAAGCATGAGATGATTCACATGAACCATTCCTTGTAATACTTGATCATTTACCACTTGTAAAAGGATAAACCTTAAGAGAATCTTTTAAATCCACATATCTCGTGGAGTTAGGAAAAGAAGAAATTATGAGTTTTCAATAAAGGAATAAATAGGGATCACTTTTAGATGGAGCCAAAAACCTGAATTCAAATTCAAATTTCAAAGAAGACTCTTATAAAAAGAGCAATGTAATCTCACGGTTGTAGTGCCCTCTTTTCTGAGGTTATTGTTGATCTTTTATAGAGGCCAAGTGGATTACACCTTAGTTCAGGTAGATCACTATCATTGGGCATCATTTCTATGCCAATGATCATGTAAAACACTATTCTATAATACATTTACATCATTGATTATCTTTGTCTACCTCTCTGCTATGACTTCTCATAACAATGATCTTTGCTTGATCATATCTCAATGAGTTCTTATCCATTTTGCATGCTATATAGCTTGTTGGAACCAGCTCAAAATCACTTTAATCTCTTAAAATTTGAAGGCATTTGGGTCAACCATTTGGGAGAAATTGCCATCGAATTTCTCTTTGGTCATTCTCTGCTCAGTCCCTAAAAAGTCAGGGGTAAGCCTTTGGTTGCTAAATTAATTTCTCAGAGTATAGCTCATCATTTTTTATGATTCCACTTGCAATAATTAGCTATAAGCTAATTTGATTCACTCAAAAGGAGTTTTATCAAATGCTACTATACTATGAGCACTGAGCAAAATACCTAGTAGGTGTGACCAAAATAGCAAGTTTTTTATCACTAGCTATTTGTGAAGTTGTTTGTTTTGATTCAATTGTTTGAAGAATCAACTCCAAAGTATGTAGGTACGTATTTGGTTTCATTTGCAAGCTAAAATGGCCCACAATACAACTCTGAAGTTTGATGGTTTCCCTTCTTTTATTGATAAATTGGACATGAATAACTATCGAGCATGGTCCTTGAGGATGAAGACATATCTACAAGGAAGGAGTCTCTATGGATACATATTAGGAGATGAGGAGATGCCCATTTTCAAAAGCAAAGGACAACCTACAAGAGATGAGCTTAAGAGACTCAACTCATGGTGTGCCAAAGATGCTTTAGCAAGGTCATATCAACTTAACTCTATGAATGACTTCCTTCCTCCTCACATTAGGAACTGTAAAACTTCCCAAGAGATTTGGAATACATTATCTTCATATTTTTCTTCCAACACAAGAGCTAGAAAAATCAATTATGGATTGAGTTTACTACTCAACGGAAGCAAGTAAAGGAGGTGGTGCTTACGCTTGAGCTACACCAAATTTTGGCACCGTTGTCGGGGAGAGAGCATCGAGGATGAGTGTTGTGATGGTAAGATCATAGATTTGCGATGTTGAAAGGTAAAAAATAGTCATTTTCTGTTATTTTTTTAATTTTTCTTCTCCATCTTCATCATCACCACCATCTCCATCTTCTTCATCTTCATCTTCACTGAAATTTTTCGTTTTTCACTCGACTTTCCACATTTTCACCTCATTTTTCATTCGTGGGTGTGCAAGAAGGAGAGAGGGAGAGGGAAAGTGCTTGTGTGTGCAAGCTTCTATGATTTCCTTGACCCTAAGCTCGACGCACAGGCCTTGGCACTGAAATTCAAAGTTCCCGCCAAAAATCGCAAAAAATTGTGATTCTATGGAAAATTCAAAGTTTTTGAAAATCACGATTTTCTATTTCCCACCTAAAAGCTTTCTGAAAAGAACACCATTTTGAGGTCATTCTCAAAATCACAATTCTCTAGTTGTGCTCAAAATCGCAATTCTCTAAGTTTCTCAAAAATACGATTCTGAGCAAAAACACGATTTTCAGTCAAAATCATGATTTTTTGGTCATTATCAAAATCCCGATTTTCTCAAAACAGGATTCTCTGGTCATTCTCAGAAGTGTGATTCTTTGGCGACTCTAAAAAACATGATTTTTAGTCAAAATCCTGATTTTCAAGTTAAAAACACGATTTTAAGAAAACACCATTTTTAGTCAAAATCACGATTTTCAGGTGAAAACATGATTTTCAATCAAACTTGCGATTTTCATGTCAAGAACACGATTTTCAGAAAACAAGATTTCCAAACAAAATTGCGATTTTTTGCTCATTCTCAAAATCACAATTTTCAGGCCAAAAACACGATTTTGACAAAACACAATTTTCAGTCAAAATCGTGATTTCTGGTCATTCTCAAAATCGCGATTTTCACAAAACATGATTTTCTATCAGAATCGCATTTTTCACGATTCTCACTCAAAATTGCATTTTTTACAATTCTTACTCAAAATCGTGTATTTCACGATTCTCACTCAAAATCGTGTTTTTCACGATTCTCACTCAAAATCGCATTTTTCACGATTTTCAATCAAAATTGCATTTTTTGGGAATTGCTCAGGATCGCGATTCTCACTCAAAATCATGATCTCCAAGGTTATTCAAGATCATGATTTTCAGCCAAAATCGTGATTTTCTCATAAGATCCTGTTTCCCTGTTTTGACCCCTAGGAGCCTGATTGGACATAACTTTTTCATCAAAAGTCCATTTTTTGAGCTCTATAGCTCGTTGGAAAGCTCTTTTTGAATTCACATGGGCTCAACTGTTTTTTATAAGAATAATGTGTTGGCTTTTAGATAGGATTATTTGAAGTTGACCCTCAGGTGGGATTAGGAAACCAAGGGGGCTCCAAAGGATTTTGAGTAATACACAGGGGAATTTTGGGACCAGAAGACAAAGCTTATGAACCTAAGATGTGGAAAACACTTAGGAAAGGATAGGCAAAGCATTAGATCATGTGAGGTCAATGTCAACCATACAACTAACTCTTGGGCACAGCAAGTGAGTGGTTATCCTTATGTACTAAGTTCAGATAGGAGTGATTCAGAAATGTCATATAGCATGGGGAAACCTATAGGTGGCTCCCCCAATGCCTATCTACAAATAGCAGAAGGTCCATATAAGACACAGTTGGAATATATTTATACCAACTGACTAGGTGCTCGCATCTATGAGGATGGCCTGAGGCGATCATGTTGAAGAATCACTCACTAATTAGACATAAAGACATGAAGACATATGAAGGATGAAGAAAGAAGAAGAGAAGCAGAAACAAAGCATTCAAAAAAATCAAGCCTTAGTGAAGGGACAAATTCACAATTGTAATATAGTTCATAGAAACTTCCAAAATTACCAGTTTTGAGTCTCGAAACAAATATGTATATAAGTGAGTTTTGAATAGAAGAATGTATGCGCAGGAGAGTTGAGATACAGAAGTACATACGTATGTAGAGATGAATAAGTAGAACCTGAACTATCAGGTATTCATCTGTAAGAGAGATGGTAAGGAAGAACTACTCAGCATAGGAGAGTTTTCCATGGCTATGAGCAAAGTAAGGCCAAGCCATTCTGTACACATCTTCTCTAATAGAAAACACATGTTTGTGTGGAAATATTTGAGTGCATTCTTCTTGTGTGAAGAAATCTAAGTGATTTCATGTTACTGTGAAAGTTAGTTAACAGTTACAGTTTTGTCAGCTCACATTTTATGGTACTTCTACAAGTTAGAACTCATAGTCTAGTGTAAAGTTTCTCATGAGTGATAGCTTATTTTGAAGCTACTAGCCTCAACTACAAAATGATCAAAAGAGTTTTGTGAAACGGGACATGTACACAGAGTAGTGTGTCTCACAGTAAAGGCATCCAAAATTGATGAAGTTTTTCCTCAAACTTTAGACAAAGTTTATTCACTAAAGGAAACTCAAGTATTACTTCCTTAATTCAAATACAACCATTTGAACTAATCACAAACAGAATTGCAGTTGACTTTGGTAACATTCTGGTATAATCACGGTGAGATTACGACGACAGTCCGATGAAGTTTTGGTGATATTCTGGTGAGTTTAAAACATAGTTTTAGCACATCTAAGTGGCGGAAAGAATATATAATAGTAAGCAAAAGAAAGAATTCTAAAGATTGAAGTAAACTAGATCAGAATTGAAGCCTGAAGAAAAGGCAAAGTTTTCTATAAAGTAAATTTCACATTTCACTAAATACAGTTATAAAGTTTTCATTTTCAGAAAAAAGTTGCTAAGCTATTGATGATTATAGAGGTTTTCTAATATCACTCTAGCTTAGTTCTTGTGACATGGCAAATTCCGTAGCTTAGTTTTCAATTTTTCTTGCATCAACAAGTGGTATCAGAGCAGAAAGGTCCTCAAGAGTAAACGAAAGTAAAGATACAAGAGAATTTGAAGAGTTCTTCATAAGAAAGGTGAAGGCTGAGGTGATCAACAACAAACGGCATCAGAGAAGCATTATGAAGTCATTCTCAAGGGTAAAGGTTTATGAAAGGTAAAATCTTTTAACATTATACTCACCGACAGCAACAGAAACAAGAAGACCATGGCAGATCACATTTCTATTGACAAATTGGACATAGATAATTATACCGCATGGGTAATGCGAATGGAAGCCTTACTTATGAGTAAGGACTTAATGATATATGTGACAAGACAAGAAAAGAAGCCTACTTTTGGAGACGATAGTCAACCTAAGAAAGAAGAGTTAGAAGCCTTGAAGCTTTGGCAGAAGAAAGATGCAACGGCAAGAGCTTATATCTACAATACCATTACAGATCATCTACTACCACATATTAGAGGTTTGGAAAAAGCAGAAGACATATGGAATAGGAAGATCATTTCCAAAACACTACCAAAGCTAGGAAGGCTAGCTTATGGTCAGAATTTACAACGTTCAAGAAAAAGCAAAGTCAAAACATTAGTGATTATGTCACTAAGATGAAGGACTTGGCAGACAGTCTTAGAGCTATTGATGAGGATATTGAAGACCACAGGTTAATAGCACAAGTGCTTGTAGGATTGAGAGGAGATGAAAGGTGGAAACCTTTTTTACTCTCAACTGAACTTTCATCAAATCATTTTGTACCAGATTTAAATCAGTTGCTTGGACTAATGCTTACATTTGAGCAAGATTTGAAGACAGATGGTGATAAAGGACATAGTTCTGCTATGTATGCAAAGAGTAAGAAGAAAGGTGATAAAGGTAAAGAAAAGGATGAAGAAGAGATGACTACTCAAGCAAATTATGCAAGAGGAAGAGGTAATGTCAGAAGTAAAAGTAGAGGTAATACAAAAGGAAGAGGTAATTAGAATAACAACAAGAAGATTTGTTGGATCTGTGGATTAAGCAATCATTTGGCTCATGATTGCTAGCATAATTCTCAAGGATCAAGTCACAATCAGAATAACAATAGCAGAGGCAGAAGCGGAAGATATCAAAGAGGTAGACAAAGCCAAAGAGGCGGATATGGTAGAGGTGGAGTAAGAAGTTGGGGACAGAATCAGTCTTACAACACCACCTACTACAACTATGCAAATGATACACAGAATGACAATCATACAACATTGATGATGAATTCGATAAGTGTGTCAGAGAATGAAGACCTAAAGGTATTCTATATTGACTCTGGTTGTTCAAATCATTTGTCTAGAAATATAGAATTGTTATTAGAAAGGAAGGAGGTTTTTCAAATCATAGAGTACAAACATGTGATAACACAAAACATAATGTGCGATCAATTGGGAAAGTAAAGTGTAAGAATGGAGCTGACCTGCTAACAAATGTTTTGTATGTTCCAACAATCCCAAAGAATCTGATCAGCGTAGGACAGATAGTAGAAAAAGGTTTTCATGTCAGGTTTACAAATGAAGGAGTATTTGTTGAAGATCCAGAGAATGGATACAATCAAATTGTCTATGGTAAAAAGGAAGGTAGAGTTTTTACTCTTAAGGTGCAAGGGAATGTTGGTCAAGCCTTGATCACACATGGTGATGAAGTATTTATAGAATTAGATCTTTGGCATAAGAGGTTAGGACACTTTAATGAAAAAGGAATCAAAACTATGGTGGAAAAACAATCCGTAAGAGGATTACCAAATATGAAGAATCAACATATGATTCACAAATGTTAAGCCTGTCAAATGGGAAAATCACACAGGTTACCATTTCATAAGAAGGGCTACAAACATGATGGTTTGCTAGAACTCATACATAATGCAAAGTGTTTGGATCAGTTTCTTATGCTTATGTATCATCACAACTTAGACATAAGCTTGAACCAAAAACTGAAAAATACGTGTTCATCGGATATGATGAAAAGCAGATGGGTTATAGGTTATGGAATCCTTTAACCAAACAGTTATTGTTTCCAGAGATGTGACATTTGATGAAGAGAAGAGTTGGTATGCAGAGAAAGAGCATAATGATGAAACAATTGAAGAAGAGATAAGAAGAAATGAAAAAGGTAAATCACATATGCAGGTGAATGGAGATGAAGATTATATGAAGGCAAGTACATCCAGATTTGGATCAATTATGAGAAATGAAGATGCACCGAGATTTGATGAAGTGTATTCAGATACATATGAAGAATATGAACCAAGAAGGTCAAACAGATTAAGGAAACAACCAACAAGGTATTCCTATGATACTTCTTATTGGACTTAGAAAAACTATGCTTATTTAGTAAAGGAAGATGAAGAACCTCAGAATTATAATGAAGCAAAAGGTAAGGAAAAATGGGAAGAAGCAATGAAGGAAGAGTTCAATGCACTTGAGGAGAACAAGACTTGGGAACTTGTTTCAAAACCACATGGTAAGAAAGTGATTGGAAATAAATGGGTTTACAAAGTTAAGAAGCTTGCAGATGGAAAAATAGCCAGATACAAAGCTAGACTGGTAGTCAAAGGATATGCTCATACGCATGGCATAGATTATGATGAGACATTCAGTCCAGTGGCAAAGATGTCAACTATAAGGACACTGATTGCTATAGCAGCATCAAAAGGATGGAAGCTAAGTCAATTGGATATAAAGAATGCATTTTTAAATGGATATATATCAGATGAAGTTTACATGGAACAACCTGAAGGGTTTGTAAGTTCCAGTTACCCAAATCATGTTTGCAGATTAAGAAGAGCACTCTATGGATTAAAGCAACATCCAAGAGCTTGGAATTATAGACTTGTGAAGTATCTCAATGATCTTGGATACCAAAGTTCAAAGGCAGATGCAAGTCTACTCATTAAGAGAACAGATGAAGGTATGATCTACATTTGTATTTATGTAGATGACATTATAATCACAGGTACTTCAGACGAAGGAATCAAGGAGGTAAAGAGATTGCTTGAGAAAGAATTCAAGATCAGTGATCTAGGAAAGTTATCATACTTTCTTGGAATGGAAGTCACATATAGAGATCATGGTATATATGTTTCGCAAGAAAGGTATCTTCTCAACTTACTAAAGAAGTTTAACATGGAGAATTGTAGAGAAGCCTCAACACCACTTGAGGTCAATCATAAACTCAGCAAATATGATGGTGCAGAGTTTAAAAATATGAGGAAATATCAATCTTTAGTGGGAAGCTTGATTTATGCTATGCTAACAAGACCTGATCTTAGTTATGCAGTAGGAGTTCTCTCACAGTTTATGCATTGTCCGAAGGATCAACATTGGGGTGCAGGACAAAGAGTTCTTAGATATATAAAAGGAACCATAAAGGAAGGATTATATTATCCTTTTACATCAGATATAAAGCTAAGAGCATACAATGACTCAGACTGGGCAGGAAGTCAATGTAAGACAATAGTTACGCAATATAACACAGGAGCAATAGCAGAGAAGATAACAGATATAGGAGAATCTCAACAATTTTCTACTAGCAGCAAGTACAAAGATGATGGCGTTGTCCACCCGTGCGCTCTCAAGGTAGAGCTTAAATGGTGATCTAGAAAACTCTAGATAGGGAGATACAAGGTAGAGGTATGCTGGCTCAACTCAATGTCTTAGGTAGTGCAGAAGTCATGTATATATAGGATCATGGGTGGCCTACCATGGACGGCTATACATGGGCGGTAGAGCGTGGGCGGCCACCACCCGCGTAATTGCCATACACAGCTTAGACTGGTTGAACCGACCTAACAAATATAAATGATTTCTGACTCCGACAGGGAATATTCCATGGAATATTCCCTTTACCGTCGCACCGGGGGCGCTGCCCCCGGACCCCCACCAAGGGGCCCGCTGGCCCCCTGGGACCCCCCAACCAGGGGGCCCGTTGGCCCCCTTGGACCCCCCAGCCGAGGTTGCTCACCGCTGCCTCGGACCCCACAATTGGGGACCCTGGTAACTCCCTTTCCTTATAATACCTTACATGGTCCAATATGACCTTCATCCAACATTCAAGTTGGGATTCCCATCAATTGGGTAATGCACGCTTGGCTTCTCCTCATAAAGGGGGCCTTACAAAATGTGCATACAATCATGAGGGGTAGACATTGATCATATACTAACACCCCCCTCAATGTTTACCGATGATAAATCAAGTAGGTCTCGGTCCTATGCCCATCTGTTGAAGATGCTTGTTGAGCTGCTCTCTTCCAAGTGCTTTAGTGAATATGTCAGCACAATTTGCCTTTGTTGGGCAATATTCTAGCTCCACAATTTCATCTTCAATTAGCTCATGAATGTAATGGTACTGTACTTCTATGTGCTTGGTGCGAGCATGAAATACTGGGTTCTTTGCAATAGCCATACAACTTTGATTATCACACTTGAGTACAGTTGGCGTATTTGATGGAAAGCCTAGATCTGCAAGAATTCTCCTTGACCAGACTGCCTCACAAGAAGCAAAACAAGATGCTTTGTACTCTGCTTCAGTGGAGGAGAGTGCGAGAGTTGGTTGCTTCCTACTTACCCAAGAAAATATTCCTGAACCAAGTGAGAAACAATATCTAGAAACTGATTTTCTAGAATCACAATCTCCAGCCCAATCTGAATCACAATATCCTTGGAGTGTATCACTTGTTGTATACAAAATACCAAAATCCAAGGTTCCTGCAATGTACCTTAGAATTCGCATTCCAGCATTCCAGTGACTCTCCTTAGGTTTGTTGGAAAACTTGCTTAACACTCCAACAGCATAGCAAATGTCTGGTCTAGTGTTGCACAAAAAAATAAGACTTCCAATGAGCTTCCTATACTTCTTAGCATCTACATCAGGCATGTTATCATCCATAGATAGCTTATAATTGACCTCCATAGGTGTGCTAGTTGGTTTGCTGTCCATCATTCCAAATGCCTTGAGAATTTCTTTGGAATATTTTTGTTGTGAGTTGAAAATGCCATCCTTCCTTTGCCATACTTCAATTCCCAGACAAAAATGGAGTAGACCTAAGTCTGTCATTTCAAACTCAGTTCCCAAGCTGATCCGAGTTTGATTGATGAGTTCCTGATGATCTCCTGTAATGATCAAATCATCTACATATACAATGACAACAACTAGCTTGATATCCCTTTTCGTTACATACAAGTTAGCATCAGAAGTACTTCTTTCAAAACCCATATTTTTGAAAAAATGATCTATTCGTTGGTACCAAGCCCGTGGAGCTTGCTTAAGTCCATACAAAGCTTTCTTCAACCTGCAAACTTTATTTTCTGAATTGGGCACCTCAAAACTTGGTGGTTGAGATACATATACCTCCTCCTTGAGGTGACCATTCAAAAATGCAGATTTGACATCCATCTGGAAAATAGGCCAGGACTTTTGTGCAGCTACTGCAAGTACCGTCCGAATAGTTGTCATGCGTGCTGTTGGTGCAAAAGTTCCTTGAACATCAAATCCTTCAATCTGTGAAAAACCCTTTGCAACTAATCGTGCCTTATACTTTTCTAATGTTTCATCAGCTTTATACTTAGCTTTCCAAATCCATTTAGTACCTATTACCTTCTTCTTTGGCGGCAAGTCGACTAGATCCCATGTATCATTTTTGAGTATACTATCATACTCAGATTGCATTGCCACTCTCCAACCTGGATCATCAATGGCTTCTTCAATGGTGGTAGATTCCTTTATCGAACCCATGATATCTGCCATTAGAGCCATGTTAACAATGTGTTCTGAGGCTCTTCTTTGCTCCTCTATTCTCTTTGATCTTCGTAATCCATCCAATGATGATTCTGGTACATCTACATGTGGATTGTGATCATCAAAGAGTTGTTGTGCCCACTTCGGTAGTGGCTTACGCTGTGCAGCTACAACTGGTTGGCTTTGTATTGAGGAAATTGCTCCATCAGATGTTTCCTCCTCCTCAACTTTAACCTGTCTTTTGATAGGCACAAGGTGAGATATTTCTCCGTTTGATGAGATAGTAGATTTACCTTTATCTTCTACTAAGTGTGGTCGTTCATCAAACACCACATCTCGGCTGACAAAAATCTTCCTTGCCTCAGGATCCCATAACCTGTATGCTTTAGACTCTTCACTATATCCTAGGAAGACACACTTTTTGCTTTTTGAATCCAACTTTGATCTTGTTGAATCAGGAATATGTGCATAACAGAAACAACCAAAAATTCTGAAATGCAAAACTGAAGGCTTTTTACCAGAATATGCTTCTTGAGGAGTCATCCCCTTCAGTGCTTTTGTGTAGCTTCGATTGAGGATGTACACTGCTGTATTGACTGCCTCTGCCCAGAATGAATCAGGCATGTCTTGAGCCTTCAACATACAACGAGCCATTTCAACTACTGTCCTGTTCCTACGCTCAACAACGCCATTTTGTTGGGGTGTATGAGCTGTGGTAAGTTGCCTTTTCACACCATGCTCCTTACAGTAATTGTTGAATTCTATTGACAAGAATTCACCTCCTCTATCTGTTCTAAATTTCTTCAGTTTCCTTCCTGATTCATTTTCTACATACTTATGCCACGTTTTAAATTTTTCAAAAGCATCAGCCTTCTCTCGAATGAACTAAACCCACATCTTTCTACTATAATCGTCGACTAACAGCAAGAAGTAGAAAGATCCTCCTAAAGCAGGTGTAGACATTTTACCGCAGAGATCAGCATGTACCAACTCTAGAGGAGCTCGAGATCGATTGCTGGTCTCTCTTGGAAACTCCTTTCGTTGTTGCTTGCCCATCATACAAGCTTTACAAGGTTCCTGCAACTCTGAAAATGCAGGCAAATGAGCAACCATCCCTATTTGTTGCATCTCCTTCAAAACTGCAAATCCGAGATGCCCAAATCGTTGGTGCCATAACCTGCTTACATCTTTATCTTCTGTAGCAGTTAAAGCACTTAACTCATACAAGTTATCCCGTCGTATGCCTTTACCTACAACATTACCTGATGAATCCATGATTTCTGCACCACTCAACACCTGGAGAAGTGATAAAAGAGATGGTTCCAGTTCCTTCAGCTGGACACTTGGAGTCATTTCCCACCACTACATTGATGGATTCCCGCAGAGGCACTAGGGAACTATACCAATCCTTTTTACTAGTCATATGGCGAGAAGCTCCACTATCTAAAATCCATGGCTCATCAACACGAGCTTGAGCAGATGAACATACCTCTTCAATAGCTACCCAAAGTTCCAGCTCTGTGTTGTTTGCAGACTCTTTGTTCTTCCATGATGATTTTACAGTCCCATTCCGTTCATCAGCTTGCTTCTTTCTGCAATCCTTGATGGCATGGCCTTTCTTTTCACAATAGAAGCAACTTCCTGTGAACTTTTTCTTCTTTGGCTTCTTCTTTGATCCCTCTGAAGAGCCTTTACCTTTTGCATTTGCTGAGAATGCAGCATCAGTTGTACTTTGCCGATTCTTCAGTCGCATCTCTTCTTCTAAAAGCATGGCACAAAACTCTTCAAATGTAAGAGGAGTTGGCCTTACCTGAGTGTTAAGGGCTGTTACTAATCCATCATACTTTGCTGGAAGAACACGTACAGATCTTCGAGCCAGCTCTTCTAGTGTTATAACAACACCAACTGCAGCCAATTGATCTTGAAGATGCTTTATCCGTTTGATAAAATCTTCAGCCTTTTTAGAATCAGAATGCTTTTCATTTGCCAACTGATTTTCTAAATTATGTATCCTAGTGTGGTTCTTGGTCTCATATTGTCGAGCCAATATGCCCCAAGCCTCATGTGCTTTAGTAGTATGTTGAACTAAAGTAAGCACAGAATCACTTACACTAGTGATAATCGCACATAATGCATTAGCATTCCGCCTCTTCCAAGCTCGTAGAAGATCTGGATCTGGCTGAATCATCAATCTTGAATTTGCTGGATCTTCAACTGGTATAGGCTCTGGATCCAATCCCATCGGTCCCATGACAGTGTCAAGTAATTCATAGGAGTCCAAAATTGCAGAAATTTTGAACTTCCAGAGTGTATAGTTGGTTCCATCCAGCTTCCCTTCAGTGAATGCAAGTGGACGAATTCGAATAGGTGCAGCATTAACATTAGCTGAAGTACCAAGACTAGTGTTCGACGATGAAGCCATCATGTAATCACTCGAATAATCTACTGATATTCTAGTCTACTAGTAGGCTAAAATAATGATACTTCTCAAGTTATTCGAACCTTACAGCTCTGATACCATGTAAGACAATAGTTACGCAATATAACACAGGAGCAATAGCAGAGAAGATAACAGATATAGGAGAATCTCAACAATTTTCTACTAGCAGCAAGTACAAAGATGATGGCGTTGTCCACCCGTGCGCTCTCAAGGTAGAGCTTAAATGGTGATCTAGACAACTCTAGATAGGGAGATACAAGGTAGAGGTATGCTGGCTCAACTCAATGTCTTAGGTAGTGCAGAAGTCATGTATATATGGGATCATGGGTGGCCTGCCATGGACGGCTATACATGGGCGGTAGAGCGTGGGCGGCCACCGCCCACGTAATTGCCATACACGGCTTAGACTGGTTGAACCGACCTAACAAATATAAATGATTTCTGACTCCGACAGAGAATATTCCATGGAGTATTCCCTTTACCGTCGCACCGGGGGCGCTGCCCCCGGACCCCCACCAGGGGGCCCGCTGGCCCCCTAGGACCCCCCCAGCCAGGGGGCCCGTTGGCCCCCTTGGACCCCCCAGCCGGGGCTGCTCACCGCTGCCCTGGACCCCACAATTGGGGACCCTGGTAACTCCCTTTTCTTATAATACCTTACATGGTCCAATATGACCTTCATCCAACATTCAAGTTGGGATTCCCATCAATTGGGTAATGCACGCTTGGCTTCTCCTCATAAAGGGGGCCTTACAAAATGTGCATACAATCATGAGGGGTAGACATTGATCATATACTAACAGTCAAGATGACAGAAGGTCAACACATGGGTAAATGATATACCTAGGAGATAAGCTGGTCAGCTGGTGTTCAAAGAAGTAGCATACAGTGGCTTTATCGTCAACTGAAGCTGAGTATAAAGGACTTGTGGAAGCAGCTAAAGAAGTGATATGGATGCAGACCTTGTTCAAAATCTTGGGAATCGATCAAGGTATACCTATCATACATGGAGATAATATGAGTTCATTGTATCTTGCAACAAATCCAGTATTTCATGCAAGAACAAAGCATTTCCTAAGGGAAAAGATAATGGAGAAGGAGATTGAAATAGTATACACTCCTACAAAAGATCAGATTGTAGATATTATGACAAAGAGCTTGGATGGAATAAAAACAAGCAGATTCAAAGAAATGGCAGGAATAAATAAAAAGAAGAATATATGAAAGATCAGAGGATGCTAATTAGTGATTGAGGGGGAGCTGTTGAAGAATCACTCACTAATTAGACATAAAGACATGAAGACATATGAAGGATGAAGAAAGACGAAGAGAAGTAGAAACAAAGCATTCAGAAAAATCAAGCCTTAGTGAAGGGACAAATTCACACTTGTAATATAGTTCATAGAAACTTCCATAATTACGAGTTTTGAGTCTCGGAACAAATATGTATATAAGTGAGTTTTGAATAGAAGAATGTATGCGCAAGAGAGTTGAGATACAAAAGTACATATGTATGTAGAGATGAATAAGTAGAACCTGAACTGTCAGGTATTCATCTGTAAGAGAGATGGTAAGGAAGAACTACTCAACATAGGAGAGTTTTCCATGGCTATGAGCGAAGTAAGGCCAAGCAATTCTGTACACATCTCTAATAGAAAACACATGTTTGTGTGGAAATATTTGAGCGCATTCTTCTTGTGTGAAGAAATCTAAGTGATTTCATGTTACTATGAAAGTTAGCTAACAGTTACAGTTTTGTTAGTGCACATTTTACGGTACTTCTACAAGTTAGATCTCACAGTATAGTGTAACATTTTTCATAGGTGATAGCTTATTTTGAAGCTAATAGCCTCAACTACAAACTGATCAAAAGAGTTTTGTGAAACGGGACATGTACACACAATACTATGTCTGAGAGTAAAGGCATCCAAAACTGATGAAGTTTTTCCTCAAACTTTAGACAGAGTTTATTCACTGAAGGAAGCTCAGGTATTACTTCCTTACTTCAATTACAACCATTTGAAGTAATCACAAACAGAATTGCAGTTGATTCCAATAACATTTCGGTACAATTACGGTGAGATTACGGTGATAGTCTGGTAACAGTGCGGCGAAGTTCTGGTGATATTCTGGTGAGTTTAAAATATAGTTTTAGCACATCTAAGTGGCGGAAAGAATATCTAACAGTAAGCAAAACAAAGAATTGTAAAGATTGAAGTAAAACCAGATCAGAATTGAAGCCTGAAGAAAAGGCAAAGTTTTTTGTAAAGTGAATTTCAGATTTCACTAAATACACTTATAAAGTTTTCAGTTTCAGAAAGGTTGCTAAGCTACTGATGATTATAGATGTGTTCTAATATCACTCTAGCTTAGTTCTTGTGACGTGACAAATTTTGCAGCTTAGTTTTCAAGTTTTTGTCGCATCAACAGATCAGTGGTCCAACTCAAAATCCAGATCAACCTTTTGGACTTGAATACCCAGTACTCAAGTTCAAAGAGGGTTCATATATTGATAAGGAACGAACCATGTATGTGGTCACCAACTTACCAGATAGGATAGATGAGTTTGGGAACATTATTCTTGAGAATGAGATAGGAGACATAGAGCAAGGAGATGTAGGACGAGAACCCACTCCTCGAGGCAAATTTGTCTTGACCAGAGTGATCACTCTAGATTGGATCCCTCAAGACAACAAAAGCATAGAACTATTCTTGAATAGAGAAATAGAGGAAGCCTTTTGGAGATTCAAGCCAGGTCAACCTAGCCCAATAGGCACCATTTACAAGTTCAAGGATCCGGAGATACCAAGAAAAGTTGTCTACCTAGACAACACATCAGAGAGAGTTTTCGTGGTAACAGAGCATGATAGGCATGCATACACTTGGAAGAGTGAATTGATTTTCCTTCCAGCAAGGTCGAATGTTTCCCATGATCTCTAAGGAGTAGGATCATTCCAGGCTCATGAAACCCAATGAGAACAAACTAGAGAGAGCCCTGAGGTAAGCTTTACACCCAATGTGGGTAGAGACAGATCAAGATGGGAAGGTGAACGACCTAAAAAAGAAATACATCAAGCACATAGGCATCAAAGAACCGAACATGGTTTTCCATTGCCTCGACCTCGCGAGCACCCAAGGACCCTTAGACGCTCTCAAGTGGTCAAGGCAATGAAGAACTATTTTGTTGGGATAGGATATCCTTATTATCATGTGGTCGTGTTCAAACAAGTGTTAAGAGCTTAACAAGTTGAGGACTTGTTCACCCAGTTCGAGGCATTTGGTTGACTCTTAAGGGTACTACTTTAGCTGGGTTTCAACCCTTGAGTAGTCATAACTATCAAGATATAGGTCAACTACTAGAGGAATTCATTATAGAATAGTGCAAAAGTGGTATCAGGCATAACACATCATCCTTGATCCAGAGCTTCAAGCAGACACCCCAAGAAACAGTGCAACTAGCAGGATGAAGGTTCAGATAGTACATAGAAAGATGCCCTGTGCCAGAATTACCCACACCAGCCAAACAAGTGGATCTGTTTTTAGATGGCTTACTAAGCACAAAGTTGAGATCATATGTGTACTTGAAAGAGCCTAGATCCATAGAAGAGTGTGTGCAGATGTGCATTGACATAGAAGATAACTTGGGTGAGGAGTTAGGATTGTCCAAAGTCTATAAGGATTCTGATAGTTCTACTTGTCATATTTCCAGAATCTCCATGCAAATAGATGAGATAGCTGAGCAAGTTGCCAAGAAGCTAGGAGCTCAAAATAGACAAACACCAAGGGTCACCTCATTGAACCGGTGTTATACTTGTGGAGGAGACCATATGGCTAATGTTTGTCCAATGATGGCTCAACCCCAAGGAAACTTGAATGCTCCATACTACACAATTGAGAGAAAATACACGAACCGCATGGCTCAAGATTGTCCATACAATAGGCAGGCTATCAGACAAAATTATTAGCAACCTTACCAACGAGGTAGGTATCAGAACCAATATCAACAACCATATTATAGACCACAACAACAATATCAGGCACAATATAGGCCACAACCAGTCCTAGAAATCTAACCACGAGCTCCCGCCAATGTAATTCTAGTTAAGTATGGAGTGGAAGAAGAGAACCTTAATAGAGCATTAGTGCTAGTGACCCCACTGGTCTTTGAGAATGACCATCATGCTCAGAGTTCTGACTACTCTTATGAAGATGGTCCACAAGCTTATTACACAGAGTCACCTAAGCATAGTGAGACTTATCCTTATCACTATAAGGCACCACCTATGGAACAAAATTGGGAGCTCGAATACTCCAATGTCATGTATACAAATCCTAACCCTATCCCCAATTGAGACAAATGAGACCACAAGCCCCTAGAGGACCATGTTTTAGATGTCAGGGTGACCATTTCATTCGTGAATATCCCCACCCACCGGCTCTGGGACAAGGATAGAACATCACAATACAAGGCTTTTGTCCTGACTGTAGCAAAGATCATCTTTCAAGAGATTGTCCCAGAAACCCCTCTAGTGCCCACAAGGTTACACCCGTTAATGTGGTAGGCTTAGTGTTGGATTCAAGTTCAAGCAGTGGTAGTGTGGCTCCTACACAAGCAGTCACTAGGGCACAAGCCTTAAAACAAGATAAGCCAATTGAACAATCGGAGTCAAGTGAATCAGGAGAGCCTAGTAAGAGGAAAACAAGAACTTGGAAGGATACTAGAGAGAAGGCCAATCGCAAGTGGAATAGAAAGATATCGAAACTCGAAAAAAGCCTGATAGATGAAAAAAGAAAAATAGAAGATATCACCTCTCAAAATCCCTCGCATGTCAAAACTCCATCCACTCCACTTCATCCCACCCCCACCACCCATTGTAAATAAACCACAAGGTTCTGTTCTTGTAGATCCAACCCCAGAAGTCTTGGACATGATGTTCAAGGCCTATCAAGCTTGTCTTCAAGAAGGGCCAATAGCTGCAAACCTAGACAAGAGTTACGCTAGAGCAGATTTAGAGATAGAACGAACAAAAATGTGCATGAAAATGGTAGAATTAGCTCACGATATGCTTGAGACTAGTCAAATGTTCAATGAGACAAACTTTTTCAAATCAGATTTGCATTTCTAGGGCTTAGTAGAAAGATTAGAGTAATTGGTAAACATACTGCAAGTTTCTTTACCTCCACAGGCTCAACTAGTTGTCGAAAGAGAAATCTCACCACCAACCAAAGTTTATGTTCTCGATTCTATAGATGAGGGAGCACCTCTTTCAATTCAGCAGTACTCTCAAGAGTTCTTGTGGGAAATACAGGAAGAGAAATGGGCCAAGGAGAAAGATAATCCCCCTCCTATTCCTGAAATTGATGACCTTCATGATCAATTTCCCCAAGACATTCCATATATTTACGGAGACCAAGCGGAGCAACATGAAGAAGAAAGATTAGATTTGGAATCTAATTCTTTACAAGAGTTGCCACAATTCACAAGCCCATGGAGGTAATTCAGAGGTGATATACCAATGTGTGTATGTGGATGATATCATACTTATAGGTAATAATGCTAATGGAATCAAGCAAATCAAGAATCAAATGATGTAGGAGTTGAAAATCAGTGATCTAGGGTCACTACAATATTTCTTGGACTTGAGTTAGTCTATACAAATTCTCGAATTTATATCACTCAAAGAAAGTATGTGCAGGATTTGTTGAAGAAGTTTCACTTGGAGGATGCCAAGATAGCAAGCACTCCTATGGAGATAAACCAAAAATTAAGTGCTCATGAAGGTGATGTGCTTGAAATTATTGCAGGATACCAAAGCATAGTGGGAAGCCTAAACTATGCTACATTGACTATGCTACACTAACCTAGAGCACCTCACTTGGAAGCTGCCAAGAGAATTTTGAAGTACCTTAAGGGCACTCAAAATCAAGGTTTATACTTTCCTTATACTTCAGATTTGGACATCAAAGTATACTCAGATGCAGATTGGGCAGGTTGCAAGGATGATAGGAGGAGTACTTCAGGTTATCTCTCTTTTGCAAGTGATAAACCTATTTCATGGTCTTCCAAGAAGTAACCTACTGTTGCTTTATCTTCAACAGAGGCTGAATATAGAGGACTACCCAATGCTACTCAAAAATCCATATGGATTAGATTGCTATATGAAGACTTGGGATTACATGCTAACTCTCCAATGACTTTTGGACACAATACAAGTTCTTTACATCTTGCAGCAAATCATATCTATCATGCTAGGACCAAGCATATATAGGTCCACTATAATCATGCTAGGACCAAGCATATAGAGGTCCATATAGAAGTTATTGAGCAAGGAAATTTAGTTGGCATATGTATCAAACAATATGCAATTGCAAACCTATTGACAAAAGCACTTGATGGCACTAAAATTTGCAGGTTTAAAGCTATGATTGGATTCGAGGACATTCAAGAGGATTGATGAAGAAGACCAAGCCAAGATGTTTGGCTTGAGGGGAGCTATTGGTGCAAGTGCCAAGCCTACACACTTGGCTAAGCATGGAAAGAATATATGTGCAAATGATTGAAGACCCATGAAAACCATTGCCTATGGGTTTTTATCTTTAACCCTTTTGTAAAAGTCAATTGACTTGGAAGAATCTTGTAAATCCACTAAACTCGTGGAGTTAGATAGAATGAAAAGATACGACTTCATTTGGAGAGAATATCTCCTAGAATAGGGGATCCCTTTTCTAGTATGAGCCAAATTTGAATTAAAATTCAAATTTAAAGATAGCATCTATAAAAACACTTTGAAATCTCGCGGACAATACACTCCCTTAGAGAGCCATTCATTTGATCATTAGTAGAGGTTGAGTAGCACACTTCATTGCTTACTCACCTCACAATACTTTGGCATTATTCCTTTGCCAATGATGTTATAAATTCATGTTTCATAATACATATACATCATTAAGTATATATGTTGGTCTCTCTCTCCTTGTCACTCAAAACCGTGTTCTTGTCTTGCTCATATCTCCATCATTCCTTCACCATTTTCAATGTTCTATGGCCCGTTGGAATCAACTCTACGCCTTCTACACATAAAAATTTTTGAAGACATTCCATTCAGTGGATTGGGAGAAAAGCGGCTCGAAGTGGTCACTCGTTATTCTCTACAGAGGTCCTAAAAAATCAGGGGTAATGCTACACTTGCTAAATTGATTGCTTTGTGTATAGTCAATCATTTTAAGTGATTCCACTTGGAAGCAGCAGGTGTGTGAACCAAAATAGAAAGTTTTTGGTGACTTGTGAATTGGGAAGTTATCTATTTTGGATTAGTCATTGCATGCATCATCTCCAAAGTACATAGGCATTTATTTAATGTCATTGGAAAGCTAAAAGGGCCTACAACTCAACTCTGAAGAGAAAGAGGAATGGTACAAAGCAAGGATTAGTAGTACCAACTCATTTCTTGGAGTGTCCATCCATCTTTCCCAACAATTTTCACCTGTGGCTAAAATGTCAACCAATAGAGTATTGGTAAGTGTGTCTCCATCTAGGAATTGGAATATGTATCAACTAGATGTGAAGAATGCTTTTCTAAATGGTTGGATTTTAGAGGAGGTTTACATGGCTCAACCTCCTAGTTATGAAGACCCAAGCAAGGTAAATTACGTGTGCAAATTTAACAAAGCTCTTTATGGTTTGAAGGAGGCACCTAGAGCATGGAACCATAGGTTAACTACATATCTTCAAGATCAAGGATTCATGATGAGCAAAGTAGATTCTTCTCTGTTTGTCAAGAGACGTAACTCATAAATGATATATTTATGTGTATATGTAGATGACATCATTTTGACAGGTAGTGATGCCAATGGCATCAAACAAATCAAGAACCAAATGATGCAGGACTTCAAAATCAGTGACCTAGGGTTTCTAAAGTACTTTCTTGGACTTGAGTTGGTCTACACTAACTCTGGAATTTATATCATTCAAAGGAAGTATGTGCAAGATATGTTGAAGAAGTTCACTTGGAAAATGCAAATGTTGCTAGCACCGCTATGGAGGTAAATCATAAATTGAGTGAGCATGAAGGTGATTTTCTTGAAGACATTGCAGGATATCAAAGCATAGTTGGAAGTATAAACTATGCAACCTTGACAAGGATTGACATATCTTATGGAGTAAGTGTTCTAAGTCAATTCATGCATAAACCTAGAGCACCTCACTTGGAAGCTGCTACAAGGATTTTGAAGTATCTCAAAGGTACTCAAAATCAAGGACTTTATTTTCCATATACGTCAGATTTGGACATTAAGCTACACTGAGATGCAAATTGGGCAGGTTGTAAGGATGACAGAAGGAGTACTTTTGGATATCTTTCTTTTGCAGGTGATAAGCCCATTTCATGGTCTTCCAAGAAGCAACCAACTCTTGCTCTATCTTCAAGAGAGGCTGAATATAGGGGATTAGAAAATGCTACACAAGAAGCCATATGGATTAGATTGCTATATTCATACTTGGAACTTCACACTCACTCACCTATGATCTTTGGTGACAATACAACTTCTTTGCACCTTGCAGCCAATCCTATTTATCATGCAAGAGCCAAGCATATAGAAGGACACTATCACTATCTTAGAGAGAAGCTATTGAGCAAGGAGATTCAATTGGCATGTGTATCAACAAACATGCAATGTGCAGATTTTTTAACCAAAGCACTTGATGGTACTAAACTTTGCAGGTTCAAAGCTACGATTGGATTGCAGGACATTCAAGAAGACTCATGAAGAAGTGCAAGCCAAGATGTTTGGCTTGAGTGGGAGCTCTTGGTGCAAGTATCCAAGCCTTCACATTTGGCTTAGCTTGGAGGAATATATTTGGAAGCATGAGATGATTCACATGAACCATTGCTTGTAATACTTGATCATTTACTTTGTAAAAGGATAAACCTTAAGAGAATCTTCTAAATCCACATACCTTGTGGAGTTAGGAGAAGAATAAATTACGAGTTTTCAATAAAGGAATAAATCCTCAATCATAGAGATCACTTTTAGATGGAGCCAAAAACTTGAATTCAAATTCAAATTTCAAAGAAGACTCTTATAGAAATAGCTATGTAATCGCGCGGCTATAGTGCCCTCTTTTCTGAGCTTATTGTTGATCTTTTGCAGAGGCTAAGTGTCTTACACAGCTCTCTTAGATCACTATAATTGGGCATCATTTTTATGCCAATGATCATGTACAACAATGTTCTATAATACATTTACATCATTGATTATCTATGTCTACCTCTCTGCTATGACTTCTAAGAACAATAATCTTTGCTTGATCATATCTGAGTGAGATATTATATATTTTGCATGATATATAACTTCTTGGAACCAGCTCAAAGTCCAATTTAAGCTATCAAAATTTGAATGCATTTGGTTCAGCCGTTGGGGAGAAAATGCCATCAAATTGCTCTCTGGTCATTCTCTACTAAGTCCCTAAAAAGTCGGGGGTAAGCCTTTGGTTGCTAAATTAATTTCTTGGAGTATTTTTCATCATATTTTATGATTCAACTTGAAATCATTCACTATCTAAGCTAATTTTATCCCCTCAAAATGATTTTTATCAATTGCTACTGTACTATGAGAACTGAGCAAAATACATACCACGGTGTACCAAAATAGCAAGTTTTTATCACTAGCTATTTGTGAAGTTGTCTGTTTTGATTCAATTGTTTGAAGAATCGACTCCAAAGTACATAGGTACTTATTTGGTGTAATTTTCAAGCTAAAAGGGCCTACAACACAACTCTGAAGTTTGATAGGGCATGTACAAAGTAGGTTTTGGAAGTACCACCTCACTTCCTTGTGGTATCCATCCATCTCTTCCAACAGATATAAAGGTTTTCTAAACTCAAGTATAACGTGTCTTGTGGAGATTAATCATCTCCATCAGTGGTATTAGAGTAGAGTTGATCAAAGTTGAAGGAAAGGAAGACCTTGACTGCTGCAGGCATACAAAATTCAACATTTGAAGATTCAAAAGCACAAAGTTGTTGGTGCATACCAATCACCAATTGAAGGCTTGGAAGATCAAATGATGAAGAAAGAATCAATTCCTAAAGTGTGGAAGAAGATCACAATCAGAGGACAAGAGAAGTGTACACATATGTACATTAGCATAGTCATAGATGACTTAGATCTTTTGTTCAGTAAGAATTATGTATAAATTTTCTATAAATACCTTGAGAAAAGTCGGGGCATGTATGAGAGCAAATGAGAGCTTATGTGACATTAGTTAGAAGTCAAGAATGAGGGAGATAGAAGTCATAAGATAGAAGAAAGTGAATTTGTGTTAGCTCTCATCACTCAGTTGTATTTTCTCTGAGTAAATGAAAAATTGTGCGCCCGATGTTTCTGCGTGTTCTCCTTCTACAGTAGATCAATTGTGGAATGCTTTTGTACAAGTCTAAGTTGAGAGTTGCTTGACTTCTGTGCAAAGTTTTAGCTTCCAATTGTAATCAGGCTGAGTGAATTAAGTGTAGGAACATTCATATGTGAAGTGTGCTCACAGGTTCCTAAAACAGGCGCAGATTTCGAAGTCAATGTTTTGGTCATTTCTCCTAGCACAGTTTAAAGTTTTGCATGAGTAAGGGCTTAATCTTTAAGTTGGAAGATAAGCTACTTATGTCTAGAAGCATTTTGTAAAACGGGTTCTATTCAAGGAGAACCAAGTCTTAAAAGTTACAGGTGTAGAGTCGACTGTTTTGGATAACAGTTTCTGACATAGGTAACTTGTGAAATCAATTTCTCAAGTTATACTTAATCTTTTGGAGTAATTCAACTTGGAATAGTTGCGCAATCTCTAGGAGATGATTCGTACAAAGTTTCATCAAAAACTTTACAGATTTGATAGGTCAATGTGAATGAACAATGCAGCAGACTTTTCTGTGTATCATCTTCTTCACAGATTTGTTAATTTCTGATAAGTTAGCAATTGATCCTCTAAATTAGTGAAGTGTTTGACTTACTCTTGGTATGGAGGTGCTCTAATCACAAGAGTAAGTTGTTCTTTTGGAGATTAACACTCTCCATCAGTGGTATCAGAGCAGGAGACATCAATTTGAAGAAAAGAAGGATCCCGACTGCTGCAGATTCAAGAGATTCAACACTTGAAGGATTAAGAAGTGAAAGCTTGGAGTCAAAGCTCGAGGAGAAGACTATTTGACATCAAGAAAGGCAAAAGGAGTTCAACTCGAAGTAAAGGTACATACATTGTTTGTAAAGCTTGAAGATTTCAATATACAGGTGGATACAAGATGGGAGAAAGCTTGCAGATTGATAAGCTAGATAGGGAGAACTATCCAGCATGGTCCATGAGGATGGAAGCACACCTCATGAGCAAAGACCTTATATCATTTATTACAGGAGATGAAGAAAAACCAGAATTTGCAGATCCAAGTATTCCTACTAGGGAAGAACTTGCAATGTTGAAGACTTGGATGAGAAAGGATGCTCAAGCAAGGAGTATCATCTACATGGCTGTAAATGATTACCTTCTACCTCACATTAGAGGTTTGGAAAGTGCTACAGATGTTTGGAATGCCTTGGAAGAGCATTTCCAAAATACAACTAAGTCAAGGAAGTCTTCACTATGGGCTGAGTTCACAACCTTCAAGAAGAAGAGCTCACAATCAATTTCAGATTATGTGGCAAGAATGAAAGATATTGCAGATAGCTTGGGAGCAGTGGATGAAGATATTGAAGAAGAAAAGTTGGTAAGACAAATACTTACAGGTCTAAGAGGTGATGAGAAGTGGAAGCCTTTTATCTTGTCCATAGAATTGTCACTTGATCACTTTACTCCTGACCTTAATCAATTGCTAGGACACATGCTAACCTTTGAGCAGGATCTTAAAGGAGACAATGATAGAAGTACAAGTCAAGCTATGTACTCCAAAGACAAGAAAAAGAATGGCAAGGGAAAGCAATCAAATGATGATGAAGGGAATTCAAATCAAGCTAATTTCACAAAAGGGAAGACAAATTTCAGAGGTAAAGGAAGAGGAGGTAAGAACAAAGATAATGCTAAAGCTTGTTGGATTTGTGGCAGAACAAATCATTTGGCAAATGATTGTTGGTATAATAATCAAAGTGGAGGATACAACAATCAGAATTATAGTCAAAGAGGTAGAGGAGGCAGAAACCAAAGAGGCAATTTCAGAGGAAGAGGTGGTAGGACATCATATGGTAGAGGAGGTGGAAGAAACTTCCAATCTCAGTCCTACAACAATAACTATTACAATTATGCATCAGATCAGAAGGATGACATGACTCTTATCTTGAATGCAACTCATGAATCAATGGGAGAAGATCAAAGAGTGTTTTATATTGACTCAGGGTGTAGCAATCATCTGAGTGGGAATCTATCCTTGATGACTGATATGGAAGCAAGGGTGAATGGACATACAGTCCAAACAGGTGACAATACCAAACATAAAGTGGAGAGCATTGGATCAGTGAAGACAAAGAGTGGAAGTACACTTCTGAGCAAGGTACTTTATGTTCCTACTATTCCTAAAAATTTGATAAGTGTAGGGCAAATTGTGGAGAAAGGATATGAGGTAAGATTCACAAATGATGGTGTCTATGTACAAGATCCAAATCAGGGATATAGAACCATAATTGCAGGTAAAAAGGAAGGAAGATTGTTCACTCTCAAAGTCCAAGGTAATGTGGGACATGCATTGTTTACCTATGGAGGTCAAAAGGTATCTGAATTAGACCTATGGCATAAGAGGCTAGGTCATTTCAATGAGAGAGCTATAAAGGAGATGTCAAAGAATCAGGTGGTGCTTGGATTGCCAAACATTGAAGGGCAACATATGGTGTACAAGTGTGAAGCTTGTCAATTAGGTAAAGCACATAGAAGTTCTTATAACAAATCAGGGTACAAGTATTCAAACATGCTTGAATTGGTTCATACAGATGTATGGGGTCCCTCAAGGGACTATAGCATAAATGGATCCAGATATTATGTGTTGTTTGTTGATGATGCAACCAGGTGGATTACTTTGTATGTAATCAAGGACAAATCAGAAGTCTTCAAGACATTCAAACATTTCCATGCTTATGCAGAAAGGATCACAGGACAAAAGCTAAAGAGGTTAAGATCAGATGGAGGGGGAGAGTATTTCTCAAAAGAGTTTGATGATTATTTGTGGAATGCAGGTATCAAAAGAGAAGTGACTTGCAGGTACTCCCCTCAACAAAATGGAGTAGCAGAAAGGAGGAATAGGACTCTTGTAGAGTTTGCAAGAGCCATGATGAAGGAAAAGAATTGTCCAAATTACTTATGGGCAGAAGCCATTAATACTGCAACATACCTTGTGAATAGGTTGCCTTGCAAAGCTTTGGATGGAGGAACCCCTTATGAAGCATGGTGGGGTAAGAAGCCTAGTCTTGATCATTGCAAAGTATTTGGATGTATTGCATATGCTTATGTTCCTTCACAATTAAGACATAAGCTAGAACCAAAAGCAGAGAAGTATGTGTTTATTGGATATGATGATAGACAGATGGGTTATAGGTTGTGGAGTCCATCCACAAAGCAATTTCTTGTTACTAAAGATGTAACATTTGATGAGCAAAATATGTGGTATACAGGATCACCAAATGAGTATGCAGGTGTTGAAGAAATACAAAGGAAAGGAAAGGCAAAGGTAAAAGTATGTGAAGAAATTGTTGATGAAGTTGACTCTAGATGTAGAGTGCAGGATCATGAAGAAGAAGGGCCAAGATTTGATCCAGAATCAAATGAGGCTGAAACTTCAAGAAGTGCAGAAATCAGGAGATCTACAAGAGAAAGGAAAGAGCCTATAAGGTATAGCTATGATACATCTTTCCTAACAACAAGAGATTATGCTTACATTGTGAAAACAGAAGAAGATCCAACTACTTATGAAGAAGCCAAAGGTAAACAGAATTGGGAGAAGGCAATGCAAGAAGAGTATGATGCTCTACTTGAAAATGGAACTTGGGAATTAGTACCAAGACCAAAGAATCAGAAGGTCATTGGATGCAAGTGGGTATATAAAACAAAGAGGTTTGCAAATGGTAAGGTGTCTAGATATAAGGCTAGACTAGTGGTTAAAGGTTATGCCCAAACTTATGGGGTAGATTATGATGAGACCTTTAGTCCTGTTGCTAAGATGTCCACAATTAGGACATTGATTGCTATTGCTACTTGCAAGGGATGGAAATTGTCACAATTGGATGTGAAAAATGCTTTTCTTAATGGTTACATTGCAGATGAAGTATATATGGAGCAACCAGAAGGCTTCATGGAATCAATTGGATCAGATTATGTGTGTAAGCTCAAGAGAGCTTTATATGGGTTAAAGCAAGCCCCAAGAGCTTGGAATTACAGATTGGTCAAGTTCTTGAATGAATGTGGTTTTCAAGCATCAAAGGCAGATAGTAGCTTGCTAGTGAAGGCAAGTGAAAATGGATATATTTACATGTGCATTTATGTTGATGATATTATTGTTACAGGAACAGATGCTCAAGGAATCAATGAACTCAAGAAGCAAATAGAGAAGGAGTTTAAGATAAGTGATTTGGGAAACTTATCTTATTTTCTAGGAATGCAGATTGTGTATACTCAACATGGAGTATATGTTTCACAAGAGAGATACTTGAAGAATCTTCTAGTTAAGTTTAACATGGAAGATTGCAGGACCTCAACTACACCATTGGAGGTAAATCATAAATTAAGCAGGTATGGAGGTGAAGAGTTCAATGACATGAAGAAATATCAGAGTTTGGTAGGTAGTCTAATCTATGCTACCTTGACAAGGCCAGATCTATCATATGCAGTAGGTGTGTTGTCACAATTCATGCATTGTCCAAAGAAGACTCATTGGATTGCAGCCCAAAGGGTACTCAGATATATCAAGGGAACCCTAAGTGAAGGTTTGTATTATGGTTACACTTCTGACACAAGAATCAAAGTGTTTAGTGATGCAGATTGGGCAGGTGACTCAGATGATAGAAGGTCTACTCATGGATATCTATGTTATGTTGGAGACAAGTTAGTGTCTTGGTGTTCAAAGAAGCAACACACAGTTGCTTTATCATCCACAGAAGCTGAGTATAAGGGAATGGTAGAAGCTGCAAAAGAAGTCATATGGTTGAAGACATTGATGAAAAGTTTTGAGATTGATCATAGTACTCCAATAATTTTTGGAGACAACATGAGTTCTTTGTATTTGGCAGCTAACCCTGTTTTTCATGCCAGGACTAAGCATATAGAGATTCAGTATCATTTCTTGAGGGAAAAGGTACTTGATAAAAGATTGAAGTGATGTACACTCCAACAAAAGAACAAGTGGCAGATATGATGACAAAGAGTTTGGATGGACCTAAGTTACAAAGGTTCAAAGACATGGCAAGTATCAAGAAGACAGAGAAGACCTCAATTGATGATTGAGGGGGAGCTGTTGGTGCATACCAATCACCAATTGAAGGCTTGGAAGATCAAATGATGAAGAAAGAATCAATTCCTAAAGTGTGGAAGAAGATCACAATCAGAGGACAAGAGAAGTGTACACATATGTACATTAGCATAGTCATAGATGACTTAGATCTTTTGTTCAGTAAGAATTATGTATAAATTTTCTATAAATACCTTGAGAAAAGTCGGGGCATGTATGAGAGCAAATGAGAGCTTATGTGACATTAGTTAGAAGTCAAGAATGAGGGAGATAGAAGTCATAAGATAGAAGAAAGTGAATTTGTGTTAGCTCTCATCACTCAGTTGTATTTTCTCTGAGTAAATGAAAAATTGTGCGCCCGATGTTTCTGCGTGTTCTCCTTCTACAGTAGATCAATTGTGGAATGCTTTTGTACAAGTCTAAGTTGAGAGTTGCTTGACTTCTGTGCAAAGTTTTAGCTTCCAATTGTAATCAGGCTGAGTGAATTAAGTGTAGGAACATTCATATGTGAAGTGTGCTCACAGGTTCCTAAAACAGGCGCAGATTTCGAAGTCAATGTTTTGGTCATTTCTCCTAGCACAGTTTAAAGTTTTGCATGAGTAAGGGCTTAATCTTTAAGTTGGAAGATAAGCTACTTATGTCTAGAAGCATTTTGTAAAACGGGTTCTATTCATGGAGAACCAAGTCTTAAAAGTTACAGGTGTAGAGTCGACTGTTTTGGATAACAGTTTCTGACATAGGTAACTTGTGAAATCAATTTCTCAAGTTATACTTAATCTTTTGGAGTAATTCAACTTGGAATAGTTGCGCAATCTCTAGGAGATGATTCGTACAAAGTTTCATCAAAAACTTTACAGATTTGATAGGTCAATGTGAATGAACAATGCAGCAGACTTTTCTGTGTATCATCTTCTTCACAGATTTGTTAATTTCTGATAAGTTAGCAATTGATCCTCTAAATTAGTGAAGTGTTTGACTTACTCTTGGTATGGAGGTGCTCTAATCACAAGAGTAAGTTGTTCTTTTGGAGATTAACACTCTCCATCAAAAGTGTGAAGGAAAAGCTAAAGGGAGGCACAGGAGAGCAATCAAAAGGATCACAAGGAGTAAATTCCGAAGCTAAGGTACATTCATTACTCATAAGGTTGAAGATTTGACAGTACTAGTGAAGAAAGAATGGGAGATAGTCTCGGAATCGAGAAGTTGGACAGAGAGAACTATCCAGCTTGGTCTATGAGAATGGAAGCTCATCTTATGAGCAAAGATCTGATAGGATATATTACATGAGAAGAAGAAAAGCCACAATTCAAAGATCCTGGTGTTCCTACTAGGGAGGAGCTTGCAGCCTTAAAGGTTTGGATGAAGAAGGATGCTCAAACAAGGAGCATAATCTATATGTTAGTGAATGATTACTTTCTTCCTCACATTAGAGGACTTGAAAGTGCAAGTCATATATGGAACGCTTTGGAGGAGCATTTTTAGAATACAAGAGAGTCAAGGAAATCATCACTATGGGCAAAGTTTACCACATTCAAGAAGAATGCCTCACAATCAATATCTTATTATGTGACAAAGATGAAAGACATTGCTGATTCTTTAAGTGCAGTTGATGAAGACATTGAAGACAATAAATTGGTAAGAGAAATTCTCACAGGTCTAAGAGGAGATGAGAAGTGGAAGCCTTTCATATTGTCAGAGAACTTTCATTGGATTGGATCATTTTACTCCTGATTTGACTCAATTGCAAGAAAATATGCTAACTTTTGAATTTAATATTAAAGGAGAAGTTGATAAGAGTGTAGGTCATGCAATGTATTCTAAGGATAAGAAGAAAGCTATCAAAGGAAAGCAACAATCAATTGAAGATGAAGGTACTTCAGTCCAAGCAAACTTCCTAAGAGGAAGAGGAAGTGGTAGAGGTAGAGGAAGAGGTAGAAATAACAAAGACAATGCCAAAGCTTGCTGGATATGTGGTAAGACCAATCATCTATCTCATGCATTTTGGCATAATAATAAAAAAAATGGTAAATTTAATCAGAATTTTAACCAAAGAGGAAGAGGTGGAATAAATCAGAGATGAAATTACAGAGGTAGAGGTGGTAGGAGTTTCTTTGGAAGAAATGAAGGAAGAAACTTCCAAAATCAATCCTACAATAACACCTACTACAATTATGCATCAAATGAGAAAGAAGATTCAATTATGAATGCAACATGTGAAGCTCCAAATGAAGACTTAAGGGTATTCTATATTGACTCAGGGCGTAGCAATCATCGGAATGGAAATATTGCTTTGATGACTCACTTAGATCACAAGGCAATCAATCATACAGTTCAAACAGGTGATAATACAAAGCATAAGCTGAAGTTTGGATCAGTGAAGGCTAAAGAAGTAAGTACTCTTCTAAGTAAGGTTTTGTATGTTCCTACAATTCCAAAGAATTTGATCAGTGTAGGACAAATTGTAGAAAAAACATATGAAGTAAGATTTACTAATGATGAAGTTTATGTTGAAGATCCTAGCCAAGGGTATAAGAAAATTGTTACAGGAAAGAAAGAAGGAAGGCTATTCACATTAAGGGTACAAGGTAATGTTGGACATGTCATGTTTACATATGGAGAGCAAAAGGTTTCTAAGTTGGATCTTTGGCATAAGAGGCTTGGATACTTCAATGAAAGAGGTATTTAAGAAATGGTTAACAATGGTTCAGTGCTTGGATTACCCAATGTGACAGGTCAACACATGACATACAGATGTGAAGCATGTCAATTAGGTAAGGCTCACAAACATTCATACAATAATCAAGGTTTCATGTATTGAGAAAGACTTGACTAGTACATACAGATGTGTGGGGTCCTTCAAAGGACTTTAGCATAAATGGTTCAAGATATTATGGCATTTATGTTGATGATGCTACCAGGTGGATCACTATTTGTGTGATCAAAGATAAGTCAAAAGTGTTTAGTACATTTGAACACTATCATGTATATGCAAAGAGGGTTACAAGACAAAAATTGAAGAGATTGCAATCAGATGGAGGGTGAGAGTATTTTCAAATGAATTCAATGATTATTTGTGGAATTTAGGTATAAAGAGATAAGTTACTTGTAGGTACTCTCCTCAACAAAATGGTGTAGCAGAAAGGAGAAATAGAACTCTTGTTGAGTTTGCAAGATCAAATATGAAAGAGAAGAATTGCCCTAATTATTTGTGGGTTGAGGTTGTAAATACATCCACATATTTGGTTAATAGGCTACCATGTAAAGCTTTGCAGGGTATGGTACCACATGAAGCTTCGTGGGGTAAGAGACCTACATTAGATCATTGCAAAGTATTTGGCTGCTTAGCCTATGCTTATATTCCTTCTTAATTAAGGCATAAATTGGAACCAAAGGATGAAAAATATGTGTTCATTGGTTATGATGATAAGCAAATTGGATACAGGTTGTGGAGTCCATCTACAAAGCAATTCCTTGTATCAAAGGATGTCACATTTGATGAGCAAGGTACTCTGTACCCACATACAAATAATTCTTATGCAGGTGTTGAAGAAACATGGAATCACAAGAAAGGTAAATGAAAGGTTCAAATCTTTGATGAAGAAAAGAATAATGAAGTACTAGTTGAAGATGAAGAAATGCCAAGGTTTGATCCAGAATGTGATGAGCCAGAAACTTCAAGAAGTGGAGAACTCAGAAGATCATCAAGTCACAAATGGCAAACCATAAGCTATAGCTATGATAATTCATTCTTGACTACTAAAGATTATGCTTACATGATAAAAGCAGATGAAGACCCATCTACATATGATGAATCCAAAGGAAAGGAGAATTGGTAAAAAGCTATGAAAGAAGAGTATGATGCACTCATTGCGAATGATACTTGGGAATTGGTACATAAACCAATTAATCAGAAGGTAATTGAATGTAAGTGGGTTTACAAAACAAAAAGATTTGCACATGGAAGTGTGTCTAGGTACAAAGCCAGACTTGTTGTAAAAGGATATGCACATACATATGGTGTGGACCATGATGAAACTTATAGTCTTGTTGCAAAGATGACAATCATAAGGACTCTCATAGCTATTTCTGCTTGCAAAGGTTGGAAATTATCTCAATTAGATGAGAAGAATGCATTTTTGAATGGTTATATTTTAGACGAAGTTTTCATGGAACAACCAGATGGTTTTAAATATCAATTTTATCCAGAGCATGTGTGTAAGCTCAAGAGAGCTTTGTATGGCTTGAAGCAGGCCCCAAAGACATGGAATTATAGGCTTGCAAAGTTCTTGAAGGAAATCGGATTTCAAGCATCAAAGGAAGATGGTAGCTTGCTAGTCAAAGCAAGTGAGGATGGATTTATCTATGTTTGTATTTATGTTGTTGACATAATACTTATAGGTACAGATGACAAAGGCATACAAATGCTTAAGAATTAGATGGAGAAAGAATTCAAGATCAGTGACTTGGAAATTTGTCATATTTCTTGGGAATGAAGATTTCATATACACAACATGGAGTATATGTGACTCAAGAAAGATATTTGATGAATTTGCTAATAAAGTTTAAATAGGAAGATTGCAAGATAGCACCAACTCCAATGGAAGTGAATTACAAGTTGAGTAGGTATGGAGGAGAAGAATTCAAAGACATGAAGCTTTATTAGAGTTTGGTAGGTAGCTTGATTTATGCTACATTAACAAGGCCTGATTTGTCATATGCAGTTGGATTTTTATCTCAATTCATGCATTGTCCTAGAAAGGAACATTGAATTACAGGCCAAAGGGTGCTTAGGTATATCAAGGGCACACTTAAAGAAGGTTTGTATTATGGATTTACTTCAGATACAAGGATCCAGATATATGGTGATGTAGATTGGGTAGGAACTCTGATAATAGAAGATCAACACATGGGTATTTGTGTTATGTGGGAGATAAATTAATCTCATGGTGTTCTAAGAAGCAACATACAATTGCTACGTCATCTACACAAGTAGAGAATAAAGGTATGGTAGAAGCTGCAAAGGAAGTCATATGGCTAAAAACTCTTATGAAGAGTTTTGATATCATTTAGAGTACTCCTATCATTTGTGGGGATAACACAAGTTCTTTAGATTTGGTAGCTAACCATGTGTTTCATGCCAGGACCAAACATATTGAGATTCAATATCATTTTCTTACAGAGAAGGTTGTTGATAAAGAGATAGAAGTCATGCATACTCCTACAAAGTATCAACTTGCAGATATGTTGACAAAGAGTTTGAATGGACCCAAGTTGCACAGGTTCAAAGATATGGCAGGGATAAAGAAGATGCAGGTAATCACAATTAAAGATTGAGGGGGAGCTGTTGGAGCAAGACAATCATTAATTGATGATTACAATGAAGAATGAAGAGTGAAGGATAAAGAAAAGAACAAAGGATGAAGCATGAAGTAAAGAGAAGACCCAGAGGAAAGTGATTTGTATGCATATGTACATTAAATTTGTAATTAGTTCATAAATACTTTTGTAATACTTTTGTACTTTTGTAATTGTTGGAGTTAGATGTCTGCGGAAGCACGCAAACAGCACAAGGAAGAAGAAGAAGCTTGGAGCACAACACACAATACTGAATGTATTACTAGAGAATCTACAAAGATAAGTAGCCCATTAGGGCAATAGGCATATATACAAGCCAGGGGAAAAGAACCTCAGAAAGAGGGAAAAAGGTGCCCCGGCCATCCTAGTGTGTTCACACACATCACTACCTAAATATATCAACAAATCCCCCTTGGGAGTGATGCGGTGAACAAGGAGCTGGCACTCATGTATAAGGAAGTGCCAAGCTATGTGGAAATCACTCCACAAAAGGAAGTAAGCCCAAAGTTTTGCCGAAAGCTTCAAACTTCTCCCTAGGCAGAGCCTTCGTAAAAAGGTCTTCAATGTTCTCCTGCATGGGCACATATGCCAAGCTGATCTCCCCAGAAGAGAACCTCTCCCTGACATAGTGATAATGCACCTAAATGTGCTTAGTGCGAGCATGGAACACAAGGTTCCTCGCAACTGCCAATGCGCTCTAACTGTCAGTGAAGATGGTGGTGGCAGAAGTCTGACCAACACCCAAATCAGCCATAAGGCGTCTGAGCCACACACACTCAACAGTCGCTGTGAAAGCTGCCCTATACTCAGCCTTGCAACTGGAAGTGGCCATAGTAGGCTGCTTCTTGCTCAACCAAGATATACATGAGCTACAAAGCATGAAGCAAAAGCCATTAGTGGACACACGAGTGTCATAGCAACCAGCCCAATCAGAGTTAGAAAAAGCATGCAAATCTAGCGGTAGTAGTGATCCCCCCTTAGGATAAAACAACCCAAGTAGCCGAGTACCACTCAAATAGCAAAAGATGCACTTAACTGCCTGCCGATGCTTGACTCCTGGGCAATGCATAAACCTGCTCATCTATGAGACAAAAAATTGAATATCTAGCCGAGTAATGCATAAGTAAATCAAGCATCCAACATCCTGCTGATAGAGAACAACATCAAATGCATCTCCAACATCATGAAGACTCAATTGTAAACCTGTCTCCATAGGAGTGGCAATAGGCTAACAATCTTCAAGGCCAAAATATTGCAATAATGTGTCAATATATTTTGTTTGACACAAAGCCATTCACCATCAACTTGCATAAATTGAATGCCCAAGTAGTGATGCAAATGCCCCAAATCAGACATCTCAAATGAGGCATGAAACGAAACAAGCTCATTCTCATCACAGAGACTAGATGCAGCCATGTCATAGCAATCTGATGCAAAAGAGGCACTATGAGAGCCTGAACGAGTACGATATGACAGAGGTGCATCTAATTTGCTGTCACGCAAGGTTTGCACTAGCCATTTTGGCATAATTCTTGCCTGCTCAATATTAGCTCTCTCATCAATAAGTGCATCATGTACATCTCCATCAGAAATGGAATTATCAGCATCATCACATGAAACTTGCAAAGGCTAAGAAGTTGCCTCATTAGGACCACCACTAGACTCTCCACTTGTAAAAAGAGGCAGCAAAGTATCATACATGTCTTTGGAGCTAACAGATGTCTCCTTAGTACATGAAAGCAATGGCTGAATAGCATCTTCCACAAAAACAACATCAGGGCTAACCAGAATGCATTTAGTATGTGGATGATACAAACGATAGCCTTTACTTTCAGAACTGTACCCAACAAAAATACATTTTACTACTTTATCATCCAATTTTTTGCGATGTTGTTCAGGGAATCAGAAGACATATATTCCCCCCTTCGATCAGAACGGAGGGTGCCCATTTTACATGCTGGCAGATTTTTCAGCCAAAACCAAAAACTATTTGAAGCACATGAACACTTCGGACTTTTCCTTCAATGGATATTAAAGCACTTCAATGCAATGCACCACAGTGGGCTCTTCTTCTCGAGAGCTCCACGATGATATGCTCGGAGTAGAAAACCGAGCTCCTGAGGCCGCACACAGTACTCCGCACAGAGGCTGTAGATTACGCAGAAAACACAGTACACAGGGAGCACGAAGACAAACTTCTTAGGTCTTACAAATGCGGTCGAACTTACAGTCTGTGACTGACCAGGTCACTATATGTTTTATTAAAGAACATATACAAAGAAGTGTCCGGTGGCCATTTGGCCTTTCACATGGAGACTAACGGTAACAATCTCCCACTAAAGGGCGATATGGCCAGAGTAACTATGGGAGAAAAAATAAAGAATGATAAAGAATACCTGAGTGTAAGTATACAAACTATACCTCCCACCTGATGGGCATGTTACACAGTATACAAGTGACTGCGTAAGATCAAGAATCAAGTAACCCCCATCAAGTGACAATAGTGTCGAAAGCTATCCTGTGGTAGAGCTTTAGTCAAAGCATCTGCAGCATTATCTCGAGTGTGAACCTTCTCAAGAATAATGTTCTCAGTGGCTAAGAAATCTCTAATGAAGTGATACCTCACCTCAATGTGCTTGGTCTTTGCATGATAGACCAGACTCTTAGCCAAAGAAATGGCACTCTGACTATCATTGAGCAAGTGAGGTACATGCTGAGGTAAACCCATATCACAAGCAAGACGACAAAGCCACAATGCTTCCTTACATGCCTCACTTGCTGCAACATACTCTGCTTCTGTGGTGGAAACAGTTGTACATTCTTGAAGACGAGATCTCCAAGAGATAGCACCTCCAGCAAAATGAAAAATGTACCCTAATGTAGACTTACGATTGTCTACACAACCAGCATAATCAGAATCTGTGTAACCAATAATGGATGCTTTCCCTCTACCTAAGCATAGACATTTGTCCTTAGTGCCACTCAGATATCTCAAAATCATTTTGACTGCTTCCCAATGTTTCTTTCCAGAATTAGACATATATCTGCTCACAACTCCCACTGCAAATGCAATGTCTGGTCTCGTAGCTACCATAGCATACATGAGACTACCAACAGCAGACTGATAGGGAACTTTGGTCATGAATTCCTTTTTCTCATCTAATTTGGGGTAGTCATCCTTGCTCAATTTCACATTTGTGGGTAAAGGTGTACTCAATGCCTTTCCACCCTGCATATTGAATCGGTGAAGTACTTTGGATATGTACTCACTTTGAGACAAGTATATGCATCTTTTACTCCTATCACGAGTAATGCACATGCCAAGAATATGTTTGGCATCCCCCAAATCCTTCATATCAAATGTCTGACTCAACTTCTTTTTGAGAATTGACAAATCATAAGAGGACTTCCCAGCAATCAACATATCATCGACGTAAAGTATCAAGCATATCAAGCTGCCATCAGAACATCTCTTTGTGTAGAGACAATGATCCTCATTGCTCCAAGAATAGCCTTGGGACTTCATAAAAGCATCAAACATTTGGTACCACTGTCTAGGAGACTGTTCAATTCCATACAAGCTCTTCTTGAGCTTACAAACTAGACTTTCCTTGCCAGGAACTACATAACCCTCTGGTTGTTCCATATAGATCCCATCTGTAAGATCTCCATGTAAGAAAGCTATTTTCACATCCATTTGGACTAGATCTAAGTCCTCCATTGCAATGAATCCAAGCAACATGCGCAAAGTAGTCATATTGACCACTGGAGAGAAGATTTCCTCAAAATCAACACCATGTTGTTGCTTAAAACCCTTTGCAACAAGTCGTGCTTTATATTTTGGAGAAGCACTATCTGATGTGAATTTCAGCTTATATACCCATTTACATGGTAAAGCTTTCTTGCCCTCCAACAAAGGTACTAAGTCCCAAGTACCATTCTTGTGAATAGAATCCAACTCACTCTTCATGACATGCTCCCACTTGACATGATCCTCTGTCTGCATAGCCTCTTTGTAGCAAGAAGGCTCACCGGCATCTGTTAGCATAACAAAATCTAAACCTGCAATATATCTATTAGGTGGATATGAGACACGTGCAGAACGTCTCAATGGTTGCTGAACAGGAACATGTGCAGACTGATCTGAATGGACATTCTCTTGAACATCCCTATGTGCAACATTTTTATGCATGCTAACAGGAGGACTAATATCCTCAAACACCACTCTTCTCACTTCAACCTCCTTAATGGGTTGTTTATGCATCTTAGACTCATTAAAAATGGCATCACTACTTCTGATCACTGACCGTGTTTCAGGATCCCATAAGCAATATCCAAATTGTCCTTCTCAACCATATCCACGAAAAATGCATTTCTTTGACTTATGGTCCAACTTTTGTCTAAGATTCTTGGGTATATGAACATATGCTTCACACCCGAAAACTCGAAGATGATCATAATATGGTGGTTTCCCTATCCATAACTCTTGTGCCACTTTCAGACCTTTGGTAGCAGTAGGTGAAAGGTTAATCACATGAACTGCAGTCAATACTGCTTCTGCCAAAAACCTTGTGAGAGGTTTGCATGATGCAACATAGAGACTACTCTATCTTGAATAGTTCTATGCACATTTCTAGTCAATGTGCGTTCTATGCACATTTTTGGTCTGCCTTCCATATTGACAATGCTCACAAAATGAAAAATCAGAGAAAGATAACACAGGTAAGTAGCCAGAACAAGAAAGATTTTCCATTCCACTATGAGATATATGGCCCAAACGATGATGCCAAATACAAGCCATGGGCTGTTCAGTAACAGCTAACAAGTGTTCTTTCTGTGATACAAATAAAGGATCAAGTGAGCCAACTTTTCTTCCTTTTGCAATAACCATATTGCCCTTTGATATACGAAAGGACTGAGCATAGAAGACCACCTTGTAACCAAGGTCATCAAGTTGACCAATTGACATCAAACTGCGTGATAACTGAGGTACATGGCGTACATTATGCATAGTAAATTTTGAACCATCAATGAACTACACAACCACATCTCCAATCCCCACAACATCACACAGGTAAAAGTCACCAAGTCTCACGGTACCAAGAGACTTTGCTGCATAATTAGAGAACCATTCTCTATGTGGTGTCACATGGAAAGAAGCACCAGAATCTAGCAGCCAGGTGTGGGAAAGAGAATCAGCCATAAGTGCCTCAGATGGCACAGTACTATCAAGTGTCAACACATCAGCATCATCAAAAATAGCATTAATTTGTTCAATCTTCATAGTTGAAGTAGATGGTGCAGGTACTTGTTTAACATGCCCATCAACATTCTGTCCTTTACCTTTAGCATTCTTTAATGCATAGCACTCTTTCTTCATGTTTCCTTTCTTATGACAATAATGGCATTCGATATCCCTCTTCCTTGATTTACTTCTACTCTTATTTCGTTGACCATTCTTTTCCTTATTGTTGCACCTGCCATGTTGTTGATTCTTTCCTTGGTAAGAATCACGAACATTATATGCATCTCCACTTTGAATGCCAACCATAGATTTTCTATGAATCTCCTCACTCAAGAGTGCTCCACATATGTCATCATAGACGAGTTTACCACTAGATGCACTGTTGCTAATAGCTGTGCAAAACGTATCCCATGATGATGGAAGGGTGCATAACAGCAATACTGCTTTCATTTCATTATCCATATCCATTTTATGAGCCTGTAATTGGGAGAATATAGCATTAAACTCATTTAGATGAGCAACAACACTATCTATGTCCATACGAAGTTCATATAATTTTCTCATCAGATAGACTTTATTTGATGCCGTCTCTTTTTCATATGTATTGCATAACTTCTTCCAAAGCTCCTCTACACTTTCACAGTCTAATACTGTAAATTAAACATTATCTGCCAGGTGCAAGCGAATGGTAGACCTGGCCATTTCATCTAACTCATCCCAATCATCTTCATCCATGTCAGCAGGCTTCTTTGAAATCCCATTTACTGGCTTCCATTTCCTCCTTTGAATCAGCACATCTTAATCTGATTCTTCCATAGAGCAAAGTTTGTGCCATCAAATTTTCGGATCTCAAAATGGTCTCTGCCCTCCAAGTTATAGCTCCTCCTTGGAACACTAGCACTAGACCCTGATCCACCGGATGTGCCTGAGACCTCTGATGCCATGATCGTAGAGAAGTGAATAGAATGATAATGGAGCTAGAAGAGTCCATACACCAACAAATAAGTGTATCAAGGAGTAAATCGACCACTGTATACTTGACTAAACCAAAAATCTGGAAAAAAATTGCTAGAGTATCCTCTGCACAATTAGCATATGACCAGTGTCAAAGTATCATAGAACTGCAAGTACTGACATGTTGTTGGCAGTAGTCTTGGTACACCAGGACTTACAAGACGTGAAAGTCAAAGAAGGGAGTCAGAGCGAAGGGACAGCACAAGCAAACAGGGCAGTCAAAGAAGATCTGGCAAGTAGGCCAATATTTTTTCAAGACACTAATGCAGATCAAAGAGATGGACATGCAGGGAGGAAGAGCAAGTAGGGAGCTCGAAGATATGTATGGCAGATCACTAGAAGAAACCCCTACAACAACAGTGATTGTTATCACTAACAATCATTGTAAATATCATTTCACATTTTTGTAGCTCCATTTTGTGCAAGCCAAGGAGTCCTTGAGCTTGAGGAGCCTTAGAAGTAGTTGCGTACCAATTTTCGTATTTTTTAGATCTCGTTTGAGCCCCCAAATAAGCCCTGGAACCTAATTTTTAACTAGGCCGGACACTAGGTCTGGACAGGGCCAAAGCTAGTCAAAAACTATAAAAGGAGCTAGAGAGCTCATTTTTGAGGTTAGATTGTAATTGAAACAAACTTGTAAGAGCTTTTGAAAGTAATCTAAAGAACTCCATTGATTCTCTCTCTTTGTCTTGCCGTGTGTGCGCGTGTGTGTGTATGTGTGTGCATGCTTGTGTGCTTCTCACTCACGCACTTGTGCCGCCACTTGCTCGAGGTCTTCATACCATCCTCACGTCTTCCCGGATTGACATTAAAGGAGGTGCTACTCATCACTGAGCTACACCAAATTTTGGCGCCGTTGCCGGGGATCGAGCTTTGAGGACGAGCGTGTGATGGTAAGACGTAGAGTTGACGCGTTGGAATTGTAGGTATTTTCTTCACTCTCATCGATTTTCTTTTACTTTCTTTACCATCTCCCACCTCCATCTCCATCATCGCGAAAATTTCAGTTTTTTGACTATATCCCCATCTCCACCTCATTTCCCCCATTTCACTTGTGAGAGAGAGCGAGAGAGCGAATTTGCATGTGCTGTTTTTGCATGTTTTCTGAGCTGTCTTGCAGGTACAGGCTGCATCATCATCCCCAGCACTCCGCGTAGGTACGGAAATCTGAGTAATTGTCTGTGTGTCGCCGAGCTCTGTCAATCGCGACCGACAAAAAAATTGCTCTAATTGCTAAACAAAGTGCATATCCATGACCTACAGGCCTAGAGCTTCCCAAAAATGTGTTTAGTTTTTTGAAATTCCACAGATTTCTGTCAATCGCGATTGCTCTGTCAATCGCGATCGACAAACCACAACGGACAGACCTGTCAATCGCGATCGACACGTCAATCGCGACCGACAGCCCACGACGGCTCTGTCAATCGCGACCGACAGAGTCAACAACCGATTGACCACGACTGACGGATCATACGCGCGACACGTGTCAATCGCGATCGAGTCATCAATCGCGATCGACGCATCAATCGCGACCGACGCAGTCAACGACCGATTGACCACGACTGACGGATCATACGCACGACACGTGTCAATCGCGATCGAGTCATCAATCGCGATCGACTCATCAATCGCGACCGACGCAGTCAACGACTGTTTGACCACGACGGACAGACCACGACGGCTCTGTCAATCGCGATCGACACAGTCAACGACTGATTGACCACGATCGACAGACCCTTGCGACCGACCTGTCAATCGCGATCGACTCATCAATCGCGACCGACAGAGTCAACGACCCTTTGACCACGACTGATTGACTTTTCGTAACCCCTGTCAATCGCGACTGACCAGTCAATCGCGACTGACAGCCACGATGGACCTGTCAATCGCGATCGACACGTCGATCGCGACTGACTTGTCAATCGCGACCGACAGACTTTGCGAACACGTTAGAAGGGCAATTTAGGTCAAATTTTCAAGGCAAAAGTAGTGGTCTAAATTTTGGCCAAGTGTGGGACAAACACAAGGGTGTAGCATTGCATTACGAGGACACAACCCAAGTAACTTTAGAATTCCTGTTTGCCTGATAACCGAGCGCAATCCTGTTTTAGCCCCAAAACCCTGAACCGGCATAACTTCCTCATACGAAATCCGTTTGCCGTGATTTTTGTTTTGTTGGAAAGCTCACAGGGAGTACAACAAAAACATCGACTGGTTATAGTTAAATTAAGATCAAGAATATTTGCTAGGGAATTTTGAAGTTGACCATACCCAGGGGGATCAAAGTCAGGGGTCCTTAGGATTGTTTTCTTGAAAATCACTATGCAAGTTTGTGTTTGTGCTACATGAATGAAAATAATTGGTTCTGTCTTTGGAATGTAAATTTCAAAGCTAACTTTGAAACTCTTACAGAGCATCGAGAGGCGTTCTAAGCAAGTGTAAGTGCGAGCTTGGGAACACATTTCCTTGGCACTCAAGGGCGACCGAGCAGGAAACAAAAGGTTGGACACTTTTAACCCCCTCTGTCAATTCATAGCTTAGGCTAAGAACGACGAGAGGTAGGAGTAAGTTAGAGCGATGATAGCAGTTATCAAGTTGAAGACTACCTAAAAACTCAAGTTCAAGCTAAAAACTTAATCTCTGTACTGTCGATAACATAAAGGAAAAGAATCTAACGTGGAACGGTCAACCTGAAAGCACGAAGAACATTCAAGTATTCCGACGATGTAACAACAGACAAGACCTTAAACACGATAAATAACTAAAAAGAATCAAGTGACTGATACCAATTGATCGGCAACGAGGTTGTACTCTGGGCCAAGAGTTGGGCTCCTTAGTTAGGCATATGAACCTTAGATCAGGACGACATTTAGCAAGGGAGAGACAAAGCCTTAGATCTTCAGAGGCTAGTGTCAACCACACTGCTAGGTCCTGGGCCCAGCAGTTGAGCCACCACTCGAACTACCCTAGCTCTGAGACCAGTGAGTCAGAGACGTCTCAAGGCATGGACAGACCTACGGGAAGTTCAGGTGTGCCTTACTTGTACAGGGTAGAAGGCCCTTACAAAACACAGTTGGAATACCTTAGGACCAACCGATTAGGTGCTAGCATCTATGAGGATGGCCTAGGAAGATCCGTGGTCCAGATTAAAAATCCTGATCAATCCATTGGACTAGAGCACCCAGCTGTCAAATTTGAAAACGGTGCATACCTGGATAAAGAAGGAACCATATACGTAGTCACCAGTCACCCAGATAGGACGGATGAATTTGGGAATGTAATCTCAGAAGCGGACTTAGGTGACTTGGAACAAGGGAACATGGGTGCGGAACCTAGAACCCCTCGAGGTAAATCAGTTCTCACTAGGATTATCACACCCGAGTGGGTACCCCAAGACAACAAGAGCATAGAGTTGCTCCTCAATCGAGAAACTGATGAAGCCTTTTGGAGGTATAAATCCAATCAGCCAACTGATATAGGAACAATCATGATCTATGAGTTTAAGGATCCTGATAGCCCAGGCAGAGTGACCTACTTAGATCACACTTCTGAGAGGATCTTTGTGGTGACAGAAAATGATAGGCATGCTTACACTTGGAAGGGTGAATTCATTTTCCCCCAACCAAGATCGAACGTATCCTATGGTCACCCTGGAGCTGGAACATCCCAAGCTCATGGTACGCAAAGAGACAGAAGCAGAGATAGACCAGAAGTAAGTTTTGCCAACCCAGTAGGCAGAGAAAGAACGAGGATGGAGACGAATAGGGTAGAACCTGAGATGCTTAGAGCCCACAGGAACCAAAGAAATATAGATGGATTCCCTCTGCCGAGGCCTAGAGAGCACACAAGAACTTTGAGACCCACCCAGCTAGTTAAGTCCATGAAGAATTACTTTGACGGCACAGGAGATCCCTATGATCATGTGGCGGAGTTCAAGCAAGTCTTGAGAGCTGAACAAGTGGAGGATCTGTTCACACAGTACAATGCCTTCGGTCTAACCCTTAGGAATACGGCACTTACATGGTTTCAGCCATTGGATGAGCGGTAGTTCAGGAGCATAGACCAACTCCTAGAGGCATTCATTGTAGAGTTCTCTAAGAGCGGCATAAGACACAACACCTCCTCATTGATTCACAGCTTCAAACAGACCCCCCAAGAGACTGTCAGGTTGGCCGGAAGAAGATTTAGACAATATCTTGAAAGGTGCCTTATTTCGGAGCTACCCACATCTGCCAAACAAGTAGCCTTATTCCTCGACGGATTGCTGAGTACGAAATTGAGATCCTATGTGTATCTGAAAGACCCTAGGACTATAGAAGAGTGTGTACGTATGTGCATTGACATTGAAGATAACCTAGGAGAAGAACTAGAGCTTTCCAAAATCTACAAAGATTCAGATAGTGCATCTAGTCACTCTTCCACGCAGTCCACATCAATTGAGGAACTTGCCGAAAAAGTAGCTCAGAAATTAGGTGTAACTAGCAAACAAATCCCAAGGTTTGCCCCAGCGAAGAGGTGCTATACATGCGGTGGCGACCACATGGCAAACGTGTGTCCCATTATGGCTCAACCCCAAGTCAATCCAAATAGCCAATATTGCACCATAGAACGAAGATACACCAATCACACCGCACAAGATTGCCCATACAACAAGCAGGCAGTTAGGCAACCCTACCCTCAGCCATACCCGCAGCAAGGAAGATACCAGAACCCGTACCCTCCACAACCATATGGCAGGCCACAACAAAATTACCAACCACAATACCAAAACCAACAAAGGCCTCAACTTGTGCTAGCACAACAACCCCCAGCCCCAGCTAATGTGATTCCGGTAAAGTATACTGTTGCAGAAGAGAACCTGAATAGAGCTATAGTACCAGTAAACCCATTGATCTCAGAAAGTGACCCGAGTGACCATAGCTTTGATTCTACACATGTTGATAGCCCCCAGGCCTACTACATGCAGTCTCCTGAGCATGGTGAGTCCTATTATAGCGAAGAGACAAACGAACCTAGTTGGGAGTCAGATTACACGAACGTCATGTATGCAAACCCCAATCCTAGGCCTCAATCTAGGCAAATAAGACCTCCATTCCCAAGAGGACCGTGCTACAGATGCCAAGGAGATCACCTCATTCGTGATTGTCCCTTGCCACCACCTACACAACCCCAGTCAGTAACGATCCAAGGTTTTTGCCAAGATTGTAGAAAAGAACATCTCTTACGAGATTGCCCTAAGAATCCTAATAATATGCCAAAAATCACTCCAATCAACGTTATTGGGTTAGTGGTAGATTCCACAGGAAGTGTCACCTCCACTGCTCCCGTACAGGTAGTCACTCGTGCTCAAGCCTTGCAGCAGAATCAAGGGGTAAACCAGGATAAGAATTCAGAGGTTAGTGAAACCGAGAGCGTAACAAAGAAAAGGACTAGAGCATGGAAAGATAGTCGGGAAAGAATGAAAAGACAATGGGCTAAAAAGATGAGTGAACTTGAGGAAAGCATAAGAGAAACCAAAGCTAGGATAACTGAAATCACCTCTCAAACCCCCTCTCACACTATCCCATCACCACCACTCCCATCACCCTCCGACCCGCCACCTTCCAACCCACGTCATACGATTCCACCACCCCCTAGAGTAGGATCAGTATTAGCTGATCCCATTCCGGAAGACATAGACATGATGCTTAAAGCATATCAGGCCAGAATTCAAGAAGGGCCAAATGTCACAGATCATGACAAGTGTTACCCTAGAGCTGACCTAGAGATAGAAAGAACCAAACTGTGCGCGAAAATGGTCGCATTGGCTCAGACTATGTTTGAAGCCAGTCGCCTTTTCAATTACTCGGGCTCAGCCAGGACGCAATTACACTTGGATGGACTTCTAGAGAAATTAGAGGGAATAATCGCTAGAGCTGCCAAGGAAGAAAAAAATCAAGGAAGGGAGAATGTAAGTAAAATCATGACCCATTCCCCACCGGAAGCTTATGTGCCAAATTCCATGGAACCAGACAATTCCCCCTCCCTAGAGCGAATAGAGAGGTTAATGGCATAATCAGAAAAGGAACCTGCCCCTCAAAGAAAGGAAAGGGCAAGAGAACGGATAAGCAAGCCTCTTCAGGAAGCCCATGTGCCTCCTCAAGAAGCTTATCTTCCCCCCCAACAGGCACAAGAGCCTCTCTCGGAAGCTTGTGTACCTCCACAGGTTGCCTACATTCCTTCTCAAGGAGCGTATGAGCCTGTTCGGAAAAGTAATAGAATAAGTAACCCTCCCCAGGAAGCTTGTGCTCCAGCTATCTATGAGAACGAGGAAAGAGCCAACGATAGAATAAGCCCTCCTTCCCAGGTTGCTTATGTGCCTAATTCTACGGAGCCAGACACATCTTCTTCTATGAATCGGTTTGCACCAGACTTCCTACGAGAGATTCAAGAAGACAAATGGGATAACGAAAGCGAGGTCGCCCCTCCTTTTGAACTTGTGGACGATGCACACGACCAATTTCCACAAGACATCCCATCTATTTACGGGGAACATGAGAGTGCTCAGTCTCACGAGAGATTGGACTTTGAGTCTAATTCCATACAAGAGCTACCCCACTTCACAGGCCCATGGGAAGCAAAATCCACATGTATGAGAGCTCCCACAATCATGGTAAGGAACGACGACTCAGTCATACCTAGGAACACAGAGGTAGTGAAGAACACTAACGTGCAGTGTAATCTCAAGTTAGAAGAGCTACTCAAGGTTAGACCTGAATTATGGAAACATGTAGCCAAACAAGTACCAGAGATAGCAAAACCTCGTTCCCAGGCAGGATCCCATAGGACAGTGCCAGAAATTCCCTTGGATAAGATAGGAGATATGTGTGAAGGTGAAGAAGGGAACACCTATCTGCCCATCACCTACCAGGAGTACACCACCAAGGCAATTTTGGACTCAGGTGCAAGAGTTGCAATTGCCACCACCTCCTTATGGAAGCGTTGGGGCAAGCCGGCACTCAGGCCGACGAGAATGAAATTGCAGATGGCCGATGGTCACATAGAGAGACCCCTAGGATTGCTAGAAGGAATAACTCTCACCACTTGTGGTGTCGAGTTTGAACATAGTTTTGCTATATGTGACTTCAGCAAAAATCATGCCTATGAGATGATTTTGGGAAGACCATTTATGCGACAGTTGCAAGTGGTGCAGGATTGGGGGACCAATTCTTTGTACCTGCAACACTTAGGTGTCACGACCAAAGTCAATCTCAAGGATTATTCTCATAGAGATGTCCCTCCTATCCAATGGAATCCCATCCATAGAGCCAAAGAGGATACAGAATCGGTGCATTCCATAGGGTCTGGATCCTCATGGATGCATGAAGACACTCACTTATGGATGTGCAAGGTAGCAGTAGAAGAAGAGAAGAGAGAGAAAGCCAGAGAGGTAGGTGCGAAAGAAACTCATAGACCCATTCAAGACCCAGCCTATGCACCGGTAGTTTTCCCAGACGAGGAATTCGAACCCCATGGCTGGGCGGAAATTTTAGCAACCATGGACGTAGCCATCAATGAAGAACAATGGACACCTCACTGTGATGAGGATGGCTATGACATTTCAGTCTTCTCCATAGAGCCAATCATGGGAGAGGCAGTTTTAGAAGAATGCGAACCTAGCCCTGATGCATTTGAGGATGCAAGTGACTCCGATCTAGAGTCAATCATTATGGACCCACCATTTGCATCAGATGAAGAATACTTCCATGAAGTAGAATTTCAACCCCAGAGGCATGGAGAGCTTACAAATGAGGTAAGATTAGCAACACACGTGAGCCCAAAGGAAGAAGGAAAGAAACGAAAGAAGAGAGAAGTCTCACCAGAAGAGGAAGAATCTTTGTTTGAGGTCCCAGAAAATTTTAAGAAGTATGAGATAGACGACAGAAGAGTCATGATAAGAATGCCTAAACGAGAGGCACAAGTAGGAGAGGCCTATGATAACAAAGAAACTACTAAGAAAATAGTAGTGGCCATGGAAGAAGGAGAGGAGAGATGCACGTATATAGGCCATGACCTGACAGAAGAAGAAGAGCACGAATTGATTGCCCTGCTAAGAGAATACAGAGATGTATTCGCTTGGAGTTACAAGGATTTGAAAGGTGTTGACCCTGATATATGCTCACACACCATCCCCATGACTTCAGATGCCAAACCCTCTAAGCAGAAGCCTTATACATATAACGATAATTATGCTGCTAAGATAAAGGAAGAGATAGATAGATTGGTTGAAGCTGGATTTATTTATGAAATTGAGCACACTGAGTGGGTATCCCCCATCGTAGTGGTGCCCAAGAAGAATGGCAAACTGCGCGTGTGCATTAACTTGAAAAAGGTTAATGCAGCCACAATTCGAGATAACTATCCGCTTCCCATCACAGAACATCTCTTAGAAAGAGTGGCAGGCAAGGAAGTGTACAGTTTCCTTGATGGATTCTCGGGCTACAATCAAGTAGCCCTAGCTCCAGAGGATCAGCATAAGACAGCCTTTGCCACAGAATGGGGCATTTTTGCTTTTAGAGTAATGCCATTTGGGCTTACCAATGCACCAGCTACCTTCCAGAGGCTGATGTGCCATGTGTTTAAGGAGTTCCTGAGGAAGAGTTTAGAAGTCTACGTTGATGATCTTTGTGCTCATTCCAACATTAGACAAACCCATATCCCTGAACTCAGACAAATCTTTGACAAATGTAGAGAATATCAAGTCTGCCTGAACCCAGAAAAGTGCGTTTTTATGGTCAGGCAAGGCAAGATTCTAGGACACATAGTGTCAAAGAATGGCATATCTACCAACGAAGAAAAAGTGAGAGCCATAGCAGAGCTACCTAGGCCAAAGAATGTCAAGGAAGTACAAGCTTTCATGGGGCATTGTGGTTATTACCGACGATTTATACACATGTATGCTGTCATTGCAAAGCCCATGTACGGACTCCTGACTAACTTTGAGTGGACGGATGAATGTGAGAATTCCTTCCAGGAGCTTAAACGAAGATTATGTTCAGCACCAATCTTGACCACACCAGATTGGAATAAGCCATTCCATGTTCACGTGGATGCATCCAATTATGCTATTGGATGTGTGCTTGCACAACCTACTGGTGAAGGTAATATGGATCTTCCAATTGCCTATGCCAGTAGACAGTTGAATGCGGCTGAACGGAATTACACCACTACAGAGCGAGAAGGATTAGGCATGGTATATGCAGTTAAGAAATTTAGACACTATTTGCTTGCAAATAAGTTTAAATTTTTTACTGACCATCAGGCATTACTATATCTCGTAAATAAGCCATGCAATACAGGAAGATTAGTGAGATGGTTTCTCTTGCTCATGGAATATGACTTTGAAGTTGTGGTAAGGAAAGGTCGGACTCATTTGAGAGCTGATCATCTTTCTAGGCTCACATCGGGAGAGGCCCCACAAGGAGTATCAGATGACCTTCCTGATGCTTACCTATTTAATTTGGAGGTGGTGCCGCAGTGGGCTAAGCCATTGGTACCAGTCTTGACATACGGGCCTAACCATCCAGTGGTAAACACACGGAATAGAGAGGTTGTAAAAGCCCAAAAGTACCACATCATGGCAGGAAGCATGTACAAGCACACAGATTAAGGGATCTTGGCTTGTTGCGTAGAAGAGGATGAATTCGCTAAATGGTTGCAATTAGCACATGTAGGTGCGTTAGAGCAACACCATTCAAAGCAACGAACTTTACAGACTCTAAAGAGATTCGGAGTGCATTGGCCAACTATGGAAGCGGATGTCCAAAAGTTGTGCAAGGAATGCCCAATCTATTGCACTAAACCACCAGTGGAACATGCCACTCTTTATCAAGTATCCATTGTGCCAGATTGGAGTGAACCCCTAGTATTATTCTTGAGGACAAACACATTCCCTCCAGACATGACTCTGGCTAGGAAAAGGAGTTTAGAACAAGAAGCCCTGGATTACTCACTCATTGGTGATAATCTATATAAGCGTGGTAAAGATGGTTACCTGAGACTATGTGTCCACGAAAGTGAATATCTGAAGATCTTGGAAACTGCTCACCAAGGTGTAGCAGGAGGACACTTTGGACCGGATCGGGTGATCAAGGCAGTTCTATTTGCGGGCTTTTGGTGGCCTACCCTTCACATGGATGCACATACCTATGTGAAACGTTGTGATGTCTGTCAGAGGACTCAGTATCCTATACGCAAAGATGAGATGCCACTGAAACCTATGATGGGTGGACGTGCATTCTCTAAGTGGGGAATAGACTTCGTAGGTCCTATTAATCCCCCAGCGAAGGGTTCTCATGCGGAATACATCATTGTTGCAACAGACTATCTAACTAAGTGGGTAGAGGTAAAGGCTACGACAAAGAACGATGCTCAAACAACTGCTAAATTCTTGTTTGAGAATGTATTCACGAGATACGGGCTACCTATAGAGCTTGTAAGTGATAGAGGCACTCATTTCTTAAATGAGGTGATTGAAAATCTACTCCAAGAATTCTTGGTAATACACAAGAAGTCTGCCCCCTATCACCCTCAAGCTAATGGACAAGCTGAGAGCACTAATAAGATCTTATGCAATGTACTGACGAAATTAGTGAACACTAAACGCTCTGATTGGGACAAACAGCTACACCATGCTGTTTGGGCATATCGAGTTGCCTACAAAACGGTACTCCAAGCCACCCCCTTTCAGATGGTATTCGGCCAAAACGCTGTGCTACCCTTGGATTTCCTGATTCCTACGTTGAAAGTAGCACAAGAGCACGAATGGACAGGTCATGAGCTCTCCTCTAGGATCTTTGACCTTGAACGATTAGGTGAAACAAGACTAAGAGCCGCTGCAGGAATATATGCAGCCAAGAAGAGACAGAAGGCATATTTCGATGCCCATGTGAAGGATAAAGGCTTGAAAGCAGGAGATCTAGTCTTAGTCTATACACTAAAACAACACGCGAGGAAGCTAGAAAAGAGAGGCTACGGACCTATGATCATCAATAGGATCTCCACGGGTGGAGCAGTACAATTGGCCACATTAGAGGATGATGTTCTCCCAAATTATATTAGCGGTTGCAGAGTCAAGTTGTATCAGGAACCCCTCACGGAGGAAATGCTCAGCCGACTCAACACTGCTAAGAAACGCAAAGAGGAAGAAAAGCGAGTTCGAGAAGAAGCTCAAGCAGAAGCTTTAGAACGCATCAGAAGGATGAAATTACGTAGGCAAGGTAGAGAGCAGCCTAGGACAAATGACTATGCAGATCAAGGATATCATATGGCAATGTGTGCAGTCGCAGGAACCAGCTCACATAGGATAACTGATCGACGTCCTTTCGTAACCCTAGAGATAGGACAAGGAAAGAGTGCAAGGTCCGTAAGAGCCTTGATTGACTCAGGTGCAGCCACTAGTGCTGTTAGAGTGTCTTACTGTCAAGAGTTGCAGTTAACTGTCAATCCTGTGGAAGCATATCTCATAGGATTGGGAGGCGTGGAAACCCCTTGCATGGGCGAGGTGGAACTTCCCCTCTACATTCATGATGAGGCAATGATAGTTAAAGTACTAGTGTGTCAAGATGAGGATCTCACTGAGCCTCTTGTCTTGGGTCAAGACTGGATCTATGACCAAGCAGTCAACTTAAACCTAAGAAGTGGACTTCTTCAGGTATGGGTCAATCATAGTCGAGTTACAGTTGAATTAGACAATGGAGCACTCAAGGAACTAGGAAAGGCACAGACTCCTGGTCCTTCCAGGGGTGCACGTGAAGTTGACCATGTTGTTCTTGTCCAAAACTATGTGTTGCAGAGGAATGATATTCGCAAAAAAGGAGTCAGGGATGCAAAGGAACTCCCCTCTTTTCCAAAGGCCAGAAGAAGGCAACAACCCAAGGTGGATCAAAGGCCGAAGAAGCAGAGTACTACCTATGTCGGGGATCCAAAGTACCTGCGCAGCAAAATGTCCCAGCAAGTGAAACAAGTGTGGGTGCGGAAAGGCGAACACCCGGTTGCACTCAAGCCAACCACACGAGCAAAGCCTCTTATTAGTAACCAACAACACGACACTAATAAGAAGTCTTTCGGAAATTCTTCTGCTAACGTGAAACCTATTTGGGTGCCCAAGAAGTCGATGAAGGCTAGCCCACAATCAAGACAAATTTGGGTGCCTAAGGCTTGCTTGCGGGCGCAAATAGCTACGCCGAAGCCACAACCTATACAGCGTAAACCAGTCATTCGCACAACCGGCATCCACTCGTTTTCAACACTCACGAACACACCAGGGCCCATGAGCACGAACAGAATCATTTGTAAATGGGTCCCCAAAAGGCCTCATGTTCAAGCTAATACACCTATAATGTTCTCTAGCGTCTCTCCGAAACCAAGAGAAAAACTCATCCACTGCATTTGGCAGCCTAAGACCTGTAATAAACCCCCCGACCCCAATTTGTAAATTCATACCCACTTACTAACTGTATTAGTCTCCTAGGACAACCCAAGCAATAACTACACACATTGTCTTCGTGCACTTACTAACCACTAACTCACCATCTACCTCATGTTAATGTTGTAACGGGGACAACAACGGATTTATTCTGTCCATTACGATGTTAACACTTGGTTCTATATTCTCACAGAACCAACCAGCAAACAGGGCCATGGCAGAAGCAGGTGCCAGTTCTCAAGCCGGATCTGGTGTCCAGATTGTGGACATAGAAACACTTCTCCTCGAGCCACATCTCACCGCAAGGCCGCAAGAACTTCAAGCCGTGCATGTGCTCCCCATTCAGGATCCTCCTCAAGGGCACGCTTCTCAAGTAGGTAAGCATGCACATTGGTTCAGTGATGTTGCTGGACCACTGGGCGATGGAACCTATTTCTGGGAAGCAGAATTGGAATTTAATGGCAAATGGGGTCGATACCACTTTTTCACGCGCGAGTTTGAAAGCTATCAAAACGCCGAAGTCATGAGATCAGTTTGGATCAAAGCAGGTGTGGACAGTTATTTCAGGGCCCACTTACCAAAGCCGGATTTTTTACGATGTTCATATCTGATCAGTACCATCACGCCAAGCAGGGCCAAGGGAGGCGACAGCACCTTTGTGTTGCCATCACTGCTGCCGGGTCATGAGCTTAAAAGATTCAAGTTGACCCTCAATCTGGTAAGAGAAGCATTGGGTATGTATGGCATGCACATCCCAACAGAAAAGGAAACCATGGTTCCAGGCCGAATGAAACACAAAGATCTTAATAAGTTGAAGGATATGGTAGCGATGACACCTACCATTGCGCTTCACCTGCGGACCCTCATGCAACATTTTGCTTTCCCCGCCCAGGAACGATTCACAATGCCCCCGAAGAAAATATGGTTCAGCTTGTATCTAGCAGAGACAGAAAGCCTTCCCATCAATGTGCCACACTGGATCATAGATCAGATCCACCTAGCCCATCAAAGGTGGAACAAGAAGCAAAAAAATGTGCTCCACGGGTGTTATGCTCTGACCAGAATAATCTATAGATGCTTGGCTTATGACGTGCCTGTTCAGCGGGCACTCGTATGGTCCCGGGCCCAAGAATTCCAGAGAAGACTATCAGCAGCAGGTCCCCCATCAAAGAAGATGAGGGGGGGAGTCCAACTACCTTGCGCTCAACCAAGGGGAGCCACCACTACACCAGAAATTACCCCTCCCCAGACACGACGCGTTAGGTCATTCACTATCCGGCTACCAAGACCAAGTACAAAGGGACCCAATCTGGTGTTTCCACCCATTCCATCAGATTTGGAATTTCCACAGGGATTTACTCTTGAGGACCTCACGGATGAAGAAATTGCCAGGTTGATCTATGACTCTAATCTCGAAACTGAAGCAGAGCGAGCTCAGGAACAACAACCCCAAACAACAACATTGGCCCCCACCCAACCACAAGTTGCAGAAGTCGATGTAGATGAACAAGAGGCAGGAGGAGACGAAGAAGAAGCCGACGAAGAACAACATCAAGAATATGACGAACTCTCCGAGTTAGCAAGTGCCCCAGCGTATTCGGCACAAATAAAAAGACTATATCGAACCATGAAGCTAGTTCAAGAACAGCATAAAATGTCACTTGAAGCAGGCAAGAGACTCATGAACGACTTGCTAGCTGAGGAAGGTGTGGACGAGTTGTTCATTGAGTCCATAAACCTTCATGCCGACGCAGTAGGATTGGATGAGGCCATACATGATGCAATGGCCTACATTCACAGATTTGAGAAAAGGGTTCCCGTTCGTCCCAGGAGGTCCGGGAAACAAATTCACATCAATGTATCGGCACCAGGAGAGACAACGCAAGAAGAAGAACATCAAGAAGCACCACTGTCACCACCATCCCCACCTCGCACTACACAATTCACTCCACCACATGACACTAGCACTACCACGTCCACTACCACTACCATTGTCATGGGCATCCCACTCTCTCTGGGAATCCAATTCGGGGGAGTCACCATGCCCACTTTCACCACTCTGTTCACTGATGTCACATCCACTCCACCCACGATCCCCATCTACACTGTCACTCAAACAATTGACACGATGGAAACATCACCTGCCATAGCACCGCTCCCTCCCCCCATGCCACCTTCATCTCCCATACCCCCTCCACCCACATCACCGCTTGCATCCACATCATTCACATCTCCCATTCCCGCCCCCATTCCCCCTGCATCTTCACCCCTCCCAGCATTATTTAATGTAAATAGCATATTTTTAGCATTAAATCAATGTGTATACCAGCTCCAAAATGAGTACAGAGCTCTGGACGACCGGTATCAACAATTGACAACGCACCATCAGGACTTACAAAGACAATTTCACAATCTACAAACAGAAAACGCAGAACTGAATCAACGCTACACAACGCTTGAGCAGGCTCACCAAACATTATTGGAGGCACCCCAACCATCGACAGAATCAGGTGTCAAACAACTAGAAGCTTTGCTCGAAGTATACCAAACCGATAATCTCAGAGTCCGGCGTAACCTGGCACTCCTCAGAAAACACATGGCGGCCGCCCTTGAAGAGAACAAGAGACTGCAGCAGCAAAATGAAGCAAATCTAGAAGCAGCAATGGAAGGCTCTCCCCACGAAATTGATCCAGAGCAGTTTAAAGCCGTACCCTCAGAGACAATGAAGACCATCTTGGAAAGCTATGCAGATCTATTAGATGCTCATGATGACTTGGAAAGGGAACGTGATGAGCTGCGCAATCAGCTCCAAGAGCAACAGACAGCACCCAGAGTCACAGAAACGACCACGACTTCAGAGGAAGTCAAGACATTGAAAGAGCAGGTGGCCGAATTATAGGAAAGATTACTCACACACGAAAGGCAGCCCTCTCCAGTTGTCGAACCAGAACCCGAGGATTTGGTACCCATCGAGGTAGATGAGACGTATGAGGAACCATACGTTCCCATGCCAATGCCAGGTGGTGAGCAAACCGCAGAAGGAATGGATACGTTAGAAATTGAAGTACCTGAGTGGCTCCAGACACTAGAGAAAACAACATCAACTCATGAAGATCGAGTGGCAGTTCAAATCCAATCTATGGCAAAGATAGAGGACACTATTATTAAATCAGAATACTTCCGCAGCATGTCCCACCATAGATGGATCGGAACCAATGATGATCAATACGTGCCATATTGTATACTCCTGGCGGACTACAATGCAGATATCCAACAAAGATGTGGCAAACCTCCAACGTTTGCTACACAGTTCGGGCCAGATGACATCCCAGAGAGCGCTCAAAAAGGATCCATTCATCAACCCACCTGGAGGATCCGACTCCTTGAAACCTACCCGGAGATGGTTCGCACCTGGACGAATATGCCTCTTTTTATTAAATATAACCCTTGTTACGTTCCTGTCTTCCGCAGACGCACATGGCCAGAGTTTACCCTTGCAGTCAAGAATATCAAAGGCTGCGCCAAATGGTTAAATTACGTCTATCTAGCACCCCCTCAAGGACCTCCCACCGTCAATTACATGATTTCCACCATACGGCACTGGAGCATCCGATTAAGGAATACCCCTGATGTGATGGCCCAGATGTGCATGAAAATTTTTGAATTAATGCTTATTACATTCAGGACATTCAAGAATATCAAGGACCCACACTTCTCAGGTGTCAGATTCCTTACAGGAAACCAGGATTTAGTTTATGACATGAGTACCACTCCTTCCATAGAGGTGGTATATGCTTGGCACGCCAGAATAAAATACCTCCCAGCCTGCTTTAAACAAACATTCGAGGAGATGTTCATAACAGGGTTCTGGGAATACCACTCAGAAATATTTGTACCCAGACCCTCACATCTCCTCCATTTATTTGCTGTGGAGCGAACCATTCACTCAGAACAATTACGGGTGCCACATCCAGATGTCCCAGGGCCAGTCAATTGGGATGCATTGCTGACAGATCTAGCAAGGGGACTCAGGTTAGAAGAACACCACCTCGCCGCCGATGTTGTCCAATATTACGTCCAAAAAGCAGCTAGACAAGGGTCTGTCAGGGGCGACAGACGCGAGAGTGGGGGGGGTGTTGGCTGTAGTCTTGGTACACCAGGACTTACAAGACGTGAAAGTCAAAGAAGGGAGTCAGAGCGAAGGGACAGCACAAGCAAACAGGGTAGTCAAAGAAGATCTGGCAAGTAGGCCAATATTTTTTCAAGACACTAATGCAGATCAAAGAGATGGACATGCAGGGAGGAAGAGCAAGTAGGGAGCTCGAAGATATGTATGGCAGATCACTAGAAGAAACCCCTACAACAACAGTGATTGTTATCACTAACAATCATTGTAAATATCATTTCACATTTTTGTAGCTCCATTTTGTGCAAGCCAAGGAGTCCTTGAGCTTGAGGAGCCTTAGAAGTAGTTGCGTACCAATTTTCGTATTTTTTAGATCTCGTTTGAGCCCCCAAATAAGCCCTGGAACCTAATTTTTAACTAGGCCGGACACTAGGTCTGGACAGGGCCAAAGCTAGTCAAAAACTATAAAAGGAGCTAGAGAGCTCATTTTTGAGGTTAGATTGTAATTGAAACAAACTTGTAAGAGCTTTTGAAAGTAATCTAAAGAACTCCATTGATTCTCTCTCTTTGTCTTGCCGTGTGTGCGCGTGTGTGTGTATGTGTGTGCATGCTTGTGTGCTTCTCACTCACGCACTTGTGCAGCCACTTGCTCGAGGTCTTCATACCATCCTCACGTCTTCCCGGATTGACATTAAAGGAGGTGCTACTCATCACTGAGCTACACCACATGTCTACCTGCATAGTGAATCACTGACTCCACTGCATATAATCAGTTACCCAGTAGAAGCCAACTAGGCTTCTCGAACACCTATGAACAACTATCATACATCTCCTATGGTGAGGCTGGGTAAGTCTTCCACCTGCATCGCCAAAGAGACCCCGACATCTGGGTGTCTCCCAGTTAAGAAAACCTCACCATGACCCTCTTTATCAAACGTAAAAGGCTTTATGCAAAGAACGTAACTGCTATATCAATCACCACATGGACGTACATAAGCGGTATCCACAGAAGCGTACATGGTGTGTATGTGCTCAATATATGTAGTAAAATGACACTAAAATGCTGAATACACAGCCCAAAAACTAGCCAATAACATGTGAAAGTGTCTGTCAACTCTGATGTTTTAGGCCTTAAAAACCTGCATAAATTTGCAGCGACTGCTCCCACCAAAACTGAAAACCCCTCAAGAAACCTGTAGTTTTATGAGTGTGTCTGAAAATACAGCCCCAAAGGTTGATATTTATTTTCTGAGAAGTACAAGGAACACTCTTCTTGATGTTCTTGGACCTGTGTGAAGAGAACTATGTGCGAAAGTACTCCGAAATGGCTCCAAAAAACACCACAATGAAGCTTTGAGGGACCAAAACTTGTTCAAGGTAATGTCAACCTTAGTCTTTCCCCTTCTTCAAACACCACAAGAGTGTATCTTAGTGGCAAGAGATTGCCACGGTTAAGCGAGCTCTAGGGGCAATAGTACTGGGATGGGTGACCTCCCAAGAAGTACCGGGAACCTCTATATTCCTTGATCGTTGAGGTCCTCCCTCACGCGCAGCCAACGGCGCCAATGGTGACTTCGGTGACTCGGATGACTCGCACAAAAGGAACAAAGCTTTTGCCTCGAACTGCTCTAATACCAGTGAAGTACTTTGATGGCAATGCACCATAGTACGCTCTCCTTCTCGAGAGCTCCACGACAATATGCTTGGAGTAGAAAACCGAGCTCCTGAGGCCGCACACAGTACTCCGCATAGAGGCTGTAGATTACATAGAAAACACTGTACACAGGGAGCACGAAGACAGACTTCTTAGGTCTTATAAATGCGGTCGAACTTACAGTCTGTGATTGACCAGGCCACTATATGTTTTATTAAAGAACATATACAAAGAAGTGTCCAGTGGCCATTTGGCCTTTCACATGGACACTAACGATAACAGATATACCCATGCATGCCTGGAAAAGTCATCGATGAAAGTCACGAAGTAAAGATAATTCCCAAAAGAAGGTGTCTGTATAGGACCACAGACATCACTATGTACAAGCTGCAATTTCTGAGTAGCCTGAACTGAACCATCTTTTGGAAAGGACAAACGCTGCATTTTTCCCAAAATACAGCCTTCACAAACATGTTTTCCAGGTGCCTCAAGTTTGGGCAAAGAGGACACTATTTCATATTTCTACAGGCGTAGCAAACTAGCAAGATTCAGATGACCAAAGCATGCATGCCAAAGCTTTGCATCTAACATATCCTGAGAATCGTTTACTGCACATGCCAAATCATTTACAGATCTTTCATCGTCTATGAGCTTATACAACCTACGACATGAAATGCCAGAAGCAATAATCACATCGTCATTTGACAGATCATGAACTGTACACCTGTCATCAACAAATTTCACAACCAAGCCAATCTTGGCTAATGCAGAAACTGATAACAGGTTCTTGATCCCTGGCACAAATAAAGCGTCTGACAAAGTGAAAGAACTACCATCAGCAGTAGTCAAAATGATCTTACCAACTCCCATAACAAGATAAGAGGAGTTGTTGGTGCATGTAATAGTATTCCCTGTAGGGGCAGGCTCGAGTGAAGAGAAGAAATTACGCTGTGAGGTAATATGTTTGGTTGCCCCATTGTCAAAATACCAAACATTTGAGTCTACTGCAGACATGCACTGCTCATGAGAAGATGGGTCAAAACTGCAGACAGTAGTAAACGCCCATTCTTCTTCCTGCACAAGATTAGCAGACTCTGTTTCTGGTGTAGAGGCCTCTGCAGCAACCATTCTAGCCTCTTTCTTCTTTGCGTCTTTAGCAGCCAGTTTTGGATAGCTCTTTATGATATGATCATTCCCTTTATAGTACTTACAAAACAATTTCTACTTTTCTGATTTCTTCTCATCTTTATCTTCCTTCTTTGAATATGCAGAATTAGCAGATTTCTGCTTACTACTTGAAGAGCTCCATTTTCGTTTGCTGACTAGCCAAGAAAGCTTGATCTACAACTCGCATAATGGACCTGTTCTGCTTGGATTGATCTTCCTGCGACAGAACAGAGACTAACTCCTCAAATGATAAGGCATTTGGATTGCCTTTCATCATCAACCGAAGAGTAGAAGCAAAACTCTGATATGAATCAAGAACGGTCTGCACAAGTGAGCTATCTAGCATAACCTCATCAGAAGAAATCAACTGTTCCTTCAAGTCTTTGATCTTCGTAAGGAAATTGTCCATAGAATCACCTTCATTCATGTGCTCACTCTCCAACTATTTTCGGAGGCAAGCAACACGAGCCTCATTCCTAGCTTGGTACAATGTGGTAAGTGTATCCCAAGCATCCTTAGCAATTTTGCAAGAGCGAATGTGAGGAATAATGGCAGGTTTGACAGACAAAGCTATCAATGCATGTGCTTGGGCATCTCTGCTATCCCAACAAATCTGCTTTGCAGTAGGTGCAGTAGAAACCGTAGCATGAACATGAATACGCAAAATATCATCATCTTCGACACCTTCTGCATCAGCTTCAGTACCTACAGTTGTAACAATTGCAGGTGTGATAGGACATTTTTTGACACCCTGCACAATGTTCCAGAGTCCTTTTGCAACCAACACATATCGCATCATATAAGCCCATAACGGGTAGTTGGTACCATCCAACTTATCCTCAATAGCCAACATACGGAATACATCACTGCTTTCAGCCATGGTCGGTGACTAAAATACCATGTAGAAAATTGATTGTATCTCAAAAAGTTGAACAGAACTTCCCAGACAAATTCCACTAGACCTGTAGCAGACTTTGAGATGCTTATACTAGCAAACAGAAACTGGTATATACCTTTGGCACAAAAAGATGAAATAGCCTGCACAAGCACTGTGATAGTGCGTTCAAAGGCCGAAACGAGCTCAGATCGCGATTTCTACACCACACAACAAAGCTGTTTTGATCTAGAAAACACACTGAGTATGCTCACCAAAATTCGTTCGATTCTAAGACTACAACCGGAGGAGTGTCCACGGTGCCCTAGATGAAGCGACGACCTGCTCTGATACCAATTGTTGGAGTTAGACGTCTGCGGAAGCTCACGAACAACACAAGGAAGAAGAACAAGCTTGAAGCACAACACACAATACTGAATGTATTACTAGAGAATGTACAAAGATAAGTAGCACCATTAGGGCAATAGGCGTATATACAAGCTGGGAGAAAAAAACATCCTAAAGAGGGAAAAAAGTGCCCCGACGGTCCTAGTGTGTTCACGCACATCACTACCTAAATATATCAACAATTAGTTCATAAATACTTTTGTAATACTGACGAGTATGTATAGATATGCCTATATATACTTGTATATGGATCAGATATATAAGAAAGAAGAAGTATAGATCATATATAGAGGAGAAAATCATAAGTTGAATGAGAGTTATCCATCAGATGTAAGATGAGTTGAATAGAAGAAGTTTTCTTAGAATTACGCGTCCATCTTTTCTCCATTTCTCCTTCTGTGCTTGATCATTTTAGAAATACTTTTGTATGTCTCTAAGTCCATAGTTAATGCATCTACGGTCAAGTTTTGAGAGTCCAATTACAAACAGGCTAAGAGAATTGTGAGTAGGAACATTTGTATGTGTAAATGTATAAAGTGTTTTTTGAAACAGGTGCAAATTCGATGGTCAATGATTTGATCATATCTTAGTGTAGAGTGTAGATTTTTACACAAATCAAGACTCAAAATCTAATTTGGAAGGTGAACCATCTATGTCTAAAAGCATTTCATTAAATTTATTTTAGATTGAGAGAACTTAGTTAAAGTTGCATATGTAAAAGTCGCATGCAGAGAAAGCTTGTTTCAGACATAGATTTACTTACTAAAGTAAATATGAAGTTTTATAAGTTCTTTTGAAGAACTGACACTTGTAGTAGTTACATAAACAATAGAGGAGTGATGTGACAAATTTTCATAGAAAGCTTTAACCATTTCAGCAGTCAATGAAAGAGTTCTGTGAAGTAGACATTTCTGAGTGAAGTTACAATCCACAAAAGTGATAGAGATTCATAGTTTGGTAAAGACTATCCAAAATTGAAGAAGGTTTTGAGTTATGCTTGATATAGAGATGTTCTAAACTCAAGTATAACTTGTCTTTTGGAGATTAATCATCTCCATCAATCTTTGGGGTCTTGTATCCTGAGTCGAGGGTTGTTCACCCATGCATATCCAGATATGCTTCATTCCATGAGGTACTTTATTTTGCATGATTCCTTGGGCCTATGTCTTGAATTATCTATTTCATTAGCTTCTTGTGTTGCCTTTCTTGTTTTTTTGGGACCATCTTTAGAAAAGAATGGAATTCCATATTGGCTTCTATGACTCCTTCATGAGTGACCTTCCTCTACACCATAGAACTTTGGACAATAATAGCATTGTTATCGTCATGTGTGTTCCTAGAAGGACTAGAAGTGGGTGTCTTTTCTAGTTGCCTAAGTGCTTCATTTTCTAACTCAATTGTGACGTGGTTTTAATTCACCCAAACTTGAAGAAGTCCACTACCTACGTTCAGGTTGGTTGCATGGTCATAAATCCAGTCTTGACCCAAGACAAGAGGTTTGGTGAGATCCTTGTCTTGACACACTAGCACTTTGACTGTCATTTAGAACATCTTGAATGTAGATGGGAAGATCCACCTTGTCCATGCAAGGGTTTTCCACACCTCCCAATCCTACGAGATATGCTCCTATAGTATTGATATTTAATTTCAATTCTTGACAGTAGGAAATTCTAACTGCACCAGTGGCTACATCTAAGTCAATCAAGGCTCTTACAGTCCTTGCACTCTTTTCTTGTCCTACTTCTAGGGTCACAAAAGGATGTCAGTCTATTATTCAAGGTGAGATTACTCCTGATGCTTGGTACATGTCCGTGTGATATCTTGGAGCATTGAGAGTATCTGACCTAGGCTGATATCTACCCTCTCTCCTAAATTTCATTCATTGGATGTGTTCTAAGGCTTCTGCTTGCACCTCTTCTTGAACTCATCCTTCCTCTTCCTTATGTTTCTTTGTAGTGTTGAGTCGATTAAGCATTTCTTCTATGAGAGGTTCTTGATATAATTTCACTCTACATCCATTTATGTAACTAGGTAGGATGTCACCTTCTAGAGTGTCTAATTGGATAGCTCCATGTGGATATTTTGTTAATAATCATGGGTCCATAGCCACGCTTCTCCAACTTTCATGCATGTTGTCTCAAGGTGTACTCTAAGACTAAGTCTCGTACTTTCAAGCCCTTATCCTTCACATGTGCAACGAAGTATGCTTTTTCCCTTTTCTTGGCCATGTATATTCTTCGAGATTGTCTTAATCTCATTTCACCTAATCATTCAAGATCAAAGATTCTAGATGAGAGCTCATGGCTGGTCCATTGATGCTCTTGTTCTACTTTCAATGTAGGGATCAAAAAATCTAGTGCCAGTATTGCATTCTAGCCAAATACCATATGAAAGGGTGTGGCTTGGAGTACCATTTTATAGGAAACTTGATATGCTTGAATAGCATGATGTAGTTGTTTGTCCCAATCAGAGCATTTATTATTTACTAGTCTTGTCAATACATTACATAGGATCTTATTTGTGCTATCGGCTTGTCCGTTAGCTTTTGGATGAAAGGGGTAGACTTCTTATGTACCATCAAGAATTCTTGGAGAAGGTTCTCAATGACTTCATTCAAGAAGTGTATACCTTTATCACTTACTAACTCTATTGGTAACCCATATCTAGTTAACACATTCTACAATAAGAACTTAGCTATCGTTTGAGCATTGTTCTTTGTCATGGCTTTCACTTCTACCCATTTGGTTAGGTGGTTTGGGGTAACAATAATGTATTCAACATGTGAACTCTTAGTTAGGGGCTTAATATGTAATAGATTGATAGGTAGGAGATGGTTGAACCACACCCTAAGAGAGAGGATTAGGAAGTAATCCTCAACCATGGCTTTTGGGGCAAGTGGTTAGCCCATCACATTCCTAACCAAGAGGTTGTGAGGTCAATTCCTTACGCTGGTATCAAAGCCTAGGAATTACGCTTGGGAAAGGTGGATTGACCTAATGGCTTCTAAAAAAGGTGCTTGGGCATCCCCTATATGAAAGGGTACAAAGTAACACACATCGCTTTCACAAGTTAGCATAACAAAGATTGAGGTGTATCTCTCAATCCGTAGGTCGGATTGAGGCATGTAAGATACTATTGGAAAGCCCTGAGAATGTGTTTTCTAAATCTAATGAGATATTTAGAAAATGTAAAGCCTTTGGAAACCATGGGTGGCACTTGATTGAGGATTCAAGATACCAAACATGGGTGAGAACAAGGTTCAAGATTGAGGTTGAGAACAAGGGCCCAAGACACCAAGGTTGTGAACAAGAAAGTTCAAAACACCAAGATTGAGAGCAAGGGTTCAAGAGACCAAGGTTGCAAAGAAGGTTCAATAAATTGTGCGAGGTTGAGGACATCAATTCAAGGGTACCTAGGGAGTTCAAGGGGCTTATCACCGAGGGTAGAGGGATACAAGAGAAGATCATTGAGGATAATGATTGGCCAAGAGAGAAAGAATTTAATAAAGTTATAGGTAAGAGATGGTTGAACCACACCCTAAGAGAGAGGATTAGGAAGTAATCCTCAACCATGGCTTTTGGGGCAAGTAGTTAGCTCATCACATTCCTAACCAAGAGGTTGCGAGTTCAATTCCTTACATTGGTATTAGAACATGGGGAGAGTGTTTTGTCCACGGAGCTCTAGAGCCTTCTAGCTCAAGTTAACATGAGTTAACATGAGTCTAGGGAGACTTAACTCAAGTGGGATGTACACCAACCACTAGTGGACTCTAGTGGAAAGTACTAAAGCAATGGTCAAGAGCACTCCAACCACTAGTAGACTCTAGTGAAAGAATAGAGGAGATTGCACATGCGCTTGTGGAATCTAGTTACATTTGTGGTCCTCATCGATTCAAGCAGCTATATATATAGGCATAAGGTTGGGAGGAGAGTCATCTCCCTAGCACGTGGTGGTCGTAATCCATAGTTTGTTGCATAATAGGACCTACAAAGTCTATTTCCCACTTAGAGAATGCCTGACCTGCCATCATGGGTTTCAATGACATCCTATCCTTATGTATCAGGTACTAACTGACAAATATCACATCGCTTCACATAGGTATGTGCATCCATGTGAAGGGCTAGCCACCAAAGACCTGCAAATAGTATTGCTCTGATCACACGGTCTAGTCCAAAATATCCTCCTGCCACACCTTGGTGAGTAGTGTCTAAGATCTTGAGATATTCGCTTTCATGAACACATAGTCTTAGATATCCGTCTTTTCCATGCTTGTACAAATTATCTCCAATGAGTGAATAATCTAGTGCTTCCTCTTCAAAGCTTTTTTGTCTATCCAATGTCATGTCTTGATGAAATGTTTTCGTCCTCAAGAAATCTACCAAAGGTTTGCCCCAATCTAGCACTAAAGACACTTGATATAGAGCAGTGTATTCTACTAGCGGTCTAACTGCATAGGTTTGGCATTCCTTGCACATCCTATGGACATCTGCTTCCATGGTAGGCCAATACATGCCTAATCTTTGTAGAGTCTATAGGGTTCGGTGTTTGGAGCGATGTTGTTATAGTGCACCTACATGTACTATTTGCAACCATTTTGCATGCTCATCTTCATCTACACAGCAAGCTAGTATGATGTGATTTGTGTGTTGTACATACTGCCTACTAGTATCTGGTACTTTTGATACCTCACTACTTCTTTATCTCTAGCTCTCAATACAGGATCCTTGGGTCCAAATGTTAGAATAGACACTATTCATTTGGCCTAGCTAGGCACTACTTCTCGATTGAACAAGTAAGCATCAAGAAGTTCATCTAAGACTCCTTGAGGGGGCTCTCTTGAAGTTAGTCTAGAAAGGTGGTCCACCCTAAGGTGAGTCCTACCTTTCATAACCACAACTTCAAAGTCATATTCCATTAGTAAAAGGAACCATCTTACTAATCAACTAGTATTGCATGGTTTGTTCACTAGATACAATAGTGCTTGATTATTTGTAAAAAAAATAAACTTATTTGCAAGCAAATAATGTCTAAAATTTTTAATCGCATATACCATGCCTAATCCTTCTCTTTCGGTAGTGATATAGTTTTGGTCAACTGCATTCAATCGTCTATTGGCATAAGCAATGGGCAGATCCATGTTACCTTCACTAATAGGTTGTGCTAGTATACACCCAATCATGTAATTGGATGCATCCACATAAACATGAAATGGCTTGTTCCAATTTGGTGTAGTCAAGATTGGTGTTGAATGCAACCATTGCTTAAGCTCATTAAAGGAGTTTTCACATTCTTTTGTCTACTCAAAAGTTAGTCAAAAGCTAGTACAGAGGCTTTGTAATGATTGCATACATATGAATGAAACGTTGATAATAGACGCAATGCCCAATGAAAGCTTGTACCTCCTTGATATTGTTTGGCCTAGGTAGCTCTACAATAGCTCTAACCTTTTCCTTGTCCATGGATATGACATTCTTTGACAATATGTGTTCTAGAATCTTGCCTTGCTTGACCATAAAAAACACTCTTTTTTGGGTTCAAGAAAACCTGATATTCTCTACATTTGTCAAAGATTTGTGTTAGCTAAGGTATATGTGTTTGTCTACTGTTGGAATGAGCACATAGATCATCAACATAGACTTTGAAGTTTTTACGCAAGAACTCTTTAAACACATGAAACATCAGCCTCTGAAAGGTAGCTAGCCCATTGGTGAGCCCAAATGGCATTACCTAGAAAGAAAATATGCCCCACTTTGTGGAAAAAGCCATCTTGTGCTGGTCTTCTAGGACAATGGCCACTTGATTGTAGCTAGAGAATCCATCAAGGAAGCTGTACACTTCCTTGTATGCCACTCTTTCTAATAGATGCTCAATGATAGGAAATGGATAAATATTTCTAATGGTGGTTGCATTAACCTTCTTCAAGTTAATGCAAACACGTAACTTGCCATTCTTTTTAGGAACCACTACGATGGGGGAAACCCATTCAGTGTGCTCAATGTCATAGATAAATCGGACTTCTACCAATCAATCTATCTCTTCCTTGATCTTTGCAGCATAAGTGTCGTTATATGTGTATGGCTTCTGCTTAAAGGATTTGGCTTTTGAGGTCATGGGAATCGTATGTGCACATATGCCAAGGTCTACTCCTTTTAGGTCCTTGTAACTCCATGCAAACACATCATTGTATTCTCTTGATAAATCAATCAACTCCTTCTCCTCTTCCTCAATCAAGTCATGTCCTATGTAGGTGCATCAATCTTCACCTTCTTCTATGGTCACAATAATTTTCTTAGTCATATCTTTGTTATCATAGGTAACTCTTGTGAGTGATTCTCATTTAGGCATTCTAACCGTGACTTTTGGATCCTCTATCTCATACTTTTTAAAGTTTTCACGGACCTCAAATAAGGATTCTTCCTCTTCTAGTGGGAGTTCTCGCTCTCTTTCTTCTCTTGCCTTCACTCTTGGTAGTTAATTATGTGGCTAACCTCACATCATTCGTAATCTCTTCTCATCCTTGAGGGCGAGCTTCCACTACATAGAGGTATTCTTCTTCTCAAGCACAAAAAGGATCCATAATGATTGACTCTAAATATAATTCACGTGCTTGTTCAATTTCTTCTTGCTAGGTTCACATTCTTCAATAACCTAATCATAAATAATTGGTTCTATAGTGAAAATTGAAATGGCATAGCCATCTCATCATAGTGTGGTGTCCATTGTTCTTCATTGATGGCTATGTCCATTGTCACTAGGATTTCTGCCCAACCATGAGGTTCAAACTCTTCATTCGGAAATACTATAGGTGCATAGGTTGGGTCTCAAATTGATCTATGAGTTTCCTTTGAATCTACCTCTCTGGATTTTTCTCTTTTCTCTTCTCCCAGTGCCACTTTGCACATCTATAAATGAGTGTCTTCATGCATCCAAGAGGATCGAGATCATATGGAGTGCACTGACTCCGTATCATCTTTGGTTCTATGAATGGGATTCCATTGTATAGGGGGCATGTCTCTATGGGAGTAGTCCTTGAGATTGACTTTGGTTGTAACAGCTAAGTGTTGCAAATACAATGAATTGGTTCCCCAATCCTACACTACCTACAACTGTCTCATGAATGGTCTTCCTAAAATCTTTCATAGGCTTGATTTCACTAAAGTCACATATGGCGAATGTATGCTCAAACTCTACACCACAAGTGGTGAGATTTATCCCTTCTAATAAACTAGCGGTCTCTCTATATAGCCATTGGCCATTTGTAATTTCATTCTCATTGACGTGCGTGTTGGTTTGCCCCAATGCTTCCATAGGGAAGTGGTAGCAATTTTAACTCCTATGTCTGAATCCAAAATAGCCTTGGTTGCATAACCTTGATGAGTGATAGGAAGATACATGTTTCCTTCTTCTCCTTTACTCATGTCTCTTATCTTATCCAAGGGTATTTCTTGCATTGTTCAATGTGAGCCTACCTAGGAATAGGATTTAGCTACCTCTGGCACTTGATTGGCTACATGTTTCCATAATTCTAGCTTAACCTTGAGTAGCTCTTATAAAGTGAGATTGCACTGCACTTTAGTGTTCATTACTACCTTTGTATTCCTAGGCAAGACTGAGCCTTCATTTCTTACCATGAATATGGGTGCTCTCATACAAGCTGACTTTGCTTCCCATGGACCCGTGAAATGAGGAAAATCTTGTAAGGAATTAGACTCTAAGTCTTATCATTCACTAGACTGGATATCCTCTTGTTCTCCATAAATAGAAGGAATATTTTATGGGAAGTGATCATGTAAGAGGGTAATCTTGTGCGGTGTGGTTAGTATACCTCCTTTCTATGGTGCATTATTGGCTATTAGGGTTCACTTGGGGTTGAGCCATGATTGGGCACACATTAGCTATATGGTCCCCTCCACAGGTATAGCATCGTTTCACTAGGCCAAATCTAGGTGTCTGCTTGCTAGATACACCTAACCTCTGAGCTACCTTCTCTCCTAGTTCCTCAATAGACCTAGATGGTTTGGACATGAGGCTAATAGACCTATCAAAATCTTTATAGATTTTTGAAAGCTACAATTCTTCACCCAAATTATCCTCAATGTCTATGCACATGCATATGCATTGTTCTATGGTTCTCGATTCCTTTAGTTACACATAGGATCTCAATCCAGCACTCAACAATCCATCTAGGAACAATGCCACTTGTTTGGCTGGTGTAGGTAACTCTGGCATAGGACATCTCTCTAGGTATTGTCTAAATCTTCTTCCAGCTAGTCTAACTGCCTAGGGTGTCTGATTGAAGCTATGTATCAGCGATGAGGTATTGTATCAGATGCCACTTTTGGAGAATTGAGTAATGAATGCTTCTCGCAACTAGTCTATATTCTTGAATGGACCTTGGTGTAGTGGTTGAAACCATGTTAAGGCAGTGTTATTAAGAGTTAGACCGAAGGCATTGTACTGAGTGAATAGTTCCTCAACTTGTTCAACTCTCAAAACTTGTCTAAACTCTGCTACATGATCGTATGGATCTCTAGAGCCATCGAAGTAATTATTCATAGATTTAACTAGTTGAGTAGGCCTCAAGATTCTAGGGTGTTCTCTAGGCCTAGGCAAGGGAAACTCATCCATGCTCTCTTGTTGGGGATGTAAGGGTCATGCAACCTTACCCCTATGTTCATATATATACATCATTTATAGAGCATTGCCTCAATGGAGATCACTATGTGGGTTTCGAGGTTCCCACGCATCTATGCAAGTTTTCTCTCTCTTCCTCCATCTTCTCCTTGCTCCTCTTGTTCTACACATCAAAGCCTTTCATTGGTATGAGAGCTTGTTGAAGGTTAGTGTGCAAGAAGCTTCATTGGAAGTTTAGGTCACAAGAGGTGAATTTGCAAGTCGGCACCTCTTGACAACTGTTTAGTATTTCGGGCATAATGCAAGATAGGAAGCTCAGATTGGTGCATTTTAAAGTTATATGTCTAGCTCAGATGGAGCATTACAACTTCACAGAAGAATGCAAAACCTGATTTGGAGTTCTAAATTGCAAAAAATTTGAAAAATCAGACTAATGTAAAAGACAAATCTACAATCACTTGGACAATAGGTTAGTTTTTGGGCTATAACTTGAGTTTTACAAGTCCAATTCAAGCAATTTAACTTGTTGTGTACAACTGAAAAAGGAAGCTACAATGTATTTAGAAGAAGACAGATCTAGATTTTTGAGTGTTGGGTCATCTAAATTTTAAAATACAAAGGGACAATGCTACAGGTGAAGGTGAAATTAACAGTAGATCCTTGTTTTATGTATACCTTGAGCTATACGCCTCCAATTGAGACGTTCTTTATATCATTACATAGCCAAGAAATATTTCTTGAACTTTTTGGAAGAGAAAAGCTCAAATTTAGAGGTTATAATCTCTCAAATGGCAAAACACAAAGCAGCATATTTTCACCACAAGAACCCTAATTGCATTTGGAGGTTCAATTTTCTTTGGAACTTCTTCAAGTGAGATTTTCTAGTGTGGACACTCTTATTTTTAGAGTTTGAAGGCATTATTCATGTATGATCAATGTGATAGCTCCTCCATATGAGAGTAGAGCATGAACTTGTCACGTGTTTGGCATGTGAGATGACATTGTGATATACCTTTTTTTGAGGTTTATGTCATCACGAGTTTGATTATAGCATTGTCCATGGATGTGTAGTGGCATTGTGGTCTATATCTTGCATATGCCACTTGGTTATGGGTTTACTTGCCAGTTGCACATAATTTTATGAGAGTTGATTTTGGATCCTGGTTGGTATTTGTATCTTTGTTTTTATGTAGGTACATCATCTAAATTTGAGCCTTAGTTGCACACTCATTTGTCACTTGATTGGCTATTATATTAGCATATGTTCATTGATTTGACATCATGGATGGTGATTCCCACATGGTTTTTTTGGTTCAGAGTCTATTTTTTAGAGGAGCTGGTGTCAAAAATTTGATAGCTTTTATGCTGGAAGAGAACTTCGGTGGATCTTGAAGCTTATGCAATAGATTTGAATCATTCCTTATCTCCATTCACTTGGACCTAGTCACAAGTTTTTCGTGATAGGTTGGAGCATCTTGCGGGATTCATTCTTGAGTGGGAGGTGTATCACCATTGTATTGATGTGTATTACCATCAGTTCTTTGGCATATGTATTTGCCATTATCTTTGGTTGGATTAGAGAAGGGCGGTGATAGGTTACTCATTGTTCTTTTGCTATTGGTTATCTTGTTTGATTGCTCAGCTTATAGGGGATACTCTGTCGATTTTCCCCATGATTTTTTCAAATTTATTGAGTCACTTTGGAGACTTGCTGAGCAGGCTTATGCTCATGGCTTTATGTGCATGCTAGATGCATGGTTATGTGACAGGTGGTTCATATGGTTTTTCTTCTTCAATGAGACATATGTGATGTGAGTTATGTATATGGATATGTAGGTGTGACCCTATTGAGGATAGAGCATTATTTCTAGTCTCTTGTTATGCTAGCCTCTTGGACTGCCAGCATGGTGTCTTCTCTGTTTGATTGCACTAACTTTGTGACATGGAAAGCTCAGATGTGGTATACATTGGTTCGTGCAGGGTTACACATGTATGTCATAGAGATGCATAGAGGCTTCATGACATGCCCCATCATGTATGGATGGATATGGATGCATTGGCTAGCTCCACTATCCGATTACAACTTATGGATTCTATATATGATTTTGTTATGTATAAGGAGATGATTATTGTATTATGGTAGAGACTACATGATATGTATGCGCGTCCATTGACTCATGTGAGACATATATCACATTGAGGACTTCGATGTTGGCATTGTGGTCATGAGAGCCATACTCAATGATGTTGCTTCAGGCAGATTCGATGATGACGTTAGAGATATGCACGTGATGCAAGTCCAGTAGTGTTTTCAAGAGAGTCTATGACAATTGATTATGCTAGTGATGGTGATATCACTTTCTTCTATGATTCATCTCAGGATTTCTTTTGTTCTTTGGATAGCACACGTAGGGCTTGGTTGCTTGATGCAGTAGCCACCTTTCATGTTACTCCACATCGTGAGTGGTTTTATCAATTCTCATGTGAGAGCCGTGGATGTGTGCACATGCATGATGGAAAGCAATGCCAATGAGATTTTTTAGCTATGAAATAGATAGTGTGCTTAATCTATAACACTTTAAATCATGTCAATTGATCAACTGTCTAGTGAGAACAAGCTCTAAGAAGTTCACTATTTTGAGATTGTCATAGCAAAGAAGTGAAGTAGAAATATGATCAATGTGTATGTATTTAATCACATGGAAATATAATGACATTGGCAATGTATACTTGCACAATGTGAGGATGGTGAAGTGGCTATAGAATGAGCTCACTAATCACATCAATTCCTCTCAATTGATCTCTCCAATCGGGCTCATCTCATGCTATTTGACTCACTTTTATAGTTGAAGTTGGAGCCAGGCTTTGAATTCAAATTCAGATTCTCACCATAAGGTGAGTCCTAATCTTTAGGCTTTACTTTGTCATCTATCAACTACCATGGATTCGAACTTTGATTCCTCCTAACTTCACATGGGGTTAGTGAATTTATCATATTCACTTTTACAAGGATAAAGAGTAATTAACTTTTACAAGGGAATAGTCATATGTGACTATATAAGATACATGCTAATTATCCAAGTATGTAGGCTTGGACTCTTTTGCACCAACAATCTTCACTTTTTTGTTTGTTTCCATGCGCTTACTCTGGTCATATATAAAATCTTATTGACGACGTTCGCACAACTATGCATCTTTTTTAATATACAAATGAGTAGCGTGTTTCTGATATTTTGAAAAAACATGCTTCATAGAATTCTTTATAATTTCTCCAAAAGAAAAAGGAGAAATCGATTAGAGATTGTGGTCTCTTCTCCACCTCTTGTTGTGGAGATGGCGGGACCGAAGAACATGCTTCCTAATGGATACCAAGCCTTGGACAAAGGAATTGACAGCAGGTCCGCCGCACACGTCTCCTCATGACTCATTGTGTGTGGTGGTAGCTTCGCCGAGTCGGATATGGCCACCACCTTCTTGACAGCAGGTGAGGACTCATCCCTGACTTCACACGTCCTCCGCACACCTCTCTCGTCATCACTCATGTGTGATGGCTCGCAATGTCTTGACTATCAGCTTCCAATCTCTGTGCAGAACGTGCTCTCAACTTTGTCCGGATGATGCGTTCTTATTTCCACTTGGTTGCACATGAATAGAGAGGAAAAAATCATTCAATGAAGTCAAAATATGATTATGATATTTCTTAATCATTGTGGAGGCTTTGCTAATTAAGAAAATTAGTGATAATCAAAACACATATCCAGGTCCACAATAATGCAACTTTATTTGCGATTTCCATTGCACCCAACAACAAATGAAAAGGTAAGTTTTTATTAGACAAAGCATGTTTTATACATACGGTTATCTCCCACATACATAGTGCATGTCAAACACCTAAATACATAATCAAAATCAATTCATTAATAGAGACGCATACACCCATACATAATTGAAATGCATGCACACCTATGCAAGTTCATACATACTTATTAGAGATGCATACACGCATACATAATTGAAATGCATGCACACCTATGCAAGTTCATACATACTTATTGTATACATATTGCATACTTAACGAAAATTCATATAGAATGCATACATAGCGCATACTTAATGAAAATTAGATCATTCGTATTACATAAGGAAGTAATACGAATGCATACATACATTACGCATGCAAAGCGAAACTTCATTCATAAATAATGCATACATACATAATCCACACTTAATGCAAATGCATTCATGGATAATGCATACACTACAAAATTATGAAAACTTGATGCAAATATGCATACATAAATGAAGTTCATGTATATATAGTTCATTCATTCTCATTGCATGCATACAAATTCACACATTCTTGATGCGTACATGAGACATCTTTAATGCATGTTCATACACATATACATAATGCAAATCCATAGATAATCAATACTTGACACAAATTCATACAGATAATTTATATTGCATGGTTGCATACATATATACATTAAATCTACATACAAACATACACGCACATACCTACCTGCATACACACATATATATTGTATTTATTTACATCACATGCATAATACATATATGCATACGATCTTACACACACAAATTTATTTGCATACGTACATTAACATGAATCTTTCATTACAAGGAATATGGGGGCAAACGCGATACATTTGTGTTGTTACATGATCGTGAATTTTGTCAGATTGAGCATCAAGCGTACACCATCATATACACGACATTATTCTCGATGTTATTTTTGACATCATTTCCGATGCTTCTAATGATGTTCCTTAGAGTATCATTAGATTAGGTCGCTTATGCGATTGAAAAATGAGCGTTGCATATGCGACACTAATTTTGCATCGCTTAGGTGATGCTGTCGGGTGTCAATTATCCACAATTTGCATTATCACATATACAATGGATCTACATTGCTTATGTGACGGTCAAGCTTGATAAAAGGAAAAAATTTCGGATGGCTCTTCGATCATGATTTTACGTGCAATTGATCGAAGATCTCTCCAACATTCAGATCTGTGATACACTTACGAGCTCCAACAATCTCTTCTTGAATCTCTCTCTCATATTGTCTCTCTCTTTCTCTCTCTCTCTTTCTCTCTCTCTCTTTTCTTCTCTCTCTCTCGCTCTCTTTACTCCACGTTATTCAAGAAGTTCACCAAGCATAAAATATGGCTAATTATTGCAAGTACAATTTTCATTGTTTGTATATCATTTAAATTATTTTATTTTAATTAAGTAACATACTCACACTTACTCATTCATATGCACATATACATATATACATGACCATGCATGCTCACACTTTTACACACACATACATATGCACATACACGGCGCACATACACATGCACATGCACATACACACACACACGCACATACACTTACACATACACATACACGTACACATACAAATATGCATATGCACAAACATATCTACAAACCCATGAAAATACATGCATGCATTATTTCATATAACATACACACATTAACAAATACTAATTATACACCTGCATATGCACATTCACATGCATGCACATACACATGGATGCAAATGGAGATGCATGCACATGCATGCTCATACATATACACATGCATATACATACACACACACACACACACATATATATATATATATATATATATATATACACACACACACATACACATACATATGCACATACATACATATACACACAGATACACATGCACATATGTACACAAACATATGCACATACACTTACACATACACATGCACATACATACATATACACATAGGGCATTGGGATTTTGGTTGAAAGAGCCCAGAAATAGTGGAAAGTCGCTAAGAGGCACCCAAGGTCTTCCAGCCACTTTATCTGGGTTGTGAAGGTTGTGCTGCACTAGGGAGCACTAGGTGAGCCCAAGGGAGTCTCCCCGAGATATGCCTAACCTTCCCCAGTAGGATCGCCAATGAATCGGTCCTTACAGCCCAAGGCAAATGTCTGTTTCATCGCTAATTTCATTGTTGTTTTTATTTATCCATCTTACAGAGGGATGCACCAAGGATGTGCATTTGCTTCCATCACAGTCATCCACGGGAAAAGTGGGTAAAAGGTACGATGAGGGGATGGCCTAAATTCTTCTTAGCTCAAGGCCTCTGAGGCATCAACCACGTGTGACAACATGATGGTATGGGGAAAGCAGGGAGGAACTCAGCCCCACGATTCAGGCATTACATTGATAGCTAGGCCACTGGGAAACCGAAGAAATGGGAGATGGAGTAGGAATGTAGCAGCCTTTGGGAGTAGCAAGATGCACGCAAGGCCTTCATTTCTTGGGAACTAAAGGAGTAGACAACCTCTCTTATTCAACAACCAACTGCATGCGGAGAGAGGACAAAAAGGCTTCACAAGGAGCAGATCTAAATTTCAAAGAACCTTGTGATCTTGCCATTTTTACCCCATCAGATGATCTAGTTATCATAACATCGTGCATTTCTGAAAAGATATGGCGGAGTAATGTTCAGAACCAAATCCTCTTGCCCACATCTTCAAGGAGGAGATGTTCTCGAGCAGTCACATGCACTAAATGAGACTTTAGGAGACCAAGTATTAAACGATGATTTTTTTAAATGCAAATTACACAAGAACAATCAACGGCCTTATTGAAACTCGCAAAGAAACAAGTATGGAAGGTGGTGGGTGCATGAAAATATACCCTCAATAAGAGCCTTGTGGCATCCAGGTTACTGTAAAACCAGTTCTTGAGGAATTCTTAATGGCACCGTACTTAGAGTGAAGCGGTGGTTTACAGGCTTGCTTCAGTCCCCTCGTGGAGTTATACCATGTAATCTAAATATATACCACCATCCTTCACGCTAATGAAACGGGAAAGCAAGGAGAGTAATAACATCTTTACCTTGTTTTTATGTAGTTTCCTTTCCCTGAAGTTGATTCTTGGATTAAAATACAAAGCCCGCATAGTCTTTTGAAGAAAAGGCTTGGAAACCAAAGAACTTATATATATATATATATATATATATATATATATATATATATATATATATATATGATTAGTGAACGACAATGAGATACATGTGATTGTGATTCCCCGTTTGTCTCGCTAAAGGTGGGTTATGTCAAGTTTTTCTTTTCCGCTAAAGCTTTGAGCTAAAGGTGAATTCATGACACGAACGTCATGAACTACTTTCGGGACATTAAATGAGAAAGAGTACATAACGACATCGCATGTGCTCTTTGATCGAGAGAATAATCAGTTATTGTTTTTGATGTTGAAAGATTAAAAATTCAAATCATACACGTAATTGAAACGTTATGCTAACGAGACGCAAATTAAATGCTCATAGGATATAAACTTAAGTCAACCTCTTCCTTTCGCATCCTCTTTGTCACGAACTTCACGATAACACGTGATAGACAATCAATTTCGGCAAAAATTTAGGTTTTTTTTTTTTTATTTGAGGCTACTTTTGGGCATATTTACAAAACCTTTCACTTACAAAATTACTAAGGCCTTAGATAAGTACAAAATTATCTTGAGAGATCCTATTTGCCTATTTTAACCCCATGAACCCTGAACACACATAAATTCTTCATATGAAATCTGTTTTTTTAGCTCTATAGTGCATTGGAAAGCTCTAGATTCTTGAGAAAAATGCGCTGAATTTTAGATAGGGTAATTTGAAGTTGACCCTCAAGTGGGATTAGAAAATCAAAGAAGCCCTAGAGAATTTTTTATCTATACAAAGGGGGAAAAAGGGTCTTTAAAAAGCTCTAAATCAAATTGTCTATCATTCAAAGTTGAAGGATTGAGCTAAACTTGGAAGTTTTATAGGATCATTAAGAGCTCTTGGAGAGACTAAAGCAAGGTGCTAGTGTGTGCAAGCTTTGCAACGTGCATCCTGGCCATACAAGTGCAAACAAGAAGAAGCAACTTGAGGTTGGAAGATTTCTCAACCCCTCGAGTCAATCCTAGCTTAGGCTAAGTGCGATTCATGGCTTTGATTGATTAGGGGCATGATAAGAACACTCAAGATCTAAGAGCCTTTAAATTCTCAAATTTAAGAATAGGTTAATTTTAGTCAAGGGACAACTTAAGCGCAACAAATTTAATCTGATTGGACAAAGAACATCAAGTACCACAAACCTAAGTGCTCCAATTGATGCATATTTAAAGACAAGGGAATACATCTTAAAGAAATTAAAAGGAACAAGTGATTGATATCAAGGAATCAACAATGTGGTTGTACAAGGGGCATTGGGTTAATGAGTAGGGCATATGAACCTTAGATCAGGTAGACACCTAGGGAGAGACCGATGAAGTATCAGATCATCAAAGGCTAGTGTCAACCATATAGCTAGGTCTTGGGCCCAACAACTCACTGATTATCCCTACATACTCAGTTCAGAAATAAGTGATTCAGAGATGTCCTTTGACATGGAACAACGGGTAAGAAGCACGAACACAACCTATTTATAGACACCAAAAAGTCCCTATAAGACACAGTTAGAATATATCAAACCGATTAGGTACATGCTTCTATGAGAATGGTATGAGGCAATCAATTATCCAACTCAAAAATCTCGATCAACCTTTTGAACGTGAATACCTAGTGGTTAAATTCGAAGAGGGTTATTATATTGATAAGCAAGGAACCATGTATGTAGTTACGAGCTTACAAGAAAGTGTTGGAACATCAAGCTTACACTATGCTTGAGGTGGATTTGATCTACATCAAAGGCTATCACGTTGAAAGAATATCCGTTGGAGAGCTCTTTTATTTATGCTCACTTATTGTACTTTTTTTAAAGATTTTTGCATGGATCTTTTACCATTGTAAAATCCTTGAGCTTTACACATGTAAAAGTATAAAGAGAGAGCCCAAATTCCATGCATTTGTGTTTTGTTGCATTCAATCAAGCAATCAATCACCTAAAAGTAGATCAAACTAGATCTTCACTTTTCCTAGATTGGAGGAAAGTGAATTGATTCCCTCCAACAACCATTCCCATCTTTATTTGAAAATCGACTTGTAGAAGTCTTGGATCACTTATAGAGTCTATATAAAGATTTGAAATCACTTGTACAATACATGGAAGCAATATGCATACACTTGTGACCATCATTGTCTTGCTCCTTCAATTCTCTCCATAATCTTCTTCGCCAATTGTAATCTTGCAAGGGCTTTTGCTCTCTCTACAGAGCTGAAGATTGAGTGCACAATGGCTCATTGAAAAGTTATTAGTGTCTATTTTATGCTTATAAAGTTTCATAGCATTTGGTTTAGTAGATTGGGAGAAATCCCAGGTTTTTTGTCTTGGGGTCAATCTCTACGTATTCCTGAAAAACAGGAGGTACCACTGTTGAGTATCTAATTCTTCCAATAGCATATTTTGCTTATTACTTATACTTTTGTGCATTATATACACTGAAACCTATGTGTATCACTCCCATAAAAGGATTTTTTCTAATTGTAATCACGCTAGTCGCTATGAGCATTTGAAGCTCATTGTCTCTTCCATAGATAGTAAGCTTTTTGAGCTAGTCGATGCACGAACCTATGTGTTTTGTATGGACTCTTTCTCCTTGATGCTCCAAAGTACATAGTGCATTTCTTTGCACTTATCGCATGCCTATAAGCTCTATCTGAGTCTCCGTAAGCTTAAGGGCTGGTCTTGTGACGATTGGTTGGACCAAACTTCATCGCTTCAAAACTCACTTTTCTACCTCCCACAAGCTTCTCCAAGCTCTTTCAATGGTATCAGAGCTAGATCAAGATGGGTGACGGCTTTCCCTTAACGATCAAGAAGCTTGATCGACACAACTACGCGGCTTGGCAAATCAAAATGGAGGCTTATTTGCAAGGGAGAAATCTTTCAGGAATTGTAGAAGGTGATGAAGCTATGCCTATTCCAAGATCCAAAGGAGGACCTTCACAAGAGGAGATAGATAATCTCACACTTTGGTGCACAAGGGATTCTCAAGCAAGATCGTACATACTAAACTCTATCTCTGATTTTCTATGACCACATATTAGAGGATGAAAAACATCTCAAGATACTTGGGATGCCCTCGAGACTTTCTTTTCTACTAGTACCAAAGCAAGAAAGAATCATCTTTGGAACGAGTTCAACCAAATGAAGAAGACACCTAAACAAACCATCACAGAGTTTGTTACCAAGGTCAAGGAGGTTGTGGATCAATTAGCATCCGTTGGAGAGCTGATTGAAGAAGAGGTCATCATGAGGCAAATTCTCAACGGCATTCGAAGTGATAAGCAATGGAAATCTTTCACTACGGCTTATGATCTCATCATGGATGTGAAAACTCCAGACTTCAACATCTTTCTTGGACAACTCTTCAAACAAGAGGCAAAAAATAGCTTAAAGGAGGGTAACTCCTATGATGGTAATTCAACTAGTGCTCTATATGCAGATAAGAAGGATAAGAAGCAGAAAGGCAAGAATAAGGAAGAAGATGAAGAAGAGACTCATTGCTTCTCATGATTTTAAGCCATAAAGAAGGTAAAGAAGATGAACATTTGTTCTACATAGATTCAGGATGTTCAAATCATGTTGCAGGCAACATTGCTCTTCTGTCTGATTTGGAAAGTCCAAATCATAGACATTAAGTACAAACAGGGGATGATACAAAGCACACTGTGGAGAAGATTGGTAATGTCAAAGCTTCCAATGGCAGGAAAAACATTCTGAGTAAGGTCCTCTATGTACCCACTATCCCTAAAAACCTAATAAGTGTAGGCCAAATAGTTGAAAAAGGCTTGCAAGTTAGGTTCACCCAACATGGAGCTTTTGTGGAAGATCCATGTCAAGGCTTCAAGAAGATAGGCAGAGGTGAGAAGCATGGTAGGCTCTTTACTTTTGAAGTAGGAGAAACCAAGAACATAGCTCTATTCACTTTTGGGTCTCAAACCCTAAGTGAGCTTGAAGTGTGGCATAAGAGACTTGCTCATGTGAATGAAAGAACCTTGAAGGATATATGCAGGGATCAAAGTGTTCTAGGACTATGGAACATATCAAAGCAACACATGATCAACAGGTGTGATGCATGACAGATTGGGAAGACACAAAGACAACAATTCAACCACAAAGGCTACATCTAGAACACCTTATTCGACTTAGTACATACAGATGTATGGGGACCAAGTGAAGAACCTTCATTGGTAGGATCAAGGTATCACATCTTATTTATTGATGACCATAGTAGACGGATTGTTCTATACTTTATAAAGAGTAAGAATGAAGTGTTTGATTGCTTCAAAAAGTATGTAGCACGTGGAGAATCATAGAAGTAGATCACTCAAGAAGCTCAGATCTGATGATTGGGGAGAATACTTCTCCATAGACTTTGATGAGTTCTTACAGGATAAAGGTATCAAAAGGGAAGTGACTACCAGGTACTAACCTCAACTAAATGGAATTGCTGAGAGAACAAAAAAGACATTGGTTGGATCAGACAGGACAATGCTTGAAGAGAAGAAGCTGCCACATTATCTATGGGTAGAAGATATTTCAACTGTTGTGTACCTTGTCAATAGAATACCATCCAAATCACTTCAAGGTATGACTCCTTATGAAGCATGGCATGGAAGAAAACCTAGTCTTGGACATTGCAAGGTTTTTGGTTGTTTAGATTATGTTCATGTACCATCACAAATAAGAGGTAAAATAGATGAAAGGGCAACAAAGGCATTGTTTATTGGTTATGATTCAAATTAGATGGGTTATAGGTTCTATAATCCTTGAACCAAGAAATTCACTACAAGTAGAGATGTTGTGTTTGAAGAACACAGGTCTTGGTATGATGAAGACAAACAAAAGATAACTCTACCATATGATCTTGATTCTAATTCTCATCAATTAGGAAGCAAGCATGATACATAGGTCGAGGATCCAAGAAGTGATAGAGACGATGACCAAGATGAAAGGGAAAAAGATTACAAGCTATGGAAGTCCAAAGCAAAGATGCAAGAGGTTGGAAAATGCTCCAAGCAAGCACCTAGAAGATTAGCAAGAGAGAAGAAACAACCAAAAAGGTATGGATATGATTCCACATTTGTTACGAAGCATTCAATCTACTTGGCAAAAGACTCTATTTCAGAGGAACCCTCAACCTATGAAGAGGCAAAGGGAAACCCTAATTGGGAAAAGTCCATGAAATAAGAAATAGATGCATTGAAGGAGATGAACACTTGGGATTTGGTTCCAATGTCATCAAATCAAAAGGTAATTGGTTGCAGATGGGTATATAAAGTTAAAAGAAATTCTAATGGATTAGTTTGCAAGTACATGGCAAGATTAGTTGCCAAAAGATGCTCACAAACTCATGGTCTAGACTATGAGGAAAGATTCTCACCAGTTGCAAAGATGATACAATGAGAACATTGATAGTCTAGCTGCTCCAAGGAATTGGAGACTCCTCCAACTTCATGTGAAAAATGCATTCTTAAATGGTTGGAGAAGTGAAGAGGTATAAATGTTACAACTACCAAGTTTTGAAAACCCTAATCATCCATCTTATGTTTGCAAACTTAAGAAAGCATTGTATGGATTGAAACAGGGAATTACAAATTGGTTACATATCTTCAAGATCAAGGGTTCAAGCCTAGTAGCTCAGATCATTCCCTATTCATCAAAAGGGATCATGATGAGGTTATCTATCTATGTGTATATGTAGATGATATTATTATGATAGGTGATGATCTGAATGGCATTCAAAGGATCAAGAGACACATGCAAGAGGAGTTCAGAATTAGTGACCTAGGTGAGCTCACATATTTTCTAGGTATGTAGGTGATATCCATAGATGAAGGAATGTATTTGACTTAGAGAAGATACATTTAGGATCTTCTTCTCAAGTTCAAAATGGAGAATACTAAGCCTGTAGGTACACCTTTGGAGATGAATCATAAACGTAGTGTTTATGAAGGTGAGAAAATTGAAGATATATACGAATATCAAAGCTTGGTAGGTAACTTGATATATGCTACTCATACAAGGGTAGATATCTCATATGGTGTGGGAGTGCTTAGTCAGTTCATGCACTTGCCAAGAAGACCACTCATGGATGCAGCTAAGAGAGTACTTAAGTATCTCAAAGGTACAATCAACGAAGGTATATTCTATCCTTACTCTTTAGATTTGGATATCAAAATCTATTTAGATGCAGATTGTTCAGGAGCAAAGGATGATAGAAGAAGTACTTTTGGTTACTTAGCATTTGCAGGTTCGAAGCTAGTGTCATGGAGTTCCAAGAAGCAACCTACATTTGCTTTATCCTCAACTGACGCAAAGTACAGAGGTTTGACCATAACAACTCAAGAGGCAATATGGTTAAAAGCATTGTATACAGATTTGGGACTTGTGAGTTCCAAACCTCGCATATTTGGAGATAATGTAAGTTCCATGCATCTAGTGGCAAAACCTATTTTCCATGTGAGAATGAAATACATAGAGGTTCATTACCACTTCATCAGGGAGAAGCTCAGGGCAAAGGAAATTGACATTTCTTTTGTTCCTATTGAAAAGCAAGTAGCAGATATGATGACGAAGGCACTTGATGGAATAAAGCTGTGTAGATTCAAAGCTATGGCAGGTATTCAACCTATCAGAGAATGAAGACTCAAGCATACTTTAGCTTGAGGGGGAGCTGTTGGAACATCAAGCTTACACTATGTTTGAGGTGTATTTCATCTACATCAAAGGATATCGCATCGAAAGAATATCCGTTGGAGATTTCTTTTATTTATGCTCACTTATTGTACTTTTTTAAAAGATTTTTCATGGATCTTTTACCATTGTAAAAGCCTTGAGCTTTACACATGTAAAAATATAAAGAGAGAGCACAAATGCCACAAATTTTTGGTGGTTGTGTTGCATTCAATCAAGCAATCAATCACATAAAAGTAGATCAAACTAGATCTTCAGTTTTTATAGATTGTAGGAAAGTGAATTGATTCCCTCCAACAACCATTCCAACCTTTATTTGAATTCAAAATCCACTTGTAGAAGTCGTGGATCACTTCTAGAGTCTATATAAAGACTTGAAATCACTTATACAATACATGGAAGCAATATACATACACTTGTGACCATCATTGTCTTGCTCCTTCAATTCTCTGCATCATCTTCTTCGCCAATAGTAATCTTGCAGAGGCTAGTGCTATCTCTACAGAATTCCAAATGTTAGGAAACATAAGTATATTTTATGAAACATAAAACACACTTATTACTTTCAACTCTTATATATGCTCATTTATTCACTCATACCTATGTTCACATCATTCTGCATGCATATGCTAACTTAGTTATGCACATGCA